>OX465278.1:111064394-112264394 GCA_949987645.1 Tachina grossa
ACTCGCTCCTTCAAAAAACCCCAAAGAAAATAGTCGGGTGCTGTCAAATCTGGCGATCGCGCTGGCCAAATAATTTCCGAATTTCTTGAAATTATTCGCTCTCCAAAAATTTGACTTAAAAGTGCCATTGTGTCTCGGGCAGTATGGGCAGTGGCTCCGTCCTGCTGAAACCACATACCAGGTCTGTTTTCAAGAGCAGGACGTAAAAATTTTCTATCATAAACCGATACCGCTCTCCATTTACGGTTACAGCACTTCCATCTTCATTCTCGAAGAACAATGACATTTTCAGATGTGATCCCACACCATACTGTACACCTGATGGGGTGCAATTGGCGTTGATGAATGGCTCTTGGATTTTGAGAACCCAAGAACCTACAGTTCTGCTTATTAACAAAGCCATTCAAATGAAAATGAGCTTCACCACTCATAATCAAATTTTCAATAAAGTTGATTTCATTTCTGGCCAACTCTTGAAATTTAACTGCAAAATTTAGACGTTGCCGATGATCTGCGGGTTTTAATTCTTGGACCAATTGCACCTTATATGGGTATAACTGTAAATCTTTTTTTAAAATGCGCCGTAGTGACGTACGAGACATTTCTAGCTGAGCAGAACGCCTTCTGCCAGATGTTTCTGGTGCTTTGTTAACACTTTGCTGTACTCGTTCAATATTTTCCGCAGTGCGACTTAAACGTGGTCTACCGGTTCGAGGCAAATCTCTTACGCTGCCATGTTGGTGATGACGATTAACTAAGCAACGAATCATCGCTTCAGAGAGCGAAATTCTGACGTTAAAATGTCGACGATATGCTCTTTGCGTTAAAATAATTGATCTCTGGTTTAAATAATAAAATTCTATTGTTCTGGTTCTCTGTTCAGTTGTGAACCTCTCCATTATAAATTCTCCAAGTGTTGTTTATATAATCTGAAAGAAAAAATAAAAAAAAATTAATAAACAAAAAAGTTATTAAACTTTTAAACCCCTTGGTTTCTTTTGGCCCACCCTGTATATAAATGCATCCTTACATATATACACCCAGAGAAAAAAAATGCTTAAAATCAATAAAAACCATATTGAATTAATAAGAAACATTAAAGAAAATCTAGTCATGTTGAAATTTCTTATTTCAATAAGGAAAAATATTAATTTACAGTATTAATTTATTAACTTTATTTATTTTTAAGTATTTCAATATACATTTTCTATTATATTGAAAGATATTCCCCTGAGTGTACACGCATTGAGTTATTTTTGGCCTTTTTCGTTTAACTTCTTATTTTTTATAATGATACATTAAACACATTCACAACGGCAGGCTACCGACCAGAGAATGACAAAAGTATCGTTTTAAGTACTTTTTGAGTGTTGGCCGTCAAACAACTACAAATGCGTGCAGCTAAAAATAAAAATAAAAAAACGCAAAACACAAAAACACACATTAATTTTAAACCGAATACTTATAACTATAAACATTCAACAACTATATAGCGACACAACAAAAATTTATAGACTGTGTGAATATAAAAATATTTTGAATATAAAAATATTCTGAATATTAAACCGAATACACATGCGTAATACAGAGGTCTCTGCAGATAATGCGACTACTCCATGCATGCGTGTAAGGACTAGTCCAAAGAGGAGTTGGAGTACTCCAAAACTACTCCAAATATATGAAAAAGGTGGTCGATTTAACATTGCGATGTCCTAGGGTTGGACCACATGGTCCACTACATCGGACTAACCCCAAAACTACCCCATATGGAATAGTTATAGACTACTCGCATACAATTTGTGAGTGCTTAAGAAGAACGATCATATTCGTTTAAACACGAACACTTATCGTACAGCATTGAATGCTTGTATGAAAACGACATGATCCATGACTGCATTACATGGGACCATGATGTAACTAGTCTGTTTCATCCAGATTGGACCACATAGTCTATATATAGAGGTACATATTTTATTTATTTATACACAAACCATGTTTTCAAACAGCCACACACACAGCCACACACAGCCACACATTTTTCATTCCATTTTATGTACATGTACAAATTATTGTATACAATAGCGAATTATCAATGAATTTTCCGAGTATGACTGTATTATTATTTTTTTTTTTTTTTGACTGAATAAATATTAATATACTGCGTGTAAAAGTATTCAGAATGAAAGTATGAGAGAGAGAGAGAGAGTCAATTAGTTTAATAGTATTAAATTATTATATATTATTATTATTATATATATATTATATATATTATTATATTAAATTAATACGCATGTGCCTTTCTATTTGTAGTTGTAGAGTAGTTAAGTTTTTTGCATACACAAAGTAGAGATGCTCTTTTATGTTGGAATCGGCTTAAGTCATAAAGGGTCCGCCATCTAACGTTTTTTTTCAACTAGTGCTTATTTCGTGAATGGTAACACTTAGCTCATGTCTGATTTGACAGATAATTAGTTTTATCCTTCCGCTGAACGAGCCAACTGACCATCCAATGCGTTTTCGCTTCGCTAAGTGGGCCTGCGATCGACTTACAGAAGATGACGATTTTGCCAAAAAAATCATATTTTCAGATGAAGCTCGTTTTGATCTTGGCGGGTATGTAAACAATAGAGCGTGGCACAAGCCCTAAAAAAAGGCTTACAAGCACTCTCATTAATTTCAAAATGCCTATGTATATTGCTTCGTTATTTTAAAACAAAACTTTCAAAAGATATGTGATTTGCTTTACGATAAGAATACTGCAGTACAGAACAAAACTGCAATAGAACAATGTTGAAGTAAAACCAAGCCTTTCAAAACAAAAATGAAATAGAACATCAAAATTCACACAGAACATTCAAAACATGTTTGAATGTTTTGATAGCAAAGATAATTTTCCATTTCAAAGAAACATTGCGCTTCGTTAGGAATATGAAAGCTGAAAATAGGTTTTATTTACTATGAAATAATATCATACATGCTCATGTACATTTATATATAATAATTTGTTATTTTTTGTTTTCAATATATGTATGTATACATATATACATACATAAACACACATAGTTTGCATGTTTGTGCTCGTGTTCTAGTGCACTCGATGTTTCTGCTATGATTTACTGTTGTTTTGTTTCGTTTTCGCTTTTCGTTTTGATGTTCTACTTGTTTTGAAAACACAAGCACTAACAAAACTGCAGAGAAAATCTAGAGAGAGTCATGTTTTGTTAGTTCTGTTTTGTTATTTATGTTTGCACTAAAACAGACTGATTTGCAGTAGTGTGAAATAGAATACAAAACTTTTAAAACGATTTACGCAGCCCTTTAGTAAACAAGCAAAATTGTCGCATTTGGGGCACAGAAAACCCGCACGCATACATTGAAAAGCCGACGCACCCAAAACGAGTCACTGTTTGGTGCGGATTTTGGTCCAGAGGCAAAATTGGGCCATTGAGCAAGGAGTGGCCGTTACAGTCAATGGCGATCGTTATCGGGCCATGTTGAACGAATTTTTGTTCACAAAAATTGAAGAGGAGGATTTTGGCAACATTTGGTTTCAACAGGACGGCGCTACGTGCCACACAGCCGAAGCTTCAGTAGTTTTTTTTATAGCATTTTCAAAAAAAAGTTATCTGGCGAACCCTTTAGTTGTTTGATAGAAAATATGTGAGCGTACAATTCCCCAGTATGCCAAATGGCTTGAGAAAAATATTATAATAAGCTTACTAACGTGAGGCTAAAGCTTGAAAAAGTATTAGAAATATATTGAAAAAGGTTTTCGTAATAATTGTAGAAAAATCAAAACGGAACCCTTGGGATAATATTACAGGTATTATTACTATAACCTTATCCTTGCATTTGTAAAATAAGCTTATTTTTCCATAAAAAATTATTTTGACTTTTGAAAAATAAAAATTTTATTTTCAATTATTTAATTCAATTTCATTCAATTTTAATTTTAACAATTTATGTTTTTTTTCATGCTATGGTTTATGCATAAATTTTTTTTTCGCAGTTTGATGCACAAATACAAAAAATTACACAGCCACTCACTTTGAAATTCAGAACCAATTGTACACGCGAAATACTTAATAAATTTGCGAAATATTTTTCAATCGTCATAGTTATTATGTTGTTCAATATACATACATATGTACATGCATAGATACATATTTATGTATGTTGTTTATAATCACACTTTAGAAAAAGTTGTGAGTTTGCATTTTATAAACATTATTATAAACGAAATTACGAAAAGCTTTAAATTCACAATTTTTATAAGCTTATTCTAAATTTGTATTGAAGTTTGATTGTTGTGTGGTATACTGGGTTGTTTGTGCTACAATTATAATAATACGCAGTTGCTAAAATTAAGAATATGTACTTATGTATATATTTTTTGGAGTACTTATTGCCATTCTCTGATAAGTACATTATTATTTATATATGTATTTTTTTCCTGCAATGTCAGCACGTGGCAGGTGGCAATAAACTCGACTATAAAGTATATATTTTAAGTCAAAGATAAACAATATAAAAGTATAAAACTAATTTTTAAAATTATAACCTCTACGTCAACTACTGTTTTCGTGCACTCAATAGTAAACTACAATAAATGAAGCAAAAAAGAGATTTGTAAAACTGGATTAAATAGTTTAACACCTGTGTAAAAATATGAAAAAATATCAGCTTTTGTGCTCCACATAAATATATACAAACACAAATATATACATACATAAGTATGTGCGAGTATAGACTTGCTTAGTCATTTTCGGTTAATAAATTATTCTCTTATTTGTTAAATAAATAATTATATTTTCTTTAAGGCTAATCTTTAACAATAAATCTCTGGGTTTAATTAAAAAGCCAAATGTTAACAAAAATATTGAAACCAAGAAAAAAAATGTTATTTGTTTAACGAATAAAGACGAGAAGCCTTTGACTTTTGCGAATGCTTTTAAAAGTTTCACTAAATTTGCTATTTTTTGAATAATTTAGATTGAATTGAGTTTCAAAATGGTAAATGTTAATGAAAAAACGATGACAAACTTAGGTTAAGCGAATATTTATTAATATAAATAAAATTCAAATAAATTATAATAATAAATTTGCTGAGTTGCAATTATGAATGCGGCTTTAAGTTGGTGCTCAAAGTTACTTGGAAGCTTTAAAGTTAAAGTAATAAAATACATAAAAAAATATAATAACAAAAAAAAAAAAAAAAAAATTAAATGTGTATGTATGCACATAGCCCCAAAATTTTTTTGACTTAAGCAAAATAATAGATGCAGAAAAATAGTTTTGGTTTGGAAAATATTATACAGTGGTATTTCTTTCTGCTTTTTATAACACTTATTTGACAAACCGTACAACAACTATTTTTTGTTTTTATAAAAAACTCGGAAATTTTACAATGCGTTGTAAAATGGAAATTATTTTATATTTTGTAAATAAATATTTTAAAATTATGGAACTTGTAATACAAAGTGAAGAAGTGCTTGAAAGTCAAGTTATTGCATATTAAAAATGCACAAATTCATCACAAAATAAAACTTATTTATCGGCGGATCGATGTGAGTCATATAGTCAATGAAAATATTTTCGTTGTTTTCCTTCCAAAAAAACTCTTTTTTCCATAGTTTTTTGATTATTGTTGCTGCTGCATCCATTTTTAAGTTGAAAATCTTTCAAGCGACATCTATTGTTATGCACTGGAACAAACATTATCACCTGCTTCCGGTCATTTTAATTTGGCAGAACTGAATTTAGAACAGCGAAAACAAGGTTGCATTTCATAAAACCAACTTAAAATCAATTAAAAAATGGTTTTAAGTTAGTTTTAACAAAAACAATTTGTATGGTAAAACCAGGTTTCAACAGTTGGTTTTAATGTTAAAACCAGCTTTTATTAAACCCATGTCAGTGCGAAAACACTAAAACAAGGAAATTCAAAATTTTTTTTACTTATTAAAATATAATGTTGATAATCAATACACAAACTCAAAAATAAAATAAACATTCGATTTCTCGATATCCTAAAAGGCACGGGACTTAAAGCTCGGGATTCTTTTCAATCGCTATTAGCTAGGGATGCCATGGATGTATTGACCTGCCTGGATTACGAAGTTGTTCAGGCATTTTCATTTATTCATTATGTTTATTTTAACCAGAGCTGCTATAAAGTAAAAAGTTTTCCTACCCCAAAAAAAAATCCAATACACAACCACAAATACATGAATGCTGCTTATGAAAGCATTATGTGGTTGGAAAATTAAAGTTTTCTTTCTAATAATTTGTTCCTTAAAAATTATCACATCACAATCAAATAAGAAACAGAAAAAGAAATAAGTTCGAACAAAAATTACGAAAAACTAATTAAAATGAATAATTATGGGATTGTAGCAAAATTATACAAATATACTTAAAGCCAAAAATCCAAAAAGATTGTCTTAAATAGAACAAAAATAAGTAAATTAATAGACAAGTGCATGAACAGTAAATAAATGCAGTAAAGTGTGACCTTGACTCGCACACGAAGGGTTCCGTACGCTCACTAGACATGTAATATTATTCGAACTTTAGCCTATATAATATATAGTTTTGGATTTTTTTTTTCGTTTTTGGGATTTTTTCGATTTTTAGAATGTTTTTAGTTTTGGCGTTTTTTTAGTTTTGGCGTTTGTTTGCATTTTTTTTTTTGGTTTTAGCGGTTTTTTTAATTTTGGCGATTTTTTAATTTTGGCATTTTTTTTTTTGATTTTTGCGTTTTTTTTCGGTTTTTTGTGATTTATTTTAGTTTTAGATATTTTTATTAGGTTTTGCAGTTTTTTCATTTTGGCGGTTTTTGGCTATTTTTTCTGGTTTGGCGATTTCATAATTTTGGGATTTTTTAATTTCACAGTTTCCAAGATACAACAAGTTGTCAAAGTTACATAGTGAAAATTATATTAACTGATAGAACACCCGTTAATTTAGATTTTTAAAATTTTAGTGTTAATTGTTGTAGTCTGTATAAAAATACACTAACTTTGCAAATGTCAAGTATAAACATATAATTGTATGGGATTTTCGCTGCTCGTTTTGGAACACCCTTTAATGTTTTTTTTTTATAATTATTTATTGCTCAAAAAATTTTCAATTTACATATTATATTTAAGGCCTCAGCACCATTAATGGCATTAGAGAGGCAAAAGGCAACTAAATATTTACAATCTATAAATTAAACAATTGTTAAATATCAATTAATATGTATATAAATTATTGTATAAATTCATTTAAAAGAAAGAAAAAAGTACTAATTTGCGCAAGAAGTGTTTCCATATTATTTAAAAGAAATCTTTTAAGTCTGTAGAGATATTGGTAGGTTATTAAATTCATGAGGACCAGCAAAACATATTCGCTGTTTCGATAACTCAAGACGACATCTAGCCACAGTCAGATTGTGACTCTTTTTTTTTTTTTTTTTTTTTAAAGAGAAGTAACACTCAGGCAATTAATGCCTGCTACTATTACTAGGTGTTACCTTCTTTAGGAAAGGGATAGTGATAGAAGAAGATAGAAGGTGGTGAAGGAAGAGATAGAAGAAAGCTTAATTTTTTACGACTCTGCTTTTTGCACGCTTTTTAATAATGCAGTGTTGCAGCGCCTCTGGCGTTAGCGAGTCGTATTCATTTGTTTTAGCAGTTTAGTAGTTATTTTACTTCACCGATGATTCTGCTACACAACGAAGGGGGGTGCTCTGGTATTACATTAGGATTAGTATCTCTTGAAGTATAGTTCAGTGATCAGTGACTATGCCTTCATCACTTGAACTTTTCTACAACAACTGATAGAAAGGGACAGTAATGCACATCAGAAAAATGCGTGGTGTTGTTATTTAATGACTGTCAGATAGCAGGCTCGATCCTAAAACCTTCGGTTTTGTAGTCAAATGCCACCCTCAAACAGGAAAACTAAATCAAAATCGGTCCAACAACAAATAGATACACATAGATACACAGACACTAATAGATACTCAGACACAAACTACATACAAACTTATAACAACCCTTTTTTGTCGGGAGTTAAAAACTAAAATAAAATTAGTTAAAAAGTATAGGTATTTACACACATTTATAAACATTTTTAATATATTATTAATTTTTTGGAAAAAATCATTTAAAAACCGCAGATAACCCAAAAATCTTTTTATACAAGTAGTTAATGAAATTGTACGAATATTCGAATATTCGACAAAAATGATTCGAATAATTTTTTATTCTAAATTGAAAATTTTTGTTCGTTCGAACAAATATGATAAAAAGTTGTTCGAATATTTGAATAATTTTTGTTCGAATGACAACACTATAATATACCCACCGCAGAGGATATTTTAGACTTAATTACATCAATATGCTTAACCCATTGCAAGTTATTAGACAATGTCACTCCTAAGTACTTGACAGATTCAGATTCAGTTATTGGAACACCATCTATATGAATTATCAACAACTGATCAGTCGTTAACATATACGATTTAAATCGAACAAACTTTGTTTTATTTGCATTTAATAACAACTTGTTAATTCTGACGTATTCAGCTAAAATTGCAGCATCATATTCTATTTGAGTTTTAAGACTTGCGCAAATATCATCAGCAAATATAACTAATTTTCCGTTAAAACCAATATTTTTAATATCATCTATATATGTATGTTTTAAATAAAAGAGGACCTAGTACACTGCCCTGTGGCACCCCACAATAAACATGTAGCATAGAACTTTGCTCATCACCAATTTGAACGAATTGCTTTCTGTTCATTAAATAATCCCTTAACAATAGCACAGAGTTATTTGACACAACAATAGCCATTAATTTCCTTATCAAAATGTCATGAGCGACTAAGTCAAAAGCTTTTGACAAGTCAAAAGAGACTCCACCAGCACCATTGAAACCAGCATCAAAACCACAACATATGTATTCAACAACATCGACAACAGCTTGTTCTGTTCCTGAACCTTTTGAAAACCCAAACTGGTATTCAAATAATATTTTATTACGGTTTAAGTAATCAGTTAACTGTTCACAAATAATTTTTTCTAAAACTTTGTCCATAACGGGCAATAAAGGAACTGGTCGGAACATATTAACTGTATTCAAGCCAATGCCTTTTTGTGTATTTTTAATCTAGCTGCGTATACACTATTATCAAGCATACTGTTAAATAGTTTCGATATAATTTTTGATATTTCAATTTTCTTGCACAAAATCATTTTCGGAGTTATGTTATCATATCCTGCACTTTTATTTATTGACAGTCTATTTAAAATACCTTCCACATATTCTCTTTGCATTTTTTTAAAATTCAACGTTGTATTTAACTGACACATTGTTCCTAAATTATATTTATATCATCATCTGGACTAGTTGGTATACCGTCACGCATGGTTTCAATAGAATTATGAAAGTAATTATTGAAACCTGAAGATTTATCAAAATCAGTTGAAAGTAGGTTACCTTCCAGTGTCAACTCTCATGTATTTGTTCTCGTAGCGGCCAAAGTTCTACGTACTCTGTGATGGATAGACGGACAGCGTTGCGAAAACAATAGGGTGCCTTTCCACCTTTGGTGTACGGAACCCTAAAAACAAATAAAACAATGACATGACTATTGTAAATTACGGATAATAAATTTAAGCTTTCATTTCACAAGAAGCTTTCAACAAATTCGAATACGATGAATGAAAACAATTCACATATTCCATTTGCATTGAAAAATATGTATTTATATATAGCTGAAGTTTACAATATTTGAGAACAAACGCAGTAGATCAAACATAAAGAACGCTGCTGATAAAGCTGTGGCAGCCTTTGAAAACAACATATTGTTCTGTTCTGCTAGTGTTTGTTATAACTATTTAGAATTGTCTATTGTAGTGTAATTTAATCCATAAAAATTTGCTTAGAGAGCACTATGAACTGTAGCCTAATCAAATCAACAGTAGAACGCATGTAATTTGAACTACAGCCCAATTAAATCAAAGCTGCAATACTTTTCTTTAATCTACTACGAACTATCGAAGACAGAGACGTGATAAGTTTCAAAATTTATGCTAATTATTCTTAATTCTAGTTAAAATATTTGAATTTTGCAAAAAAAATTTTTCAATCAATAGATATCACAAAATATTTGCCAATTCTGATAGTAAATTTTGTTTTAATTAAAAATTTGCATATTAATTTCGTTTGTTTCAAATTATTATTTATTTGATAGTTTTTCGTAGAATTTATTTTTACATTATCTTGGACAATGATATTGCTGAAATGAGCTTTGAATTTTAAATTTGAAATCTTGTTAATGAGTCTTAGATTTTGTGGAATTTAAAGATCAAAGATATTTATTTTATTCAGAAAAATAAATGCGAGATTGAGAGCTTCTTAACAACTTTCCTAAATTAGGGGGATTTTTTTTTATTTGTAGAAGGGAAAGGAAATTTTAATTCTTGCAGGTAATTAACTTTTAAATTTAGATCAGCGTGACTGATAAATTTTAGTCTTTTAAATTGATTTTTTTTTGTTTAACTAAATACTTGCATATAAATTGTTTGCAAAATGTAACAAGTTTTTAGTTTGCATTACATTTTTATTTATTGAAAGAGAGAAGCATCGTTATCTTTAAAAAAAATAATACTCTAATGTACATTTAAAGAAATCTATTGAATTCATTTTATATTTAATTAAACACTTCTCCAACTTCCTATTTACCTCTAATGTTCAATTGTAATTAATCATTACATTGTCCAATGCTGCTACCTTACAAAATCATTCCATACGACTTCCTCCTCAATATGTCATGTAGAAAAAAAAAACACAAACTTCAAATGGCTTTTAATTGTCCGTATTAGTTGGTAAATTATTTAAATAAAATGATATATACAAAAAAAAAAAAAAAAAAAAACAGAAACAAGTTTTGTCCACCTTCACATATTGTTGTTACTTTTTTTTATTATTAAAATGTTTAATTTGAAATTCGAAAGCCCCCGCAGCCATTAACAATCTTTAAGATCATAGAAAAATTAACAAAATAATCAAACGAATAAGATCATCTCGTCAAACGTGACTGCTGATATAAGAAACTTTAAAATAAAAAGTCACATTCATTCAATTTATGCTAAAATGTAAAAAAACATCATATATGTAACATATTCCTTGCAAAAAGAGCAAAAAAATAAAAAAACACATTAAACGTATTTATCCAAATGTCAATAGTTAATTTAGTGTTAGTTTTGTTGTGTGAACGTATAACATATCGTCGTTCGCAAGTTATTGTGTTCTATACGACAAAAATGTTTTTTTGGGAAATCGCTGTTAAAGTTTAGTTCTTAGTTACAAAAAACTGAACCGAAAAAGTTGTCTCAAACTTTTTACCAAGAAAACTATTAGAGATTCTGAGTTTTTCTGTAAAAAAAATTTCGTCCTTGGAAAAGATTTTAAGAGTAATAAGCGTTTTTAAAAAAAAACCCGCTTTGTTCTATATGCACTTATTTACGAAACTCTTATTGTTTTATAGCATATGGAACAAAATGTAAAAAAGTGTTCTGTTTTAAATACTTTAAGTATATCCTGGTTATTTCCCTACAGGAAATGAGACTAACACAAGACTAGTCACGTGATCGGTTCCAAGTCCGAGTTCTACCACTTCATATGAAGCGGACCAGTCACTTGTACATGGGGATGCCTTAGGATGGCGTTAATTGATACTTTGTATGCACGTTGTGACTTGCCACTGAACGAACTATCTCATGGGGACCTAATCGGTGTGGATTAATATAAACTATTTAAAAATTTCATTCCGACACCGCGTTACCATATGTGAAGATTTAACAAGACTAAAAGATTTCTTTGTTAAAAATAAGATTTTTAGGAATATGATATTTGGTACATTTAGTATATTATTTAAGGTACTTTTGTCTAAAGTACTAACATATTTTCTTCTTTCCTTCATCAAATGTGTGAATTATATGCATACATATATTTATCTTATACATGTTCTATTCAGAAAATATTATGTGTTATTTATTTACCTTTACGTTTGTTAGTTCATTTGAAACAAAATGAATTTTTCTTCAATTTTAATTCACTTAAATCAATGCATATTAATATATGAATGTTTATTGAATAAAAAAGATTTTTGTTTTCGACTTGAAGGTTTTTGAGAACAAAATATGGCAACGCTGTTCCGACACTTAACAGTAACAATGAAAACTTATAACTTTCTCTTTATTGTTACAAATGCAATTATAATTTATTTTTAAACGGATATTTTTTGGCAATCGAGCTAACAACCTCTGGAATGACAGGCTTGCACACTACCCACTCGACCACAGAGGCACTCATATTTCAAAAGTATAAATACCAGTTAACCTCAGGTTAATGTATAAGAATAGTTACAGGACTGGTTGCAGGGTGGCTTGGCGGTGCTATTGGAGGGAACAACGAACATTATGTTTATACTGTTTGACAGGTCCTGGACCCAACCACATCGAACTTGTTCAGTGCCTTTTACTATAATACTAGACCAAATGCCAATTAAATTGACAAAAGATCACGACTATACATCACCAGAATGGTGAATATATAACCATTTACAGGATATGTCCTTTTTTCATCATACACTACTCATTCGTCATAGGACGAATACGTTTCGATGAATTGTCAGACAATTTTTTGCAGGGTATTATCATTTCAAGCACCTTTGCGATCCTTCCACAAGTGTTGTGAATGAATTACGAAAGGGCAAGCATGTTGAGCATGAGCCAGTACATCACGTCAGTATTTGGAGGAAGGATTAACGATTAGTAAAATGTTTCGTTTTTTTAACAGAAATTTTATATTTTGACAAAGCACATTAACTTTCGGCAAAACCGAGCAACTGATAACAAAGAAAATATGAAGAAATCAGTAATTTCTAAGCGAAGGTTATTTTACAACAAAACAAGACTAGTTACTTAGTAACAATAATATTTCATTGATATAATCAATAAGAAAACACCCGGACCTAATTGAAAATTAACAGCTCTTGCATACTGAATGTTTGTCATTGTTTTTTTGTTTGTTTTTTTTTTTTTGTTTCATTTCATTTGCCAAGTGCAATGTGAAGTCACAACAAATAAATAAAACAAAAACAAATAATGCAAAGAGATCCAAATTAGTACAAACTTTATTTAGTCTTTTATATAGAACAAAATAAAAAATTATTTTTTTTATTTAGTATTTTTGGTACGTTTTTGTTCTATATGCAAGAGTTTTTGCATATAGAACACAATAGGTTACGAAGCTTGTCACTAAAGAGTTGTATAGCACAGTCAAAGTCAATGTCTCATATATCGAAAACTATAAACAATAAGAACAAACTGTTTACACAGATCGACAGATCTCTAAAAGTTTTCCTAAAAATCAATCTTAATTAAATTTTTTATATTTTGCGGTATAGAACACAATAACTTGCGAACGACGATATGTATGTTAACCCAACGAACGGAAGGCCAAGCATTTGATACTAATAGTATGCGATACTAAACTTTTTTAAAGCTAAAGCCTAGTTTCCAGTTTCATATTTAAGTATAAATCGATATATGTTTGATGGATGCTTATTTCTCAATTCGATTTGAACAAAATTCCTGCTTAATAAAATTTCTCTAATATATCTCAAACCCAAAATAATCTATGTTGCGTTTGAAGTTTATAAATGATAAAAAAAATTAATAAATTCAGTAAAGTGCTACTTTGACTCGCACATGATGAGATCCATGCCAGTGTGCACACTTCTACCGATATTCGGTAGATTCTACCGAATATATTTGTGAATTTAACAATCTACCAATTCTACCGAACAAGGCCTGAAATCTACCGAATATTGTCATCTATAGTAATTTAAGTCGATATATGTATGTGTAAATTGGCTATTTTGCCACATAGCAGTTCGACGGCAGAGCGGTAATTTTCTGTAATGAAAATCATTAAAACGGAACAAAGAAATCGGTTAAAAACTGAAACTATAAGTAGCCTAACACTTTTTAAAGAATTGTGCCTTGGGAATGAAATATTTATTCTTACCAATGATATAATAATTTTTGCACAAAAGTTTAAACTCATAAATGATTCTTACATATAATCTTTGTAGTTACAAATGTTTGTCAAACAAAAGTTATTTTAGTAGCTTTATAAAACCTACATATGTACAAAAACTGTATTCCTGTTCTTTTTATGTATATTATTTTATATATGCATAGCATATCTATATAAACGGTAAGGGCAAACAACTGGGGATGACACTTTTTTTTATTGGAAATGCTTCATTATTTATGGCAGTTTAATTTCCAATCACATGTGAAGTTTTAAATGCGCTCTTGGAACCTGTTTAGTTTGATACTCCTTGCACTTACCCTTTATATATAAGTAGGTCTAATTAAAATATGCAAAAAAAAATTCAAAATATGCGCTAGAAATAGCACGAAAGAATTTCAAAATATGCACGGTTATATGCGCAAATATGCAAAATATGCAAGAATAAAATCAACAACTTTGTTACCTTAAAGTATTTTTATTCAAAGAGATCGTTATTATAATGAACAATCATTTGTTTTTTAAATTTTCAAAAAGAAATGATATTCTAGTTATTGTCACATAAAACAGACGAATACATGGAAAATATGCGTTCAACATCAGTAGATGTAACAGGAGAGTATTTAAATGCGAGTATTTCAGATGGGGACAAATTTTCAATATATTCATCGGTTTCGGTTTTATTGAAATATATATAATTTTTAATTTTGATTAAGGTCTTCAGACCTTTGTTTCTGTTCAAAATTTATTACATTTTGGTTTTTATCTTCAATACTTTCTTTCACACGTTCTATAACAGCTAAACTTTCACTAATAGGAAGTCCTTTAGTTTCTAGTCGGGTGATGCTTGAGCAGAGGCATTCAAAAGTATGTTTTATATAAACTAAGTCAGATTTCATTGGCGCTTTTTGAAACAATAATTTTGCATTGCGTCATCATCATCAAGTTCATCTAAAACGTCACAAATTTCTTTGAAATTTTCAGAATAATATGTCTGAGCAATGATGTTCACCATGATATTCGCCGTCCGCAACCATTTACAATAGAAAGAAAAGAGACCACAAAATTGGTAAATATTCTATCTCTGTTGCGCTACCGCAAAATACTTTGATATGCCTGAACATGGACATCGCCCGTGTTCACCACAACAAAGAAATTGATGAATTTTTCACAGTTGCTCTGCCGGCGCCATTTTCATGTCATGTCCAAGTTGATGGCTCGTGAAGACGTAGGGTAACGAAAGGTATTTTTGAATCGAATATCTGCAAGCAAACAATCATATGCCTCTGGCGGTAATAGTTTCGGTTCGACTTTGTGGTAGAAGTTATAGAAAAGTAAAAAAAAAATTAATATCATGCAGACATACATGTGCAAGAAGAGGAAAGAAATATATTTCATGTGAATTTCTTTTACGCCAGTTTGAGTTATATGAGTCGTTATATATTAATTGCGTTGCCAGAGCGAAAAATAAGTTTTTTTTATGTAAGGTGATCCAAAAATAAGCATTTTTCTACAAAAAAAATAAAATATGCAAAAAAATGCTTTTTCTGGCAAAAAGCCAGAAAAATTAGCCCTGTATATAAGTATGTTTCTTATGAGAATTACGAGTTGAGCAACAAAAGTTGAAACGTGTCAACCGGGACTTAAGGTAGAATTAGTAAAATCGTATCATTCTACTTTACAGCTTGCCGTATCGTTCAACTTTGTGCACAAGTTATAGAAAATGTAACAGTTTGCATAGCACATTTTTTTTGTCTGGCATTAAATACGGCGTTTTTGACATTCGCTACTGAAAAATCTGTTTTCTGCAGATTCCTACGTCAGCAGTGCTACCACCACATATTTTATAACTAGTAACATGCATTGTATATCGTACGGTTTTTGTCAGCTGACACGCAACATCACGATACGATTTTACTAATTCTACCTTTACTGTTGCTAGGTGTTTGTAGATAATTCGATTGGCCATTATTTTGATTTTCAGAGTAACTGTGTAACGACTTTTATGTTGGTAATACCGTGTGTTGCTGTTAATACAGAGTTTTTTCTACCATATGTTTGCACCTTTATATGTATGTATGTGTAAGTTTAGTACTTCTAGTTTATGCTTTGCATTGACCCTGTAGGAATATTTTCGCGTAATACTTGCATTATCCCTGTTGGAATATATTTGTGTAACGCTGCATTAACCTTGTCATTTTTATTATTTTGCTTGATAATTATTTTTAACATTGTTTTTATTAATGGGAAAGAGGAAAAATTCATTTGAGAAATTTATTCAAGTTTAATGATAAATTGATTTTCCATAAATAGAAGAAAGTGCACCACACACACACCCCGCAATATCATGATTATTTTCAAATACATTTACTTAGGCCTGAAGTTAAAAAATTGTTCAAATGCAAATGCAACGGCCTGATTGGCATACAAAAAGAGTGTCACATGACATCCGATACTCGTGTGAATTTTGGTTGACATATGACACCATTTATTATATGCAGACTCTTAAAATATTGATTTCATACAATGGTATGTTAATTTGTAAAAGAGATAAATCGTGGTGCATTACAAAATCATAAATTTCTTTAAACGAAAGATTTTCTTTACATACTTCTTACAACTACAATTCGCGCTGAAAAAGAAGTCAGTCAATGTAGCAATGGAAAATTAAGAAAATAAAAAAAACATGTTGATTATTGATTTCTTCTTTCAACTTTGTTATTTGTTTTAAGCTTCTCATTTGTTTAAATGAAAGTTTATAACATAATAACTCTAGTTGTTCTAAGAAGCTTTGGGTAAAGGTTTCCTGATGATCTGCATTAGCAACAGTGAAATGCGCATAAGATCCAGCTAAACCCCTCAATAACACTATGGAACATTTTTGGGATTATTGTCTGGGGGGTGAGAAATTCCAAGTCAGGGTGATGGTACTAGGTCAGTATAGTAAAACCCTCAAAGGGTTTGGCGTTCGTATGTGTCAGTTTTTTTTATGACCATTTAAATTCCTTATCTTGATGTTTTTTCGTTTAGTTGTAACATTTTGTCAAAAACGTAGTTTAACATAACTCGAGAACCACTTGTCCGATTTTGATGAAGCAAACTCAAAAAAATTTAGAATTACAATTTCTTTAATCCGTTCATATAACGTTTTTCTTTATAATCAACAGTTTTGCTGGTAAAAATAAATTTGTGGAGGCAAAAAAATATTTTTTTGCCTAAAAATTAAATTTTTTTATTAAATTCATAAAAAATCCGAAACGGAAAAAAGGATCAAGTGTTATTAATTTCGTGTAAAGTCACATAACCTATAAACAAAATGCAACACCAACGTAATTATACGATTTTCTTATCCTTTTTGCGGCTCCTTTATTCGCACATGCATAGCAATTCAATGGATTGTGACCTTCGCCAGGATTAGTCCAAGTCATTGGGATTTTCATGATCTATCCCTTTTTTTGTTCATGAGTTATGTGACTTTACGCGAAAGTAATTAGTTTTGGCACTTTTTTCCATTTTGGATTTTTTATGAATTTAAAAAAAAAAAATTTAAATGTTTAGGCAAAAAATACTTCTTTCCCTTCATACATTCATTTTCAACTTCGAAAGTGTTGCACATATAGGAAAACGGTATAGAAACAGATTAGAGAAATTGTAATTCTAAATTTTTTTGAGTTTGCTTCATCAAAATCGGACAAGTGGTTCTCGAGTTATGTTAAACTACGTTTTTGCCAAAATTTTACAACTAAGCGAAAAAACATCAAGATAAGGAACAAATTTAAAAGGTCATAAAAAAAACTGACACATACGAACGCCAAACCCTTTGAGGGTTTTACTATACTGACCCAGTACCATCACCCTGACTTGGAATTTCTCACCCCCCAGATTGGCTGTTGTACTGTGTAATGAATTTCAAATTATTTTTAATTTAAATTTTTTTACTGAATACGCAAAATAAGAATTTGGTTACCAAATATTAAACTTAGAAAGATATTTAATTTTTTTTTTGCATTATGGAAAATTTAAGTCTTTGTGAAAAATGTTATTTGTAATATCCAATTCAAAGTATTTTAGAAGCTTTTTCCTTTCAAATAGCCAAATCGTGATTTATTGTGCTTGTGTATTTAAATTGAATTACACCACAAATTACTTTTAAATAATTTTAATAAGTGAATAGTTTGGCTCTCAAAACATTCCCACTTCAATATCTAATTTAAATGTTTGCTGTGAGATTAAATTGATTTTAATTATTAAATTACTGAAAAATTTGCGAATGCATAATTTACAGTTTTAAAGAAACTGGAAATTTATTAATTAGCTATGCTGAACTTTATGGCAGATTTATTTTTTCAAAGTTGTCGGCGAAATTTTAGTTGCCAGTTACTCGTATTTAAATTGCATCGCTTACTGCGTTAGATATTCAATTATACGTCTAATTTAAGCTTAATGCCTAATTTTATATTTTGATTTTTACAAAGTCTTCTTAAAGTGTGCTTTACACTTTAAGAAGGCTTTGTTCGAGGCTTTAAAGTTTTATTTTCGTTTTTATCATAAGGTCAAAAGTCTCTATCAATTTGTTTACTCCACTTCTTTGCATGACAAATCACTGAACTGTAAGTATGAGACAATATTTTTTTGTTCTTATAATATATATTTAATTTCTTCGTCAAAAATCAATTTAAACTTCAAATTAACTGAATTACTAGCAATGTTTATGAACTCTATTTGAAACCACATTGATGAAAAAAAAATCGCTGATTTCCAGTTTATACTCCACCAAGTTCCACTGAGTTGCGAAATGTCATTTTCATTTCATGTCTATTTTGCTTACAGATGAAATAGATTTTATTTTTCTCATTATCTGTTTACTTTTAAATAAAAATGAATTTGTGTTAAAAACAGATGATGTCATTGTGGTTTTTTGTTTAAAAAAAAAAATTTTTTTTTTGCTTTTTATTACTTTTTGTCATTTATTTGCCATTATTTAATGTGTTTGGAAAACCTATTTTTTTCTAATTTATTTTACAAACAATAAGTTTAACTTGAACTTGGAATGTCGTTTAACATTGAAATGAAACAACAATAAACAAAACAATATTTTGAGAACGATTGTAGTTTGAAATAATCTTTTGCAGAAAGAGGAAAAAAATAAGCAAATTTTTCTTTTTTAAATAAATAACAATTAGTATTGTGGTACAAAGTCTAAAAGATTAATAAATAAAATTATTTCAACAATTCGGTGTGCATGTGTCTTAAGTCTTTTGTTTTGGTGGAACTACGAAAACTCACAGATACAAATGCCTGCCTGCACATGATATTTGAGACTGTATTATGCAATTAATTTTTTTTAATATAAATAAGTTTTTTTTTATTATTTACTCAATATTATTTATTGTTTATTTGTTTCCTTTAATGTTTTATTAATTTATGGTTTTTTAAGAAATTTCATAGCTTTATGGTAACGTGAAGCGACAAATATTATTTGTACTACTACTACTACGAGTATTTCATATGGATCATATCACATAAATTTTCTCACGCATCTGGCAATACTAACCTTGAATATTAATAAAATGACAATAAAATTTACTGTAAACCGAAAAAAAAACAGTGTACCGACCGAGAACGATAGAAATACCGATTACACAATGAGAAGATTTTACTGTTATATGACATTTGTCATCCATTACCCTCAAGGCTGAGAAAATCGAATGGGAAACTTAAGAGCGTAAGCATAGTAAACTAAGAATCTTACACACAAAAGTCCCAACAGTCAAATTCTGTACTCATTGTCAATTATTAAAATTTGTCTTTATCTCAATTTGTTCCTCAAAAACTAACATTTTATTATAATAATTTTTGGTTGTTACGGAATTTTGGATTTTAGGTGACAATATGTAAATCCAAAGCAACTGGATGACTGAAGATCCACTTTTGTTACTTACGCTCCACAGTGGGGACTTTTGCAAAATAAATGGTAATAAATCTGGAACTTCTAAACTACTGATTGGATTTATATGAAACTTCGAACATCCGTAGAGGAGGACTCAGGCTTTATAACAAATGTCTTGGCAGCCGTCTGGCCTAAGCTGGACAGGAGTTACAGTGGGCCTAAGTTGACAGCATGGGACTCAAAAAAAATTCTGAGGCTTGTAACTTTTAGAAAACTTATCCGATTTTTATGAGATAAAGCGTTTTGATCTAAGCTTAACATTTTTAATAAATAATGCCCTTAGATGTGTTTTCGTATCTCTCATAACTTAGAAGATATTTGACTTTTAACAAAAAAAAATTTTTTTTTTTGCCTTGACTTTTTTTAGTATTTCACCTACAACTTTTTAGTTAATTGTTGGATTTTAAATTAAAAGACAACATTAAATTTCTGATCAAATTTTAAATAAAAATAAGTAAAAAACTTATTAATATCTGCAGTCGTAAAAATGGGAAAAGGCAAAGAATTCAAAGTTTTAAAATTTTTCTGGAAAAGGCACGTTTTTTTAAGAAAAAGTATCTTCATTATTTTCAATTTTGTGAAAAACTTTGTTTAACACATACACTTTTAAACCACATAGCGCTAAAAACAATCTACTCACAATATGCTAAGAGCCAATTATTTTGTATTTTGGGCATGCACCCTACACTCAGCAGTGTCCGAAAATTGCCAATTTCAAAATTTTTTTTTGTGCTTATGCGCTTATAAAAAGTTGTGACGGTATATTTTGAAAGCTTTAGCTAAATCATTTAATTATTAGGATAGTTGGCAACATGTTAAACTTAAATTTTTAACAGCCTTTTCATAAATGCGAGGATGCGCGCAAATTTTCTGAAAAAAGTCAAAATTTTGGAAAAATTTTGTTTTGTACCATAAAAAATATATATAAAAATAATTTTCTTTTTTTATGTTGGCATTTTTAGCTTTCATGTGAGTCCTTTTACTTTGCCTGAAAAAATTATTCCAATATAATTAACTGATCTCGAGATATTCCGATTGTAGGGTGCAATTCAAAAAATATGTAGAATGCGCTTAACTTTTTTCCCTTTATTCACACATCAGCTGTTTAAAACTTTTATGAATTCTGAAATTCAACCTAAATAGAAAAACAAAAATAAATTTGGAATGTTATCCAATAAGTCTATGTATATTTTTCGCAATAAAAAATATTTATGGTAATTATACCACATGTTTTTCCATGTAAGTGTAGTTAATGTTAATAACAGGTAAGCATTTAACGAATAACAACACACATGTTTAATGGATTAAAAAAAGGTTTTTGCGGATTTTATTACAGCAACATCGGGAGGTGCTACCTGATTGTGCTACTACTACTTAATAACACTTCACAGTACTAGGTAATTAGACAAAATTAGCAAAGGTTCTTATAAATTATGCTGTATTGCATAAAAAATGTGAAAAGTTTTATTTGTGTGTATTGTTTTTTTATTATTATTTACCAATAGATAATCTATTTAATATTAGGCTATAGCTAAGAAAAACTATTTAACACTAAATAATTTATTTATTTTTAAATTACATGTTTGAGCTATGTTAATTACCATAATTTTACAATTTATTTATTTCAATTATTTTTAAGAAAACAATCGGAAATATCGAAGCTTAAGAGGTTTTTTATTTGAATTGCTTCACTGTCGTCTTTCTCTATTTCTTTAGTTATCTTTGGTAACCATTTCAACCGTATTGCTTGTAAAACTGGATCTGAGGATAACAATAAGTGAAGCATTAAATCATAATTTTCTGCTAATTTTGAACACTTTCGACTATTAAATAATCTGTACTGCTTTACATCTTTGTTCCTTGCTTCTTGAGCTTCTTCTGTAAGTTCTCCCAGAGGTAGGATGTTGGTTTCAATGATTTCTTTTCCATGAGATAATACCTTATGTACAGTTGGCGTCATCAATCTCCATGGATATAAATTTTTTATCAATACTTTTGGTTTCATTAGCAAAAGCATCAAATTTTTCTGCATTAATTTGCTTTTTAATGTTAATAGTTGCCAGTATTATTTTGAAGTTCCTTATTAGTTTTTTATTAAGCCGGTTATCAAGGATGTAGTCTCAGGATCCTCAAAAAAGCGTCTAGCAGTATTTCCATTATTCGAATTACCATAACCGTTAATTGGCTTATCAATTATAAGCCCATGCTTTCTAAATTCATCTTGTATCCTTTTCTTCTCAGTTCTTCGTGTATCTGCTAAGTCTTTGTTGTTTCGTGAGGAGACAGTTTCATTACCTTTGATATTTCTATATTTTATATCATATGATAGATGCAAGCAATACTCCATAAATCTAATGCGAGCATGAAGTGGGGAAATTCCAAATTTAAGGGCTTCCTCTTTTATAGTTTCATCAGATTTATCTTCAAACTCAGAGCTTTTTTTCCCACATATATTGCATTTCCAGTATGACTTGGTATCCGTTAGGGCATTGGCAACTTTTCCATCTATCATAGTCAATTGTAAATCAAATGTGACATTTATAATGCAGTCAGAAATTTTTATTGCAATGCTTGGTAAGTTCCTTATTTCTTCTGATATAGTAACTACAATATTTTGAGTTTCATCTCTGTTTTCTTTCATATATTCAAATTTTATTGGTCGACATAATAACTTTGATGCAGGCGTCCTATTTATCCATACGTCTTCAAATGCAGGTACAGTGGATGATGATGATGAATTTGTATATAAACGCATTCTAAGAGGTACCAACGTAGACATAAATATCGATGAAAAAGATATATTATCTTCGCTTTGTTGTCTATATTCAGAAAATCCAGTAGTCCCATCACAACCCCATTTACAAATTAATACTAGCTCGGACTTGTGGCATTTACTTATGTCTTCTTTGCTAAAGGTTGAAATTATCCTAGAAGCAGTATTTTCGAGGAGACTGCATAACTCAATAGTGGCGCCCGTGCTACTAACGTTCGAAACCGATGGCAAAATTACATCCTTTGTTGCCTTCAATGACTTTGTAGATGGCAAATTTCCCCATTTCTTTTCAGTCATAGCTTTTCTTAATATTTCATATTTATTCCTTGTTAGACCCAAGTTTAGAATAAGGTCTAATGCGTCTTCATTAGTAAAATCTGTTTTAGATTTAGGCGTTGGCATGCTTTCCACCATACGTTGTATTCTCTTTGGAGATGCTTTTGGAAGAGCATCTACAATTTTGCCAACTTCCTTCAGTTTGTTTTTGGTTAAGGCACTTCTAAAGGCATCCTTTATAAGGCCAAAAGAGTGGTTTTCAATGAGGTCTTCTTGCTTTCTTTTCTGGCTTCTTGGTTGAAGTTCCTCGTATAATTTATTAGGCCTTCCCAATTGTTTCATACCAATCTGTGTAACTATCTCGGTTTTTAGCCATTGTTCATTTTGTTTTTGGAACTTAGTTTTGTTATAATTTGATTCTTTCATTTTTCTTTCGTACGCTACCAAAAAGTTCTCTATTTTTTTAGTAGCATCTTCATTTAGTTTTAATCCAAATGAGTTGTCAATTATATCTATGATTTTAGAACATTTTTCTTGGCGCAATAAACTAACAGGAACGTATTCCCATAGAAGTTTACATACCGCGTTATATTTAATACTAATCTCCATAACAGTTCAATATAGAGTGATTGTTCTTATAAAAGAACCCTGCGTTTTTATGCAATACAGCATAATTTATAAGAACCTTTGCTAATTTTGTCTAATTACCTAGTACTGTGAAGTGTTATTAAGTAGTAGTAGCACAATCAGGTAGCACCTCCCGATGTTGCTGTAATAAAATCCGCAAAAACCTTTTTTTAATCCATTAAACATGTGTGTTGTTATTCGTTAAATGCTTACCTGTTATTAACATTAACTACACTTACATGGAAAAACATGTGGTATAATTACCATAAATATTTTTTATTGCGAAAAATATACATAGACTTATTGGATAACATTCCAAATTTATTTTTGTTTTTCTATTTAGGTTGAATTTCAGAATTCATAAAAGTTTTAAACAGCTGATGTGTGAATAAAGGGAAAAAAGTTAAGCGCATTCTACATATTTTTTGAATTGCACCCTACAATCGGAATATCTCGAGATCAGTTAATTATATTGGAATAATTTTTTCAGGCAAAGTAAAAGGACTCACATGAAAGCTAAAAATGCCAACATAAAAAAAGAAAATTATTTTTATATATATTTTTTATGGTACAAAACAAAATTTTTCCAAAATTTTGACTTTTTTCAGAAAATTTGCGCGCATCCTCGCATTTATGAAAAGGCTGTTAAAAATTTAAGTTTAACATGTTGCCAACTATCCTAATAATTAAATGATTTAGCTAAAGCTTTCAAAATATACCGTCACAACTTTTTATAAGCGCATAAGCACAAAAAAAAATTTTGAAATTGGCAATTTTCGGACACTGCTGAGTGTAGGGTGCATGCCCAAAATACAAAATAATTGGCTCTTAGCATATTGTGAGTAGATTGTTTTTAGCGCTATGTGGTTTAAAAGTGTATGTGTTAAACAAAGTTTTTCACAAAATTGAAAATAATGAAGATACTTTTTCTTAAAAAAACGTGCCTTTTCCAGAAAAATTTTAAAACTTTGAATTCTTTGCCTTTTCCCATTTTTACGACTGCAGATATTAATAAGTTTTTTACTTATTTTTATTTAAAATTTGATCAGAAATTTAATGTTGTCTTTTAATTTAAAATCCAACAATTAACTAAAAAGTTGTAGGTGAAATACTAAAAAAAGTCAAGGCAAAAAAAAAAATTTTTTTTTGTTAAAAGTCAAATATCTTCTAAGTTATGAGAGATACGAAAACACATCTAAGGGCATTATTTATTAAAAATGTTAAGCTTAGATCAAAACGCTTTATCTCATAAAAATCGGATAAGTTTTCTAAAAGTTACAAGCCTCAGAATTTTTTTTGAGTCCCATGCTGTCAACTTAGGCCCACTGTAACTCCTGTCCAGCTTAGGCCAGACGGCTGCCAAGACATTTGTTATAAAGCCTGAGTCCTCCTCTACGGATGTTCGAAGTTTCATATAAATCCAATCAGTAGTTTAGAAGTTCCAGATTTATTACCATTTATTTTGCAAAAGTCCCCACTGTGGAGCGTAAGTAACAAAAGTGGATCTTCAGTCATCCAGTTGCTTTGGATTTACATATTGTCACCTAAAATCCAAAATTCCGTAACAACCAAAAATTATTATAATAAAATGTTAGTTTTTGAGGAACAAATTGAGATAAAGACAAATTTTAATAATTGACAATGAGTACAGAATTTGACTGTTGGGACTTTTGTGTGTAAGATTCTTAGTTTACTATGCTTACGCTCTTAAGTTTCCCATTCGATTTTCTCAGCCTTGAGGGTAATGGATGACAAATGTCATATAACAGTAAAATCTTCTCATTGTGTAATCGGTATTTCTATCGTTCTCGGTCGGTACACTGTTTTTTTTTCGGTTTACAGTAAATTTTATTGTCATTTTATTAATATTCAAGGTTAGTATTGCCAGATGCGTGAGAAAATTTATGTGATATGATCCATATGAAATACTCGTAGTAGTAGTAGTACAAATAATATTTGTCGCTTCACGTTACCATAAAGCTATGAAATTTCTTAAAAAACCATAAATTAATAAAACATTAAAGGAAACAAATAAACAATAAATAATATTGAGTAAATAATAAAAAAAAACTTATTTATATTAAAAAAAATTAATTGCATAATACAGTCTCAAATATCATGTGCAGGCAGGCATTTGTATCTGTGAGTTTTCGTAGTTCCACCAAAACAAAAGACTTAAGACACATGCACACCGAATTGTTGAAATAATTTTATTTATTAATCTTTTAGACTTTGTACCACAATACTAATTGTTATTTATTTAAAAAAGAAAAATTTGCTTATTTTTTTCCTCTTTCTGCAAAAGATTATTTCAAACTACAATCGTTCTCAAAATATTGTTTTGTTTATTGTTGTTTCATTTCAATGTTAAACGACATTCCAAGTTCAAGTTAAACTTATTGTTTGTAAAATAAATTAGAAAAAAATAGGTTTTCCAAACACATTAAATAATGGCAAATAAATGACAAAAAGTAATAAAAAGCAAAAAAAAAATTTTTTTTTTTAAACAAAAAACCACAATGACATCATCTGTTTTTAACACAAATTCATTTTTATTTAAAAGTAAACAGATAATGAGAAAAATAAAATCTATTTCATCTGTAAGCAAAATAGACATGAAATGAAAATGACATTTCGCAACTCAGTGGAACTTGGTGGAGTATAAACTGGAAATCAGCGATTTTTTTTTCATCAATGTGGTTTCAAATAGAGTTCATAAACATTGCTAGTAATTCAGTTAATTTGAAGTTTAAATTGATTTTTGACGAAGAAATTAAATATATATTATAAGAACAAAAAAATATTGTCTCATACTTACAGTTCAGTGATTTGTCATGCAAAGAAGTGGAGTAAACAAATTGATAGAGACTTTTGACCTTATGATAAAAACGAAAATAAAACTTTAAAGCCTCGAACAAAGCCTTCTTAAAGTGTAAAGCACACTTTAAGAAGACTTTGTAAAAATCAAAATATAAAATTAGGCATTAAGCTTAAATTAGACGTGCCATAGCCATAACCAAACCAAAATTCAATTGATTTTTATGGCAATGAATATGGCGTTATGGCAAGTTACCATATAATAAAGTACAGTGCTGCCCCTAAGTTTGGTTCAAACAGCTGTTTTGTATGGTTATGGTTACATCACGTCTAAATTAAGATTTATCACCTGCATTGCAATGTGTAGATTTATCTGTATTTTGCAGTCTTGCATTTTTTTGTTTAAAAAAATCAGTTTTTCTTTATGTATAATAATAGTATGTTTTTAGAGTTTTTTGCTTTTCCTTTTTTTGTGAATCAACTATAGGGCTCAAGCCTGCACTAGGGCTCTTAAAAATTTATTCAAAAGATTTTATAGTGCCAAATGTTGAATTTCCTTTAAAAGTTTCTGGTAACACTGTCTGCAATAGTGAGAGTAATATAGTGATATAAAGTAAGAGAGAGGCAGGGAGATGGATAGAGATTTTATACTATACAGAGAAGAACTAACTGATGTTTTAGACTCGGCAGTTTTTTTTTTTTTGAAGCAAGTCTGAGTTTATGGGAGAGAGAGGAAAGAAGAAGGGTACTGACTTGCTTGTACTGAAAAGTTACTTCAATTCTCTATTTGTTAGAGCAACGAAGCAGCTTATCTACAATGTCGTATTGATATACCCTTTTAATTTATACTTGTTGTCTTTAAATACTTGTATGTATATTACACAATTGTATGTATAATTCTTTTTATTAATTGTCTTTCATATTCCTATTTTTTAAATCATTAAATCAACTTAAATTACATAAAATCTTCCCAGTATTTTAATACTATTGTTATTTCATTCGCAGAATTAAAATAATAGGAAAATTGAACAAAAAACTGTCTATGTGTAAAAGAGATTTGAAGAGAACTGCTTCAAGAAAAACCACCTAGTCTAAAACATGACTAACTCTGGTCTTAAGGCCGGGGCACAATGAATCCGTCATACGTTAAACTTGGCCTTTTTCAACTTTTTTTGATTTTATAATGAGAAAGAAAAAGAGAGGTATGCAAAAAATATATATTACTTTCTCATCTCTCTCATACAAAATCAGTTGAGCAACTAAAGGCCGGGGCTCGATGAATCCGTCATGCGTTAAACTTCGCTTTTTCCAACTGACAGCTAAGTTGAAATACATGGTATCTTATGAGGTGTGTTACATTCAGTACGTGTCCGTCAACGCAAAGTACTCATACAAAAATTGGTAAACTTTTTACTTTTTGTATACGTTGATAAGTTTGATAGATATTGGTTGGTTTTTTTGGTATATGCTGATTTAAGGATATTTGTTTTGTGGCAGCAAAAATAAAATTAAACAAAAGAAATATACTAACCCCCATATTCACAAAAAATATTTTAGGTTTATTAAAGGTTTATTTGACAAAGTTCCCATAGAAATATGTCAAATAACCACTTAATAAACCTTAAATAGTTTTTATGAATACGGCCGTAAGTAAATAAAAAAAAATTAAATTAATAAAAAAAGGAGAATCAACCTCTTGTAACTTCCGTCAATAAAATATTCATGGTGACAACCTTCTCCGTTGTTGCGTTAATGCCAGTTAAAAAAGGCGAAGCTTATTTAACGTGTGACGGATTCATTGTGCTCCGGCCTTAAAACTGCTGAGACTAAAACCAGAGAAAGGAAGGAAAACTGGTAAAGCAGGCAAAATAATTAGAAGTAATGGGAAAAAAGAGATTAATGAAGAGAAATTTGTTGAGTCAGCCTGATCATAAGAAAATTTCCATAATACTTTTAATTTTTTCATTAGTTACTACATTCTTCAACTGGAATCACTAAACAAAGAAATTACATTTCTGCTTAAAAATTTCAAATATTCTATGCATATAAACAAAATAAATAATAAGACACGATAAAAAGTTTTTGCCACAAAACTGCCTTAGGGCCAGAATTCCGCACAAATTCACAAAATTCTAGGAAATTTTTAATTACTAAAAAATAACTAAAGTAAATAAACCTGGAAGGCTGCCTTTAAACATGAATTGGCTGCTAGTATTCATGTACAAAAATCTTTATGGCTGAAACGTTTTATCAATTTAATCACTTTATTGAAAAGGCAGCTAGCAGCCTAAATTGTTTATTTGATTTTGATGTGATGAAAGTTGAAAAGATAAATGTGTTTTTTTAATAAGCTCCTTGAAAAAGGGATACACAAAAGCCAAACGCTTTTTAAAATATATATATTTTTTTATTTTTATGTTAAATTAAAATTCATATATGTATATTTTTTTATGTTCTAGGGAATCAAAATGAGGGCGTTGTATTTGTTTTATTCCCCATTTCTTAGAAGAATTTAAATGTATTCAGTCAGAAATATATGAAATATTCCCTTTTATACTTTAAATAAAGTGCTTCGGAAAAAGTTAATTGTTTTTTAAACTTTTGTTAACGATTTCTGCAGATTTAAAAAAAAATAAATATTCTAGTTTTAATAAGCTGCTGTAGCTTCTAAGAAGTTCATTATTTTTTTTACATTAATTTTCATGGGAAATTTTCTTAAGAACCTTTTTTATATCTCGCCTCATCTTGAAAAACTTCTAGGCAATTTTGAATTTTTTCGATTTTTTATAAGTCTGCATCCACGGCACAATTAATCTGTTTAGATAGAAATTTGCGTAAAACAAATTCTTTTTGTTTTTAAAAATAACAATTAGAGGTTAGAGTGTTGCACAAGCAACACCATGAACATGTGTTGTGATGTATTTTCATTTAAGTAAAATTCATATAGGCAAAAGTGAAAATTACTGAGAGTAGATTACTCAAGAATATTGCTGTATTGGAAGTTGCATGCATGCACGCACACCTGCACACGCCAAAGAATAGAGGCGATACTGATATTTTGCTGGCGGCTGAACAATATTATATAATTAATTCAAAAGGTAAACTTTAACTTTCACAACCGTATTTGATACCATATGAAAGTAGATAAAATTCTGCATCACTAACTGCAAAAAGAAAAGTTCTTGGTAGCTTAGTTTATTTGCAGTGTGTGTTCAATGTTCAATAATTTTAGTTATTTTTGCGCGCATTTATTAAAAGAGAAAATTTTGATAATTCAAGTGATTATAGTTTTTGTTAAGACTTCTATAAGTAAAAGTTTTATAATAAAACCGTCAACTTCAGGCATATGACCATTTAAAAAATAATTTTTTGTTTAGATAAATGTTTTAGCAATATTAAATAAAAAAAAAACTAAATTGAGTTTCAACAACTTTGCGGATGAGTGCAGGGAAAAATGCTTTTATGCTCTTAAAATATAAGATTTTAGATAATAAATCCCAGAATACCTATTTGCGCATTTGTGCGATTTTTGAGTTATGAAGGTTTTTGTGAGAGAATTCCAGTTGCTAAAAATCAATGTGAAAAATACATATTAACGCCCTCATGTATAATCTAAAATTGGCATAAAGTTAGCATAAGTGGCAAAATTTAACATGGTCTTAACCTGGTTTGCCATAAAATTTTATATTAAGAATTATGCTAGGATGTAATCGTATGTTAAAACTACATTATGCGGTGATTTTTAATGTAAAATTGTATAGAAGAATTTGTGAACAAGTGGTTAAATTTTGTCACTTATGCTAACTTCATGCCAATTTTTAATTATACATAAGGCCGTTAATATGTATTTTTTATTTAAACAAAAAAAAAATATTTTTTTTTAATTTATCTTTTTTCATTCCAAAGTTACAGCAAAAATAGTCAAATAAGAACATTTTCTCCAAAATACAAAAAAGCCCATAAAAGGTTAAACAATTTTTTTTCAAATTTTTTTTAAAAGGCTGTTTTTTATGTATTTATTAATATTCATCAATAAAAAAAGCAATATGAGTCCGATCACAGAGGAGATGTGCAGACATCTAGTAACGAAAAATTTTTTTAAGTTGGAAGTACTTATGCTTTTAGTATTAATACTACTACTAATTAATTAAAAGTCTCAAAACTTTCAATATTGTAAATACATAGGAATTTGCTGTTTTTATATTTTTTAAACTTATTTAGTTAGTAAATGGGCACACTGCAGTATATGTCTGTATATGTACTGCATTAAAAATTGCAGTAAGCAGTAAATTTAGTGATTACTGAAAAAATTCAATAAAATTTTACTGCTAATGAAATTTAATTTGCATTACCAGTAAAGTCGTAGGGCGGTATTTATAATAAAATTGTAGCAAGTGGCAAAGTTTTTTTCATTCAAATTTTGAAACTTTTGTATGAAAAGAATTTAGCCACTTGGTAGAATTTCATTATGAATACAAGCATTATTGATTACTGAAAATTTAATTCACCTCATCATATAATAAATCATTTAGGCACTTTATAAAAATTGCAGAAAAAAATTTACTGGTTAAAAAATTATTTTTACTGACATTTTAGTAGTACTGCAAAGTGCCCATCTATAGTAAATGCCTTAAGTACAAATAATTAATATTGGCTTATGGTAATTAAAATAAGATATATACATTTTTGACTATACTGTATTTAAAAATTAAGGGAAAACTGCATCTATAGTAGTGGAATTATTAGTTGTAAGGGTTTGTGGAGAATTGCTCATATGCAAGTGGAAAACGTCAAATAAAAATTTTGATAAAGCTTGCGACTGTGGGTTTTGCAAAATTTGTATTAAAATCTCCACTCACACACAGAAAAAATTATTCCCAAAAAATTTTTAAACAAATATTTGTTTGAAATCAAACTTAGTTTCAGTAAATATTCTGTACTGTTCCACTAAATTAATTTGTACTAAAACACTGTGTAGAGAAGAAACAGGCCACGACGTTTGTCTGCTTTTTTTCGGCATTTACATGTATATAACACGGTCAATCAAAGTAAACAACAACAACCGCATAACAGCACGTTGTTCCTATCAACAAGCAAGATAAACACCAACACACTGAAATAAAATTTTCTCTCAGCCGAACTGTGATTAATTTAAATTTTTACAAAATTTTTATCAGAATTTGCAAAATTATTTGTAGGACCGAATTCTAATAAAATATTTACTGATTCAACGAAAATTAAATTTAGTTTTTTTCTGTGTAATAATTGGCATGAGATGGATATTGATACCCAATTGTCGTGCACCAGCTTCAGTGTAAGGCAACAGTACCTAATGAAGATATGTTATAATATAATATTATAAATTCTTTATAAAGACTGCCATATATCTTTTAAAGAAATATTTGACATTTAAAACGCTCTTTTATTTAAAAGTTAATATATATTTTATTTAGTTTATATTTTTCAACTTTTTAACAAAATTATCCCCACTGGCAACATTATTACACTTCACAAGCAATTTCTATTAAAATTAACACCTGAAGGTATGCTTTAAAATTCGGATGAGTTATTTCTATGCAGCTGTTAAGTTTCTTTGTACTTCTTGTTCGCATGATTACACTAAACAATTATACATAGCTCACACAGATAGATGTTTACACATAAAAAATAACAACACTTTAAAATTACGACTTCTATGAATTAATCGCCACTCTCTCTGTCATTCACCCCACTGTGCGGCGGCTAAGAGACGACTTGCGTTCAAGAGACTTCGGCGGCGGATGCCGACAAATAAATATTGGCTTAAAGTCGGCTAATGTCAACAAAACCTCTTAATGTCAGAGGCAAGCACATACTTTTCTCTGGATTTAAAAAAGGGGATGTTCTTAAAAAAGTGGGGTTTTAAAAACGGCTAAGCAGAAACCGAAAATTAGCCGCAGATGTCGGCTGCGACTCAGACTATTGAAAAATTGCCGGCGATGGCTGTTAGTCCAATCCCAGTCGAACAGCTTCATTTAGGGCGGTGTCAGATACAACTTCAACGCTTTGCGTGACGTTTCTAACTTTGGGAAAAAAGCGCGAAGCAAAATGTGTATGACACAATAACAACTTTGACAACACTCACTGTTTGTTTCGCTGTTTTGTTTTGTGCATAAAACACCGCACAATTCTATTACTTTGATGCGACTAACTCGCTTTTTATGTAAATTTACCAACATTTTAATAAAAAGTTCATATTTTCAAGCGAGTTTGGTCAAACAAATTAAGAAAAGTATACCAACTGATTGTCAAAGCACGCAAAAAGTTGAGAGTTGCCTAACTTTTTGCTTCGCTTTGCTTTAAAAATACTTCATGTGACATGTTTCATAAGAGCATGTACATTTCATCTTAGATGTCAAAGTGAATCTTCAACGCAACGCGAAGCAAAAGTTTTATCTGACATGGCCTTCACTGACACTTACAAGGTTTTACATATTTCTGCGATGTTTAAATTAATCACTTGAGGTTATGGTGCTACCTAATTAATTATGATATGTCTACATCAGAATTTGCAAACATTCATGTGGTGTTTGTTCTAAAAAATGTAGCTTATAAGCTTTATAAAGGACTAAATTCAAATAATGTTTCGTTCCCCATTTCGCATTAAAAAACAATAAATTTATTCAGTATTTTCCCAGCGGTAACAAGAAGGAGTAAATATGCCCTCTAGAAGGCCTTTGTAGTCCTTCTTTTGGATGTAGAAGGCCTGATTGCTCTATTTCATACTCATATATTTTTGACATGCATTGTCATTGCGGGGCAGTCCTTCTGTTCTTACTTCTTTTGCCAGAGACTCTGGAAGATTTTCAAATTAATGCATTGCGCTTTTGCTTTGGTAAAAAAGCAAAACAAAACATGTTAGAATGTATATCATATCTTTTATGCAAAATAGTCCTTTAATAAGGCCTGCACCAGGAAGCTCTTCTAAGTTTTACCGCTGGATTTATACGAGACTAATTCATCTGGCATAAAGTGTATTTGTATACAAAGCTTTGTGTTTGTTAGTGGTTTTTGTATTCATTTGACATTTGCTGCTTTTTTAAGTTGTGTATGTATTGGTCTTATGCTGCTAATGTGGGGTTAAAGCTGGTTGAAATATTATGCCAACCGAAAACCATTCTCTTCACCGAATTTGCCAACAAACTGCCATGTTATGCCAGCATAATTATGCCTGTGTAAATCAGCATATTAACAAAATACTTTGAGACAAAAAGAACTATAAATAGATGCCGAATCTTGTGTACACCCAGAAAAAAGATTGGTTGAAAAACGGTTAGTCCAATAAAATATTATTTGTATTAACTATATTTCAGTTCACGCTATCAATTTTCTGTTAATCCAAAAAACAATCCATGTTCATTGCCATAAAGGCATAATTGTATATTACCTCGTTTATACGCAAATCTTATTTGCAAATAAAACTATTTGCAAATACTGAACTCACCGTTTATACGTAGATAGAATACATTACTATGTCTGAATGATATTGCCACACATTGTAAAATTTGTATTAAATTTCTTACTAAACAAAAATAATTGGCATCATTTTGCACTTTATTTGCAAATAGTGCGCTATTTGCAAATAGTTTGTCACTATTTACACTATGCAAGTCTTATTGCTAAGCTGATTAGTTTATTAGGGGATAGAGCCGGGGGAAAAGAAACGTTGCTGTTCCCCTCGTCTCTCTCTCCCTGAAAGTAATCAGCTTAGCAATAAGACTTGCACAGTGTGATTTGGGACTTTTCGTGAGTTATTAACTTACAATAAAAAAATTATACGGCAACGCTTTCCAGTTTTATTTGCAAATAAGAAGTGCGTATAAACGGGATATATGAGGCATGCGTATGCAAAAAGTTTTCGTAACTACTACTATTCTTTTACTTAATATGTATGTATGTATATTTATAAAATATAAAAAAATTACAGATTAAAATATACTTCTATATATACATCTTTCACGGACATTTTCATAATGTTAGCAAAGTGTGTATTTTTTTCTTTTTTTTTTTATTATTTGCAAAGACTGCAGCAGAAGCAATTATATATTGGGTTCACAGACGACAATTTCAGTTGAGCAAATTTTGGGCTTATGGAAGATGAAAGGGAAGATAATGAAGATGGGAAGTATCATATTTTCCTTTTTCGCCGATTAACTAAAAAGTTGTTCAACTAAAATTGCCGTGTGTGCAACGGCTCTTGTTAAATACAACACGCACAATCGATAAAAAAAAACTAATATTTTTACGTACGCCTTAAATATTGAGAAACAGCTCCGCAATCTAAGCCCCTCAGAACCTTTAGTAGTTTTCTTTTGTTTTCACTTTTTATTTTATTTATTTATTTATTATATATAGTTTTATTTTTTTCACTTTTATATTGTTAAAAAGAAACTTTTTCACACGAGTATTAAAAATCACTTTTAAATAGAACATTTTCCGTTAGAAGTACAAATAATATATAATAATTTTTATTTTAATGTATTGATTTTCTCATTATATTGAATTTCAATCACAAGCACACTAAATCCCTGTCCATACTTGCAATTTTTGTTGCAGCAATTCTTGAGTTTATTGGTGAGAGAGGTGAGAAGATTGGGGAAGGGTACGCAGTTTCATGTGCTCGGCAATTTTCTTTTGAATTGAAATTCGTAATTGTTCATTTCAAGTTGTCAGTTGTATTTGACGTTTTTTATAATTTTATTTCTTCAGTTGTATGAAAACAAAAAAAAAAAAATGTAAAGTAAATATAATTGCTAATTTTTCAAGGAAATTTGTGGTGTAATAAGTTTTTTTTTAATGCATAATTGCAATATTAGAATTTCATAATGTGGACACTTATGCAATTTGAGAGCAGAATTTTAAGAAATTGCAGCAACAAAAATTGCCAGTCTGGACGAGGACTAACGAATTTGAAATTTTTTTGTTCAAAAGTATTTTTATTTTTCTTTCCATATGTGTATAAATTAAGTACTTTAAATAAGTTTTTTTTTACTCAATTTAAGAACTTTTTACTTGATTCATATTTTTTTACATAATTTAAGCACTTCATACTCAATTTAAGAAACTACAGGATTGGTTTTCCAAAGTAAGTAATCCCGTTTTTGGTTTGTTTTAAGTAAATTTTAGTGCTATTCGTACTCAAATTTTTAACTACGATTCGTGCTAAAAGTAAGTAGAAAAAACTTGAATTTAGTACGGCTTTTTTCTTTCTGTGTAACAAAGATATGATTGTGACAATACTTCAATTGATAGCATCAACCGATCGTATGCTTTTGTCATGAGTAATTAACTGATTGGTTAAACCAACCGAATAAAATAGTACGAATTGGATTTTACTACCAACTTTTGGTATTAGCAACTAAAAAATTGTCGTTCTATATTAGAATTAAAATAAAAACTTTCAATCAGTTGCTGCAACTAACTAGAGGTTGAGTTTACTATCATAGTTTATAGCAGCAAATTAAAAAATTAATTTTTGTGACTTTCAAAGATATTATGAGTTGTGAATTCTCAAATGGTTTTTGAAAGTCTAAGCATAAGATAACAGGTTTGTGGCCTTTCAAAATGTGTGGTTGAAGAAATGTACATATATAGACATGCTTCACCATTAGGAAATAAATTTCAATTAAAATAAACTTATGACAATATGTCAAATAATAAATTTCTTAAATTGTTTAGTTTTATTTGCGTTTATTGTTTATTTTTATATCAGCAAGAAAGGTCAATTTCTTTTACAGGTACCAATTATGATATTGTCTTAATTACACAGAAAAAAATAATTTGTAAATACAATTAATTTGTTTGTTATATCAATTAAATAGTTAATTGATTTTGAACCTACAACGATTTTTGTAAATACAATTAACGAAATTGTAACTTAAAGAAAAATCTGAATAATATTTTCAATTAAATATATCAACAAATATTTTGTTGAAACTTATTTATTTTTTCAACATTTATTTTTGTTAGATTTCAAAGTTATTTCAATTAAAGTTGTTGTTATATTAAAAATGTAAATTGTTGAATTTCCGTGTCATAAATGTGATATTAACAATTTTTATACACAATCACAATCTCCGAAATGATTTTTGCTTCTCTACGAAAAACACTTAATGTCTTTGAACGGAGTTGAACCGGCAACCTCAGGACTAATAAACTAACTCACTTACCTCTCAGCTAAAGAGCAACAGTTATACCTGATTTACATTAAGCATTTTTTAATGAAATTTCATGAATTTTGTTGCACGCAACTTTTTCTATTTGCTTAATTGCAGCGCTATAAAAGAGAATTTTGTATAAAAAGGGCGTAAAATGAATCCCTGATACACATTTTTAACAACTTTTTTGATACGAGTTGGTCCTCCAGGCCTCCTATTGACAAATAAAAAATTTTCATGCAATTAATTTCATGAAAAAAAATGCTTCATGTAAATTAGGTATTAATTGAATATGCAAATGATGAATACACACAAAACATGATTTCTTGTTTCTTCTACGTGTGCGCATTCCGTTATCATTTAATTTAACAAATACTTTTGTTAAGTAGTTTAATTGACTACAAAATTTTAAATTTGTTATATCAATAATGATCATTGTTAATTTTTAAATTAAATATTAACAATTTATTTTGTTGGTTGCATTTCGATGATATTTTTTTCTGTGTATATTAACCAAATTTTCGGTAGCAAGAATAACATTTATTACAAATGCCATACTGTCAACCAATTTTTTCTATTGCTGCAACTATTGGGTTGAGGGTTATAATTAAAATATAGTGGTACCACAAGAAAATTTCAGTCGCTATAGCAGAATTCTATGATAGTTGCTGCAACCGCCAAAATTCAATTGGCAACAAATTCGGTTGTCACAACGAATCTGTTTTCTCTGTGTACCTTTCACCAAATTACGAAAATTATGTGGCATACAAAAATTTTTTTTTCGATTTTATTTTTTTACGAATGTTACACCTTTGATAAAGAAATTTGAATTGAAGAACGTAAAATTAAGGATATGTATGTATTTTTCACCTCACTAAGTAACAAAAACCTTTGTCGTATTTATTTTGACTATGCTTTGTCGTTTCTGTAAAGTTTAATAGATTTTCGAGACGTAGTAAAAAATTAATATTTTTTCAAGAGTTTTGCTCTTAACTTAAAATGTTTTTGTGACCTACAAATTCAGAATAGCATCTTTTTTTTATAAAATATCTACCGTCACTTTATTATACTTGTATGTACATATTTGATTTCAATTAACATTTCTCCTTTGGCTTAAAACTCATTTCAATCCGAATAATACTTCCAGCGTTTAACATATTGTTCCCTTACTTCTAATGAAATTAATTTTTTTTCTCTTGGTAATGATTGATGATTATATTAAATAAGCAAAGAAAACAAAAATAATAAACTTCAAAAAAGTCTTAATTTAATTTCCAAAGCTTGCCAAGTGAAATTCCTGCGCACACGTTAAAGATGTGGCACCAAAATAAAAATTTAATTTGTTTTTAGGTTAAATGTCATAGAGATATCATTATTGGCTTGAATTCTTGTTATTCACTCTTTAGGCAAAATAGTTTCTACTTCATTAATTGAAGGCAAAAATAAGTTTGTGAATAAGTGAAATTTTCTTTTTCTGTAGGCGCGTAAGAGCAATGACTTGCGGAGAGTTCAAAGATTTTTATATACTTAGAGATAAATATTTTATTAATGTTAATGATATACAAGTGATTGGAGGGAGTACACGTGCGATATTTTATGACAGAGATCTGCAAACTTTTTATTACTTAATTTCTCTCATGTTCAAAAATGTTTAATAATTATTGTTATGAGACAAATTACGCTATTCAATACCAACCGAAATTTCAAAATATTTTAATATAATTTAAATGTTAAAGCCGCGGCACAATGAATCTGTCATATGTTAAACTTCGCCTTTTTCAACTGACATTAACGCAACGACGGAGAAGCTTAGCACAATTACTACTTTATTGACTAAAGCATTTGAACAGCTTCAATAGGTTGATTCTCCATTTTTCGTTTATTTCTTTTGTTTAATTTTATTTTTGCTGCCACAACACACAAAAATCTAAGTCAGAACATACCAAAACAATCAAACAATATCTTTGAAACTACTCAACGTATGCAAAAATTATTAAATTAACATTAAACAATTAAGAGTGCTATATTCGGCTGTGCTAAATTTCATATACCCTTTACCAAAGTGTTTTTATGTAGTATAGAGATACATACCTAAGCACATACATAAAGTATGAACAAAAAGAAAAAAATAATTTGACCTAGTTACTATTATCTACAAAAAAAATTATAAATTTACAAATCCTAGAATCATTATATTAGATTTTTCTGATTCCTTATATCAATCTAGTAGTTCTTAAAAAATATAGAGAGTGTGTTAAGTAAAAAAAGAAAACAGGAAATTTAAAAAAATGTTTTATTTAGTTACTTTAATATCCAGAAAAAAAGTTCAAAGTTTCCAGCTCTGGAGCTGTGGTTATTATTTTTATAATTTTCTACACCAAACTTTTCTTTCCAAAACGTAAAATATGTATAATCTATAAAGGAAAAGATAAAAATTAATTAGACTTAGTTACTTTTATATATCACAAAAAGTGTAAGTTTCCCAACACTGAGATCATTCTTTTTGATTTTTCTGATTTCTTACACCAATCTCTTTCTTTTAAGAATTTAAGATATGTTTAATTTATAGAAAAAAGGAAAAATTTGTTTTAGTAAGTTACTTTTGTACAAAAAAAGTTAAAGTTTTCCAACCCTGGAATCGTCTTTTTAATTTTTTTAATTGTTTTTTTTACTTTAAATACCATTTTTTTTCGTACTCAAGCATAAAATAAGTTTATTTAATAAAAAAAAATAAAAATTAATTTTCGGTAGTTAATTTTTTATATCACAAAGAGTGTAAGTTTCCCAACCCTGAAATCCCCCTTTTTGATTTTTCTGTATTCTTAAAAACAATCTTTTTTTTTAAGAATGTAAGATATGTTTAATTTATATTAAAAAATGGAAAAATTTGTTTTACTAAGTTACTTTTGTATAAAAAATAAGGCTTTCCAAACCTGGAAACTTCGTTTTAATTTTTTTTTATTTGAAATACCAAATTCATTCGTACTGAAGTATAAAATAAGTTTATTTTATAAAAGAAATAAGATTAAGTTTTCGGTAGTTAATTTTATATATCACAAAAAGTGTAAGTTTTCCAGCCCTGGAACCGTTCTTTTTGATTTTTCAGATTTCGTACACCAATATGTTTCTTTTAAGAATATAAGCTATGTTTAATATATAGAGAAAAAGAAAAAAATTGTTTTAGTAAATTACTTTTGTATAAGAAAAAAGTTAAACTTTTCCAACCCTGGAAACGTCTTTTTCATGTATTAAATTTTTTTTTAAATTTTTAATATCAATTTACTGTGTACTGCAGTATGAAATAAGTTAATTTAATAAGAAAAATAAAAAATAGTAAGACCTAGTTACTTTTATATATTACAAAAAGTGTAAGTTTCCCAACCCTGGAATCATCCTTTTTGATTTTTCTGATTTGTTACACCAATCTCTTTCTTTTAAGAATCTAAAATATGTTGAATTTATAGAGAAAAAGAAAAAAATTGTTTTAGTAAGTTACTTTTGTATAAGAAAAAAAATTAAAGTTTTCCAACCCTGGAAACGTCTTTTTAATTTTTAACTTTCTTTTTTAATTTGAAATACAAATTTAATTTGTACTGAAGTATAAAATAAGTTAATTTAAAAAAAATATATAAAAATTAGTTTACGGTAGTTAATTTTTTATAGCACAAAAATTTTAAGTTTCCCAACCATGGAATTATCCTTTTTGATTTTTCTGATTTTTTCACCCAATCTCTTTCTTCTTAGAATATAAGATATATTTAATTTATAGAAAAAAGGAAAAGTTTCTTTTAGTAAATTAATTTTGTATAATTTTGTATAAGAAAGTTAAAGTTTTCCAACCCTGGAAACGTCTATTTAATTTTTTTAGTTTTTTTTATATTTTTTTATTAAGAAATATTAATTTTATTCATACTGAAGTATAAAATAAGTTTATTTAATAAAAAAATAATAATAACTAGTTTTCGGTAGTTATTTTGTATAACAAAATGAAGTTTAAGTTTCCCAGCTCTGAAACCGTTTGCTCGATTTTACTAATTTTCAATACCAATCTTATTTCGACCATTTCTGATAAACCAGTCCAAGAACGAAGTCTCTAGATTTTCTGGGAGCTTCGGAAAACCGATTTCACGTACAGACAGACGGACAGACGGACATCGCTTATTCGTCTTCCATATGCATAAGGATCCAGAATATATATACTTTATGGCTCGCTTATTAATATTCTAGAAATTACAAATGGAATGACAAACCTTTATATACCCTTTTACCATTTTTGGTAAAGGGTATAAAAATAATTGAAAAACTCTCTTGATTCAAATGAAATGTAAGCGAAAGGATTTTTGAATTGCATTTTCCTTGTTTTAAATGATTTTTCATTTGAATTAACCCACATAATATTTTGAGTGTAGCATAAGTGCAACGTTCATGCAAAGTTTCAATAGAGTAGCTTGTGTTTTAATTTTTTAGATTTCCGATTTTTCTAGTTAGTAACTTACACAATCCTATTTGTTTGCAAAATTTCAGTTCTCTGCCGTATAATATTACCTTAACTTTTTATGAACGTGGCACTACCTGCTTAATCTAAAAATCGGTACTTTCGGATTTTTCCAGTTCGTTATTCACCTTTTAACTTAAACTCTTAATTTCCAGTCTAAAGGGGGATGGAAACTTCCAGGTTTTTAGATTTTTCTTGGTAATCTCTGATTTAGATTTATTTGTGTACCGAATTTGAGCTCTCTAGTGAAAATTCTAGCTTTAAATGTCACTTTTTTAAACTCAGGTTTTTGTTGTTAGCAGTGATTACTTATCATCATTCGGTTTTTAAGTTCATAGTTTCAAGCCATACATACATGCATAAAAGTTTCAATAAAATGGATGTATGTAGCTAAAAGCTGTATACGAGTATTAAATTTTCAATTCAGTACCACCACTCTTGGTTAAAATAATTGGGTTTTTAGATTTTTATAATTGGTTTCTCAGCTTAACCTACTTGCATATCAAATCTAAACTCTCCAGCGTAAATTTTATTTTTATTTTTATGGGGATATTCCCGCACATATATAAATATTTATTAATAGTATATTTAAATGTGCTGAGCGAAAGCACATGAAATAGGGGCTTTAAAATTTATGAGCGTGTTAACGCCCACTTTTTTCAATCTTGCATTTTCGCAATATGTACATATGTCAAATATCAATGAAATTACTTGACTTAAACGCTTTAGATGTGCTTTTTTAATTCTGAGCTTTATGGGCGTGGCCCTACCCTCCTGGCTAAAATTTCCGGGTTTTCAGATTTTTTTTATTGCTCACCTAGACCTAGTTATGTATCAAATTTCAGTTCACTAGCGCAAATTTAAATTTTTTTATTCTTATGAGTGAAACTCAAGATATTCATTGGCTAGTGTTTATCTTTCCTCTCGAATTTTGTTGGAAACGGATGAGAATAAATACATAAATAGTATATTTAAATGTGCTGAAACGAAGCACATGAAATAGGAGACTTATGGCATATCCCGCGATGTCGACAATGTTCGACTTGTCGCCAGGGCTGTCAGATTTATTTTCACCTTTTTCGCCAAATCTAATGTCAAAAATCGCCAAAATCACCAATGTCGCATTTTTTTAGTGTTTGACAATGAAATATGTATTTTATAAATTAATAAAAATTTATTTTATAAATTATAAAAAATTAAATTGTTTCGAATCGCTAAAATTCGCCAAAAATGGGGAAAATATCGCCATTATATATATATATATATATATATATATTATATATATATTACATATCTAAAACGATATATACTTCATCGTTAAGACATTCCATATTGTCTTCTTCTTTTGAATACATCGTATGAGAATTGAACTCTTTCAACATATATTGCGAAGTGCAACATGTGCTATTTACATTCATATAATTTATAACTCGTAATAACGCGTCAAGAAGTTAATATTGCATGATATTTCGGAAGCGCGTTTTAGTTAAGTTCATTATTGAAAATACCCTTTCAACGCAGGCATTAGTTGTTGGAATTACCAGTATGTAAAGTAAAGCCAAAGCAAGTTCTATAAAATGGTACGTGACTACCGTATCCTTATAATCATAAACTTTTGGCCAAAACTGATTTAAGTTAGATGGAATACCACCATTAAAATAATGTTTCCAATCCACAAGCGGTAATTTAGTCCATTGTGTTTCATAAACATCTAGCGGCATGTTAGGATTCATAAAAATAATAAAAATATCTTTAACAAAAACGAATTTTGTTTGTGATAATGGATTGCAACTTTTTATAATGGAAAAATGTTCGTAAACTTTAAATATATTCATGTTTTCAGGTATTCTATTTATTAAATCTTTCACGAGCAACTTAAAATACGAAAAACAATATTCTCCAAGTATTTCAAAATGTTCATCAGCCATTTCAACATTGCTTAATTCAGTTTCAAATGCTGACCCAAAACCTATTGCATTTAGTGAAAGAAAAGTGTTTAGTATATATATCAATAGCTATAATAACATTCATTGGTTATCAATTTTTCGTTATTATGAGTTTCATTCGAAATTGTTGGCTTGAAAACTTTTGAGGAAAATGAAAGAATAGTAGAATATAGCCTCTGATGCATATTGCCTGCATGCATGTTATCTGACTGAAATTCAAGATTTAAATGGTTTATTTCATTTACTATTGTATTTATAAATATCTAAAAAAGTCTTGTCTTTTCGTCACATAATTCTTTGTATATGTTTGGGGCAGTCTCATCATTTTCGGCTGTTGAAATAAGTGAAAAATGATGTTTAAGCTCTACCCATTACTCCAAAATTCGTCTTATACCCGCTCCATAAAACAACCAACGAGTTGCAAAAATTTGTCCAAGTTTTCTAAAACGGTTGCTGTTAATACCAGTATTAAATGTTCTTAGCACATTATCTACACGAGACAAATACCATAATAAAAATAATATTTAACGATTTTCAAGCTAAATCATGGCTCATCAAAAATAGCCGACAAAATCGCCAACTTTTTTATAAAACGCCAAAATATCGCCATGTCGCCAAATCGAAAATTAGGACGCCAAACTAGATTTAAAGTCGCCACGTTTGGCGAGAAATCGCCACATCTGACAGCCCTGCTTGTCGCACACTTACATATGAAACAACAACAAAACATTAAAGTTTGTTTTTTTTCAAATATAAGTGTGCGACAAGTCGAACGTTATCAACATCATGTGAATGGCCCTTAATTTAATTATAACCTTGAATTATTGCAACATGTATGCCAAATTTCCATAAAATCACTTAAGTTAAATGCCCTATGGCCTGATTTTGTAAAATAAAACGAATTTTCGTTTTCGTTTCTGGTTGGAGCGTAAATGAAAACATTTTAATAATTAGTGATTTTTTATGGGAATTGTTAAAATTTAAGTTTAAAATTTTTTAAACGCACTAATAATCCCAAATTAATATTTTACTTATTAAGTAAAATATTTTTTTTAATTAAAATACATTGAAATTGATTATTGTGGGGTTTAGCTGGATCCTATGCGCATTTCACTATTGCTAATGCAGATCATCAGGGAACCTTTACCCAAAGCTTCTTAGAACAACTAGACTTATACCTGATTTACATTAAGCATTTTTCATGAAATTTCATGAATTAATTAAATAAATAATTAAAATTAATCTCTGATAAATTTTTGACAATTGTTTTGATATAAGTTGCTCCTCCAGCCTTCGTATTGACAAATAAAAAATTTTCAAGCAACTAATTATATGAAAAAAATGCTTAATGTAAATTAGGTATTATTATGTTATAAACTTTCATTTAAACAAATGAGAAGCTTAAAACAAATAACAAAATTGAAACAAGAACTCAATAATCAACATGTTTTTTTTTATTTTCTTTACCATTATTTTATTTTTATTTTGTATTGAAAATATTTTAAATTTTGTAAAACGCTACGTTGTTTTCGTTTCATGTCAAAATATTATAATTTAAAAATATATTATTCCTCATAACAAAATGTCATGTGAGAACTTAAGTGTCCAATACGCAATTATTAACTATTGGATATTGGACACTTAAGTTCTCACATGACGTAAAATTAATAAAAAAAGGTGTTTTATTACATTATGGAATATGCACCAACAAAAATACGAAATTTGGAATTAGCCGCGTTAGTTAAGGGCCCATAATAACTTATTGGATCTTTCTAAAACTTTGAAACATTCAATATTTCAGTGTTGGAGTAAAATGATATTGTGGATGAATATCTTTTTCATAACACACATGTGACGCGCAAAATAGAAAGGGACCTAAGGGTAAAAACCGGTTTTGTTCAGGAGAGCCATTTTAAAGATTTAAATACGTGTATCTTTGGTGTACTTCAATTTCATAAAACGCGCGGGAACACTTTTGGGGCATGGGATCGGTTCGATGCTCAGATGTTGTCCACATCAAAAAAAAAAAAAAAAAAAATTAAAAAAAAAAAAAAATTAAAAGAAGTGAAAATTGATTTTTTTTTTTACCCTTAGGTCTCTTTCTCTATGCGCTGTCACACATGGATTTAGTTAAGGTAGCTTGTCAAGGTCAAGTTGCTATCCAAAATCTCACAATTGCATTCATCAAGGTCTCATATCATTTCTAGCCAACCCGCTTACTTCACAACATTTTTCCGTTCATAAAGATATAAAGAGATGTCCGCTTTATCTTCTTCTTAAAGGATAAAAATATTGACAAGTATGCAGGTTGCATAAAAATAATATGACACTCTAACGATTACAAATTAATATAATATTGTGATAGGTATTGTGCCAAACAAGAACTTGATCTTTTGCTACTTCTGATGGCCGGAATTTTTAATAGGAACTTGGCCTTTTTTCACATATATATTTTTGTGAAAATCTAACTACTTTTGTCTTATCGTTATTTCTATTAATGATCACTGCGCCAGTTTAAAAGGGCAGAATGAAATTATATGTTGGGTAAGAGAGTGATATATAATAGTATAACATTATGTTAAATTTTGTTGAGAACGGCCCCGCCTCCCTGGTTTAACAATCGATGCTTTCGAGTTGTTCTCTTTGGTATCAAATTTGAGCTCTACAGCTCTACAGCTAGAGCTCAATTTGATGACTGTGTCAGTGGTCAATGTTTCAGTGAGTATGTCTTAAAAATGCAATTTTTGCAGCTCTATTTATCAGGAAACTTTCATTAGAAACTATCAAACTTCGAATATGACGACGAAATTTCCTGAAGCTTTTTCACTTTACAATTGGCGAGAACAAAATAGTTATAAGGGTGTTAAAGCGAGTTTATGTGTAAATCAGTGTCCCGTAAAATAAAATGTGTCTGTATTGGTGAGAAAAATGAGAGTAAAATAAACTTGCACTTGAAGAAAAGTTTTGTAATATAAAATACATGATGTGGTTATTAGTTGTTTGTATTTTTTTTCTAAATAAGCAATTTAATAAAAACTTAAGTAAAAACTAAAAATTTAATAATCATTCAACAATTTAGTGTATAAATTCAAAATTAAATTTATTCACAGCTCTGTGGATACTATTGAAATGCCTTTTTAAACCATTTTCCCTATTATTTTTAAATATTCCATAACATAAAATGCATTGCATATTGCCAAAAGCATTTTTAATCACGAAATATTTCCCAACTTCCATAATTATATTATCAATTTTTTGTCTGTAGAAATTTATTATATTTGAACTTTCATTTCGTTCCGTGTGCTCAAAAAAACTAAACACAAAACCAGGAGAAAATTAATACATGCGTGCAAAACTTAATTCGTCGCTTGCTCAGTAGAGTTGCGCAGCTCATGAATTAACTAGTTCAATTGAACGATTCACCTCACTGAGCGCTGTGAGCCGGTCAATCCACTGAGCGCTTTCAGCTCAGTACTGAGTGGTTTCTTGATTTGTATCGAACTCTTTCAGTAGCTCGTTTTAGACACAAACCTATAATCAAACCCATTTAAACTACATGTAGACTTCCATCAAACTCTTTCAGCAGCTCGTTTTAGACACAAACCTACGTATTTTAGGTGTGTTTGATAAAAGGTTTGTGTCTAAAACGACCTAATGAAAGAGTTCGATACAAGTCTTTTGGTTTTTAGTAATTTTCTTTTGTCGCACAAGTACATTAAAAAGAATTATATATTTATGTATTGTGATAATATTAAAATATCTGAAACCTTAAATAATTTTAATTTTGATTGTACATACATATGTACATAACATAACATAACAAATTCCACTCATTAAACGGTGTACTATTATTTTAGTTTTATTTATTTTTTATACTTCATCTGCCTTGTTTTTTAATGTATAACCACACACAAACACTCACTGTATAAATCCGTCACTTTTTATGCTTCTGTTTTCGCTCTCTCTTTATGCTTGATAAAATGTTTCACTACAAATGAACTGAGCTACTGAGCCAACTGAATGAAATACTTCAGTAAAGTGAGCTGAGCTGAAAAGAGCGGTCACTCAAAAGAGCTGATAAGCACAACTCTATTGCTCAGTGAGGTAGTTTAGACGAGAACAATTTTTAAGCCGCACAATTTTTGTTCTTTTCCAAATTATACGAGACTAATTCATCTGGCACAAAATGTATACGCATACACAGCTTTGTGTGTGTTAGTGTTTTTCGTATGCATTTAACACTTGCTGTTTTTTAATTTGTGTGTATTGGTTTTATGCTGCTAATGCGGGGTTGTAGCTGGTTGAAAAGTTATGCCAACCGCAAAACCACTCTCTTTGCCTCTCTCATCTAAAAACTGGCATGTTATGCCAGCACAATTAAGCCCGTGTAAATCAGCGCAGTGACGACTAAATGAAAGAGCATAAGCATGTATGTGATTTTCATCCGCACAATTGTGCTATGGCTTGCGGGTTACTGCTTTACATCAATGGTCACCAAGAAGAGAAAATTCTTAAAAGCAGAACAGAAGTAATACATGTTTAGTGCTGTTCCACTGAAAAAAAAATCGGTTTTGTAAATGTTTAATTGGGTATATGAAAAATATTTTTATGGGTTGATTTTATATGAATGAACGTTTGTATGTAGTGGTGCCTAAGACTGTATGTACTGGTTTTTTTCAATTTCTGGATACATACTCGACACTCAGCATCTACAAAAATATTTAAGCCAAATAAAAACTTATTTTTAACTCTATATTCCACATATTTTTTCTATTTTTTATAGCAATAAGAAGTGCTGTTATAAAAAGATTTAAATTAGATAATTTATTTACATAAATAATATAGAAAAAAGAAATTAAATCATTTTGCTGGTATTTGAATATTCTCGGTGTATTTTTTTCATAAAAAATGCGACAGAAATCTACTATTTTTGTGTGTTTTATGCTCTTGCTTTAGATTTTTGTTAGTAGTTTAAAATAAAATTAAGCTAATATATATATTTTATTAAGCTAATAATATATTTTTAGAGAATATGCAATTTGGATTAAAAAAGGCTAAAAAAGCTAAATCTGTTTTTAAAAAAGCTTAAAAATAAGCTAAGAGCTAAATAATAATTTTAAATTAAATCCAGAAGAAATGAGCTAAATTTAGCCCAAAACTAACTAATATGGTCACACTGACAATAACCAACTCTATCAATTACAGGGATGATAAATGAGAAAACAAATTTCGTACCAATTTGCTCTTAGAATTGTACTTTTTCAACCCCAATATTACTAAACTCGTTTTTTTGTGTTTTAACTTTTTTTTATTATATTTTTAGAACATATCGCTCATTTAATCAAATAACGGTATAACTCATAAAAATAGTTTGCCAGAACACAAATTTAAAGTTTTCAATTTACACACGACTTAATGAAAAATGAAAATTTTGTATTTGTTTTAAAAAAGAACAATATGAAAATTAATCTGCATCATTAACTTTAAAATTTATTGTTAGATTTAGAGACAGTGGAATAGGCAGTAAATACATACCATTGGTCTCAAGTAATAGGACTCTAACACAAATAATTGTTATTTTACAGGGGAAAGTAAAAACACAATAGAAACTGTAATATTCTTTCTGTACAACTGATTGTAAAAGCGTTGTTTTTTAAACTATTGCAATACTTTTTTGTGGCGAGGTGTATTTTTGTGAAATGTATTGGAATCAATGAAGAACGAAATTTCGTAAAAAAGCGAGTTAGGGCATATCAACTTTTGAAAGCTACGGAAACATTAGCACATCCAATTAATTTTCAAAGCGCGAAACTCGTTATTAATACTATCATAATTTCCATTTTCTTTTGGGAATATTTTTTAATGAGAAAGGTACGATACTACTGACATTTTCGGGAGTGAATTTTGTTAGCCAGGTTAAAATTTCTTTATGAATATGAACTTTATTTAGTTTCGCCAGAAGTTATCTAGAACTGTCAAACAATTCTTCTAAAATCCGTAACTATACAACTTTTAATTTTATTTCTAGATAAATAAAGTTTTTCATTTCAAAGTAAATTCTAATCGTTTACATATGTATGTAGCATACCCAGCTTCATTTATTTTCATCACTTAAACGATTGTTATGATATTAATGTAGCAAGTTTTTTATTTCTTATAAATTTTATAATAATACAATAGATAAAATAAATGGAGACAATGCTATCACATTGAAAACGAAAACACAAACAAGTGTAATGCATATCAAACAAGGTAGACACTCTCATCAACAAATAAAATTCGCCACTTTTCTCTCAAATTTGATATTCTTTATTGATCGCGATTTATTTTTGTGTGAAAAAAAAACAAGGGACAGTCTCACGCAAATTTTTCAAATAGTACTAAATAAGCCACGGGGGTACCAACGTACTTTTTGGGTTTCAATTGTAGCAAAAAAAGTACAATTGTACTAACTTTATCATCCCTAATGTTTAAATATGATTTCGGGCATGTGGCCGCCGCGGCTGGCTCGAATAAAGCCAATTCTACAGGTCCAATTTTCAACCACTTTTTCGAGCATATGGGGCCGTATGTTGGCAATAACGCCACGAATGTTGGCTTCCAAGTCCCCTAACGTTTCTGGTTTGTTGGCGTGGACGAGCGACTTCACATATCCCCAAAGAAAATAATCCAATGGTGTCAAATCACACGATCTTGGTGGCCAATTGACAGGTCCATTCCGCGAAATTATGCGCTCATCGAATGTTTCCTTCAATAAATCGATTGTGACGTGCGTTGTGTGGCATGTAGCGCCGTCTTGTTGGAACCACAACTCATCCACATTCATGCCATCCAATTCGGGAACAAAATAGTCGGTTATCATGGCTCTATACAGGTCTCCATTAATGGTAACTGACTCTCCAGCATTATTTCGGAAGAAGTATGGCCCAATGATTCCACCAGCCCATAGAGCACACCAAACAGTCAGTTTTTGTGGATGTAATGGCGTCTCAAGGGTCTCATGTGGATTCTCTTCACTCCAAATGCGGCAATTTTGCTTGTTGACGTAGCCATTCAACCAAAAATGAGCCTCATCACTGAACAAAATTTTGCGATGAAAATCAGCATCGAGATCAATCTCATTTTCGGCCCATACACCAAAATCACGACGCATTGCATGGTCTCGCGGCTTTAATTCTTGCACAAGCTGGATCTTGTAAGGTCGCAAGCCAAGATCTTTGCGCAAAATCTTCCATAAAGTTGATGGACAAAGCTCCATCCATCCAATTCATGATGAAATGGCAAACCAAACTAAATATTAATCACTTGACAGCTGACAAAATGGCCGCCAGTTAAAAAAGTGATGCCAATTTAAAGTTCTATACCTCAATAAAAAACACCCATTAATAGCTGAATTCGCTGAGTAAATTCGTCGTTATTGTGCTTCACACGACGAATTTACGCAGCGAATTCCTATCGACGAATTCGTCAACGTGGACGAAATACGTCGTTCGTCCCAATTGTGTTCCTTGCATATGTCATAAAATTTTAACTTTTTGCACTTCCATAGATGCCATTCATCTACCGTGCGCCGCTTAGATGATAGTTTATCTTAGCAATTTTACATGGAAAGCTTAGTTCAATGAATGCTTTAACTATAACAGTCTTTCAAATATAACTTCAAATTTTATACTTGGAAAGGGAACTAAAAGCTATTATAACCTAAAAAGTTTGTGACTTGCTAATGTAAATAAGACCTGCTCTTATTTGTGTCCCATTTACATCGTGTTTACCGTCAATTTTGTTTTTTATTTGCATGGATAACTTGCAGTTGTTCTTTTTGCTTGCCAATATAAGCCTGTTGTTACATTAAAGTATAAATTTCGTTTTAGCAAGAATAAGAAAATGCACTTGCTGCCCAATTCTTTAGCTTCGTATTTTTTTTAATAGACAACAATAAAAACGATATGTTGTTGTTCTTTCCTATTTCGAAATATTGAAGGTCACATTTCCACTCAATACTAAATTATATTTTATACGTTTCAGCTTTTTTACTTTTAAATCGAATTTACAATAAATTAAAGTGGAAAAATATATTTAAAATAAAGAAAGAAAAAAAAAACACTTGCAATATATTTGATGCACAATCACCGAGTCAAAACAAAGACAGAAAGAAACAAACTAAAACTAAAAGCATGACTTTGTTTACATATTTTTCACAAAAAAAAAGAAATAAAAAAAAACTGTGTACTACTCCTACACTTTGTGCATAAATTTAAACACTTTAGGTGTTGACAATGTCATTTCTCGTTTGCCATCACATACAATTCGTACGAAATACTTAAATGAGCCACACACCACCAACATTAAGAACTTTTTGAAGTGTCTCGAATGTTGTTGGTTGTTTGTTTTTCTGTAATTTATATTTTGTTGTAATGTGAAATTACGAGTAAATAAAAAAAAAGAAAAATAGTTTTTGTCTCTGAAAATTATTACACACTACTCATACCCATAATAAATGGCCGCCATGATCATTAAAAATTGTTTTTATTATAAATAACTTACTGTCATTGAATTGGTGTTGTTATACTCGTATTGTTGTTACTCTACTACACCCAACACGACTTTAGATACCTTCTTTTTTTCGTTTAAACTTTTTTATATATATTTTTGTTACGAGTATTTTTGCTAATTAATAAATAAATTGTTTATTTTATATTGAAAATTATTATACCCTTTACCAAAAAATGGTAAAAGGGTATATATAGGTTTGTCATTCCGTTTGTAATTTCTAGAATATTAATAAGCGAGCCATAAATTATATATATTCTGGATCCTTATGCATAGGGAAGACGAATAAGCGATGTGCGTCTGTCCGTATGTCCGTCTGTCTGTACGTGAAATCGGGTTTCCTAAGCTCCCAGAAAAGCTAGAGACTTCGTTCTTGGACTGGTGTATCAGAAATGGTCGAAATAAGATTGGTATTGAAAATCAGCAAAATCGAGCAGACAGTTTCAGAGCTGGGAAGCTCAAACTTAATTTTGTCATACAAAATAACTACCGAAAACTAGTTATTATTTTTTTATTAAATAAACTTATTTTGTACTTCAGTCTGAATAAAATTAATATTTCTTAATAAAAAAAATATATAACAAAAATTTAAAAAATTAAATAGACGTTTCCAGGGTTGGAAAACTTTAACTTTCTTATACAAAATTATACATAATTAATTTACTAAAAGAAATTTTTCCTTTTTTCTACAAATTAAATATATGTGATATTCTAAGAAGAAAGAGATTGGGTTTAAAAATCAGAAAAATCAAAAAGGATAATTCCAGGGAAAACTTAAAATTTTTGTGATATAAAAAATTAACTACCGTAAACTAATTTTTATATTTTTTTTTTTAAATTAACTTATTTTATACTTCAGTACAAATTAAATTGGTATTTCAAATTAAAAAAAGGTTAAAAAATTAAAAAGACGTTTCCAGGGTTGGAAAACTTTAATTTTTTTTCTTATACAAAAGTAACTTACTTAAACAAATTTTTTCTTTTTCTCTATAAATTAAACATGTCTTATATTCTTAAAAGAAAGAGATTGGTGTAACAAATCAGAAAAATCAAAAAGGATGATTCCAGGGTTGGGAAACTTACACTTTTTGTTATATATAAAAGTAACTAGGTCTTACTATTTTTTTATTTTTTTTTTATTAAATTAACTTATTTTATACTGCAGTACACATTAAATTGATATTAAAAATAAAAAAAAAGTTTAATACATGAAAAAGACATTTCCAGGGTTGGAAAACTTTAATTTTTTTTCTTATACAAAAGTAACTTACTAAAACAAATTTTTTCTTTTTCTCTATATATTAAACATAGCTTATATTCTTAAAAGAAACATATTGGTGTACGAAATCTGCAAAATCAAAAAGAACTGTTTCAGAGCTGGAAAACTTACACTTTTTGTGATATATAAAATTAACTACCGAAAACTTATTTTTATTTCTTTTATAAAATAAACTTATTTTATACTTGAGTACGAATGAGTTTAGTATTTCAAATTAAAAAAAAATTAAAACGAAGTTTCCAGGGTTGGAAAACCTTAATTTTTTATACAAAAGTTACTTAGTAAAACAAATTTTTCCATTTTTTAATATAAATTAAACATATCTTACATTCTTAAAAAAAGATTGTTTTTAAGAATACAGAAAAATCAAAATGGGGGATTTCAGGGTTGGGAAACTTACACTCTTTGTGATGTAAAAAATTAACTACCGAAAATTAATTTTTATTTTTTTTATTAAATAAACTTATTTTATGCTTGAGTACGAAAAAAATTGGCATTTAAAATAAAAAAAAATTAAAAAATATTAAAAAAAAGACGATTCCAGGATTGGAAAACTTTAACTTTTTTTGTACAAAAGTAACTTACTAAAACAAATTTTTCCTTTTTTCTATAAATTAAACATATCTTAAATTCTTAAAAGAAAGAGATTGGTGTAAGAAATCAGAAAAATCAAAAAGAATGATCTCAGTGTTGGGAAACTTACACTTTTTGTGACATATAAAAGTAACTAAGTCTTTTGCTTTACAGATTATACATATTTTACGTTTTGGAAAGAAAAGTTTGGTGTAAAAAATTATAAAAATAAAAACCACAGCTCCAGAGCTGTAAACTTTGACCTTTTTTCTGGATATTAAAGTAACTAAATAAAACATTTTTTTTTAATTTCCTTTTTTCCTTTTTTACTTAACACACTTTCTACATTTTTTTAAGAACTACTAGATTGATATAAGGAATCAAAAAAATCTAATATAATGATTCTAGGGTTTGTAAATTTATTTTTTTGTACATAAACGTAACAAGGTCAAATTATTTTTTTCTTTTTGTTTATACTTTATGTATGTGCTTATGTATGTATCTCTATACTACATAAAAACACATTGGTAAAGGGTATATATATATTCGGCACAGCCGAATATATATACAATTATAATTATAATTAACAAAAAACTTTATTTTTAATTTCATTGTGCTTAAAGTTAACATAAAGTAATGGAAAAATTAAAAAAATAATAAGTGGGCGGAGTAAGGAGGGTGTACTCAATTGAGTACAGCGGCGGTTTACAGGTGGTATTTTTCAAAACATTATTTTTCAATACATAGTGTTTTCAAACATTTTTTTGCACTGCCAGCGAACTCTTGCATGGCATACGACACATCTGAGTTGATTTTCTAACTTTTTGGGGTAGTGCCCTATATCATCTTGTGACAAACTTAGGACCAATGAAGACGAGAGTCGAGCTTTAGTTTGCGTATTTTGCCGTAAATAGTATCTTGCAATGTAACGTCGGAACAAAAGCAGATCCATGTCATCATTATGAGTCAATACATATAACCGCCAAGCGTTTGCAATAGCCTACATAATAGATGTAGGTGAACAAGACCCACCACCATTTCTTACCTCGAATGTCAATTCTGTACAGCGAAATTGACTGATCTACCTCATCCACTCTCGACAATTATGAACTTCATTTAAAGAAATAATTGATATTTGCATATTTTGGGAGTCCCCTCTTTATTGTGAAAAACACACAAGTACGCTGTTGTATTTCTGGGGAAACAACAGTGTTGCCAGAATTCGCATATGGATTCTGCCGCTGTACTCATTTGAGTACAGATATATCTAAACTACGATAACTTTATAAGAATGAGTGAGAGGCAAGTTGTTTCTACTTATTTTATAAATAAAAATGCTTTAGTTTAGGAAATTAAGGTAAAAAATAAATTAACAACACAGTAAAATTTATAAAAAGCGGAAAATACATACTTGTTACGTCACATCAATTTTGCACCAGACTAAGAGTTAATTTTTTAACAGTCTAAATATATATCGACAGGTTTTTTTTTCATTTTAGCTAGAAACGCCAATTAATTACAACAACTTTCAAATATGCAAAATTTTCACCTTTTTTTTGGCTGTACTCAAGTGAGTACAACGGCGGGTAATGGGTTAAATGCATATTTTTGTCCCATATTTTACTATAAATGCATGTTTTTTGTGTCCTATTTTGTCAAAAATTTAAATTTAAAAATATTATTATTGTTGACAAATTATTAATGCAAAACTATTTTTTTTTGCAAATTTATTAGCTTGCATTGTTGCAGAATTTTTTATCAAATGTTCATATGCTCACTACCAAGAAAGTTTTTTAATTGAGCACGCTGACAATGATGCTGCTGGAGTTATTATTGAAGCTGCATTCAATTAATTTAATCCAGCAAATATAAATGTTGTTGTTGCTAAAGGCATTAATTACTGCTCGAACTTCCTCCAGTGACAAATTTACAAATTTTTTGAAGCCTGTCAAGGCTTAACAATTTTCAGGTCTTTTTTCAAATGAGAGTTTATCGACTTTCCCTGAATCTAAACTCCATCTTTTATTTTTACATACTGGCTGTGACACTACATCATCATTATTCGAGAGGGGAAAAACATCAATTTTGAAATTTATCGATAAACAGGATTTAGTGAGATGTGCCCAGGTATTTGAAGAAGAATTTAAATTCGAAGCCAGGAACTCTAATCGTTCAAGAAATTCGCTTTCTTCTTTCAGTGTGTAAAGGTCCAGCAAAATTCACCGGTATTCATAAGTATCGTTACTTATCGTTTGCTAAACAATCACATAATGAATAAAGTGCGCGACTATGTTGTCTTCCTCTACCAGTACCTGGATTCTGTAACTTTTTGCGAACCGAAAATCGTAATATTTATCGTTATATTTATTTGTTTGTGGTAACGATAATGTGATTCCGTAATTTCTTTTTTACGATAGTCTCCAAAATTATCTTAATCGCTATTTAATTCAATATTATGTGCTATCTCTGTATATAAAATGTAAAAATAAGCGAAAAGCATAAAGAATGAATGATAAAGAAAAACTCAATGAATTTGAGTTTGTTACTTTATTTTATTCTCCTCCAACCGACAGCGAATATCCTTAAAATATGTTACTGAATAGCAAAGTCGATAAATGTTCGTTATATTTATTATAGCGATACGATTATCGTAATAAAAGTTAGTGAATCCAAGTACAGGTTCAATTGTGGCTTGGCAATACTTTGGATCCTGAAGAATGGGGTTAAAAACCAATTGATAATATGATGGAACTAATACAAAGGAGCTAATCCATGCAGATAAAAGCAAGAGGAATTATTTTATTCAACAACATGCATCAGTTGCCAAAGCCAATTTTTTCTTCTTCAAAAGTTTAACTTTCAATAGAAGACGACGCCAACATCAACGATGAAACAGATAATGTATCGCTGCTGGTACAACAATTTACATCGATCATGCAGGAGCATGCAGAAAAAGACGAAGACCCAATTAAAAAGTGATATATCACTAATACATGTTCTGTTCTTCATATAAAGCATTTTCTCTCTTTTTTTATAAAGAAAAGTTACATTTACTATTACTGGGTATTGCCTTTTTTGGGAAAGGAGGGTATGATAGAGAAGACAGGTGGCAAAGGAAGAGATAAAGGAAAGCTTTATGCTTTCATAACTCTGCGCTTGGCATGTTTTTAAAAAATGCAGTGTTGCACAGCCTCTGGTGTTAAATGAAGGTATCAGGTTTTTTAGCGTTCCGTACAGCAAAGGTGAAAAGGAACCCTATTGTTTTCTCCACGCTGTCCGTCTGTCCGTCTGCCCGTCTATTAAAATCCCATGTAATATACATACATACAATTGTATGTACATATGTATATTGACATTGGAAATTTGAAAAATTTATGCATTTTTATGCAGACTAAAACAATTAACACTAAAATTAAAACAGAAAAAAATTAATTAAAGGCTGTTCTATCAGTTAATGCAATTTTGACTATGTAATTTTGACAACTTGCTGTGTCTTGGAAACCGTAATAGGCAAACTCTTGAAATTTTCAAAAATGAAAAAAAAACCGAAAAAATCGCCAAAACGCAAAAAAGGCGCAAAAACTAAAAAAAAAATCGCCTACATAAAAAAATTGCCAAAATGAAAAAACTCTAAAACCGAAAAAAATCGCCAAAACGAGAAAAAAATTCGCCAAAACTAAAAAAACGCTTAAAACCGTAAAAACCTAAAACAAAAAAAAAAAAAAAAAAAAGCCAAAACTATATTTTATATAGGCTAAATTTTTTATTGAATTACATATCTTGTGTCCGTACGGAACCCTTCGTGTGCGGGTCAAAGTCGCACTTCACTGAATTTATTTTGAAGTTTTTTTTTTTTGTAGCCATTTTATTGGTTATTTTACTTCCTGCGACCGACGACGAATCAATAAATTTAGCTGTTCTTATTCCTTTTTGAGTTACAGCTGATAAATTCTCTTCAGTTCGATGGATGACTTACTCAGATGGGCGATTATGTGCGCCATAAAAATAAAAAAGTTGATGACTGATTTTCAAAATCAATCTGGAATATTTAGTGAAATTGTTCAAGTGTCAATCTAATCACAATGCTTTGCCATCAAAAACTGAGCGCAGTACGATAGTGCGTTTGAATGTTAAACCTTGCGTTGTTGTTGTTTGTTGTCGGACTCATGCTAGGAACACAACTAGGACGAACGACGAATTTTTCGGCGCGAACTTTCCTAATAGAAAATTAAACACATTTGTGCATATGAAAATCAACACAACACTGCCGTAGAGCGAAATTCGTCGACGTGACGAACTCTTAAGGCCCAACTATAATATGAATAAAGGTAGAATTAGTAAAATCGTATCATTCTACTTTACAGCTTGCCGTATCGTTCAACTTTGTGCACAAGTTATAGAAAATGTAACAGTTTGCATTAGAGCTGCAAAACTATCGATAGTTTTACATAAAACTATCGAAACTATCGATAGTATCGAATAGTTTTATAAAAGTTGCCACATAAACTACATTTGACTCGAAAAAAAAAATCCAGAGTCTTCAACATTTTCATTAGTATATAAAAATATATCAAGCCTTTTTTTCGATTTTATCGTAAGCGGCACATTATCGAAAATATATTTACTTTTTTATTGAACTTATAATTTTATGGGCCATGGTTTAGAATTATCAAAATGCGAAAATTGTTGATAACTCTTAAGACACTAACTGTAAAGTTTTATCGTAAGCGACAATTTTAACCTTCTTCTAAAAATTTAATTTTTATCGCATACGATTACATCGAAGATTAGGCTGGATATGTAGGTATGTAGGTACAATAAAAAAAAATTTTGTAGGGAAACACGCTAGGGTATAATAAATAAATCCGAGACGATTGGCGGCCGTCGCGATATCAGTACCACCAAAATTTATCTTTGTGTCGACGATGTTGAATTTATTAAGATACTTGTGACTACTATTTGTCGAATAATACTTGGATTTATAAATAAATTCATATACATACATATGTATGTATTTAAGTACTTATGTATACAGAAGCAGGGATGCGATGTCATATTTACAAATTGTACTAACTTTCAAAAAAATTTTAATTTTTTCAGTACGATTGTACCTAATTCTTTATTTATATTTTTTTAATACTTGTACTTTTTAATTAACTAAAAATCAATTAACAAAACGCCAGAAGGTGCACAAAGAATATTAGTTCCTGGGATCTGAATATAAAAGTAACATTTACGATATACTACGTTTATAACCTTTTTTTTTATTCGATTGTTCACAGTCGATGCAAATAGTCGGCTTCTCCCTTTGGTACGAAAATAAAATTTCCACATTTGCAGATGAATTTGGAATAAATAACATTCCTCCAGCAATTCTTTAAGTACCGGAAAACATCGTTTGATTTACATAATTTTCTAATACCTTGTGCAAAAAAATAAGTGAACGTTAAAACCGGTTTTTCTATGAAATTTTTTTTAATGTAGCACGCATTATTTTTTGCATAAGGGGGTTAATATATTTAAATGCAATTTTGGCATGTAATATAATATAAAGAGATTCCAGTAGTGCTAAATGGGTCATTGCGGTGCTACGGTACTTTTGGCATTCAAATAGCGCTAAAATTATACAATTGTACCAACTTTTCCATCGCTGTACAAAAGCTTAAATCAACGACGGATAATTTGCTTCAAAACTGCCGGCTACTGTTTACTGACTTCGATTATTTTTACTCTTTTAATTACTTGTTTTTTTACCGATAGTATCGATAGTGGAAAAAACTATCGATATTTCATTTACAACAAAACTATCGATACTATCGATAGTACTATCGATAGTTTTGCAACTTTAGTTTACATAGCACATTTTTTTTGTCTGGCATTAAATGCGGCGTTTTTGATATTCGCTACAGAAAAACCTGTTTTCTGCAGATTCCTACGTCAGCAGTGCAACCACCACATATTTTATAACTAGTAACATGCATTGTATATCGTACGGTTTTTGTCAGCTGACACGCAACATCACGATACGATTTTACTAATTCTACCTTAAGCTGGCTTAAGCTAATGTCAGAATTGAACGATAAGTCTGTCAAATGCTTAAACAATTCAGATGTGACTTTTAGGTGGCCATAATGTACTTAAATGCACTTAAGTATTCTTTAGCCACAGCTGCACATCTAGGTATTGTCAATAATTTTGTAGTAATTTTGTTTCTTCTCATAACTCCTAAATGAATGCAATTCAATCAAAATAACTTGAAAGAATGTCCTAATCTATTAAAAATTCACATATAAATATATCCATCACCTTATTACTTGTTTTATTTGTTTTGCTTACTAAAAAGTACAACAGTGAATATACATAAGTAAATACGTGTGTATGTGTGTATATGTGTATTGTAAAACAAACAATGAAAATAAAAGTTTTGCTTTATTTTCCGAGTTTAAAATAAGAAACAATAAAACAATATTTAAAATCAATGAATATTTTCTGCTGCTGCATGTTTAAGTTTAAAAGATGCACAAACAGTTGTTTACTTGCGGAATGTGCGTTCAGTTTGCCACTTTACTTAAGCAAATGACATTTGACGAGACTTGACGAAAAGTTTGTTAAGTACATTATAGTTTTCCACATGCGTTTTATATGTAACCGCGCAGTTGCTTAAGCTAGCTTATTCATATTATAGTTGGGCCTTTAGATAGATTTAATTCTATTGTGTACGCCGACGAACGACGAAAAAACAATTTTACCTGTCGCTCTCTCTTTTCACTTGCAATAATCAATTTAAGAGCCCGTTTAGATGAGGAGTAGCCAGTGTGCACACTTCTACCGATATTCGGTTTGCGAATTTAACATTCTACCAATTCAACCGAACAAGGACTGAATTCTACCGAATATTGTTATTGTTAGTAATTTAAGTTGATATATGTGTAAATTGCCTATTTTGCCACATAGCAGTGCGGCCGCAGAGCGGTCATTTTCTGTCATTAAAATCATTAATTAAAACAGAACAAAGAAATCGGTTAAAAACTGAAACTATAACTAACCCAATATTTGCCAAAGAATTGTGCCTTGGGGATGAAATACTTATTCCTACCAATGATTTAATAATTTTTGCACAAAAGTTTAAATTCATAAATGGATCTTACTTATAATCTTTGTAGTTACAAATGTTTGTCAAATAAAAGTTATTTTAGTAGCTTTATAAAACCTATGTGGGAAAACTGAATTCCTGTTATTTATGTACATATATTATTTTATATATGCATAGCATATCTATATAAAGGGTAAGTACAGATAACTTTGGATGACACTTTTTTTTATTGGAAATGCTTCATTGTTTATGGCAGTTAAATTTCCAATCACATATGAAGTTTTAATGCGCTTTTGGAACCTGTTTAGTTTGATACTCCTTGCACTTACCCTTCATATATAAGTACATATATTTTATTTTTTATGTTTCTTTGAATTGTTATTTTTTATGTTTTTCTGAATAAAAAAATTTTCTACCGAATTTCACTCAAATCTACCGATTTTTTTTTGTCGATTTTACCGAATTTAAAAAAAAATTAAGTGCGCACACTCCGAGTAGCCTAGCTGTGACAACGCTTACGTTCTCTTTTGGAGTCCCTTCTTAAATCCACGCTCGTTAACATGAAGACTTTTTTGTCGCAATAGTCAGGCGACTTTTTGATATTAATTTTATCAATGCTTGTAAAGACTTAATTAGTCTTTACTTTCTGTTGCTGTTCTGTGCTGAGCCGTTCTGCTTCTAAATTTGAGTACTTACTTATTCTGCAGTAACTAATCAGCTGTTTCTGACCAGAAGGGTCACAGTTTTCCACTAAAGCGATGAGTTTTGTGTCGTCCACTGTTAAGTTTCAATAAAGTTTAATTTTTTTCTTTTAAAAATTATTATTTTTTAATTCTAAACGTACAATCACAATTTATTTCTAAATATTTTTATTTAATTTATGCTGTCACTCACAATTACTTAATCATTTTTTGATTTTCACAGGTTGAACCGTAATAGAACAGAACGAAACAGAAAAACTAATGACTTGTACTAGATTTCTATGAACAACAACGAGTCAGCTGATTCGTAACAGAACAGAAAGTAAAAACTAATTCTGCCTTTAATTTGGGAAATGTACAATTAATATATCCATATAATTTTATTTTTTTAATTTACTATCAAAATACAATAATTCCTTTTTTACCTTACTTTATTTCTTTATAGTTTTTATATTATAACTGTTTATTTCATGCATGTTATACAAAAAATGGCCTAACTGGCAACACTACTTGTGCATAGCATACAACGTTGCCAAATCTGCAGTTTTAACTGATTTTAGCAGTTTTTTTTAAGCATAGAGCAGTTTTGCAGTTTTTTGCTTAAAAAAATAAGTTTTTCTATAAATTGTGCAGTTTTTAATTATTAGTGTTTTTTTATGGGAATTGCTACAATTTAAGTTTAAAATTTTTAAACGCACTAATAATCCCAAATTAATATTTACTTATTAAGTAAAATATTTTTTTTATTAAAAATACATTGAAATTGATTATTGAGGGGTTTAGCTGGATCATATGCGCATTTCACTGTTGCTAATGCAGATCATCAGGGAACCTTTACCTTTAATTTTTACTTTATCTCAAGTTTGTCATTCTAGTTCCGATATCTGCATCCATAGTCTTACTCATTTCGCTTAACATAATATTAAACGTTTATTAATACTTTTTCAAACAGCAAGAAAGAGTTCACACGAAAGTTGTGTTTTTCTTTATGGAATTTGGTCTTATTCGCCTTGCCTTATTGAAAAAGAAAAACAAGTTTATTCATTGAAATAATTCGATCCCTTATAAAATGAGATAAAACACGTCGAAATATATACCAAATTAAAGGATAGACCCCGTAGAATTTAAAGCCATAAACATTTTTTCAGAACTCTCATAGCAAAATTTCAGTAATTAACAGAAAAAAACAACATTATATTTTTTTATTTTTTTTTTAAATAAAACATAATCTTAAAAAACAAAAGCAAACATTTTAGTTACCTTCTTTATTGATATTTGGATCCACTTACTTCTTTAGGTTGATTCGGAAAAAATAACGGGTGTTTTTTTAGAGGTATAGAACTTCGAATTGAAATAAAACACAAGAAAATCGTTTTAATGTCCATCAATTTGGCTTTATTGGAAGGATACTTTTATGCCATTAATGTTTAAATATGATTTCGGGCATGTGGCCGCCGCGGCTGGCTCGAATAAAGCCAATTCTACAGGTCCAATTTTCAACCACTTTTTCGAGCATATGGGGCCGTATGTTGGCAACAACGCCACGAATGTTGGCTTCCAAGTCCCCTAACGTTTCTGGTTTGTTGGCGTAGACGAGCGACTTCACATATCCCCAAAGAAAATAATCCAATGGTGTCAAATCACACGATCTTGGTGGCCAATTGACAGGTCCATTCCGCGAAATTATGCGCTCATCGAATGTTTCCTTCAATAAATCGATTGTGACGTGCGCTGTGTGGCATGTAGCGCCGTCTTGTTGGAACCACAACTCATCCACATTCATGCCATCCAATTCGGGAACAAAATAGTCGGTTATCATGGCTCTATACCGGTCTCCATTAACGGTAACTGACTCTCCAGCATTATTTCGGAAGAAGTATGGCCCAATGACTCCACCAGCCCATAGAGCACACCAAACAGTCAGTTTTTGTGGATGTAATGGCGTCTCAAGGGTCTCATGTGGATTCTCTTCACTCCAAATGCGGCAATTTTGCTTGTTGACGTAGCCATTCAACCAAAAATGAGCCTCATCACTGAACAAAATTTTGCGATGAAAATCAGCATCGAGATCAATCTCATTTTCGGCCCATACACCAAAATCACGACGCATTGCATGGTGTCGCAGCTTTAATTCTTGCACAAGCTGGATCTTGTAAGGTCGCAAGCCAAGATTTTTGCGCAAAATCTTCCATAAAGTTGATGGACAAAGCTCCAATTGCTGTGCACGGTGGCGAATCGATTCATTCGGGTCCTCTTCAACACTTTGCTCTACAGCGGCAATTGTTTCTTCGGTGCGCACTGTTCGACGTCTCTGCGGATGCGTATTATCACATAGAGTAAACGTAGTGCGAAAACGATCCATGGTTAACCGAATTAATTGCTCTGATGGACGATTATGTCGACCATAAAATGGACGGAGCTTGCGGTAAACTTCGCGAACTGAACCATTATTTTCGAAATAAATTTGCACGATTTGCAAGCGTTGTTCTTTTATCAACCTGTTCATGATGAAATAGCAAACCAAACTAAATATTAATCACTTGACAGCTGACAAAATGGCCGCCAGTTAAAAAAGTGATGCCAACTTAAAGTTCTATACCTCAATAAAAAACACCCAATATTATATCCCTGGGTAATTTAATGCGAAATATCCCATAGTGCAACTAAAACACTTCCATTTAAATTATTTAAAAACTTTATAAATTTGTAGAGCCATATTTTCTTAACTGATGCCGATGAGGCTTTTGAAATTGTAAAACGTAACAACTTGACAAACATTATCAAGTCATTATATAGAAATATATCAGGTATAGACGAATGCTTAACACCCCCTCCCTCCAAAATATACAAAATACTAAAGAATTTTTTATGAGCAGTTTTTTCACATGAAAATCAGTTTTTTTATTTTAAATTTTCAGTTTTCCAAAAAAAAAAAATAAAAAATATGGCAACGCTGATAGCATAACAAAAATACGAGAGAAGAGTTAATATTGTCGCTCTAATTCAGTGATGCCAACTTAGCCCTTCTAGGGCTAGATTGAGCCCGTTTTCAGTCAGTCAAAACGCGAAAAAAAAATTTTAGCCTCAAACTAAGAAAGGCGCAAACCTAGCACTTTTTACAATAATCTTTCAGCCCTTTTAGCCCCTTTTTAGTTTTTACTCGATATGGCTACATTTAAACTTTTGCGAACCTTTTCTTCCTTTCATCTAGCAAAATAAAATGAGTAAAAAGTCGTTATTGCTTTACCAATTTAAAAAAGAAGAATAATATAGAGTAATCTTTTATTTCTTCCAAATTTTTTATGCCTTGAAAGTTATTCAGTACAGCCTAAAACAGATAATGTATGTTTTTGGAAGAGCGAGAAATCGAAATTTTATTTAATAACGGCCAATTTTAAATGTATCTACTTATGTAAAAATACATATGTATATATATTTCTATTATATATGTATGTATTTGCTAACTATTTAATTTACTTATGTACATACCTTATTGAAATGTAATATGAAATGTAAATGAAATATGTTCAATATTGAAGCTCTAAAGCTATGTATGTGTTGATCTCATGATAGTTATTTATATTCTAATAAATTATTTTACAAAAATTGATTTGATGTTTTTATTTTCAACAGAAACATTTTAATACTAGCCCCTTTTCGCGCTTTTTCGAAAAATTTTACTATTTTTTTATTTTTGAATATTTTTTCAATTTAGCCCTTTCTAGCCCTTTTTTCAAAAATTTTTACGCGTTTTGAGTCTCAAAAGTTGGCATCGCTGCTCTATATCCCAGTACATGCGACTTTTGCTACCCCGTAAGCTTTTCTTCACCTCTCGACGCGACGTGTCGCAGCTAGGTCACCCTTATTGTGCTTCAAACCACTGTTGGGATTTGTGGTACAATTGTACCAAATTTGGTACAATTACATTTGCATTGGTACACCGGCACACTTTATACTTCAGTGGTACAATTTGTGCTTTGCATTACAGTAATAACAATTTCTCCTAACATAGTTGCCTAACACTGATCATAAGTACCAAAATTTGCAACATTGATAGTTTATGCTCATATTTTCATTTGTTTTGGTAGAACTTGTCCCATTTCTTTATGGTAAGTACAGACTTAGCAACGTGTTTATGCAACCAGGCAGGTTGATTTGTCGGTCGCAAAGTGTGTATGTAGTCCTGTTTATAGTTGCGTTCGAAATTTCATTCGAAGTTTCGAAAATATCAAAATGATTTTATGTTTATAGGTTGCACTGTAGGTTGCAGTGTCTGTGTCAAAGTATGCAGCATGTAATATAAACGTGTTGCGGAAACACTTTGTGTACTTACAAATGTATGTGAAAAACTGTTTTGCTCGATAGTATTAGTTAATTTCTTTAGGTTTTTGTTTTCAATAAAATGAAAAATTTTGGTACAATTGATGTCAATTTCGTACAATTTTACTATTTTTATGGTACAATTTAAGAATAGCCATATCCCAACACTGCTTCAAACGACAAATTTAAGGCTCAATCAGACGTGACATAACCATAGCCATAGAGAGCAGCCGTTATAACCAAACTAATGGGCAACACTGTATTCGATTATACGTGACTCGCCATAACGCCATAACTCTCACCATAGAAACCAATTGAATTGTGGTTTGGTTATGGTTATGGTTATGGCGTTATGGCTATGTCACGTCTAATTTAAGCTTTACGCAGCGAATTATTATGGACGAATTCGTCGACGTGGATGAAATTCTTAGTTCGTATCAGGTGTGTACTTAGCATCAGAGTGTTGCATATAATTTTGTTCGTTAAGTTTAGTTCTACATTGTAATTTCGCATACATTATTTCTTGAGAAGTGTGTATTTTTTAGGCACTCGATAATGAACAAAATTTGAAAATGTTTCAACAGAAGTTAAATGGTAATATTTCTTAAACTAATACGTAATTTGTCACCTGGGCTTTTCAATACTGCAAGCAAGTTTTCTTGCTCTTTGTAAATGAATCTATTATTCATGTCGACAATATTGTTGAAATAAAACGCAGACGCAATTTACAATGTTTAATTCAAATTATACAATTTAATTTAGGTCGTTTCATATGAGTACATGCTCATAATCGTACATGAAACTTGTACATGTGTAACGATATTTTCATAAAAATTTGTATCACAACATTTATTTGTTGTAAAATAGTATTTTTTAATTTTCATTAAACAAATTTTCTTTCGATAAAAATTAAATTTATATTAACAACTTAACAAAACATGTAGAGAAGTTTAAAAGGTCACTATCAACTTAAAGCAAACCACCATAAAGAAACTCATATTTTTTCTATGGAGTTTTTCATAAAAAAACAAACTTAACTAAAATAAAAATAAAAAAATCCTGCAAACAATACAACATTAAGCAATTGTTAAGCAAGTATTTGTTAGTTTTGTTGCTTTTAATTGCCAAATCATGTAATATTGCAAAATGAAATTGTTCAAAACCAAAAAAAAAATAATAAACAAGACTTAAAAGTAAAATCAAACAAAACAAGAAAATCTAATGTTAAACAACTGTACTACTAGTCATAGCAAATGGAAAACATTGGCCAAACACAAATTTTAAAACCCTTTTCGGCTGTGGTCTTCCAAAGGCAATTGATGATGATGAGCCCGTCTGTCTGACTGTTTGTCTGTCGGACATTCGGTCTATCTTAGATGATGTTAATGTTGCTGTTGATAACAATGTTGTTTCCATGGTGATGATGATGATGTTGTTGTTGCTTATTGAAAATGCTGCTGAAAGTATTATACAAGAGTTTCAAACATCATGAAGGCGCCAGTTAATATTGTACATGTTTAGTTAAAAAAATAAGTTGGGTCAGTTTATTTTTTAAAATTTTATATAATATTTTTTTTAAACGAAATATATATGTATGTATGTACATTCTATATACTGAGACGAGGGGCTAGAAATGTTTCTGCTTCCCTCGTCTCTCTCTCTCTTGCTCTCTCTCCCACTCTCTCCCACAAAGTAATCAGCTTAGCAATAAGACTTGCATAGTGTAAAATAGGATTAAGTAAAACTAGGTAAAATAAACTTTCTATTTGCTATTTATTGGGTGATACAGGAGTTAGGACATGGTTTCCGTAAAAAAATAATCGACACTATTACAGTTATAAATATATTTTTGTTTTGATTTCCTTATACTCAACACCAGAGTACGAAAATAAATGAAACAAATTGTTTGATTTTGTTTTGTTTCGTTGTTTGAAGTAAGTGAAACAAAAACAAAACAAAAACAATGAGAACGATTGCTCAATTTGTTTTTGCTTTGTTTTTGCTTATGAGGACAAACCAGAGAACGCAGCCGATCGGCTGTAAGCCGGCTAACAGCAGCCACTGGCCACAAACAATACATTAACCGTAGATCGAGTTTAAAAAAAAAATCATAATTCTTCCTATGTATCATTTCTGATACATACTAGAGAACATAATAGTAATTGACCAAATTCAATACTTTTAAAGCTTTTTTTATTATTTATTACTTATGTTTAATTAAACTCTAGAAATCATTAATGCAATCAAAGCAAAAATTTTTGGCGTGTTTATCACCACAGCAAGGCTTCTTACATAAAAAGCAGTAACTCGACGACCATTTGTTTTGATTTTTTGGCATCTAGCACGTTTCTTTTTTTTCAGAATTATCGTTTCTTTGTTTTTTGATGGACCAGCTTCACTGTCATTAGATTCATCTGCACTTTGGGCTGAAATTTTTTTGAAAATTGCCAGAGAAAGTTCATTTCTAGGACGTTTTTGACGTTTTTCCATATAAGGCTTTGACATGATATTGCTAACTCAAGTAGAAAAGTCTTACGTTTTGTACTGGTTTGAGTTTGTTTCCAGTTGGAATCGACTTCGTTGTATATAATGTAAGCATTCGAAGCTGAAATGTCTATAATGTTAGAAAAAACAGCCATCGGCCGGCGATTACTTTTACGTTTGCAGCTATGGCAATTCAACATTTTATCAACCGTGTCAACTCCTCCTTTCGTGGAGTTATAAAACGATATTATTTCGGCCAACTTTTTGGGGCAATCCGAAATTTTAGGTACATGATTCATTGTACTCATGACAATTGTACACTTGTCTATGTGGCTTATATAGCTAACCATAGTTGTATCAGGTGTAAAAGCAGAGGTTGACTCATACCGTGGTAATTTTTTGCATGCCAAAAGCTTTGGAGGAATGGATCGCTTGTTTTTCGCATAGTTCCAACCATTATTATATTTCGTTTTAAAAGTTTTTGACCCAGGTTATGTGAAGAAAAAAAAATTATCAATCGTAACATTTTCTACTTTTAGACCATCCACTAAGTCAAGAACCACTCGTTCTCCTTGGTTTCGCTCAGGAATTCCTTATATATCCTTTCCCAAATATGATTGAATTTTCCATACATAACAAGTACGCGAGTCAACAAGAAGCCAAAATTTTATACCATACCGCTCTGATTTGGATGGAATATATTGGCGAAATTTACAGCGGCCATGAAAACCTAGCAATTGCTCATCCACAGTAACACAATCATTAGGATTGTAAAACGTTGAGACGCTCTCAAGCCATTTTTCCCAAAAGTTTCTGATTGATGCGAATTTGTCTTCACTCGTCTGGTTAGCACATCATCAAACCGTATTATTTTATGTGTATACAAAAATGTTTTTTCAGACATTATTGATCGAAATATAGGACGTCCATAGTACTCATCAAAAAGATCGTGTAAAGTTTTTGTTATACCTCAAAAACAGGTCTCAATTCAGTCACCTTTTTTCTAATCACGACTTACCTGGGCGCATGCTAAGAATATTTTCCTTTCCTAGTTTACCAATGGGATAAGGTTCGCTACGCCAAGTAGTACAGGGTGGGCCAAAAGAAACCAAGGGGTGTAAAAGTTTAATAACTTTTTTGTTTATTAATTTTTTTTTATTTTTTCTTTCAGATTATATAGACAACACTTGGAGAATTTATAATGGAGAGGTTCACAACTGAACAGAGAACCAGAACAATAGAATTTTATTATTTAAACCAGAGATCAATTATTTTAAGCTCATTTTCATTTGAATGGCTTTGTTAATAAGCAGAACTGTAGGTTCTGGGGTTCTCAAAATCCAAGAGCCATTCATCAACGCCAATTGCACCCCATCAGGTGTACAGTATGGTGTGGGATCACATCTGAAAATGTCATTGGGCCCTACTTCTTCGAGAATGAAGGTGGAAGTGCTGTAACCGTAAATGGAGAGCGGTATCGGTTTATGATAGAAAATTTTTTACGTCCTGCTCTTGAAAACAGACCTGGTATGTGGTTTCAGCAGGACGGAGCCACTGCCCATACTGCCCGAGACACAATGGCACTTTTAAGTAAAATTTTTGGAGAGCGAATAATTTCTCGAAATTCGGAAATTATTTGGCCAGCGCGATCGCCAGATTTGACAGCACCCGACTATTTTCTTTGGGGTTTTTTGAAAGAGTGAGTGTATGTGAACAAGCCAGAGACAATCCTTGAACTCAAGGCAAACATTGTTGCAGAAATTCGAACGCTACAGCCACAAGTTTTGAAAGATGTTATGGAAAATGCTCTAAAAAGTGCCCATCAGTGCGAAGCTGAAAACGGTGGTCATTTAAGAGACATCATTTTTCATACTTAGTGTAAAAAAGTTTCCATTTTGTATATTATATAATCTGAAAGAAAAAATAAAAAAAAGTTAATAAACAAAAATGTTATTAAACTTTTACACTCCTTGGTATCTTTTGGCCCACCCTGTACCATCTTTGGCCAAATATAAAGGATCACTATTTGTATTACTGCTAATGCCTTGATTAGAATCCGAAGACGAGCCACTTTCGTGTTCTTCTTCTCTGAAATATCAGTGTTACGAACAGCAATATCAGTGACATCTGCTTCAAAAATATCGTCATCTTCACTTTCACTTAGGACTTCATTTACCAGTTCTTTGAGAGTCAAAAACCGCGGATAAGGCATTTTTATCAATATCCACTTTAAACTGAATTTTTTTTTCAAAAGAAAACGCGGAAAAAATCGAAAACACTTGTTCTAATTATATGTAAAACAGTATAGAAACAAACAAACTGCAGTATGTATCAAATGTGATACAAAGGTAAGATTATAAACTTATTGAATTTTTTATTGCCTGCGAAGATATTTAATTTTTATTTTCTTTTTTAATAACGGGAATAACAATGTTTACAAATTGTGAAAACATGTGGTACTTTAAATTTTGAAACCCAGAGTTATGTGAACATAAAAAACTAAATGTATCATTTATGATACAAGGCTCGATTAACGGTTAATTCAATCAAAAGAAATAAATGGAAATATATTGAAATATTTGCAAAGAATTTGACGAGTACATATAGTAATAAATTCAGTAAAGTGCGACTCTCACTCGCGCACGAAGGGTTCCGTACCAACACTAGATATGTAATTTAATACAAACTTCATCCTATATAATAAAGAGTTTTGGCAATTTTTTTCGTTTTTGGGATTTTTTCGGTTTTGGCGATTTTTTTAAGTTTTGGCTCTTTTTTTAGTTTTGACACCTTATTTTCTCGTTTTGGCGATTTTTTCGGTTTTTGGCGTTTTTTTTTTCCTTTTGGCGATTTTTTTTATTTTTGGAGATTTTTTTCATATTTGCGATTTTTTTTTTATTTAAAATTTTTTTTAGTTTTGGCAACATTTTCGCGTTTCGGCCTTTTTTTTGATTTTTGGCGTTTATTTTCATTTTGGCGATTTTTTTCATTTTGGCGATTTTTTTCATTTTGGCGATTTTTTAGAATTTGGCGATTTATTTTAGTCTTAGAAATTTTTTTTTAATTTTGGCGATTTTTTTCGTTTTGGCGACTTTTTTTAATTTTTGGCGATTTTTGTTTTGGTTTGGCGATTTTTTTTTTGGTTTGGCGACTTTACAATTGTCGGTTTTTTTGGTTTTACCGTTTTTCAAAATTTCAAGTGTTTTCCTCTTACGGTTTCCAAGATATAGCAAGTTGTCAAAATTACATAGTCAAAATTGCACTAACTGATGGACTACCCTTTAATTAAAATTTTCTTAAATTTTAGTGTTAATTGTTGTAGTCTGTATAAAAATACACTAATTTTACAAATTTCAAGTTTCAATATACATAAGTTCATACAATTGTATGTATGTATTATAGAGTTGCATGATCAATTCCATCCATGAAACTACTGAAATGTTTGTTTACTAAAGCTCAATTTCGAATAAATATGTTAATACTCAACAAACTGTTGCTTTTATCATACTGTGAGTGCAAACGTTTCGTTTCATACTTTTAACACAAAGAGATTGTTCATTGAAACGACTTTTGTTCATGCTGATTTCTCTCATCTCATCTTTTGTTATTAATTCGTAATAGCAATGTTGCCAATATAGTGAAATCATGGAATTTTTTGTATGGGTCGCACATGTGTAATAGGTTTCACTTTTAAATTAAAATTTTAAATTTTACACATACATACATAACTGAGTACATATGTATATATATATACCATACATATTAGTAATACATATTTTAATTTGTCATTTTCATTTTTAAATAATATAAATCTTTAAACTATTTTAATATATTATATATTCTTGTAATGAACTGCACACAACCCTGAAATGAAATGCTATGGAAAGAAACACACACTTTTAGATGAAAAATGAAAAAAAGGAATTGGTTTATGAGAAATGAATATATTCTTAAGCAAATTTGATTATTAGTTGTGTAGGTGTCTAACGGTTTTGGTCAGGTACTTGTTTTTTTTTAATTTCATATGATATAAAAAAATTTAAATTGACAAAAATTTAACAAAACACAACAAAAGTACTAGTTTCCAAGCGAAAATAACTATTTATATTCTTCCAAGCAAAAAGTTAACTAACAATTATTTTTGAAATTAATATTTGTAATAAAACTCAATAAGTTTTATGTAAAAATACGAAATTTTAAACAACAATAATATTGGATTGAAAGAAAGATAATTATGTGTAATTTTTAACTTCCTTTTCGGCGATTATTCTTATATTTTCCCTTTTCCTACAACTGGCAACACTGATCTTTAAAAGCATATTGTTTTTGCATGAACTTAATCGAGATTTACTCAACACATGTTCTGTTTCACATTTGTAAATGTTAGTATGCTCTTGTATAAGTAAACAAACCAACATCATTTTACTGCGTTCTTAACTATTGAGTATTCATTGCTTTTGTTTCATAGTTATTAATCGGTATGAAATAGATATGCAACGAATAAAAAATTTTAGCGAGAGTTTCATAAACATAATTATTTAGTTTCATGCAGATGTATAGTATGTATATTACATGGGATTTTAACATCTTTCGTTGCTCGTTTTGGAACACCCTTTAATTTTTAATTCTCATGTATTTGTTGTTGTAGCGGCCATACATACTCTGTCCAAATTTCAGGTCCGTAGCTCTTACGGTTCCTGAGAAAATACCGTGTGACGGACAGACGGACAGACGGAAAGCGTAGCGAAAACAATAGGGTTCCTTTTCACCTTTGGTGTACGGAACCCTAAAAAATTGCTCAATTCACAACCTATTGTGGGAGTCATGAACACAGTACATGAATTGTTGGTAATTTAAAAAAAAAATTGTTTATAAACAAATGTTTACAGACAAATTACCAACAACGTTTGTCCGAAATACGACTCCTACAAACGGTTGTGAATGTAACAAATATATTTGGACGATATGTACATGAGTGTAATTTTTGTGTTTGTGTTAAAACAAAAAATAACTTGTAAGGTTGTTAAGTCTAATATGAATCATATTCTAGTCATTAATACTCAGTAAAAAATGAGCTTCAAAAGACGTCATTAAGATCCTGAACTAGTGCAAATTGGGATAATTTCTAATAATTTTTACACAGAATTGTCATTGTAAGAAGTTCTCTTTTTTGATACGAGTACATACTCAGTGATTCCAAAATCAAGCTATTATCATATGACGTTTCATATGTTCATATTTTCTTTTAAAAATTTCTTTTAAATAAATACATTTTTTCCTATATTTATGATTTGAACAGGCTAAAGTTCGTATCGCTTTGTAAACCAAATTACATGTGATAATTAATTATTAATGAAATTTTTTATTAAAAAAATCTAAAGCTACGTACAGACGGTTATCAGATCTTACAATATTGTCAGATCTGGCAATGTGCTGACAATGTACTGTCAATCGAAAATTGCCAGCACAATATTCCTTGTCAGTTCACACGGTTGTCTGACAATCTTACAATTTATTGCCAGACGGTTGAAGCTTAACACTTCATGACATTGATTTCATTTTCGTAAAAAATCAAGACATATCATAGGTAATTGCAAAAACTACAAACCCAGAAAAAAATAGTCGACACTTAGAAGGTCTAAAAACTGTTAAGCTTATAGTACACGGCATGTAAAAAGCCACATGCGTATGTGGCGATGACGTCACAAGAACTTTCAGAATGTTCGTTGTATATTTTAAAATTACTAGTAGTGGCTAGATCCCGTAAAATTAGTATAGTATTTTTGTTCAAAAATACATATGTGGCACATGTGATGACGTCAAAATTACGCCAGAACCACATGCGTATGTGGTTTTTTACATGCCGTGTACTGTAGGCTTTAGATAGCAAATCTCCACTTAAATCACATAACGAACTTCTTGCTTTCAATTTTTTCTTAATTTTTGCAGAGCAATGTTATTCGCAATTACAAAACATTTAGCAAATTTAATGGCGTTTTCTTTTCTAGAAAAAGTGTAACATTTTTTAACTTTTTATTCAAAAAAATGCAATTTAGCGTTCGTTTACAGTAAAAATTTGAGATCGCAAGGGACGATACAATAATTTCTAATAAAATGTATATTTCAGACAATAATTTTATTGCGAATTTTCATTCAAAAGTGTAATAAGTGTAACATTTTTTTCCAGAAAAGAAAATGCCATAAGTATATGACCTGGTAGGGTGGAAAGAATGGCACAACTTTTTTTCATACCAGGGCTATTGTATAGTGTTCGAGTAACTGGAGCTTTTATAATAATACTTGACTTTAGTTTTTTCATGGAGTGCATTTTTATTGTAAGGTTTTTCTAAGTCAACAAAAAAAAAAAAAAAAAAAACACCAAAAAGTCTTAAAATATGGTAGCAAAATTCTTTATTAGGGCACTTGTTATTCGTTATTTGCCTCTCTTTGCTGCATGACTAAGTTACCAGTCTTAAAAATAATATTTTTTAAGCTGATGGTTTTATAAGGAAAAAGAAAGAAACATTTGCTATAAAATAAAAGGGTCATAGTTGAACAGTTTTAAGGAAGTATTTTTTATTTTTTTATTTATTCAAAGACTCAAACAAAGATGAGTTTCAAATTGCATATTGTAACCCATGTTTCTATTAACAAATTTTTTTTTTATTATTTTAACACAATAAAATTTAAAAATAAAATGAAGAGGCTGTCATGTTTGATAGTTTGTTACTTTACAGACATTTTATTAAAAGGTTTGTTGGATTCTTTTATTCTTTCAACTAAAACTAATGTAGGTTTTAATTTTTTTCTTCTTTTAAATGTAATCATTGGCTTAAAATCATAACGATTTCCTTTAGTTTTTTTTTAAAGGTTTGACTAATAAATATGTTTCTTATTATTTGTCTTAGAAAATGTGGGAAATTAGAGTATTTTTAGAAAAGAACTGAGAGAAAAAGGTAAAAAAGTTGTTTGCATTGCATGTCGATTTGAGATAAATTAGTTTATTTTTGTTTTATTCTGTAAATTAAGATTTTTGTTTTATTTTTGAGAGGTTTTCATCACTCTCTAACAAACTGAAGTGTTTTTTTTTTTTGGCAGGAAAACAAAAAGTGTGGAAATTTCATGGGAATTAAAATTTTATAAGGACAACATGAAATTTTATGCTTAATAAAAAAAAGATCATTATGAGGTTTGACTTAAAAGGCATTTGCTGATGAAAAGTTTTATCAGAATTGAAATTAAACCTATTGAAATTTGTCATTAAATGCAGTACTATAAAATACTTACGAGGGCAATATCGCAAGTTAATTTTGTAAGCTCAAACAGCAAATCACATTTAGCTTTTATATTTTTATATATTTATTAAATGGTGCAGGCTTATGACATTCAGTAACATATTTTATCATATTGCTCTACCTTAATATTTTATATAATTTAAAATTTGATTAATTTAATGTTTTTCCAATGGACCATTTAACTAAATATTTTTTTTTTCAAATTTCAGGTAAATTAAAGGCTCACTGAGTGCGCGAATATAAATAAAAGTTGTTAATGGCTTTAAGTAATAATAATGCGGTAAGCGAGTAATTAATAAATTTAAAATAATACAATAAAAATAATTTTTCTTTAATTTTAGTTTTAAAACAATCCGCAAGCAATAATTAAAATTAATTGCCCTTTCAAATTTTCATTAGGCTGACAAACACTGAAAAAAATTACGAAAAATATGTCTTTATTTGATTTGTTTTCTTAATTATGCGAATGATTTAATTGCTGGTCTTTCTCAACTCTTCGAATGGTAGTGAATAAAACGAAAGACTTAAGACACATACATGCTTGGCAGCATGCTTTTGCTAATCGATGTGTGTGTGTGTGTGTTTTTGTGTGCGTGCGCTTTTGTGCAAATGATGTGCTGATTATAACATACAGTCAGCTATTTAAAGAACATAATAATATAATAAAATTTAATTATTATTACTACTTGAAATCACTTAAATTCATTCAACAGTTCAAACACAGAAAACCCACACACACACACACACATACACACACATAAAGAAAAAAAAAAGATTAAAACAAATTTATTTGTTTTTCTCAGGCGTAATCGTGTTTGATATTCTCTGACTGGCAATTGACCGCTTAATATTTGAAACAAAAAAAACACAAAAATATACATAAAATTATATTTTGAAAAGAACAATAAATACGCATCAAATTATTGAGACCAGTCGACAACCTTAAGCAAAACATACGTTAAGTGGCTACTTGAATATTTGATCATCATAAATTTTATGGCGTTTGTAACTTGTACTTGTATTCATACATTTGAAACATTTTCAACTGTTTCAAAGACTCCAGGCAACGTTTTAACACTTCAACACTTTTGTAAATTTATTCTCTTCTCTTCACTTCTTTTTTTTTTTTTTTTTTCTTAAATCTTGTGCAGTTAACTGAATGTATCCCAGCAAAAAATTCGAAAGAGATAATCGGGTTTGAAATTAATAATTTTTATTGGAATATCTTTCCTACTGGATTACTAACTTAATAATGATACTAAAATAATCCATTGTTGAGAAGTAGTTACTTACTTTTTTTATTTGGTAATATGTTTACATAAGATAAGAGGTTTATGACTGTTTAAAATGTGTGGTTGAAGTCTACTGATGATTTGTTAAATTTCAAATTGCAATATGTTTACGTAATCTATTAAATACAAAAGAATCATTCTCCTCATTTACCAATTTGTACAGTATTTTTTAAGTTTTATATAAAGTGATTTGTATGTAAGCGAGTAATGAAATTCAGCAAACAGAAAAGTAAGTCACACACAAGTAGTTCCAATGATAATGTGTAATTTTTTGTTGGGATGCTTGTTTTTGCATGTGTGTGTCAGTGTCAGGGATGTTGGAACAAGTGACTTATGAATCTCAAATAAAATGAATTTATTCGTATATCTTGTGGAATATTTTTAAGTGCACTTTAAAATATCAATAATAAAATTTTATGTTCAAGTCGGCTTGTTGAGATTAAGCTTTTTATAATCTGTAATTTTTTCAAAGAAATCTTGTGTGTTAAGAATTAGTAGATAAAAGTTAAGAAAGAATTCTGTGGTTTTTATGAATAACAACTTATTTTATATATTTCTCATTTCGGGTTTGTGATGTCGAATTGTTATATTTTAAATGCTTTTCATAAAGGTCTAAGAATCATTTTTTTCTAAAACAACAATGCAACTTTTTTTTTTTAATAAGATTCAAAAGGAACTTTTTTTTAAATCTGCTGAACAAATTCGATTTTTAGAAATGCGCTATTATTCATAAAACCACAGAATTTCAAGTGTTCTTTAAACAAAAGTATTCTCGAATTTTGCAAGTTTAGAGTACATAAAAAAATTAAATTACAATCTTATGCATAAGGAAAAGTTGTCATGAAATTACGATTAAAGAAAAGTGTTATTGAAGCTGTTATTGTGTTTTAACAACACGATTTCATTAAATCAGAGCTGTTAAATTACGATTACGATTAGTAATCAATTGGATTAAATTTAAAAAAGAATTGTAATGATTATATAATTGCCTTATATCCAGGTGAACTCATTTTATTTTTCTACATCCTTATACAATTAGAAATCCATTGGATAACAATAAAAGTATTTACAAGGCTAAATGAAAAATAAAACATTAATTGGATATAAATTATTTGCTGGGTTTTGTATCAGTGTCAAAGCCTACTAAGCTTATTTTTTCTTTTGTGATTTTCAAAAGTATTATTATTTTATGAATTCTCATATAGTTTTTGAAAGTCTATGCATAAAGTAAGAGGTTTGTGACTGTTTAAAATTTGTGGTTAAAGTCTACTGATGATTTGGTTCAAGCGCCAATGAAATACGTATATAGACATGCTAAACTACCAGCAAATAAATTTCAATTATTTTATGTACACTTCTGACAATATTTCAAATAATGAATTTTCTTTATTTCATTTATAAATGGAAAATTATAATTAAAAGAAAATGAATTAACTTCAGTTTTTCTATCTATATTTTAGTTTACTTTTTTTGAAGCTGATTATTTATATACATACATGTGTACTTTAAGGCCCCAATTTTGGCTTCCAAATTTACTTCACTTGAACCTATTTTAACTTATAAACATTGTATAAAAACTTACTAACTTATAAATATTTATAAAAAGTTTTATTAAGATTAAAGATGAAAGTAAGTTAAATAATTTGCATTTGGAATCAAAGACTTGGGTGTCAGATTTTTTGCAATTTTTTTCCATTTATTGGCTTTTCTATCGACCAAAACAATAAAATGATCGACATCATCGAGCCGAATATCGCCAACTGGACGAACAGCTCTTTTTCTAATACCTGATATGTTAAACTGTGTATACGATTGCCCTACAGACAAAGAAAAAATACGGTTGAGGCAACTATAATCAAACAGCAACATACTATGATTGAATTATATGGTTGCAGTAAAATTATATTATTGTTAATAGAAAAGCAAACTTTAATTATATTATTATCTGAGTTACTAATAATATTATCTACAAGAACAATTGACTTTGTTGTACCTAATCTTATTATTGTTAATATGACAACACTATTGTAAGATGTGACTAAAATATAATTGAGACTCACCATAACATGTTCTAATATTATATTAATATTGTTAAATACGACCACAGTATTATTTAATGTAATAATACTATTTTGTTTTTTAATCATAATTTTATTGTAGAAACAGCTGTGCGTTAAATTCGAAATAAAAATAAATTAATATTGTCGAAATAAAATGTGTATGCAGATATATAGAAATGTATACTTACACGACATACAGACATGTCTGTATAAAGAAATACACAAATGCTTATATATTTTTATTGGTCTACCCTTTTGTTTATTCTTTATTTATTTATTTATTCTTTATTTAACGACACCCGTGCCCTACCGATAGCTTACAAACGAAATACTAAACTGACAGATGTTTCTGAAAAAGATTTTTTTTAAAAACTTAGAATAGTATGGTCTTGGATAACATTATATTGCTATTTACAACATATTATTTTTAAATAATAATACAAATTATGTTGTAGTCATACATTTTTAACAAAACTATATTGTTAAACTCTAAGCATATCACATTTTTTATGGATGTGATAATGTAATTATTAAATTCAAACACTATTCTGTTTATCGTAACGCAATAAATTTTTAAAATAACAATAACTAGTTTTCAACGACCACACATTTGTTTCATAGAACATAATATTCTTTTCTCAACCATTCTACAACCATATCTTTTCTTTGCGTGTACGGCATACATTCTGTTAAAATGATACAAAGGGATAAATTGAAAAAATGGTCATAAAAAGTGTCATTGGCACGAAGAATGGTCAAAAGTGATACTTTAGTGTCACAACGGCAACGCGGCTCTCAGCAATGCGAGCGTAGCATACACTGCAGAAAGAAATGAGAGTGTGTACGCTGGACGGGTAGTACTGGAAATACCCGTCATAGAAAATTTTAGCTTGTATGAGATGCGTATTCTATATGATTTATATTCTTTGATAAAACCAATATACACGATTGTCTACTCCTTATTTGATCTCCTTTCATTGCAGTCTTAGCTTGGATAATTCTTGCAGAGCTTCCGTTGCGGTGATTGCCTTGCGGGTTCAATTCTATAACTTTTTAAACAGTATCGTTTGGCGATTGAATCCATTGCTATTTTCAGTATAAAATTTCTACATCTACAGGATGCTGATTTGTTCCTTTGAACGGGAGTTTTTCATTGTGGTGGGTCAAGCATTTATTGAAAAATACTTGTGCGGATTTTAGACGTGTTGTCACGTTTCATACCCATGCAGCAGTGTGGACTTCGAGTTAGAGTCAAATAAACATAGTGACAAAGAATTGACGCGCTTTGTTAATCCTTGCAGTAACGTCAGCTTTTAAACCTTTGTCAAATATACTGCAGAAGTAGCAAAAAATGTTCACTTTATCATTGAGAGTTATTATATCTCGAAATTCTGCCCCACGTTAGAGTGCACTTTAATTGTTTTTATTTTGGCAATATTTATCTTTAGCCCTACAGAGTGTGCTGCGTTACAATTTGATGTCAGTTTTGATTGACCAGAAATGACTTACCAGGCAAATGTTGGGGGCATAATCAAAATTTTCCAGCTCATCCTGCAGAACCAATTTCATCCGTCTTTTTATGTTTATAGCATTTTTCATTATTCATTGATTTAGAATAAAACACAAATTAATTAGTAAATTACTGTCATTTCTTTTTATTATGATAATATGGTATGGTTCAATTATGTATGGAACAATATATTGGCCAAAGGGTCGCCGCGACCTCGGCGGCACACCTCTATCCGATGGTCCAAATTTTTGATGACGCTGAGGCATAATTGAGTTTCTATGCCGTTAATGTGCCGAATTATCTCATCCTTTAGCTCTTGAATTGTTGCTGTTGTTAGAAAAAAGTCTAACGGTGTCAAATCACATGATCTTGGCGGCAAATTGATATCGCCACCACGTGATATAACACGGCCATTGAATTTGTCGTGCAAAAGAGTTTCGTTATTTCGTCAGCTGTTTGGCAAGTGGCACCATCCTGTTGAAACTACATATCGTCCATATCCATATCTTCGTTATCATCTCGATAGCAAACACCAATCACAGTAACTGCTTGACCGGCCCCATTTTGGAAAAAATACGGCCCGATGATGCCGCCAGCCCATAAGCCGAACCAGTCATTCATTGTGGGTGCATTTGTTTTTCGACAATCACTCTTGGATTTTCATTCGGCAAAATGCGGCAATTCTGCTTATTGACGAATCCACTGAGTTAAAAATGTGCCTCATCACTGACGATGATTTCTTCGAAAATTGATCATCCACTGTTGCAATTTCTTGCAACCATTATGACCATTGACGACGTTTGGAATGGTCAAGAAGCTTTAGTTCTTGAGTCAATTGCACCTTGTAAGCGTGTAAATGCAAGTCTTTATGCATAATGTTCATCACTGATGAGCCAGGGAGGTGCAATTGTTGGGCACGACGACGAGTTGAGGTAGAGGGCTCTTTAGTCACACTATCGCGAACAGCAGCAATATTTTCTGCAGTACGAGCTGTACGAGCATGCATTAGTGGTTTCACATCTCCTGCAGACCCGATTTGCTCAAATTTTTGCACGATTTTTCCGATTGTACGCACATTTGGTCGATTGTGCTGACCGAAAATATCACGAAGTGTACAATATGCATTTTGATTTGAACGCCCATTTTCATAATAAGCCTGAATAACTTTAACGCGTTGCTCGGTTGTGTATCTTTTCATGGTTTAAATTGAATTAGTCTGAAATTGAGAAAATGCAGAAAACAACTTGACGTTTAGCTGTGGTTCACATTCAACATCGGCCCTCAAAATTTAACCACCCTTTAGTAGTGGTGTTAAGACACAACCACCCATATTGTTCTTGCGTTGTTTTTCATGCAGCATTCGACATGTAGCGTTGCTGCTGTCCAGGCTCTTTATGAGGTGTATCAGTTTGATGGGAACACTTTTGCACTCAAGTGCGTTTCAAAATGAATCGAAATGGTAAAGAGTATCAAAAGCTTTACCAAAATCTATAAAAACAGGATACAGTGAAGATCTCCATCCAACTGTTTGCTCCATTATAAATCGTAAGCTGTTGACATGGTCGACACATAGTTTACCAGGCACAGAAAACTGTCTATTTTCTGTAAAGGATGTCAAGAATGGATGTTGATAGTCTCTTTTAGATGTCTTATGTACTCAATTATCTTGTTATTCATGCTTAGTAGTGCACTACAATTCTTTCAAACTGTGGGTCTTGTTTTTTTCACAGGTCATTCCAGCAATTTTAACTATCCCAAAAGTTGGTTATAATTGGCATGATATGAAACCAACTAAAAATTAGTTCGGAAGAGATGTTGTCATATACATATATGCAATATGTTAAGCGTTTAGTTGATCGATGCTAAACCACTTTAAATCACTCTTTATTTATAAAATGTTTTTATATACAAACGCGGAATAGATGCTCATGAGCTCAAAATGTCGAAATTTAATGAAAATGTGGTGCTTGAAAATCGGTTTAAAATTATTTCTGATAGTTGGAAGTAAAAAAGTTTAATGTTTTTCTACTTTTCTTAGTAAATCGTATTTTTTTAAAGGGACACAACTTTGAGTTGTTATCTCTGCTTTATTTGAGCTTTGAAATTTTATTTTATAATGAATCGACTTACACCAGAGTAACGCGTGCAAATTGTTGAAATTTTTAATCAAAATAATTGTTCTATTCGTCAAACTCATCGTGCACTTCTTCCATTTTATGGCATACATAATTGTCCTTCAGAGTGGCTCATTCGAAGAACAATAGATGGTTTTCGGACCACATTTACTGTAACTAATAATGTGCATCCCATGAGACGCCGAATAATGAGCACTGAAGAAGCTATAGCCGCTGTACAGGAAAGCATGGAAGATGATCCTAATCAATGAACTCGTTGACGTTCTCAGCAACTAGGGTTGTGTCCTTCCGCAATTCAGCGAATGGGCTGAAGCACAAATTGATATTCACCCTTGTTTCAGTTGTCGACATCGACGTCACTTTAACACAATACCGAAAAATTGTGGCTTGTGTACCCGTTGTTGAAAAAAAAACTGATTCCTCTTTACATGCTTATGCAATTTCTAGATCTAAGAGAACGGAAATAGATTGTAAGTAGCACAAAATTGTTCAGGAGAGAGAGTAAACAAGCCCCAATTTCTTCGTATTGTGTTAAAGTGACGTCGATGTCGACAACTGGAACAAGGCTGATTGATTTTGAATTTCCATTCAACCATTTCTGGTTGATTAGATACGCAAATAAGCAGAATTGTTGCATTTTGAGTGATGAGAATTCAGTGTTTAAAAAACTAAAGTAATTTCCATTTCATTTCATTTTGCTTCTGCTTTAGCCTTTGAAAAATACAACAGTTAAATAGATCAGTCAAAGTAAAATTACAAAATGATTTATGACCAATTGCGCAGTATTTTCAACAGTTGACTATTTGAAAAGTATGAATTTGATTTACTTTTGCTTTTGGTTAGTATCGCAAGTAAAAGCAGAAGCAGCCTATATGCTTTTGGAAGTCACAAACAGTTATAGTCGAAGAAGCAAAAAATCTTGCTTTTAGAAGTTTGAAGCAATTGTTGTAAAGTAGTTTTTTCTCTTGCTTCTTGCCTGATGTGCCAAAACAACAACAAAAACATGAAGAAATCCACAAAATAGTTGATTGAACCTGCAGAAAGCTTCTAAAAGCAAAAGTTTTGCTCTTTCGACTATCACTGTTTGGCATTTACAAAAGCACACAGACTGCTTATGCTTTTACTAGCGAAACTAACAAAAAGCAACAACAAACAAAATTCAAACTTTTAAAATCACCGACTGTTGAAAGTACTGCGCAATTGTTTACAATTCGTCTTATGCTTCTGCTTCGACTGCAACTGTTGGTTATTTTCACAAGCACAAGAGAAAGCATTGGTTAATTTTAAACAGTTGGAAAAAGCCAAAGCAGTGAAAAGTAAAAATTTTACGACTTATGCTACTTCCACTTAAGTTTTTTAAACACTAGGAGAATCCACAAGCTTATGTCGAAACATCATTACATCCACAGAAAATTATTGTTTGTTGCGCTTTATGGACTGTCTTCAAAAACAATGATCTGAATGTTACTGTCAATGCTGAATGGTATAGGAAGATGATTAAAAATTTTTTCATACTTCAATTACGTGGCATTAATCTTGCTGATATGTGGTTCGAACAGGACGGAGCCACATGTCACACAGCGGTGTGCTACAAAACTAATTTACCTAATGGCCCAATTAATTGGCCACCAAGATCGTGTGATTTAACCGCATTGGGGTTATGTTAAGTCATTTGTCTACGTTGATAAACCACAAATAATTGTACGCATCTAAAAAGCAATATTCGAAGAGTTATCGGTAAAATACGGCTGCAAATGCTGCGAAAAACTGTAGAAAATTGGTGTTCCATATTGCGCTCTATACGCACCAGCCGTGGCGGCCACATAGCAGAAATCATATTTAAACAATAATTTCATAAATTTTTGTTTTCTAGTAAAGACCGTTTCATTGATATTAAAAATATATTTTCTTGTTTTTATTATGATTTAAACTTGTGTCAATATATTGAAAAAACAACCTTTATAATTTTTTTAATAAAAATAAATATTTTTCTTTTTTATTTCGCCAAAAACAAAAAAAAACTTGTCTAGCGTTCAAGCAGCCAAAGAAAATAAACACACTTTCTTACACGAGTAGGGTACGTATTATGAATTAGTTTGACAAGTGAAAGATATATAAACACAATTTTTTGCTAATTTTTTTTTAGCAAAAATTTTAAACAAATTTTGTGTTTTATTTTTCGCAAATGTTAATGACCGTCATTTTGTTTTAAATTTAATAAAATTCAAATATTTGCTTTTCCGTTGAGGGTGGGGTATACATATTTTTGTTTAACTTTTATTTCTATAGTGAAAAAAGAAATATATTGCTTTCAATGGCTGCTTTTGTTGTGCATAATTTGTGTTTCTTTTGTTGAAATAATTTGGGTTATTTAAAAAAAAAAAAAAAATAAAGTTTATTTTTTCATAGATGTTGGTATATATTTTTCTTCAATAAGAAAGTCGTTTGGTTTCTTATTTATTTACAGACAGCATGGTTGGACCATAAAAAAAATTAAGTGCCGTAAGTGTCAGTTGCTATTTATTGGTTTATGCAACAATTGTTTCAAAAATGTTGTTTTATATATTTGGGCATTTCTTTTCTTTATAGTTTTTGTTGTACTTTAGCCAAGAAAAAAAGTTTAAATTAATGTTTTTAATAAATTTAATTACATTTAATGCGAATATATGCGGTATGAGTGATTTATTTAAAAAAAAAGCAATAGTACGAGGAGATTTCACAATCAATAGCTTACATGTGACTTTCATTAAATGCGATTTAAAATTTTATTGAAGAATGTTTATCCGAATGAAATAATTTGCCACAAATTGTTTTCGAAAGCACTCAAAATGATTTGAGGGAATTAAAATTTTTCATAATAGTGTTTTGCTGAATATATTTCTTAAAATGTCTTTTAGTGAATAATTTTCAAGCAAATGTTACGCTTGTAAAAGTATAATATAAAACAGTACTCTAACAGCCTGTTTGTGTAAGAAAAGATTAAAGAAAACTTCTACGTGTTTTCTTTTATTTATTACGAAAACATCTTACACAAACAGGCTGTAAAGGTCGGTACAAACACTTCAGCAAAAAGTACTTAAGATTTCATTATACATATGTCTGTGTGTTAGATATATGTATACAGATATTGAACTCACTCTGACCTTGTGAGATAATAAGCCTAATCGAATTTATAAATCAATAAATCGTTGACATTTTGAATGAAACACAAGGTTTTTGATAAAAAATAATTTTTTTTTTCAACACAGTTTTATTGGAGTTCTACACACCTTGTCCAATATGTCTTAAATTTTTCTATCCTTCCAACAAAATAAGATTTGTCGAGGTAAGTATTTGGTTTTGAGATGAATTCGCCATGAGAGTCAAATCTCTTAACATCGAGCCGTTTCTATACGTTTGAGAACAACAAATAGTCACTCGGGGCTAAGTCCAGAGAATAAAGTAGATGAGAGAGTGATTCGTAGCTTAATTCATGGAATTTTTCTTGGCCAAATGTAGCCAAATCCTCATTGAATCGGCTAAATATATTGACGTAATATTTTGGCATCGATTTATCTACAGAAAGTCCCTGTTTTGCCTGCCGTTTGCATATTATTCTGAAACCATTGTTTTTCACAGTTGAGAAATAGCACAAAACTCGTCTATATTTCAGTTAATCTCAAACATTCCTGCAAAGTTCTCACACGATTACATCTGTGTTCGACTGTCAGCAAATACGGCATGTAACTTGCAGAAAGCTTTCTCATAGATACCGATTTCCGATCGGCTAACACCATATTTTGAATGTTTGCAAATGCTTCGGATGAAGAAAACTCAAGTGTTTGTCTAAAACGTTCAATCACTCCTATCGTGAACAGTTTTTCCCTAAAAGTATTTTCCCTTTTCCCCAAATTGCAATCGAGAATAATTTTTCCCTAGAATGAATTATATTTTTCACATGGATTTGTTCACTTCATTTTTCCAGGCGAACTTAATCAATACATCGAGTAATTTCATTATTAAATTTCCAATTAAATATTAAAAGTTATAAATACTTATTTTTAGGACAATACAAGTAAATAATGTCCACGATTAATAACAATATTTCCGTACAACAGCTTTTTTCGTTGAATATGAACCTCTTTCTTGTCTGATATTAAATTTAATTTTAAACTTTACAAATCTTCGTCCCATTTTTAGGGTTCCGTACACCAAAGGTGAAAAGGAACCCTATTGTTTTCGCTACGCTGTCCGTCTGTACGTCTGTCCGTCTGTCCGTCTGTCCGTCTGTCCGTCACACGATATTTTCTCAGGAACCGTAAGAGCTACGGACCTGAAATTTGGACAGAGTATGTAGAACCTTGGCCGCTACAACAACAAATACATGAGAATTAAAAATTAAACGGTGTTCCAAAACGAGCAACGAAAAATGTTAAAATCCCATGTAATATACATACAATTGTATGAACATATGTACATATATTGAAACTTGAAATTTGTAAAATTAGTATATTTTTATACAGACTACAACAATTAACACTAAAATTTAAAAAAATTTTAATTAAAGGATGGTCCATCAGTTAATGCAATTTTGACTATGTAATTTTGACAACTTGCTATATCTTGGAAACCGTAAGAGGCAAACACTTGAAATTTTCAAAAACGGTAAAACTAAAAAACCGAACCAAAAAATAAAAATCGCCAAAAATTAAAAAAAAATCGCCAAAACAAAAAAATCGCCAAAATTAAAAAAAAAATTTCTAACACTAAAATAAATCGCCAAATTCGAAAAAATCGCCAAAATGAAAAAACGCCAAAATGAAAAAAAAGCCAAAAATCGAAAAAAATCGCCAAAACGCGAAAATGTCGCCAAAACTAAAACAAAATTTTAAATAAAAAAAATTGGCAAAAATGAAAAAAATCGCCAAAAATAAAAAAAATCGCCAAAATGAAAAAACGCCAAAAACCGAAAAAAGTCGCCAAAACAAGAAAATAAATTGTCAAAACTAAAAAAAGAGCCAAAACTTAAAAAAATCGCCAAAACCGAAAAAACGCCAAAACATAAAAACCGAAAAAACCCCAAAAACGAAAAAAATTGCCAAAACTCTTTTTATATAGGATGAAGTTTGTATTAAATTACATATTTAGTGTTCGTACGGAACCCTTCGTGCGCGAGTCAGAGTCGCACTTTACCGAATTTATTTTAAATTCACTGCGAATTGATAGTGGGAATATTAAGTTCCGCATAGAAAATTTCCCTTCATGGTGAATGAAAGTTTTATGGGAACAAAAATTTCACATTTTGTTAACGGGAGGGGTAAATATCTTCCGTGGTGAATAGTATTCATTTTATATATACCAAGCTATGTAAATTTGTGTCTAAAATGACCAACTGAACAACTTCGACGCAAGTCTAAAGCTTAGCCTTGGTTGGGGTGAAGTTTCTTTGCCATAAAAAATTAAGATCTAAGAAGTTTACAAAATTCACTTTTTTTCGTTTGATTCCCAAATCACGTTGTAATCTGCCATCAATGGCTGTCAAACTCAAATTAAATATCGCCGCTGATTCCAATTAATTTTGATAGGAGTTAACTAACAGTGGTTTTAACTTTTATAAGTTACCCAGCTAAAAAAATTATATATGATCCATATATTTTTAATTTATGAATGTATATAACTATATATGAATATGTATGAATTTACGTATGGAAATATATGGGATTATACATGGCAAAACTATTATATATGAACTAATATATGGACTAATATATGAAATGTATTATAATATATGAGCTCATATATGGAAATTTAATTATGAATCTCTTCATATGGGGATCCATATATAGAAATACGATTTAATCCCCCATATTCACAAAAAAATAAAATGAATTCGAAATTCTTTTTAGGAAAATTTTGTATGGAAAATTTGAAACAAAATACATTTCAAATTCGTTTAATATTTTATGAATATGGGGGAATATATGGAGCTATATAAGAATGTATGCATACATGATATCTCACATATCTTGTATGATTTTATACATTGTGGCCCCATTTAATGTCTCAAATAATCAAAAGGATAATCCAATCATTAATTTTATAGAAAATAACAGAATTCTCTAGATAAGAAACAAAGTTCATATTACAACAAAAAATTATATTGAAAACTATTGTTAGACGGATTATTTTTTCTTTCATTATTAATTGCATTACGTTTTAATCTGATTTCTTAAATTAAATTTTATGTACGAATATGATATTTGTGTTTTTTAAATAATTGATTCACCTTTTGACTTAAAATGAGGAATGAAATGACTTTTAGTTCGTTTTTCATTATTTGTCCAAACAAATGTTTCATTAAATACAACCTCTCTGTTCAAAATTTAAAAAAAGTAATTTTAGTAAACTAAATTATTGTACAGCAGTGAGCTTTTGTGAATCAAGAAAGTATGAATATGAACTTTGCATACTGTAGAGGGAATATATGCACATGCATCTATGAAAATGTATGAATATACACAATCATATATGCCCATATACCCTCATTTTTCGGATCCGAACCATATATGGGATATCATATATGCTCCATACATATTTTTTTAGCTGGGTATGTACTTATTTATCTGCTTTTTGAAATTATCGAAGATAAGGCTTCCGAAATTTTTTTTATTTTAATATTAACGGGTCGAATCTTAAATCCACTTTACTTATCATCTTCAAAATTCAATGTAATTTGATTAAATCTATTGAAGTTCCTGATTTTGATCATTTCTGGTTAACATTTATAACAAGTATAGGGTGTTTTTTTTTATAGAGCAACACAAGTTTAAATCATAATAAAACAAGGAAATATATTTTTAATATCAATGAAGCGGGCTTTATTAGAAAAAAAAATTACGAAATTATTGTTTAAATATGATTTTTGCCATGTGGCCGCCACGGCTGGTGCGTAGAAGGCGCAATCTGGAACACGAATTTTCAAAAATTTTTCGCAGCATTTGCGACCGTATTTCGCTGATAACTCTTCGAATGTTGCTTTCCAGGGGTTCAATTGTTTCTGCTTTATCGAAGTAGATAAGTGATTTAACACAACCCCAAATAATATAATCCAATGGGGTTAAATAACATGTTCTTGGTGGCAAATTAGTTGGGCCTTTACGTAAAATTATTTCTTCATCAAAAGTTTTTTTGAGTAAATCAATTGTAACGTACGCTGTATAACATGTGGCTCCATCCTGTTGGAACCACATATCCGCAAGATTAATGCCACGTAACTGAAGTACGAAAAAATTTCTATTCATGTTCCTTTACCGTTCAGCATTCACATTAACATCCTGACCGTCATCGTTTTTGAATACATATGGGCCAATGACTCCGCCAGTACATAAAGCACACAAAACAGTATTTTTCTGTAGATACAATGGTTTTTTGACCAAACCTTGGGGATTCTCTTCACTGCAAATGCAACAATTCTGCTTATTTTCGTACACATTCAACCAGAAATGGAAAATTAAATTTTTAATGAAAATTCTAAATCAACATTAATTTGTGCTTCGGCCCATTTGCCGAATTGGCAGCGCATACGATGGTCGTTTGGCGTTTCATAATGAAATTTAAAAGCAAACTAAACAATAACAACTATCAGCTGTTAAATGGGTGCTCAAATCAAGCAGGGATGCCAACTGAAAGTTGTGACACTGTAAAAAAAACACGCTTTACGTACATATGTGCAACTATACTACATTAAAAAAAAGTAAAATTTTTTGTGTTAAATAGTTTCAATTTCTCAAAACAGTGGATGAAAATAACCATTTTTTCCAAGCAACGTTGCTATCCTTGATTAAAGGTTGACAGGCAAGAAGGACTGAAAATAAGATTACGGCATCTCGCGCATAAAATAGAAATTTTCTGCGCATGTATCACCAATAATGTCACGTGAACTGTGTTCTTTTTTTTTCAAATAAATTTCAGCTGTCAAACTTAAAACAGACAGAAAAGATAAGCCCCGGTTGAAACGTTTTAACTTTGGTGGCTCAACTCGTAATTCAGTTGTAAGAAAGATGGAAACAGAAATACAAATATCCAGCTTAAAAAAATATGTATGGAGCATATATGATATACCATATATGGTTCGGATCCGAGAAATTAGGGTATATGGCCATATATGATTATATATATTCATACATTTTTCATACATGTATGTGTAAATATTCCTTCTACAGTATGCAAAGTTCATATTCATACTCTCTTGATTCACAAAATCGCACTGTTGTACAATAAATTAAATTACTAAATTACTTTTTTTTAGATTTTGAACAGAGAGGTTAAATTTAATGAAACATTTGTTTGGACAAATAATTCAAAACGGACTAAAAGTCATTTCATTGCTCATTTTAAGTCAAAAGGTGAATCAGTTATTTAAAAAACACAAAAATCATATTCGTACATAAAATTTCATGTAAGAAATCAGATTTAAAACTAATGCTAGCAACAATAGTTTTCAATATAATTTTTTGCAGTAATATGAACTTTGTTTCTTTTCTAGAGAATTCTCTTATTTTCTATAAAATTAATGACTGGATTATCCTTTTGATCATACAAGAATGTTTTTTTTTGTAACAAAAGTTTTTTTTTTAACTTTGCATACCGTATGTATTTTCTAATGGATTTCCAAATTAACAGTGATAAAATACCAAGCTTTTTTGATTGCAAAAAGTATCTTATGTGAGATATCATGTATGCATGCATTTTTATATGGCTCCATATAATAAATCTTATTTCTATATATGGATCCACATATGAAGAGCTTCATAATTAAATTTCCATATGTGACGCGTAAAATAGAAAGGGACCTACGGGTAAAAACCCGTTTTGTTCAAGAGAGCCATTTTAAAGATTTAAATACGTGTATATTTGTTGTACCATCACATCATCACTTTTGGGGAATGGGATCGGTCTCATTCGATGCTCAGATGTTGTCCACATCCAAAAAAAAAGTGAAAATTGATTTTTTTATACTTAGGTCCCTTTCTCTATGCGTTGTCACACATATGAGCTCATATATTATAATACATTTCATATATTAGTTCATATATAATAGTTTCGCCATGTATAATCCCATACATTTCCATACATGAATTCATATACTCATATATAGTTATGTACATTCATATATGAAAAATATATGGACCATATATAATTTTTTTAGCTGGGTATCTCTTTTTTTCTTACAGCTGAATTATGAGTTGATCAACAAAAGTTAAAGTGTGTGAACCTGGACTAACTATTTCTATTAACCCTTTTTGGACACGGAAAGTTTAGCTTGCAAAGTATTAGCTCAGCTGGGAGAAAGACAGAAGCGATAGTATCCTTCTCTCTGTCTTTCACACAGCTGAATTAAGGCTTTGCAAAGTAAACCTTGCGTGTCACAGTCAAAGAAATTTCGATTGCAGGATCGTTAAGTCTCATATAATGCATACCAAATGTACAATAGTGATAGTAATATCCATGATATTAAGGACCATTATTACAACTTAAAGTTAGTTAAAAGTAGGATTTTATCGGACACATAAAAAGATTCCCATTATTGCAAATTGGATTTAACTTACCAGGTAGGATAAACTTGCCTGTAATTTATTGCTTGCTTTAGGTTAAGGTAAAATTTAAAAAATGATAAGGATTTTATACGTCCGATAAAATCCTACTTTTAACTAACTTTAAGTTGTAATAATGGCCCTAAGAGTATTAATATAAATATAGAATCAATTCTGACTATTTTAACTGAGATTACTTTCATTTGATCAACACTTGAAGTTCAAATTAATTTTTTTTGGATACGGCCCTTATAATTTCAAAATTGCACAGAGCAATGAGTAGTTTTTAACAGCATTGATAAGTTTTTTTTTACCAAAAATTTTAAAAGTATACCTTTGGTTTTTCACTTGTAAATTCGACAATATTCATAAATGACTCCATAAAGTATTTATAAAAAACAAATTTAAATTTACATTCATTCATATATTACGTTTAAGATATTACTTCTAATCTTGACTTAAGTTAACTACCGAACTTGTATCTCAATAACTCTTAATTTCACCCATTTTTATTGCAAATGTTGGCCACAGTCAGTGAAAGCTAATACGCGTCATTCATGCTAATGTTGCGCTTATTATTCTTACTTAATTGTTATTGTTATTTCATTTATTTATGATTTTTTTTTTTTACTAAAAGCACACATACATAGATAAATTTTATCTTAATTCATTGTTCCAAATTATTCTGTGATGACTCGTCTCACAGACTATCAAGTTGAATTTTTTGTTAGAACAACTCATATGCGTCAATGTAAAAATAACCATTTTTTGTACTTGAAATAAAAATAATAATAACCATAAAATACTAAAAAAGCTTAGAGATAAAATTAAACATAAAAATATAAAAAAGTCTATTCTATAATTCATCTCATGAGGAAAACAAAAATAGAACACCTCGGTCGCGCTTGCTGCTTAAATCTTTTGTTTTGGTGGCTTTAGGTTTCATTTTGCAAGTGCGTGCATGAAATAATACATTTCCTGTAATAATTAAAAATGAATTAAAATTGTAAATAAGAAATACTTTAGGAAACAATGGCTTAGCATTTCAGCACATGAACAGAATGTTACGTGTTACTTTTAAATTATAGATTTCGTTTGATAAAAATTTTAATAGGCAATTGTAAAAATTAATTACAAAATAATTTTTCATTAGCACAAAATGTCTAAAAAATAAAAAAACTCGACATATTTATTGGAAGTCAGTTTAACTGAGATCAATACCCTCTTCTTTCTTTTTGTCTACTACTTTGTCTAATTAGCAATATTGAGCGAAAGAGGGCGGAGATTTTTTAACAAGTCGAAGTCAAATGCTCATAATGCATTTTGTCAATCGTTATCCAGCGTTTAAATCCATTAACAATGCTGAGAAGAAAAGAAAACTTTCAGTGGGCGGATTTGATTAAATTTTACAATTATTTAAATAATTAATATCATATAGCATCAGTATATATCGTTACCTTAATATAAAAAGGCCCTAACTCATTATTTTTTTGAAGAAAATATAATGCATTGAAAAATGGAAAGATCTCGATTTTAAAAAAATTATCCGGTTCGGAACCGGTTTTTATATTTAGTTAAGATTTTTTCGAGAAGCAGATTTTTGGGCTCGTTGGGACAATTTTCGTTTCGGTTTTTTTTTAACAGTTTTAAAACCGGGTTTTACTGTGTTTTTTAATTTTTTTATTTATTTTTTTTTTAACATTATCAGTGAGTAACAAATAAAAAAAACATTCATAAAATATCAAATCAACACTAGCGGAGCCGCGAGTAAGATCTAGTGTTAATATAATTAACAAAAAAATTTAATTATTCAAATAAAAAAAATTTATTTGTTTTTATTAACAACTTCCCTGTCCAATGAGTCACATATGACTCACGAGCGCGTATTATAATTCTCTATAAAAATTAGAGTATCTGTCTTTTTATTAACGTAGCGTTGTATTTTTCTGATCACTACGTTGGCGTACAGCAAAAAACCTAAGATTTAAGGAAATGCAAAAACATTTCGTAATTTTTTCCTGAAAATTGGATTTTAGTCAATGGGAGATATGTGCAAAAAATGAAAATCAAATACAAAGATAATAGCTTTATTCATAGAAAATACAAAGTTTTTGATTTTTTTCATAGAAAATAATAAAATTATTTAGACTATTGCACTGTGATCGGTGTGTTCACCTGTGACTCATTGAACGTGGTAGAGAAATAAGTTTTTTGCTACGTTTATAAGTCACACATGACTCACAAAATAAAACACCCAAAAAAGGATAAATAGATATCTAAGTATTTATAAAACCTATATTTTATGGTATATGTACATGTTATATAGTAAATAAACTTAAAAAACCGTTGGACGTGGTGTCTTCACAAAATGCGTTGTATGGGGACAGGGAAGTTGTTAAATAAGGAATTCTTTTTTCATTAATACCATTAAAAATATTAACCAGAATTTTTAGATTTCTGATTCGAATTTATAACAAATAGGGGCTAATTGGAATAGATATTAAAAAATAGACATATTTTCGTATTGTATTTATGTTTTTAGTATTAATTATCTTAAAAGTTTTTAATTGCTTAAAACACCGTAGTCCTAAAAAAAATTAATTTTCAAAACCTTTCTAATGTATCTCCCATTTTAAGTCTTTTTTTTTTGCTTTTATTGTAACTTAAAATTACATTTTAGCATGCATGAAAAAAAATTTATCCCTTGCGGGGATCGAACCCGCGACCTTTGGATTAGAAGTCCAACGCGCTATCCTCTGCGCCAAAGGGACATACTTTTAATTATCGCATACACTATCAAATGCATGATGGCGGAGTTTTGGCTGACTCAATCAACACTTTCAAAAAATCTGTAGCAAAAAGAAAAAGTGATTAAACCGAGATAAGCTGATTTTTTTGTTAATATCAGAGCTCGCGAAATATGCTCAGCCAAATTTCTCTGTGCGGTCTTCTCACTCACAAGACCTAAAAAAAAAATTAGACGGAATCACTCAGTGTCTGAACAGCAACCCTTTTTTCGTTTCAATCGTGTTCTCGCTCCCGGGTTATGGGTTGAGCGTAACCAGGGATGATAAATGAGAAAACTAATTTAGTACCAATTAGCTTTTAAAATTGCACTTTTTCGACCCCAATAGTACTAAACTCGGTTTTTTGTTTTAAGTTTTTTTATTATTCTATTTTAGAACATATCAATCATTTACACAAATAACGACATAACTCAGAAAACTAGTTTTCCAGAATACATACAAGTTTAAAGTTTTTAATTTACACACAACAAAATTTTGTCTTTGTTTAAAAAAATAAAATAAAAGGACGATATGATCTGCATCATTAGCTAAAAAATTAAAATTTATTGGAATTCAAGATCCTAGTCTTCTTTCGCAAGGTTTTCTTTCGACATATTGGAAGAGGCAGTAAATACATATCGATGGTCTCAAGTAGAAAGTCCCTAACTCAAATAATGATTATTTTACAGGAGAAGGTAAAAACTCAATAGAAACTGTAATATTCTTTTTATAATATTTTTGTACAACTGATTGTAAAAGCATTATTTTTTACACTATTGCAATAAATTTTATGACGAGACGTATTTGTGTGTATTGGAATCACTGAAAAACAAAATTTCGTAAAAAACGAGTTAGGACCTTTCAATAAGTCTTTTAGTTGTATTAGGCTTTCGAGTCTTCGTTTTGATTATGAATAGATTCTTTCAACATTCGCTGATGAGTGTGGAATTGACAATATATTTTTATTTATAAGGAAGGTACTATACTACTAACAATTTCAGGGGTGAATTTTGTTTGCCAGTTTAAAATTTCGTCATGAAAAATAACTTAATTTAGTTTCGCAAAAGGTTATATAGAACTGTTTAACATTTCTTTCAAAATCTTTGACTAAATAACTCTAAATTATATTTCTATATACATACATATGTATATAAAGCTTTTCATTTCAAAGTAAATTTTAGTTGTTTCATATGTAAGTACTTATATAGCATACCTAGCTTCATTTAATTCCATCACTTAAACGATTGATATGTTATTAATATAGCAAGTTTTTTATTTCTTATACATTTTAAATTAGTACAAAAAATAAAATAAATTGAAGACAAGCTATTATATTGAAAACGAAACACCAGTGAAGCTAGATGTAGCTCTTTATAAAAAATCAAACAAGAATAATGCATATCTAACAAGGTAGTCGCTCTCAACAACAAATCTATTTCGCCAATTTTCTGTCAAACTGTATATACTTTAAATGGTCGATATTTATTTATTGAATGAAAAAAAAACAAGAGATAGTCTCTCGAAAATTTTTCAAATAGTACCAAATGAGTCACGGGGGTACCAACGTACTTTTAAGGTTTGAATTTTACAAAAAAAAGTACAATTGTACCAACTTTATCATCCCTGAGCGTAACATACGAATCGATCTCTTCCTGACCGCATGATACGAACAGAATCGTTCGTTGCTCAGCTACTGAGGGTCAGTAAAGTGCCCAGGAGACGTACAAAAAAACCCATCAATCACATAGTTGTGTGCGTGCAGTCGTTTCTTTTCGGCTACACGTACACGTTGTCGGCACTGATTGATGAGAATTAAAAATTTTGATATTTTTATTTGACGGCTGATTATTTGAACGTCTCCAAATCTGATTGACAAAATGTCTTCATTTGCTTTGTGTTATTTGTTGTGTGACGACATGGAGAAGTACGCGGATGAAAAAAGTTAATTTGCACTTTATGAAAATGAACCATTGTTCTTTGTAAAAAAAGCCAAAAAATCAAAAGTCTTCAAACAATTTTATTATTATTATTATTATTATAAATATAATATTCTCTAATTTTATTAAGCTTAATGGGTAGTGTGAATAAAAAAATGTTACTTGTATTTATTTATGTGTATATGTGAATTTTGTGTTTAAAACAAATTTTTAAGTAGAAGGTAAATACATATGTATGTACATAATTTTTTTTTATTTACACTACCCAATGTCTTGTGTTTATATTAAAAATCGTTTGTTTTTGTTTGTTTTTTAGAGTATTTTGAAGAATTAGAAAAGTTATTATTATAAGTAATAATAATAATAGAAGAAAAATTAGAGTGCAAGATAGAAAAATGATTATTTAGCTCTGTATATTTGTTTAATATGCGTTTTTATACAAAGATTCCATAACGTTTTAATGCCGCTAATAACAAAAAATGCAGACATACATACGTACATGCAATCACACACAACAAAGACAAAATTGAAATGCTGATTGACGATTTTATTTGCACGTCTCCGAAAAATCATCAATTAAATGAAACTAACACATTCTTACCGATTGGTGGCTTTTTTTGTACGTCTCCTGGACACTTAAGTGAGCAAAACAAGCTTTATGCTGTTGCCTTATATATTTCGTCACAGGCAAAGCATTAAAGAGGAAGGGAGAAGATAATAATAAATAACAATAAAAACATCATCTGTAAATCAAACTATTTGTCAGAGAAGTGTAAATTTAAAACAAAAGACAGATATGTGTACAAAAAAAATAAAAAAATAAAATTAATCCGCATGTATTTTGTTTAATAATGTTTATAAAATAAAATAATAAAAACAACAAATCTCCATGACGTACATAGTATGTATGCAAATGTTTATCTATCCACACTCGCAACACACATACATGCTCAAAATACCGTGTTCCGAGATTTTGCGAAATTAAGGGTCTTGAGTGAACACATGAGGCGAGCGATCGAACAAAAATGGTCGTTGGTTGAGCGAAGAGCAAGCCAAAGAAGAACGAAGTTTGAGGGTTTTTTCGTGACATTGTCGCATAGTGTCACTGGACGAGTGTTTTTTTTTTTCTTACAAAAAGCACGAGAGAGACCAATTATTGCGAGCTCTGGTTAATATCATCTCATTAAACTTCATTTTCAACAGTACCCCTCAATTATTTTGTGCCAGTTATCAGGAAGTTAAAACGCATTGACTTTCTGCTTATCTTTTTTCGACTTATAATCCCATATGAAATATTCCCAGCAAAAAATTTCAAAAAAGGTAATCGAGTTTGGAATTAAGCATTTTTGGTGGAACCTATTCCTTACTGGATTACCAACTTAATGATTTTAACAAGGCGTGAGACTAAAATAATCGATTCTTGAGAAGTCCTTACTTTTTTATTTGGCAACTTATTCAAGTAATCGATTTAATCTAAAAGAATAATTTTTCACATTTAGCGACTTACACATAATGTTTTTAAATTTTAGGTAATGTGATTTGTAAGCGAGTAACGAAATTTGGTAATCAGAAAAGTAAGTCATTATATGGCAAGTAGTTCTGATGGTAATGTGTAATTTTTTGTTGGGTTAACTTACCTTGCTTAGGGTTTCGTATATGGGTAATTCCATGTCAAATTGACTAAGAATTAGAACCGACCCCTTTCATTCTATAGCTTACGTATACCAACGAAAAAAAATTACAATTTTTTTTTTCAAAAATATGTCATATTCAAAATTTGATAGTTTCGCAAAATTTGCCGAAAATGTTCAGTTTATTTTCTCAATATGTACCTCAAAAACCATCTCACACAGAAAAAAATTATTTTGATATTTGAATATGAAAATCGTTGATTCAATAAAAAAATCATTTGAATTTTCTGTGGTGACGATTTTTGCATTATTGATAAATAAAATTGCATGCTCGTTTACTGAAAATTAAGCCAATAAAGAAATTTAATGAATCAAAGAAAAAAGTTGTTGACAGAAATTTTATTTTCAGTGATAATCGAAGAAGTGGTTTTCTGAGTTTTCTTCATTTTAAGCTTTCTCGTTTTACAATATCCAAAATTTTTGGAGTAAAATAACTGCTGAGCTTTAAAGTATTTGAAGTTTCAATATTTTTTAATTACATTTTTTTCCATTAGTTTCGGTAAATAATATATTTTTCGAGTGTTGGCTTCATTTTATGATTTTATAAATTTTAAGCCACTTAAAGGTTTGTTTCCTGATTTTTATCTAATTATCTTAAGAGTTATTAATATTTAAAAGGTTGTTTACAGGTTTCCATATTTTAACAGTTGCAGTTGTTTTTTAAATCTAAGAGAAAAATTCCTTTTCTGTAACAAAAACTTCTCTCCTTCTGAATTCATCACAACAATAATTTAGTTGTTTTAAGCTACGGTCACACTTGTCAAAAATTTGCCCAAAAAAGCGTAACCACTAATGGCTAATGGCAAATCTTTCAATTCAGACAAAAGTTTGTCAAGTTAAAGAATATCCAACAATGTTGGATTCTATAACATTGTCTATTACCCAGCAAAAAATTACACATTACCATCAGAACTACTTGCCATATAATGACTTACTTTTCTGATTACCAAATTTCGTTACTCGCTTACAAATCATATTACCTAAAATTTAAAAAAAAATTATGTATAAGTTGCTAAATGAGGAAAATTATTCTTTTCGATTAAATGGATTACGTGAACAAGTTGCCAAATAAAAAAAGTAATTACTTCTCAAGAATCGATTATTTTAGTCTCACGCCTTGTTAAAATCATTAAGTTGGTAATCCAGTAGGGAAGAGCTTCCACCAAAAATGCTTAATTCCACACTCGATTACCTTTTTTGAAATTTTTTGCTGGGAAACTTCTGTAGTTTACATTAAACTTTTACAACTAAATTATGTGTATGAGATTAAAAAGAATTAAGACTGTATTAATTAGTTTGAAAACAAGTCTAAGGAAAATCTCATAAAGCCTAAGCTACCTAAATAATTTCACTTAACAAATTTGTCTATTGTCTGTTTTAAAATTGATAAAAAAAATTTAAAATAATTACGGTGCTAATGTGGCTTTTTAACACACTTCTTCAAAGTCTGCTTAACCTTCTTTAACAACATTAAAATTTATAAATTAATTTTCAGTTTATTTTATATATTTTTATTTTATTACTTTTTGCCTCGTTTTTCTTTTATTAAGCTGATGCCTACCAAGGCGTGTAAAAATGACAACATTTAATAACGTCGAAGAAAAATCTTTATGATGCAGAGCAAACCGTTGAAATTTATGGAATGGAATACAATACACTTCACATTATGTGGAGTGTTCAGTATAAATAAAAAAAATTAAATGCTGCATCATGTTTCCGCATCAAAATTTAACGCCACCTCGAGTAAAGTTTTTTCTAGCTTTATTTTTTTAATTTTTTTTTTCTAAGAGCGAAGAAAAGCCATCAAGTTTTTATTTATTTATTTTTTTTTTGTAAGTAAAATCAAATGTTTAACTTAGTTTATATGGGTGTTAACTGCGGGCACAAAAGCAGCAACAAGACAACAACAACAATATGTTTACTTTAATGGTTCGATGTCATGCATTAAGACACACTTGTGGTAGATGTAATAAAACAAAAGTGCGCTTTAAAATAATAGAATAAAATAGCGTAATGCAGCAACAAATTTATTTTTTGTTTGTTTTTAGTTTTGTGTTGCACTGTTTCCTCGAACTAGTCACATTTGTGTGCGAAACTAGTGCTGTTTAATTTATATGAACGTTTATATTCATACGTCTCGGTAAGTCTGTCCGTCTGTCTATCTAATTGTTTCAATTCGAGCTACATATGTATATGTGTGTGTGTTTGTTGGTTTAAATACATTTATTAACACACATTTAACACATACTACGAATAATGTGCATGTTAGACAAATCGTTTTTAAAATACTAACAGTGACAACAAACTGTCGCTAAGCATTTGCTCTGCTATGGGGCGGGGGAAGGACAGCCAATTTTGTATTCACCAGATAAAATTAGTAACTATAACCTCTAATAAAAACATTACACTGACCAATCCTACATTAGCCCAATTCACAATCTTGTGCAAATGGTCTTGCATCGTAGTATGTGTAAAAAGGTTAGTATATTGATACTCACCACTTAACAATTATTAGTGGTGAGTATCTATATACTATACCATTTTGCACATGCAACGATGCATTACCATTTGCACAAGATTGTGAATTGGGCTATTATGGTTTTTCTTGCATGCTATTCCTAACCTGAGAAAAGAGACCCTGGTAGAGGAGTTTCGTTAATATTTTTTTATGTAGTTCTAAAGTTTTTTGTTTATTAAAGACAAACTAAAGGTATTCACGTCAAAAGTTGCACTGTTGCAGAAAAGCAAAATTGTAAAATTTTCAAAAAATATAACAACAACCACATAGAAAATTATTTTGCACAAATGATGCAAAATTGTCAGGGTCTTAGTAAGTGCAAGTTTATCAGGGCAAATTTTGCAAAGTTGTGCAACTTTTTATGGCATTGCCAAACCAAAAGAAAAAAATGGACAAAGAGTACTTATAAAATCAACCATACACCAAATTACAACGCAGAAGTTCCTAAATGTTTTTCTTTTAAATGAAAAAACAAGTCGAAAATATTTTCGATACAAATAAATTAATTAAAAAATTATAAAATTAAAAAAATATTTAAAAATTCGTAGCTAGAAATTATAAAGAAATCTTCAAATTCGATTTTCAGATAACAAATACATACATAATTTTGCTACTTGCAAAAGACCTGTGGTTCAAATAGTTATTAGAATTTTGTTAAATAATACCAATATTATTAATATTGATATTTTTATTAGTGAATTGATTACAAAATAAATCAGTGAAGTTCCAACACTTCGTTTCAGCATTTAAATAAACATACGAGTACAATATATGTATCTATCTATGCACATATTGTGTTGCTTTATAGACAATTAAACAAAATGGGTTGCTCACGTCAGAAAGTGCAATTATGCATTTTTGCACAGTTGCAAGAGTTGACGTGAATACCTTTACTGTTTTTCCTTATAATTTTCGTATCTTAAATTTTCTGTTGGAAATAAAAAAAATTTATCTTAAAGAGATAACTACACTATAATATAATGACAACAAAAGAATTATCTCTCTTATCATTGTCATTTTATTCTCAGAGAAAAACCACGTAAGAGTGTTTGTTCCGCTATGCTGAACAAGACTGTCAGATATGACGATTTCTCGACAAACGTGGCGATTTTTTAACTTGTTTGGCGTTCAAATTTTTAGTTTAACGAAATGGCGATTTTTCTGGCGGTCAATAAATTTGTTGGCGATTTTACTGGCGATAAATAAATATGCTGGCGATTATCATGGCTATTTTTAACAAAGTTGAAGGAGTAGTTTCGAAAACTAAAAAAAAAACTAACTAAAATTTGAAAAATTTTCTAAATTTGAGTAAAAAAAGTTGTCGTACGGCGCCAGAGCTGTTTTTTACTTGAAACTAGTGAAATATTTACTAAATTTCTAGTTCATCAATGAACTAGTTTATAATAATTATATTTTCATATTTAAGTAAAATTTTTCAAAAATTAAGTAAAATTTTCCCATAAAATTCAGAGCTTTTCAAAAAAGTTTTTTCATCTTTGATCTCAAATTTAGTAAAGTTTTTAAAGTTTTTTTTTGTCTTTAATTCTGGTACTTTTTTGTTTTTAATTAAATTCTATACCACATGGTATGTTTTATATTATATATATATATATATATATATATATATATATATATATATATATATATATATATATATATATATATATATATATATATTAATTCTTTGAGAGTAGGCAAGTATTGAACCAACAACCTTCTGACTGATAGGCATGCACTCTAACGAATTGCCTAACAGGGAAGCCAGAATAAGTATTGAAATTTTTGAGTTTTAAAATTTTATTTTATTTACAAAAAAATATATTTCAATTTCAAATATTCCTCAGAAATATGAAAAATTTACTTAAATTTTTTGCTTAATGCAAATAGATTTATTTTTCTTTCTTTGCTGAAAGTTTTATTTATATCTCAGAAACCTGCAAGAGTACGATATAGGGATTTGGTGATGACATAGTGAAGGGTGCAAAAAATAATATAATATATATATATATATATCACATGTAATTTGGCTTAAAAAGCGATACGAACTTTAGCCCGTTCAAAGCACAAATATATAGAAACAAATGGAGTTCGAATAATAATTAAAATTAACTAAAAATTAATAGCCATGGGCCTGTGGCAAAAATTAAAAACAAAAATATACTTAATAGTAACAAACCAAAAAATTTGTCTTAAGTAGAACAAAAAATAAGCAAATTAAGTAACATGTGTATAATTAGTAAAAAGAACAAAAACGACAATGGTAAGACTGTTGTAAATATAGTGATGGTAAAATTGAGCTTACAATACAAAAAAGCTTTCAGCAAATTGAAATACGATGAATCAAAACAATTCACATATTCCATTTGCAATAAAATGCTAAGTATATAAAGCAGAAATCTACATTAACTGACACCACACACAGTGGACCAAACACAAAAGAACGCTGATGATGAAGGTTTAGTGGCCTTCGAAAACGGCTGGCTGTTCCGTTCAACTATGTGTTGTTAGTCAGAATATTTACAACAGACTTTGGTGTTATTTGTTCATTAATAATTATCACATGTAATTTGGTTTAAAAAGCGATACGAACTTTAGCCCGTTCAAATCACAAATATATAGAAATAATAAATATATTTTTTTTAAATTTTAAAAGTACCATTTTTTTAGTTAAAGCATCATGATTGGAAAAAAACAAACATCAATAATTGTGATAACCTTTTTTATTTTTCTGGTCGTTGAAGCACTAGTACCTTTGAAACAAGGTATAAATCATTCGGCTAGCCTAGTAATTAAAAAAAGTTATAACAATTTATATGAAGGCAGTTTTAAGAAAATTTTGTATTTTTTCGTACAGTGTATGCATCACAATTTGGAAACCACTGGCAATATTATTAAAATTTTTTTGGTGAAATGTTAGTTGTACAAAACTTAACTACCATATCGCGCTTGATTCGATTCAGAAGGGGTCGGGCGCAATCACTCGTTGGTTTTATATGGAATAAGTCATATTCTATAATTTAAAGAAAAAATACTTAAAACTGGTAAATATTTTTTTAAAATTTAGAATAAATTTTTATATCTTTCAAGTTAGTCAAATTTGATAAACTAATCAGGAGTAAGTCATTTCCTAAAATTTATTTTTTGATTTAAGACGAGATTGACTAGGTTTTAGGATGCCATTACCCTAAACTTTTAAACCATTTTCCAATTTTTGGTAAATATTTTCTTTAAGCCAGTAAACTTACTTGTCCTTGAATGTGAGAATTTTCGCGTGTATTTTTATGAACTATTTTTAATGATATGAATTTTTTATTTTTTACTCATGATAAGTAATTTTTACTAGATTTTTGTAAAAATTTACTTAAACTTAGAAATTTTTTTTACTTAAATTTAGATATATTTTTTCCTTAATAATAGTATGTCCTTTTTTTTTTTTGAGTGTACCAAAACTCATCTACAAGAAGTTAAAACAATATGATTCTGATGATTTTCTTATATTAATTATAGTCATTAATGCGTTTTGAAAAATTTACAAGAAATAGGTTTTGGCGATTTTATTTCTAATTTTGATACGATTTTCTGATAAATTTTGATACGATCATTTTATAGAAATTAATATTAAAAAAGTGTTATTTAAAAACAAATTTGTTATAAAATATTCCTTAAGAAAAACTACATAAAACCGAATATTATTTACCCTTCATAGATGTACGTTTGTATATGTAGCATATATATATAATAATATACAGACATATTTGTTTTGTGAAAAAAATTATTATTTCCGCTTAAAAATGAGAGATACTTATACGCAATACCGCAGATGAATCTTTTTAAAAAAAATTTTGTGCTAGTAGGCCATTCTAGTATTAATACTACTATCACTAAATTTATGTTCGGCATTTGATTACTTATTGTTAGCTAATTTTTTGAAGATACAATAAATACTCAAAAGTATAGTATGAATCAAAAAATTTTATTTTGCTCTAGTGAAATATTTATTAAAAAACCTTGGTGTTTTTCGACTAAAGAATTTGATTAAAATATTTTTTTTCGATATTAGTAATAGTTGAATATTTTATTCTACACTCTGTATTTAAGAAATATTTTGCATTCACCCTTATTCCAGTTGTCAACATCGACGTCACGTCAATACAATACCAGAATTTGGGGCTTGTTTACTCGCTCTCGAGATGTTAAAAAACCTTGCTAATATATCTGTGGCAATAAGTAAAAAGTGCTGAAATCATATTTTACTGTTTTGCAGGAGAGCACTTTTAAGCGTTCCTGTCGATTTTCTGAATTTTTTTTTTCTCTCACAGTTAAATTGGGAAAATCTCTGTTTAACTTTAGTCGTGCTAGATACTATAAGTAATACATTTAAGTTCATATATACCAAAGTATAACTTCAATTAAGCTATTATTCCAAATGAGATTAGAAGTCTAAAAAAGATAAGTCACAAGTCATAGTGCTATAACTTCCTGAAAAATCAAACAAATTTATTGAGATTTTGGCCCGGAGTACTTTCAAATATGCAGATTACGGAGGTAATATTAACTGAAAATAAGCTTATCTCGCCTTAAGCAGTTTTTCCTTTTTGCCACAGATATAATGACCCTAAAATAATCTTAGTATTTTACGTTCATGCCAAGTAAACTAACTTGTTTTATATTTTTTCTGTATTTAATAATCTTTGATGTTGCCAGATTGTTTAGTGTCTCAACTTAAACATCCGATTGCAATTGGTTGATATCACAGTATTATCAAAACGGTTTATTTCAAAAGAAGTTTTTAGATTTTGTTCAGCAGAAAGGAACGGTTTCAGGAAAATGATACGGAATATGTCCTTTAATTTATTTTATAGTTATGACTGTTCTTTAGCGATAAATTTTATTTTTTATCACCATTTACTAAACATTAATAAGAAGTCGTTACAAACTGTCAACGAGAGACCATCGATTTGTAACATAACTATGCTGAGACCATAATAAGCAACATACCTTCCTTTATATTTAAATTAATTATCCATATAAAAATTGAACATATATAAAAAAATCTTGAGTACAGATCTTCCTACAACATGAAATATGTCTAACTAAAAAAAACATTTTTGGTTATTATTTTACCACCATTTTTTTTAATTTCCAACCCTGGAACCATAATTGTAATTTTCTGGTTTTTTTATACTAATTTATATCTTTCTAAAATATAGAATATATTTAATTACCAAAGAAATAATTAGTTTCATTCAATTAGTTTTATATACTAGAAAAAGTTTAGGTTTTCCAGGTCTGGAGCTATGTCCTTTATTTTTTTAAGTTTTTGATACCAAACTATTTCTTTCTAAAACATAAAATATATATAATTTGTAAGCAAAAAAATAAAAAATAATTTGACCTAGTTACTTTTATATACAAAAAAAAAAGTAAAATTTCCAACCCTGGAATTATTCTTTAAGATATTTTTGATTCCTTATACCAATCCAATGGTTTAAAAAAAAAAATATTAAGTATATTAATTGAACGAAGAAAAAAAGAAATAAGAAAAAAAAAGAATTTTATTTGGTTACTTTAAAATCAAACAAACAATTCAAAGTTTCCAGTTCTGGAGCTGTGGTTTTCATTTTTAAAATTTTTTACACCAAATATTTCTTTCCAAAACATAAGATATATTTAATTTATTAAGAAAAAGAAAACAATTAATTAGACTTAGTTACTTTTGTGTACCAAAAAATGTATGTTATTCCCAACACTGGAATCACCCTTTCGATTTTTCTGGCTTTTTACACCAATCTGTATCTTTTAAGAATACAAGATGTGTTTAGTTTATAGAGAAAAAGGAAAATTAGTTTTAGTAAGTTATTTTTATATAACAAAAAAAAAAAAAAAAAAAAACAAAAAAAAAAAATAGAATTTTCCAACCTTGGAAACGTCTTTTTGATTTCTTTTATAACATTTTTAAATAATAATTTTAACCGAAATGGCAATACAAAACACTGTCAGCTGATAGTGATGGCAATAACAGTCAGTGCAGAGACGGGTGTACCTTATATTGAGCAGTGAGTAGTAAAAACTCCCACTAATATTTAGTTGTTTGTGTATAAAGATTTCGCAACTGGTTATACATACATACATATATTTGGCATGAACAATCGCCCAAATAACAATCGCCCATAGCACCAAAATGAACAATCGCCCAAAGTTTTTGGGCTTTTATTCGTAATGAACAAAGACCCAAAAAAAATGAAAATCGCCCAAAATTTTGTGAAAAATAACCCAAATACAAAATGAACTATCGCCCATTAATTTGGGTTATTATTCATTGTGCCAAATCACCCAAGTTTATGATGAACAATTGCCCAAAATGGCTGAATCAATAATCGCCCATAAAAAATCGCCCAAACCACATATGTAAATGTACAAACGCCCAAAGAAATTAAAACAAAATTTGGGCGATCGTTCATTAATTTGGGTTTTTCGACATTTTTGAAATATTTGGGTGATACTTCATAATGAAGGATCACTTAAACTTCAAAAATGTCAAAAGACCCAAATTTTTTTTTTTGCGATTGTTTATTTATCTTATTTTTATAAAAACGTAAAATTTGTATTGCAAGCTAACTGATCATCTTATTTCTTTATTATGCTCCGCCGCTTCGGGAAATACTATGGTGGAGAAAATTATTAAGCCCGGCCGAAGGCCGGCAGTCTAGAAAACATTATTAGGCAGGGAAACTTTGCAAGACAGAAAATCTTTATTACGCTCCGCCGTTTTGGGAAATACCATGGTGGAGAAAGTCCTTAAGCCCGACCGAAGGCCGGCAGTCTAAAAAATGTTTTTAGGCAGGGAAACTTTGCAAAGGCGGAAAATCTTTATTTTGCTCCGCCGTTTCGGGAAATACCATGGTGAAGATAATCCTTAAGCTCGGCCGAAGGCCAGCAGTCTGGAAAATGTTATCAGGCAGGGAAACTTTGGAAGGCAGAAAATATTTATTATGCTCTGCCATTTCGGGATATACCATGGTAGAGAAAATACTTAAGCCCGGCCGAAGGCCGGCATTGTAGAAAACTTTATTAGGCAGCAAAACTTTGCAGGGCAGAAAATCTTTATTAGGTTGTTCAACAGCAGTGGCTTCGCTGAAGAGTGATGCTTCGAAAACAAAAATATGTAACACTTTTCATCTTATTTCTCCCGAGTTCTGTAAGGAACCATAATCAGAATGCGGTGCCGTAGAATCCCCACAACAGATAAAGCAGTTAATTCTCTTTGGACGATTATTAATAAAAACTGTGTGATTTAAAGATATGGGCGATTGTGCACTTTGTGATTTGGGGGGTTATTCACAAAACTTTGGGCGTTTTGCACTTTGTTTGGGTCTTTTTTCATTATGAACAATAGCCCAAAAACATTGGGCGATTGTTCATTTGGTTGATTTGACATTTTCCTCCACACAACTATTCAAAAAGCTTAATATTCACTAATTTATGTAAATAATAAATGTATAATTGCCCAATTGGGATCATTGGACATTTTTGTAAAATGGGTGATCGTTCATAATGAACAATCACCCAAAATTTAATAATGTCAAAACACCAAAAACCAACGAACAAACGCCCAAATTTACAAAAATAGTTTTTTGGGCGATTGTTCATTGGGAGATTGTTCGTGCAACCCATTTATTTATGTGTGTATATAAATTAGAAAAGCAAAATAAAACAAACAAAAAGTATGTAGGATAAAAATAAAACTTATATTATTATTAAAACACAATTTTTTCGATTCTTTTTGCGAGACCTTGGATTATTGATCCATTTTTTAATCGGTTTGGAAATCATGTTTCTTATTGTTTCTACAGAGTTCAACTTAATCACAAATATTCTATGTTCTAATTACAGATCTTCTACGATTGATGTAATGTTTCGTCTAACGAAGTTGATCCTCCGCTTTTCCTCATTGTTATTAATGCATCTTACTGCACGCATCATTTTAATTTTTAGTTGATTTTTTATTTGTCACACAAATAGCTGATTGATAGCAGCACAACTAACGGATCTGTTTAATGGAATCACGCATCCATGGAAGATATCTTGGTAGCATATTAATTGTCTGTCAGACTTGCCATTTCTACGATTTCTCGATGTATTATGTAAAAATATTTAATATGTATGATTATCCGCCAGATTACAGAATAAAGTACAACAATTTTAAGTAAAATGTTTGCACAAAATTGTTGTAATTAAATAACGGTTACTTGATAAAATCAATCACAGTAGTGACTTGTGAATAATATTTCTATTACTGTGATTAAGTAACAGGTATGGGAATATCACTTGTTATTCATTTGAGGCTGACGAGACGAACAGTCTACACATTCAATAGTGGCCGATGTTAAAGTGATTTAATTAGCATGTTTTCCCTTGGCATTCTTCCCCATTTTCAATTTTGTTTATTTAGCTTTTAATTATACATATAACATGTATTTGCTAAAATGAAACGACCTTGTCTGTTGTTGCAATTTTTAATTCTATTTTTTTTTGCTACCTTTTACATTGAATTGCTGTAAAGCTTTTTGTTTTGTTGTTTAATGTATTGTTGTTGTTGGTTAACAAAGCTGGTGTAAATTTATATCAGATCCTTGTTTGGGCGTTTGTTTCAATAATAAATGTCTCAAGATTTTTTATATAAATTTTCTAAGTGGAATTTTAATTAATACGACTTTTAGTTTCTTTTTTCATGGTTTATAAATTAAAAACGTGATAAACGTTTTTTTCTTCTTACATACAAGTTTATGATATGTGTTTTTTTTTTATTTGTTTGTTAACCTACATTCAATTTACGACACTGGATAAAACTATTGTGTTTAAATGTTACCGCAAGTCTAAAGTCTACAGTACACGGCATGTAAAAAGCCACATGCGTATGTGGCGATGACGTCACGAGAATTTTCAGCATGTCGTAGTGGCTAGATGCCGTAAAATTTTTACAGTATTTTTAGCCGAATCGAAGACATTTGCTGGGGCAGCTCGTCTCTGTAAACATGTTAACATATACATGTATATATGTTGCTAGTACACGACATGTAGCAAATGTACCATCTCGATGACGTCAAAATTACGTTAGAACCACATGCGCATGTGGTTTTTTACATTCCGTGTACTGTAGGCTTAAGAGGAAAATGTATTGATTCTTTGCAAGAAAAGTGTTCAGTTGGGCTTAGAAAATTGAACTAACAATAATGAATTATTTTTTGATATAGACAAACTATTTTTAAATTCGCAAACAATTTTCTAAATAAAATTTGCTAAACAATTTATACTGAAAACCATTAAATGGGCTTAAATTTTATGTATAAATAATTCATATAAATACTGTGAATGCGATAATTGCTACTTATCAACATGCGAAAATTAATCAACGAAAAAAAAAATATAATTAAAAAAATTAATAAATAAAAAAATAAATAGAATATATTTACATAGCAAAAAGTTGTGGTTTATTTTTTAAACTTACCCATATTAGTTATAGACTATTTGGAAGTAAATTTGAAATTAATCCCGAAAGATTTTACATGCAAAAAAAAATGTCGTTCATTCAATCTCTTTAAATTCATACTATTCTCTTTTGGATTTCTTGTTTCAATGCTATTCCAATCTCTTATCCCATTGGAAAAATAGGTTTCACTGTGGATGCAATCTCACGATGCGAACGATTTGGCCCCAGGCTTTCCTTTATTTTAATTTAATGCAATAAATTAGAAGCTCATATGGCTAAAGGAGGACGACTAATGCAAAATCTGATCTCCTTCAAACTTCTCACACACAGAAAAAAAATACCAATGCAAAATCACCATGCAAAAATTTCAATTCAAATTCATTTAAATCATATTAAATTTACAAGAAATAATGTGTTGTTTAAGTGTGTGGGTATTTATTTGCTTTGTTCATACCCTGCAGTCAGACTGGGGCCAATTGCCTCTATGTCAACACTAAAATTCCTGTAGTAGTTACATTGTCTACAATTTCTCGTCTATTCGTCAGTATAAAAGAAAGAGAGAAAACAGATGTGGTGTATTTCTGGTGGATCTTACAACAATTTGTCAACATACATAAATTTGTATGTACGTAAGGTATATAAATGTACCAGTAAATGTCTGGTTGGTATGTCTCCATGTTCCCATAAGAACTATGAATTCACTACCTAGTCAATTGTTTTAGTGTTACTAGTAGATTTTTAAGCTAAATGTCTATAGTACAAAGTATTGTATACGAAATTATTAGAGAGTAGTATTGGTGACAAAGTCAACAGCGACTCAGTACATTTTCACCATCGACACTTCCTTCAGGTTAGCTGCAATACATTTTTGTGCAACGTTCTGTGAGTTGTTTTTGTATTGTTGTTGTTTTTTGATGTTTTTAAACAGCAATTAAACTGCTGCTGGCTGGTAGGCAGTGTACTAGTCTTGCAGTTGGAGAATAGCAGGATCGAATCCTGGAGTCAAGTCAAAGTATTTTGTATTTTTTTAAACTAAAACTTTTCAAATAAATTGTAAGTTAAATGATCAATGAAATATTTTTTAATTAAAAGTTTATTCAAGATGGTACATATTTAGTGTGTATCTAAAGAATATTTAAAGGTGTTGTGGCTGCAGGAGTTAGCGCGTTGACTACCACGCGATAAGTTTCGAGATCGGGAAAGCCAATTTATTTACAAGCAAACATTTTTCTGATGTCTATGTCAACCACACGTAGGTTTAATAATTAATAAAATACAATGACTACTAAATATTTGTTTAAATTTATTCGATCTTTTGGTTGTTAATTTTGTTTTTATATTTATTAAACTTGAGATCTTGCTTTTTATAAAAAGAATCAATTATGTTCTTTAATTTTTATTCCAATATTTACTATACTAAATTAAATTCATGTTATTATAACTTGAAATAACTTTTAATAAAAATGATTCTTCATTTTGATTTTAATAGTACGTAAATGTTAAATCAACGTGAAATAAAGATATTTCAAAAGGAATCATTTTATTTGAAAGTTACTATAAATCATGTTAGATTAACATGAAACACATATGAAGCAAAAACATTGCCGAAAAAGATTAGATTAACCTTGTTTAAGTAGATTTTAAGCTCAAATTTTTCTGTGTGCAGTTTCGTTATTAAATTAATGAAAACATCTTTGGCAAATGCTCAAGTTGGTCTTCCAACAATCTTAGATTTCCACCTCTTGCATCGTAATCCTAATGCTTCTATTTTTATTTAATTATTTCATGCAAAACATTTTCAGACAGTGTTGTCATTTTAGGGGATTTGTCGCCATATTGGAGATTTTTTTCGAGATTGGGGATGCCAATTTCGTGTTGGGGATCTGGGGATTTGTTGGGGATGATAACCAAAATTAAAGGAATTGTTTGGGATTTTTTATAACTGAACAAGACTGATCTTTGAGCAAAGAAATGTACCTATGTCCGGCAAGTCTAGAAATGTGTGTTTCTATTCATAGTGAATGAATTCCATAGGTAATAAAGAAGAAATATCAAGGCAGATTAACCAATATAATGAACACTACCAAAACAAGAATACGTAACAAATGAAATATGACTTGTTGGAAGCATTTCTTAGAATAAACACACTTTAAAAATAATTCCATTTTTTGTGACAAATTAATCATTCTGCTGAAATGCCAAAGCTTGTTAATACAAGTACTATGTACAACAAAATCTCTGAGGCTGATAAATCAGAAGATTTCGATTCTGAAATATTTCAAATGATAAATTTTGGTTAAAACTTGTTTATACTTGTATTAAAGTATGTGTTATTTTTTCCTTGCAAGTTTTATAAGTACAAATTAAGTTAATATGAATGTAAATATAGCTATCGATATAAATGTTATTTTTGTTATTATTTATTTAATAAAATTAAGAATTTTTTTCTTTTTCACAAAACAACAAATTTTAATAAAAATAAACTCAATTTGGGGATTTTCGGGGATGACAAATCAAAAATTGGGGATAAGCTCTAGAAAAAATCTGGCAACACTGTTTTAAGATATTAGAAGCCTGCGTAAAGCATAATTTTTTCCATATGTTTTGCATCGTAAGATTGTCCGCATGTCTAACTTTGCGGCTACACGTTCAATAAATTGCTTTCAATTTTTTCACAAGTATGGTTTATCAAAATTTGCTAAAATTGAAGTTGTGACATAGGCTGCAAGCAATTTGATTACCAATTTTATGTTCAAAATGCCGTCGTCGAGTAAACAATTAAAAATGTTCGCCTACATATTTTATTTCAGCAAAGAAAATTACTTTTGTCTTAAATTTTTTACAAACACAGAAATTATTTTAAAACAGTTGTTAAATTGAAAGAAAAATTTAATGAAGCGTTGAAAGTAAAATTGAAGTCCCCCTGGTATTCAATTCCCAAATGTATGAGTGTTTTAGTAAAAAAGTGTAAATGTATTGAACTTTGAAACAAAAATTGAAGAAAAAATTGAACGTGTAGCCTCCAAGTAAAACAACTAAAGGTGTCACATTCGTCTGTGACGAATCTACACATTTCTCAAATCATAATATTTACTAGTGATGCACGAATATTCGTATTTGCATTCGAATTGCCGAATATTCGGCAATTTTTAGGTATTCGTATTTGCATTCGTATTCGCAGTATTTAGGCGAATACGAATATTTTTCCAAAAAATTAAATAAATAAATGCATAAATCCGAAATAAATGGGTAAAAATATTAGTTTGTAAGAATCCATTAAATTTTTTATAGAAATTAGGGCTTTGTGTATCATTTTTAAATATTATTTAATTACGATGATTAAAACTTTGGGTACTTTTTATTAACTTTAAAATATCCCAACAGGAGTATGAAGTTCCGTTTCATAACAATTTTTTAATATTTCATATTACAGGCGTAAATAGAACCCCAATTTAATGTCTATAAGTTCAATACATAATATTCGTATTCGTATTCGTATTAGCGAATATCGTTTCAAATATTCGTATTCGTAATCGCAAATATCAAAAATTGAGATTCGTTACATCAATAATATGAACATATCGCACACTACATCATAAGCAGCCACAACTCGAAAAATCTCAAATGTTATATTGCTCAAGAAGACTGTGTTGTAAAAGAAATTTTTGCGGTCCGCAGGGATTTGTTCAGGTTATGAAAAAATAAGTAAGGCTGAGTTTACATCTGGCATTTCTTGTGTGTCATTTGCCCAAAAAAGCGTAACCAACTAATTAGTAATGAAAAACTGTTTTTTTTCAGACATATATTTATTGATTTAAACAGTTTCCAATTATGTTGGATTCTATAAAATTGTCTATTAGTTATGTATGAAACTGTTTAACTTAATAAATACGTGTCTGAATCAAACTGTTTTTCATTAGTAATTAGTGTTTACGCTTTTTTTACGCTTGTGTGGCACATGGCACACAGATGGAAACCCGGCATAAGAGTGCTATTTTCGGCTGTGCCGAATCTTATATATCCTTCACTGACGTTCCTACGAGTAGTAGTATATATCTGCGCCAATAAATAATAATGGCTTAAGTCGAAATTTCATATTTTGCGATATTAAGGGTTTTGTCTAAAATTAATTGTGTTTGGTTTTTATATATATAAAATTTTTAGCATCCGAAAAAGATGCACATTTATATAGAACAAAACTGTTAATTTTATAAAAAAGGAAAAAGTTTTATTAGTTAATATTCGCTGTTTTTTAGATAAGATGTTCTGAAAAAATCCATTGTTAGAAAAATAAAAATTAAAGTGCACTTAAGCTATTATGCTGAAAGGCAAAATAATTTTTATTGATAGTAAGTCGAGATAAGTGATTTAGGTTAAATTCAAAAATGCGGAAAACCTGAGATAAGATAATTTTTTAAAAGCTTAATTAAATATAAGTTTTTTTTTAATGAAGAATAATTTGGATGGGATGTTAGTTATTGAACTTAGGTGTTTTTATGCTCAAATATTTATATATTGATGTATATACCGCAAAAAAAATTGAGTTGAGGTAAGATATTATGGCTTACGTATTATTTTCCAAGAAGACTTAAGTTAAAATATAAATGCGTATAGTTTTATTAATAATGATATTTTTTTAATTGAAATTTGGTTTAGTGATAGATCTTGAAGAAGAGAATAAGAATATGTAATAAAATGAAAAGGCACTTATGTATGTCAACTTAAGCCATTATTATTTATTGCCACAGATGGATAGACGTTTGGCTATAGTAACAGCATCATAAACCAGGACTTGGTGCAGTCACCTTATTAATGCGCCTCGATTTAATTTTTATTAAATTTTTAAATGTCATTTATTTTTTTTTGTTAAATATAGTCACCGTAGTTATAGGATTACAATAATGTATTATTTTTTGTCTTAAAATATCCAAAAACTAATTGATTACTTTTTGCCTACGAAAACTTAACTCTTTTAACAGCTGAACATAAAATCAAGTTTAATTTATTAAAAATTAAAATACCAATATATTTTTGTATATGCAAAGTCCATTTTTGCGACAAATAAATTTTTGTTTATACATATTTCATTTACAACTCGAAAGTACTAAAATAAATAATTTCGCATAATTTTATAAATGAGGAAAAGCAGAACAAAATATGCTTTTACGCATTATTCGACAAATTCTTTTTTTTAGTACTTTTTGCTCTAAGGATCCTGAAAAAGGCTGATTTTACTCATTACAGAGAAGCCATTATTATAAATATAAAATAGTTAGATAAATAAGTAACATTCATTACTTTCTAAACCATTAAACGAGTACTACTCATTACAAAACAATCGAAAAGTTCTTGCTGGGAAAATACAGTGAAGATAAAGATTTGCAGTTCAACAATACCGACAATATCTGCAATATTTTTGAACACCTTCGTTTTTTAGGGTTCCGTACACCAAAGGTGAAAAGGAACCCTATTGTTTTCGCTACGCTGTCCGTCTGTCCGTCACACGGTATTTTCTCAGGAACCGTAAGAGCTACGGACCTGAAATTTGGACACAGTATGTAGAACCTTGGCCGCTACAATAACAAATACATAAAAATTAAAAATTAAAGGGTGTTCCAAAACGAGCAATGAAATATGTTAAAATCCCATGTAATATACATAAAATTGTATGAACACATGTATATTGAAACTTGAAATTTGTAAAATTAGTGTATTTTTATACAGACTACAACAATTAACACTAAAATTTAAAAAAAATTAAATTAAAGGGTGGTCCATCAGTTAATGCAATTTTGACTATGTAATTTTGACAATTTGCTATATCTTGGAAACCGTAAGAGGCAAACACTTGAAATTTTCAAAAACGGTAAAACTAAAAAAACCGAAAATTATAAAATCGCCAAACCAAAAAAATTGTCAAAAATTAAAAAAAAAATCGCCAAAACGAAAAAAATTGCCAAAATTAAAAGAAAATTTCTAACACTAAAATAAATCGCCGAATTCGAAAAAATCGCCAAAATGAAAAAAACGCCAAAATGAAAAAAATCGCCAAAATGAAAAAACGCCAAAAATCGAAAAAAATCGCCAAAACAAGAAAATAAAGTGTCAAAAGTAAGAAAAAGCCAAAACTTAAAAAAATCGCCAAAACCGAAAAAACGCCAAAACAAAAAAACCTAAAAGACCCCAAAAACGAAAAAAATTGCCAAAACTCTTTTTATATAGGATGAAGTTTGTATTAAATTATATATCTAGTGTTCGCACGGAACCCTTCGTGCGCGAGTCAGAGTCGCACTTTACTGAATTTATTAATAAAAATGTTGACCGAACAATTTCTGATTTCCTCAAAATGTTTTATTTTATTGTATGTGAACTAACATGCATGCAATATTTATGCAACAGCTTCTGCAATTTGTTGGTAAATTAACACTTCACTGATTTTAATGTTGGCATATGAAAAAAAATTAAACTAAATTTCAAGAAAAAAAAATTTGTTTGTAACAACTACAACTACAACAATGTAGCAACATGTGTTGTACAACAGTATTTTCTTTGGAAACACAAGCCACCACATTTGTTGGTGAGTCCGTTTGTCTGCTGCTCATATTATGGCATAAAAGTATGCTCTTCTTTTTTTAAGGGGGCGGGGAGGAAGTTGCTACTTTTAAGTTAACCATGCAACATATGTTTTCACATATGTATGTACTCGTATGCATTGTTATTGCTGCTGCTGTTTGCATGGCGTATGTTGTTTAGTTTTAATGCGTTTTTAAAATTACTGGTTTTTCGCAGCCGACAAATTATAATTGCCTTTGCGGCACGTTTGTCTTGTTATAGATCTGTTCTTTTATTTATTATTTTGTTATTGTTGTTTTGCTGTGCAAATTAAGTCAATAAACGGCCTTAAGTCCTGTAAATATATTTTTGTGACCAAATGTAACACTGCAACGCGAGTATCATTGATTTTAGGTTTTGTAATAAACGAATTATTAAAACAGCAGATCAGGTTTATGTATGTAAAATGAAAGCAAAATAAACTAAAAATATTAAAAGCAACAAATGGCAATGGCAACACCTACAGCTAAGCAAATGTGCGAGGGTAGTGGCAATGACAAAAACGTTTTAGTCTTGAGAAGGAAAAATATTGATATCCGTATTTTTTTTAACAGTTTTGATAATTATTTTTTTTTTTTTCATAAATATTAAAAACAATGCACTGGAATATAAACAGATTATAACAGAAATAGAGATGAACAAATACCTAAATTACGACTGTCGCTAAAGCGCACTATTCACGGTCAAAATGCATTACACAAGCATCTTGTACGTGTGCATGAAGGTTTCGGTATACACGCGCATGCATTGCACTATAAATTAATATCATCTTATACATAAGCTAACTGCAATACAAATGTCAAACAAAAAAAAAAAACATACAAAAACTTTTTACCTTTAGAATTTGACAAGTAGATGTATAAGCTACTGCTTTGAATAGCTTATCTTGTTATGTTTGTGTTGCATAGATGCATATGCAAAAATCCAAAAAAATTTAGATTTTGCTTCAAGCGTCGTCGGTGTGACTCATACCGACAAAATTTCACTAATATTATTATAATGCAGGTCATGAATTTTGACCGTGAATAATGCGCTTAATAGCGCACAAGTGTTTTGTAAATCTTCTAAAATGTCGATATGATGGAGATTATGAAAATTTTCAAAAGTCGTGCGATTGTATAGGATAGTGAGTACCAGCCTTAAGGGGCAAAAGTTATTGAATAATTATTTTAGTTATGCTTGAGAGTTGCATCATTTTATTTATATTTGAAATATCAGTTTAATCTATGTTTTCTTAAAAATACTTTTAAAAAAAAAATTTTTAAGTTTTTTATTTTAAACTAAGCCAAGCTAAACAACACTCGTACTAATTTGATCATATTCACAGCTCTGTGTGCTATTTTTATGCTTCCTTCTGTTACAGATTCTTGCATTTTTTTTCCTTTTTAAAAACTTGAGCACTATCGTACATAATTTCATTTTTATAGTTTTTAAACAATTTTTTTCTTCATTTTATTTTATTGTTTATATTGCTGGTGTCGTTATGTGATGTGCAAAAAATTAAAACAACAACATATAACAAAGTTTTTATCAGTTTTGTAATCAATAAAGGAAGATAAAATTTATTTTACAAGGACGGCATTTATCAGAAGTTTTAACTCGGTGTAGCGCTGCCCGAAGAATGAATACCATAAATTAAATTATAATGTTGGCAATATAAATGAAAATAATTAAAACTTTTTTTGCTATGTTTTCATTGGAATTCTTATGAAAACAAATGATACCAAAGAGATGTAAACTTTTATGGTAAGATATAAATTATGCTAAAGTTTGAGTTCATTGTCGCACACCTAAAGCGATTTGATTAATACGTAAATATTTATTTTTTGCTTTTTTTTAACAATATTTTGTGCTTTCTAACAAGTTGCTTACATAATAGAGGGCTGCGTAAATAGTCTTGAAATGTAAATACTTCCTGTTTTTTATATGTATTGTAGTAGCATGTATTATAATAAGGGCTAATAAATCAATGCAAGTTAATTTCCATTTTTGGTTTAAAATGTGTTTGAACTAGCAAACCTATAAATTAATACAGTATTTAAACCATCCTTAAACGCATAAAAATGGGCGTTTAAACTACCAATACAGGCCATATGGTTTTGTTACTTACAGACCATGTGTTTTGCATTGAAAGAGCGCTAAATTTTTTCCCCAGCCTCTATTTTCCTCTATTATTCCTTTATACTATTCTACTTTGCAAAGTATATCATGAAATCCATGTCACGCACTGTTACGTCGTGCGTATAATTATAGCTGATTTTTTTAAGGAAAGTTTTTTTTACGTAAGTACATTTAGGTTCTAACTATTCAATTTTGTACCCGTTTTAAAAATGTGTAAAGTGTTTATGAAACGAGTTTTTATTTTCGTTGATATAAAGCGAAATGTTGCGTACGCACGCGCTACAAAAATTATACTCTGAAACTATGATGTCAGTTATTTTTTTTAAAATTGCTGCGAATCCACTTGAGATAGAATTTTCTTATTTTTTTACAGCTATAAGCAGCTATCTTAGATTATATAAATAGCATTACAACCTTGACAAAATTATATATATTATTGTTTTTTAACTTTTAACATCGTCACGCACATATCAAGTCTGTCATGCACACTTACACGGTACGTTTCTGATATGTACTCATTCGTTTCGAATAAGCTAATAAATAAAATGCAATCCAAATTGATTTTTATACCCTTTACCAAAAAATGGTAAAAGGGTATTTATAGGTTTGTCATTCCGTTTTTAATTTCCAGAATATTAACAAGCGAGACATAAAGTATATATATTCTGGATCCTTATACCTAGGGAAGACGAATAAGCGATGTCCGTCTGTCTGTACGTGAAATCGGTTTTCCGAAGCTCCTAGAAAAGCTAGAGACTTCGTTCTTGAACTGGTGTGTCAGAAATGGTCGAAATAAGATTGGTATTGAAAATCAGCAAAATCGGGCACACGGTTTCAGAGCTGGGAAACTTAAACTTCATTTTGCCATGATGTAAGAAATCAGAAAAACAAAAAATTAACTACCGCAAATTATTTTTTTATTTATTTTTATTAAATAAACTTGGTATATGTATATAAAATTGGTATTTGATATAAAAAAAAAAAATTAAAAATTTAAAAAGACGTTTCCAGGTTTGGAAAACTATATTTTTTTTTTCTTATACAAAAGTAACTTATTAAAACAAATTTTTCATTTTCTTTATAAATTAAACATATCTTATATTCTTAAAAGAAAAACATTGGTGTAAGAAATCAGAAAAATCAAAAAGGATGATTCCAGGGTTGGGAAACTTTAAATTTATGTGATATAAAAAATTAACTACCGAAAATTAATTTTTATTTTTTTTATTAAATAAGATTATTTTATACTTTAGTACGAATAAAATTGGTATTTCAAATTAAAAATTAAACTTCAAAAAATTAAAAAGATGTTTCCAGGGTTGGAAAACTTTAACTTTTTTTATACAAAAGTAAGTTACTAAAGCAAATTTTTCCTTTTTTCTATAAATTAGAGATATCTTATATACTTAAAAGAAAGCTCTTGGTGCAAAAATCAGAAAAATTAAAAAGGAGGATTCCAGGGTTGGGAAACTTACTCTTTTTGTGATATAAAAAATTAACTACCGAAAACTAATTTAAATTTTTTTTTTAAATAAATAAACTTATTTTATACTATAGTACGAATAAAATTGGTATTTCAATTTAAATAAGTTTAAAACACGTTTCCAGGGTTGGAAAGCTTTACCTTTTTTTATACAAAAATAAGTTACTAAAGCAAATTTTTCGTTTTCTCTATAAATTAAAGATATCTTATATTCTTAAAAGAAAGAGATTGGTATAAGAAATCAGAAAAATCAAAAACCATGATTTTAGGGTTGGTAAACTCACACTTTTAGTGACATAAAAAATTAGCCTCCGAAAACTAATTTTTATTTTTTTTATAAAATAAATTTATTTTATACTTCAGTACGAATGAATTTGGTATTTCAAAATATATATAAAAATTAAAACGACGTTTCCAGGGTTGGAAAACCTTATTTTTTATACAAAAGTAACATACTTAAACAAATTTTTTCCTTTTTTACTATAAATTTAACAAATTTTATATTCTTAAAAAAATTGGTATTAGAAATCAAAAAAATCAAAAAGGAGGATTCTATGGTTGGGGAACCTACACTCTTGGTGATATAAAAAATTAACTACCGAAAATTAATTTTTGTTTACTTTTATTAAATAAACTTATTTTATGCTTGAGTACGAATAAAATTAGGTCGAATTACTTTATGTATGTGCTTATGTATGTATCTTTATATAGGGTGTTTTTTTCAGGGGTATAGAACTTCGAATTGAAATAAAACACAAGAAAATCGTTTTAATGTCCATCAATTTGGCTTTATTGGAAGGATAATCTTATGCCATTAATGTTTAAATATGATTTCGGGCATGTGGCCTCCGCGGCTGGCTCGAATAAAGCCAATTCTACAGGTCCAATTTTCAACCACTTTTTCGAGCATATGGGGCCGTATGTTGGCAATAACGCCACGAATGTTGGCTTCCAAGTCCCCTAACGTTTCTGGTTTGTTGGCGTAGACGAGCGACTTCACATATCCCCAAAGAAAATAATCCAATGGTGTCAAATCACACGATCTTGGTGGCCAATTGACAGGTCCATTCCGCGAAATTATGCGCTTATCGAATGTTTCCTTCAATAAATCGATTGTGACGTGCGCTGTGTGGCATGTAGCGCCGTCTTGTTGGAACCACAACTCATCCACATTCATGCCATCCGATTCGGGAACAAAATAGTCGGTTAGTCGGCTCCAATTGCTGTGCACGGTGGTAAAGGGTATATAAGATTCGGCACAGCCGAATATAGCACTCTCACTTGTTTAGTTATATTTGTATCTGAAAAAAATTCAGTTCAATGAAAATAAAACATTTTTTTAATATTAATTTTTATACCCTTTACCAAAAAATGGTAAAAGGGTATGTATATATAGGTTTGTCATTCCGTTTGTAATTTCTAGAATATTAATAAGTGAGCCATAAAGTATGTGTATTCTGGATCCTTATGCATAGGGAAGACGAATAAGCGATGTCCGTCTGTCCGCCTGTCCGTCGGTCTGTACGTGAAATCGGTTTTCCGAAGCTCCCAGAAAAGCTAGAGACTTCGTTCTTAAACTGGTGGGTCAGAAATGGTGGAAATAAGATTGGTACTGAAAATCAGCAAAATCGAGCACACGGTTTCTGAGCTGGGAGACTTAAACTTCATTTTGCCATACAAAATAACAACCGAAAACTAGTTTTTAATAATTTTTTATTAAATAAACTTATTTTATACTTTAGTATGAATAAAATTGGTATTTCTAACAAAAAGAAAATAAAAAAAAATAAAAAAGTTAAAAACACGTTTCCCGGGTTGGAAAACCGAAATTTTTTTGTTATGCAAAAGTAACTTACTAAAACAAATTTTTCCTTTTTTTTATAAACTAAACATATCTTATATTTTTAAAAATCGAATAAAATTGGTATTTCAAATAAAAAAACAATTAAAAAAATTAAAAAGACGATTCCAGGGTCGGAAAACTTTAACTTTTTTTGTACAAAAGTAAGTTACTAAAACAAATTTTTCCTTTTTTTATAAATTAAACATATCTTAAATTCTTAAAAAAAGAGATTGGTTTAAGAAATCAGAAAATCAAAAAGGATGAGTTAACGGTTGGGACACTTACACTTTTTTGATATATAAAAGTAACTAAGTCTAGTTAATTTTTATCTTTTCCTTTATAAATTATATATATTTTACGTTTTGGAAAGGAAAGTTTGGTTTAGAAAATTATAAAAATTAAAACCACAGCTACAGAGCTGGAAACTATGACTTTTTTTTGGGACATTAAAGTAACTATATAAAACATTTTTTTTTGAATTTCCTTTTTTTCACTTAACACACTTTCTATATTTTTGTAAGAACTACTAGATTGGTATAAGTAATCAGAAAAATCTAAAATTATGATTCTAGGCCTTGAAAATTATTATTTTTTTCTTTGTACATAAAAGTAACTATGTGCTTATGTATGTATCTCTATAGTACGTAAACGCACTTTCGTAAAGGGTATATAAGATTCGGCACAGCCGAATATAGCACCATTACTTGTTAGACCTGCGGTTGACTTTTCTGTGGATTTCATGATATATATAATTCCTTTTTCAGTATAATATGGCGACCTATAATTACAATTTTTTAACTTTTTTGCCTTTTTGATTGTGCAAAGAATTGATAGCCTGCTGCATAAGAGCTGTTTTTTTATATTTATTCTAATACCCGTATTCTAACCTCTGTGACAATGACAAAATTATAACAAAACTGAGGTGAATGACTATATGTATATTTTTGGTATTCTGAAAAATATTGTCATGAATAAAATATAACAAATTTGTCACCTAATGAAAAGCACATAACAAAATTAAAATTTATTAATTTTCCTTTTAATTTACTTTTTAGTTGTGAGAATTAAAGAGAGAAAAGCGTGATTATTGAAAAATTGTTAACATCTTATGCCAATAAAAATAATTGCTTTATGCACTTTTTTTGCAAAAGTGAAAGAAACATTTTTTTCGCTTTTTCCAAAATAACATCCAAAATAATTGGTTTTTTGCCAACAATATTTGTAGTTGTAGCTATGGTAAAATGGACAACTTTTGCGCATATATTTATACAATTTGAACGTGTCTAGGCACTCTAATAGCTCATACAGATCACTTTTTAAATAAAAAATATAATATTTCTGAATATTTCGACGGTAAATTTGTTCCTTAATTTTTTTAAAAAAAAGTGCAAGAAATAATTTTTTTTAAAATGCTTACAAGATTTGTTTGGTAGAGGGTTTTATTACCCTCATACCATTACAATTTTTCTTCCATAGACTTCACAATCAACCCTTTTTTGGAGAAACTACCCTCAAGCCAACTTAGAACCATATGTCTCTATGTCAATACTCTTTCCCCAGCGACAATTGCACTAGTTAAAATGTCGAAAACTTTCGTTTTATGCGCGAGTAGAGATACGTTAGAGACGACAGTTCTAGTGTATTTTTGGTGATATTGTCAATGAACGCGTCAATAATTTGTTTTTCTGTTTTTATTATGTTGTGCTATAATATTAAATAAATATATGTAGAATAGGGTCACTAAAATCTACGAGTGAATCTTAGGTTCAAATATCTCCATATAGTCGTAAAAGAACTACCTTCTCAACAGTGCTAAAGTCTACTGATAGATTTTGAATGGCAACCCTATGTTATTTGTCAATAGACATTTGCCTTGGCTGGGGTACACCTAGTCAGTAGCACTATTGACAATGTCACTAGAAAATCACTATAAGTTTACTATTGACAACGAGAGAGATATATCGATATTGTAGACAAGAGCCCCTAAAATTTACTAGTGAATCTTTGGTGCCAATGTCTCCATGTAGTCCCGAAAGAGGTACTAATTCAGTAGTGCTATAGTCTAGTGGTGGATTTTCAATGACAAGCTAATGTTAAATGTCAATAGATGATACCATTGGCTGGGGTACACTTGGTCAGTAGTGCTACTGGCGACGTCACTAGTAAATCACCACAATTTCACTATTCGCACTTTCTCCAGGGTACGAACCTATATTGTCCTGTCCGTGTGTTTTTCAAAATGTATTGTTAGTACATTTCTATGTGTGCGACCATCGTTTGCTAATTACTTATGTAAATGCAAGATACTCCGGCTAAAGAAATAAAAAAAAAAAAAATACATTTCCTTACATTCATAATACATTTTTTTATTATTTAAATAAATAAATATAGTTGTCAATTTGAAATAAATCTCACCATAGTATGTTGAAAGCTTTTTGAGCTTTTCCCTGTCATATGAGCAACAGAATACCATGACAATTTTATTTAAAATTATATAACAAGAAATTTGACAAAATTGTATGACAAAAAATTTGTCACAATTTATATAATACGGGTATAATGCTGCCACAATATTATTTTTTAAACTACACATAAGGTATGGTTCACTGATTTAATCCTGTTGAGTTTAAACTACATACATATAAATTTGAGTTTAGTTTAACTAAACAAGCGTTTAAACTTTGACTGATTTATTAGCCCTAAAGCAATAATAAATGATATCGTTTAATAAGCGAACCACTATGAATGTATTGATGTACGTGCATATGAGTGTTAACAAGCGATTTCGAAAAGACTTCTTGTCTGAAACAAACACTCAAAATAATTAGTGTTGATGCGTGTATGCGTGTTATTTTTTCGATTGACGAAAACAGTAACGAATATTCATCATAGTTTTCATTCACAAAAATATGTACTATGATGAAAAGAACACTGAAGCCGGAGTTAAATAGTGAACGGTCATTACGACCGCTTCTGAAATGATTAAAAATTTATTGTCAATTTACATTCAGTCAAAATATTAAGTGTTTGTTACCTGAAAGTACTGAAAAATTTTTTTTGTGTTCTTTACAGCTCTTCTTCCCTTATGCTAGAAAACACTAGAATATGACAGAAGAAGAATTTTGGTCGCTTGCTTATATACGATCAACGAATTCATATAATATATTGGTACAACAAGTAAGTACTGCCAACTGTGAGTGTCGAATTTACTGCATAAAACACGTCAATAGCAGTTTTGCCGAACAAGCGGGTACTTCCAAGTACATATGTATGTGTGAATATTGCGATTTTATCGGGTCACACATGAATCAGATGGATCGTGGTTGAAAATTAGTAAAGCAGCCCATACACGATTAAATTCAATTTTCAATTGAGTCGGTTGTTGTCCAAATCAAAGCGTGTATGGCTTTGTCAATTGATTAGTTTGGCAGTTGTCGAGTTGGTTGAAAAAAAAAATTTAAAGATTTTGATTTTTCATGTTGACTAGTAAATCTTTCAATTCAATTGTGCTGTGTGTGTTCGAGTCTCTTGATTTGCTGTCAAAATTTATGTTTGTAGCTTTATTTTGTATAAAAAAAGTTATGTATTTTCAAAATTGTATTTAATTTATTGAATTCTAAATAAAAAATATTTGCGGTACTCACAAGGGTGTCTTAAATGTCCTAAGTGTCATAATGTCTTAACATTTTAACATAGTTTAAAAAAGTTGTTGTTGTGGCTCAAACAAAACGGTCATAAAGTAATAAGATTTTCTCAGCTATGTTTATTGTTTGTCATAACTACATGTAGAAATCCGTGAGAGTTTACCAAAGGAATTGAGAGAGAGAGTAAAAAATGTACAAGGTGTTAAAACCAAAATACAAATAAGTACAATATTTATAATTGTAAAATATAAGGGGTTGCTCACAGCAGTCATATATTTTCGTTTTATAACTTTAAGACGTGTTAATTTATGAGTACCATTTGAATACCCCAATTAAAATTAATGAATTAATGCAATAGAAGTTTTAAATTTTAAAATTTTTAATTGTGAAAAAAATATAAATTTGACAGTTGAATGAAAATCTTTCAATTCAGTTTATGAAGTGTGTGGTCAAGAATGAATTCAATTGAAAGACTCAATTCACAATTGAATTGAAACGTGTATGGGGTGCATAAGAGCATGCTGTGCGTGCGTGAGCGTGCTTACAAAATATAATATCGTGCGTGATCATACATAATTTTTTAATATAATTTGCAGGCCATGTTAATCTTTTTCTTTTAAATTTTTATTTTATCTACCTGCCGCGAACAAGAACGAGTAAAGATATCTTCTAGAATACCTCTGTACTCTTTATTTTGGATGTACAAGGCCTGCTCGCTTCATTTCGTGTTCATATCTTTTTTACGTTAAAAGAGCGAAGAAAAGTTTTGCACAAACTTTACAAATATAAACTATGTATATACAGGTAAATTTTTAAGCATATTGGCATCTTCACAGGAATGTCAACTTTTTGTAGCGTGCGACACCAAGCAAATATGTTTTTTTTTTCAAAGAAAACGAAACTCTTTTTTTACTTCTTTATATATTTGTGTAAGACGTTAGCAGCTCTACATTAGGTAAATTTTTAAGAAAAATCACGTCACATTGTTTTAATATACAAGCTTAATTGATTGCTGTCGCACGCGACAAAAAAGTGAACTTTTTCGTTGTAATGCCCAGATGCATTCGTGCGAGAAGGTATGTAATTAGAAAAACTTACGTTCGTAAGCTTGCTTGATTTAGGAAAATATAAATCTTGCCGTCCATGAGAGTGCGTGATAAAAAAAACCAAAGTTACGTAATCGAGAGCTGAATTTCACTCATGCACACATGTCTATATCCAGAGCACTGTATTTCAGTTTACCTATGAAACCGAGTGATAATTACTTTGTACTCGAATCGCAAAATTGTTTTATTTTTGTACCAAGCGGGGCACTTGGCGGGTAACCGAGTTCGATTTCGCTGAATCCAGTGGTAATAACCGTTTTTTTGTTTGGGTTAGCTCTTCTTTAAAAAATACGTAATATGGAAAATTTTATTACGAGTACAAAATACCTGAAATACGAATTTTTCCCCACTTTTCTATCATTTATTAATTTTTATAGCAACATATGTATATCGATTAAAAAACTTAATATTAATGATCATGCCTTCTAAAGAAATTGCAAACAAAAAATTGCTTTTAAAATTAAAAACTACAGATTTTATATATACATATATATCTTATTTATGTTATATATTTTGAAACGAAGTCAAAGAAAGGAGGACGTTATAAATTCGTCTGTATTTTTTTTTTGCACTGTTAATTCATAGCTCTGAATTTTAGACAGACTGTAAAAATTCTGTTTTTATCTAAAGATTCCAATTAGTCCCGCTATCAAAAAAGTGGGCGAGAACACGCCCACGATTTTTACGCAATGTGGTGCACACCCTGAAATCGATTTTTACAAAACCTGCCACACACTCTTGAATCCAAAACAATTCACATATTCCATTTGCAATAAAGGCTGAGTATATAAAGCAGAAATCTACATCAACTGACACCACACACAGTGGACCAAACACAAATAAAAACGCCGATTATGAAGGTGTAGTGGCTTTCGAAAACAGCTATTTGTTCCGTTCTACTACGTGTTTGTCACAATAATTACAATTAACTTTGATGTTCTGTGTTCATTGATAATTATCACATGTAATTTGGCTTACAAAGCGATACGATCTTTAGCCTCTTCAAATCATAAATAAACACACTTTTATTTTTCTTTAATGTATGTAAAAACGGATTCTTAACATACTATGTAAGTGTTTATTTTTTTAACTTTGCGTAAAAATATTCGAAATGCCGCAAATTTCTATCTCAATTATATCTAATATTATAACGTCAAACAAACTGAAGTTTTTTTTTACTTTTGTTTAAAACAAGGAAAACTCTTTATACTCGTAAGAATGAAATCATTAAAACTTTAGAATTGTTCTCATCGTTTGTAACCTTTTTGTGCGTGAACGGGAAAAAAAACATTTTTAAGACTCCAGGCATAAACTTTACTTTTAAGCCACTTTAGAACTGATTGTTCCATTACGGCGAAGCCCCTGATGCACACAGAGTGTTGTTTATAATTATGATTATTATGATTATACCCTTTCAACACAACGAACTTTTTGTTTTTTCTCTTATAAAATTCTATAAAATAAAAACAAGCGAGAAACAATGCACTCAAAATTCACTTTCAATATAAAATTGTAGAAAATTGCCCATAATTTGGTTGGTAAAATAAACAATTTATCCAATTTTTTAAGTGTTAAATTGTTTACAATAAAACCTTTTAACTTCTTGTAAAATACATAAAAATAAATCAATACAAGAAAATATAAAGAGAACAAAAAAAAAAAAAAAGAAGCAATATAATGAACATTACAAATGGAAAAAACAATACGGTGGTCGGTTCTAAAAATAAACCAGCAGCCAATTTGTTTTTTTTTTTTTTTTTTTTTTTTGTATTAACCATAAATATTTAACTGAACTTGAACCTTTTCTGCGGGTTTTAGCTTTCGCTTTTATTTAGTTCTTGTATGTGTTTTTAATGCAGAGCTGGCGTTACATATAAGTTATTCGTACACTGGCAGCAGGAAAGGAACAAAATTGTAATTGTAAATAAAATTCAATCAAGACAGACGAAAAGATTAAAACTAAATAAAAAATGCTTATCCATTTTATTTTACTTAAACATTAACTGCCGTATGTAGAATAAAATTTGATTTACAAAAGGTTTACAAAACAAATTTTGTATGGAAATGTGTTTGTTAAACGTTTTGTAAACGAAAATTATTTTTAAGCTTTAAATTAAAAAAAAAAAATTTTTCTGAATGAGGATTTTCAGAATAATTAAAATAGTATTTTATTGAAATTTGCTCTTTAAAAATAACCAAATGTAATTTTCGTTCCACCACATTCAATAGATTAAAAAGATAATCAATTAGTATTAGGGTATTCAAATAATCGGGGTTTGGTTTAATCGGCTAATTTTGGATTACTCGGTTGACCGATTTCAATAAATAAAAACCCATAAATTATTTTCAAATTTGAGATTTCATTAATAAAAAACGATAGCATTACAAAAATTAAAGTTTTCGCACTAAGTCAGACGAGGAAAAATTTATATATGTATAAGACCCCTGCACAAGACAACTTACAAGAAATTTTAAGACACGAGGGATTTTTCAAATGCTTTACCACAACGAAATCTTCTAAAACAAACGCTAAACAACACTATTGACAAGACATTTGTTTCGGTTATTGCAGGTATAGGAGTAAAGAAGAACATACTTCGGGACGGAAGAATTTGTATTGCTTGCTTCTTCAAACGCATGGGCGCGTATACAAAGGTCATGCATGTATGTGTATACGCACACATGTTGTGTGTATAACAGTGTCCCGCAAAATAAAATATGTTTGTATTGGTGAGAAAAATGAGAGTAAAATAAACTTGCACTTGAAGAAAACTTTTGTAATATAAAATACATGATGTGGTTATTAGTTGTTTGAATTTTTTTTTTGTAAATAAGCAATTTAATAAAAACTTAAATAAAAAGTAAAAATTTAATAACCATTCAACAATTTAGTGTATAAATTCAAAATTAAATTCATTCACAGATCTGTGGATACTATTAAAATGCATTTTAATCTATTTTCCCTATTATTTTTTAATGTTTCATAACATAAAATGCATTGCATATTGCCAAAAGCATTTTTAATCACGAAATATTTCCCAGCTTCCATAATTATATTATCCATTTTTTTGTCTGTAGAAATTTATTGAATTTGAACTTTAATTTCGTTCCCTGTGCTCAAACAACTAAACAAAAAACGAGGAAAAAATTAATACATGCGTGCACAACTTAATTCGTCGCTTGCTCAGTGACGACTAAATGAAAGAGCATAAGTATGTATGTGATTTTCATCCGCACAATTGTGCTATGGCTTGCAGGTTACTGATCTACATCAAACGTACAATATGAAAAATAAGAAACATACATGCATCAACACTACTTCTTTTGAGTGTTTGCTATGAACAAGAATTCTTCGCGACATCGCTTACCCTGCAAATAATGCTACTAGTCCATACATGCATGTAAAGACTAGTCCAAAGAGGAATAGGAGTACCACAAAACTACTCCAAATATATGAAAAAAGGTGGTCGATTTAACATTGCGATGTCCTAGGGTTGGACCACATGGTCCAACTTTGCATTACATCAAACTAACCCCAAAACTACTCCATATGGAATAGTTATAGACTACTCGCATACAAGTTGTGAATGCCTAAGAAGAACGATCATAATCGTTGAAATACGAACACTTATTGTACAACATTGAATGCTTGTATGAAAACGACATGATCCATGACTGCATTACATGGGACCATCTAGATTGGACCACGTACTCCAATATTATTTGCGTGGTAATAACGCTCATAAACACGTACATCAATACATCTATAGTTCTTCGGTTCCCTGTCGGATTTTTATTAGCTAGCTCAAAATATAGGTGACTTTTTGCTAACTCATTTACAACTAGCTTCAGAACTAACTTATAAATGATGCAGATGTGATTCAGTAGCTTTTTGTAGAACTGTCTTGTTCCCGATAAGTTTTGAACTAACTTTAACCTAACTCAAAGCTGATGCAGAGATGAGTCAAAGTTTATCGAGAATATGTCAAAGTAAAATTTATGTTTATGTTAACTCTATTCCATCTTTATTTTATATGGCGCAATAGCAAAGTGTTAACTATGATGGCTGACAAACAAATTGATCATGGTTTGATACCCATTCTCGTCTTTAAAAAAAATTTAAAATTGTTTCAAATTTAAGTTGACTAAAACTGTTAATCATTAGTAAGTTAAAAATAATGGTTGGTTAAAAAAAACCTTTTTTCTTCCTTTTTGTTGCGCCACAAACTAAGCCATAATGAGCCAACCATTAGTTAGTCAGTACGCAGCTAACTAATAGTGCACTTCCAGTTTATCAGCCAAAAACTCACTAGAAATAAGCTAACTTGTGGTTATTTGAAACTTATGCAGCGTGAGTGAGTACTGACTCGTTCTGAGGACATTACGTTGAAAAACTGAATAGCGTTTAACATGTAAAATGAGTTATCTTTTGAGTCAGTTGTCACTCGTCTCTGATTAACCATTAATTACTTTTAAATTAGCTCAAATCCCGACAGGGTTATTAAACGACATCATTTATTATTGGTTTAGTATAATACATGCTACGGCAATACATTTAAAAAACAAGACGTATTTACACTCCAAGACTGTTTACGCAGCCCTCTGTATGTATTAGAGAGCTGCGTAAGCAGTCTTGAAATGTAAAAACGTCATGATTTTTAAATGTATTCACGTCGGATGTATTATACTAAACCAATAATAAATGCTGTCGTACTATAAGCGAAGCACGATGGATTATTGGTGTATGTGTATATCAGTTGTAACAAGCGATGTCGCAAGACAGCTTGTTTGTAACAAACACTCAAAAAAAGTACTGTTGATTAGTGTATGCTTGTTATTTTTCATATTGTACGTTTGAGTGTGTGTGCAATATGTAGATGGTAAGCTCCCAGTAAAAAATAGGATCATCCAAAGAGTAATCTTGTAGCGCTCCCTTGCAAGCAATGGATTACTCCATTAAACTCCGGATCTCATTGGATTTTTAACACAGCATGTCCGCAGACACGAGTACTCCTTTTAAGCTCCTTATGGACGACAGAGGGAGTAATCGTTTTTGTCTCCTAAAAGAGCATAAAGGGAGTAAAGATTCATATAAAAGAATTTTTCAATTTCTTTTTTAACTAGTCGTCTTAAATGACGCTTAGAAACTAAATTTTGACACATTTTTTAACAATTTGTTACTATACCCGTACCTTTTCGCTTTTTTTAATAACACGTCTTTCGCTTTTTAAAACTAAACTGACTAAATAGAAAAACAACACGAAAACATCAACAATTAACAGTTATGTCAAAGAAAGAAAAAAACCAAAAACGAACTGATACATCCCTCCTTGATCCATTTGGAGTATTAAGCGAGGCATAAACAAAAAAAAATTTCGATAGCTCGCTTATTACTCCAAATGGACGAACAAGTCATTACTCCTTTATTGCTCGATGATGGATTAATCCATATATTTTTTACTGGGCTATTATGTGATTAACCGCATACAACTAATGTTAATGCATGTGTGTGCCTTTGCATGTGCGCAGAAAAATAAAAGATAATACACACATACATGCATGACGTTTGTACACGTGCTCATGCGTAGAATGAAGCAAGTATCCTCACAAAAACATAAATGTGAAAAAGGGCCAAGTTCCTATAAAAAGTTCGGCCATTAAAAGTAGTGAGATATACATTTTGACCAAGTTCTTGTTTGGTACAATACCTATCATTGAAATATGCTATACATTATATAAATTTGTAATCGTAAGGTTGTCATATAATTTCTAGATAATCTGCTAACTTGACAGCATTTTGACCGATATAAAGAAATGAACAAATAAAAATTTTTCTCTCCTTTTATAGAAAAGTAAAAATATTGCCAAGTTAGCAGATTATCTAGAAATTATATGACAACCTTACGATTACAAATTTATATAATGTATAGCATATTTCAATGATAAGTATTGTACCAAACAAGAACTTGGTCAAAATGTATATCTCACTACTTTTAATGGCCGAACTTTTTCACATTTATGTTTTTGTGAGGATCTGACTACTTTTTGAAAAATTTTCTATGATAAAATTTTTTACACTTAAAATTTCTAGTGTGTTTTATTTCTATTCATGATCACTTTGCCACTTAAAAATGGCAAAGGTACATAAAATAATGGGTTAGAGCGTGAGTAAAAATGCACTATTGTGTTATTACAACGGGTCGCCAGTGTGTAAGCAATTTGGTAAGAGTCGTCTGGAAAGAAACATGTAAAATACAGCGTCAATTTTAGTGGGAGTGATCCCGGCTTTTTTCTCAATATATTTACATATTAAAGTCTACTTAGCCGAAGTACATAAATCAAAAGGATATGCCCAATGTGCATGCAAAGTTTCAATAGGGTAGGTGGTGCATTAATTTTTGGATTTTCCGATTGAATAAATCAATTAGGATTATTTGTCTACAAAATGTCAGCTCCATACGTAAAATTTTTATGGGCCTGCCCCCGCAGATTTTTATATCTGTTAGTGCTTATGATTCATGTAAAGTTTTGTAGGAAAAAGCTATTGAGAAATACATGAGTAATAGACTAAAAACTGCTAAGCCGAAGTACATGAAGGAAAATGCTAAGATTTATGGGTGAAGTCACGGACACTTTTCAAAACAGGAAATTTTTACTTTGGATAAGTTCAATGTGTATGAAAAGTTTCAATAAAATAATAAAAACTTAATTTTGAGTTTACAGTGCTTTTTCCCAATCCCTGATTGAAACTTCTGGTTTCTTAGATTTTTCTCAGTGATATCTGATTTAGATTAATTTGTGTACCAAATTTCAGCTCTCTAGTGCGAATTAGAGTTTTAGCGGATAAAACTTCTTGGTTTTAAGATTTTCCCATTGGCTTACTCATCTACACTTGCTTGTGTATAAAATTTCAGCTCTCTAGCGTGAACTATAACTTACAATTTTATGAGCATCACCCCTCCCACTATTTTAAACTAACAATATTTCTGTGAGCAGCGCTTATAATTCATGCTAATTTTCTTCTAAAATATGCTAGACCGAAGTAGATTAAATTCAAGGCCAAAATTGTATGGGAGTAATTACGCCCACTTTTTTATGTGATAGTTTAAAGCATTGTATACGTGTAACACATATGCAAGTTTTCACTAAAATGGCTTAAAATAAAAGCTGTACATTAACAGCCTTATTTATAAAACTTTTTAAGGCTTTATAAAGGGATTTTGAGACAAATTTTCGTAAGAAAATTTTTTTTAAAAAGCCTTAATAAGATTTATAAATAAGGCTGTAAGTTTTTTGGTTCAAACAATAGTAGCGTAGCCCCGCCCATTCTGGTAATATATTTTGGTTTTTCAGATTTTTCTAGTTGGTTTCTCACCTGGACCTACTTGTGTATCAAATTTCAGCTCATACGCGCCCCTCTGACTAATATTTCTGGATTTTCAGGTTTTTCTTCTTGTTTTCTCACCGATACCTACTCATGTATCCAATTTCAGCTCCTTAGCGCAACTTTTAATGTTAAATATTTATGGGCGTAACCATGCCCACTTTTCCAAACTCAAGATTTTGTTCGGCTAGTGTTTATTATTTGTGCCAAGTTTCGTTGTAAGCGGATAATAATACATACAGAAATAGTATATCTAAATATGCTGAGGCGTAGTACACGAAAATGAAGTTGAAACGGTATGGGCGTTTTAACGCCCACTGTTTTAAAGAAACATTTTTAGGCTTGCCCTATACCAGTATGTATGCCGAATTTCAATAAAATAGCTTCCGTTAAGCGCCTTAGATTTGCTTTTTTAATTCTAGCCTTTATGGGCGTGAGTCAGTGAGGCAGTGAGTATGTCTTAAAATATGCACTTTTTGCACCTTCATATCTCCGGAACCTTTCATAGTATGTATATGTCTGAATAAAAAAAAACAACAAGTACATATGTGAGATAATTTTTTACATCTTTTAATAGATTAAATAGGTCTTCTAACATATTACAAAAAAATTTGTAATTAGAAATTGTGGAACAATCAACTGCCTTGAAGTAATTTATTTAAACCGACAAAGTTATCATAATTAAAATTATATTTCGGTAAGGGATCCAAAGATTCTTTATCGTAAGGTAAAAACTCGAAACTGAAATCAAGTGATAAATTGCAAGATGCTTTAACAAAATCAGTAGAAAAAAAGATCTAGAATTGTTCCTATATTATTTTTATAACAATTAAATTGCTTAAGGGCATTGTATAGGACAAACCCAGTTACATATTCATCAATTTCATTAATGATATCAAATGTTAGTAATCACCCTTATTCTATTTGGCGTCGGCAACATCGTCATCAATTTTAAAACAACATCAATATAACACAACATCAATGCTAACTTTGTATTCCCTAACAGTGTTATGACGACGTTGCCTATTTATCGATAAATACAATACACATATCTAATATTTGAGTCAGCTGCTTCATTTTGTTTACTATTTTTGGTAAAAGTATTTTTTTATAAGTAAAAGCTTTGTAAATAAATTAAAATAAAATGTTTTTCTTTCCTATTGAGACGATGAAAATAAAAAAAAAAATTAATAGTGAAAATAAGATTTCTCAGACAAAAGTCATGCATTTGCCAGTTACCCACGGAGAAAAGTAAGTGATAAGTTCTCTTATGTTTTTGGAAAATAATGGGCAATGTTCATCCTTTTAATATTTTACAAATATTTTAGGATGAACAAAACATCATTTAGGAATGTATTGGATACAATAGAGCCTAACTTTTGAAACAAAAGCTATCAGATCAACGTTTATTGGAGCTTGGAGCTTCCTCCAAAGGTACTCAGTGCTAATTGTTTCTATACCTCGCCTTCAGTTGCTTTGCTGTTGTTGTTTGCAACCTTTTTTTCATTTAAACCTCAAGTCGCGCCAGGCCTGTAAAAAAATTTTATCATACAGTATACTTTCCCAACACACTATTTACCTTACATTTTGCCATCCACCACTAGTTCTAATTGGTGGACCGAGGGAATTTAGTGCAGTCTCACTTTCCCACCTTGAAATTATTAGGAATACTGCCCCTGCGGAATCCTCTAGCAAAAGAAGGACTTTTCCAACTCTTCCACAAGCTTTTCAAATTGGTTGGGTTTGGTAATTTTAATTTTGTCCATATTATATTTTTCACTTTTTTTAAGAACTTTTTTCAAATAAATATGTACATTTTTATATCTATTTATATTTCACTTTTTACCATTTAAATTATTTTTCAAATTCGTTGAGGCATGCACACAACAGAACACGACATCAAAAACACTGACGACAAAATGAACGGCAACATCAACATCAATGTTTTTTTCAGAATACCAAACATATGCTGACAGTCATCGATAAATGGCAATACTATCTACGGGAATACCGATTTGCTAAACAACATTAAAAACGACGTCGTGTTATGTTGCCGACGCCAAATAGAATAAGGGTGAATACGTTTTCTTCAGTATTCCAACTAACATTATGTAAGTAAAGAACTCCCAACACTAATATAAATTGATTAATATCTAAACCATCGAAAATATTTTGAATATTTTTCAAACGATATCTATAAGTAGTAGGGGTTATATATGAATTAAGAATATAAATCGTGTAATTATTAGAAAAAGTTAATTTAATTCAAATTTGCTCAAAAATATTAACATATTTAAGAGAAACAACATCTGATTTAAGATTTAAAGTTGTATGTTTATATAAGTCAAACGTTTTCTTGGCTTTTAGTTGCGTTGTACATTCATTTTCTCTCATCCATATAGTTACTCGTATAAGAAACGCTAGAAAATTCCATTATCAATGTGAGCATTTAGCCAGAAGGGAAATTGTTTCACATTTAATTATGCGCTGCATTAAATATACAATTTTATCAGAAATTTGCAATAGCTAATTGAAATTTTCTATTAAAAATTGCAAATGCAAAAAAAAAAGATAACGTACATCTATAAATAAACAATAAGGTATATTTACATTAATTCCTAAAAGACATTTTTCAAGGTGTGTTTTATTTTCTTTTTACGCAAATGCTTTGATTAATAATTAAGAATATTATAAGCAAAAACTTATTTAGAATTTTATTTTTCTCATAAAGTTTTCAATGACTTTAACGACCGGAAAATAAAACCAATAAATTAATGACAATGACCAGCTGGGAAATATCTTAAATGTGTGTTAATATATAAAATAATAAAATTTTTTATTATTTGTTTTAATAATAATGATCATAATGATGAGTCTTTTAAAAAAAAAAAAAAAAAAAATTAATAAAATTTTCAGCATGTAAGACTTTGAAAATAAAACGGAAAGCGTTACAAAAAATATTTAATGCCATTTTATTAAAATTAAAAAAAAACTCAAACAAGCACAGTGAGCCATTAATAAAAAAATAGAATGAATAAAGTCCACGCTGTTAAACCATAAATGGAAGGTAACTTGTATTTGCCAGCTGTAGTAAAAAATTAGTTCAAAGTAGATATTTTTGTATTCAATCTTAATGATTTTTTAACTGTTGGAATGGGGTTGAAGTTTACTTTCGCAAAGTTTCTGCAAGCAGCACAAAAAAGCTTCATACTTCGTGAATTTAATAATAAATTTTATGGAAAACAAAAATATAAAGAAATTGTTTTTGCTTTTTGAAATAAATTCAGTGAGCCGAGGGATAAAAAAAAGAGAGTCAAAGCGGAATTTTGGTACCATTTTTACATTCTAAACCTCTTTTAAGGTATTGAAGAAAGCAGAAAGCTTTTTGGTGCGTTATTTTCCTCTGAACAGAATCTCGAATGAGTTTTGGCACTTACAGAGCGGTAAATTCGTACCCATTTTCGGTACTTTTTTTTGTTAATTATAAATTAAATATAACATATGTACTTGTAAACATAATCTACTATTACTTAAATGCAAGTTTTTTTCTGAGGGCCCACAAAAGGTACCAGAAGGTAAATATGCGAAACGATGTTAAAAATTTAAATCTGAGTTAGTTATTATTAACTGATACATAGTATTCTTGAATAAAGAAGCATTTGCTTTTTATTTAAAAATTTAAAATATGTTGTAGGTGTTTTTTTTTTAATTTTGAAGTAAAAAGCAAATGCTTTTTTTTATTAATTTTACCCATTGGCTTTTCAAAGTTACTTTGAATATTAATTTGGTACCTTTGAAAAATATTTTTCGGAAAAGGGAATTTTACAAAAGAAAGTACTTTTTTCCAAACACTTTTGTTGTATTACTTTTAGGAAAGAACACTTTTTGTATAGGGTGTTTTAAGGAAGTGGTACTTTCTTGCAAATATAATTTATTAAAGTTTAATTTTTGAAAATGTACTTTTGGGATATGAAAACTTTTGGATAAGGTACTTTTCGCAAGAGTTGTACCTTTTCAGAATATTATTTTATAAAAAGAGAAATCTTTCAAAAAAGTACTTTTCAAAAAAAAAGGTATTTACTTAAGAAGGTGCTTTAAGAAAAAGGCACGATTGGGACTCTTACGAGATTTACAATGAAAACTTTTAATTTAATATTATTTCAATATAAGTTTTTATTATTTTATTTGCTCATATTCAATTTCAATAAAAATTTAATAATATTTATTTTTATTTTTTGGTATGTTTTTACATCCTCATGTTGTATTACACCATTTTTATACCCTTTTCCAGAATATTAATAAGCGAGCCATAAAGTATAAAGTATAAGACGAATAAGCGATGTCCGTCTGTCCGTCTGTCTGTACGTGAAATCGGTTTTCCGAAGCTCCCAGAAAAGCTAGAGACTTCGTTCTTAAACTTGTGTATCAGACATGGTCCAAAAAAGATTGGTATTGAAAAGCAGCAAAATCGCGCTGACGGTTTCAGAGCTGGAAAACTTAAACTTTATTTTGTCATACAAAATTACAACCGAAAAGTAGTTATTATTATTTTTTTTTATTAAATAAACTTATTTTATACTTCAGTATGAATAGAATTGATATTTTTAGAGTCTGAACACAATGTAACGATTATTTGTTGCGGTGCAATTTTTAATACGATTTTGAAGTAAAAAACCGCTGTGCGGAACGGAATACAATTAAAATCAATTTTATTTTCATTGCGGACTTTCTTATTCTCTCAATTTTTGACACTCTTTTTCTTTCTGATGTTGCCATAGTTTTTGAATAATTGGCGGTGTTCACAACATTATTGTGAACAAAAACATGATTTTGAAGTTCAAAAATTTTTGTCATAAAATATAAAAGTTTAAAAAATATATGCATCTGCGAATGTATAAAATGTTAATCATTTTTTGTTTTTAGTTACTGCCATTACAAAATATTTAGGACAAAAAGTAAATTTTTTATAAAAATGTATGCACAAAAAAATTAATAAAAATTTAAACAATGACAAGTATTGCCAGCGCCGTCTTCCGTTGTATTATGTTTATTTTTCTCTTCCGCAACGAGAAATCGCACCGCGCCGCAAACATTGTGTTTAGACTCTTAATTGGAAAAAATTAAAAAAATTAAAAAGACGTTTCCAGGGTTGGAAAACTTTAACTTTTTTTCTTATATAGACGTAACATACTAAAACAAATTTTTCCTTTTTTCTGTAAATTAAACATATCTTATATTCATAAAAGAAAGAGCTTGAAGAAAGAAATCAAAAAATCAAAAAGGATTTTACCAGGGTTGGAAAACCTACAATTTTTGTGATATATAAAATTAACTACCGTAAACTAATTTTTTATTTATTTTTATTAAATAAACTTATTTTATATTTAACCACGAATAAAATTGATATTTCAAATTAAGAAAAATTTAAAAAACGTTTTCAGGGTTAGAAAACTTTAACTTTTTCTCTTATGCAAAAGTAACTTACTAAAGCAAATTTTTCATTTTCTTTATAAATTAAACATATCTTATGTTCTTAAAAGAAAGAGATTGGTGTAAGAAATCATAAAGTTCAAAACAGATGATTCCAGGGTTGGGAAACTGAAACTTTTTGTGATATAAAAAATTAATTACCGAAAATTAATTTTTATTTATTTTTTATTAAACAAACTTATTTTTGACTTAAGTACGAATAAAATTGGTATTTAAAATTAAAAAAAAAAACTTCAAAAACTTTAAAAGAAGTTTCCAGGGTTGGAAAACTTTAACTTTTTTTTTACAAAAAGGTAACTTACTAAAACAAATTTTTCATTTTCTTCTCTAAATTAAACATTCTTATATTCTTAAAAGAAAGAGATTGGTGTAAGAAATCAGAAAAATTTAAAAAGGATACTTCCAGGGTTGGGAAACTTACATTTTTTGAGATATCAAAAATTAACTAGCGAAAACTAATTTTTATTTTTTTTAATAAACTTATATTATACTTCTGTGCGAGTAAAATCGGTATTTCAACTAAAAAAAAAAATTAAAAAAATTAAAAAGATGTTGCCAGGGTTGGAAAACTTTAACTTATATAAAATTAACTACCAAAAAATAATTTTTATTTTTTTATTAAATAAGCTTATTTTATACTTCAGTACGAATAAAATGGTATTTCTAATATAAAAAAAAAATAAAAAATTAAAAAGACGTTTCCTGGGTTGGAAAACTTTAACTTTTTTTTATACAAAAGTAACTTACTAAAACAATTTTTTCCTTTTTCTCTATAAATTAATAATATCTTATATTCTTAAAAGAAAGAGATTGGTAAAAGAAATCAGAAAAATCAAAAAGGATGATTCCAGGGTTGGGAAACTTACACTTTTTGTGATAAATAAAAGTAACTAAGTCTAATTATTTTTTTTCTTTTGCTTTATAAATTATATATATTTCACGTTTTGGAAAGAAAAGTTTGGTGAAGAAAAGTATAAAAATAAAAACCATAGCTCCGTAGCTGGAAGCTTTGAACTTTTTTCTTCTGGATATTAAAGAAACTAAATAAAACATTTTTTTAATTTCCTTTTTTCTTCTTTCACTTAATCCACTTTTTATATTTTTTTAAGAACTACTAGATTGCTATAAGGGATCAGAAAAATCTTAAATGATGATTCTAGGGTTTGAAAATTATTATTTTTTTCTTTGTACATAAAAGTAAATATGTCAAACTATTTTTTTCTTTTTGTTTATACTTTATGTATGTGCTTATGTATGTACCTCTATACTACATAAGAGCACTTTGGTAAAGGGTATATAAGATTCGGCACAGACGAATATAGCACTCTTACTTGTTAATTTATTCATTTTTAATAAATTTTCAATTGTATACCCTAATAATATGAAAACAAAGCGTTTAATCAACTAGAAAAATAATTTAATTTCAGTTTTTTTCTCATGACATGACGCCATATAAAGTCGGCCATTTTGAATTTATAAATCTGATAACGGATTAGTAATCAGCGACCCCAAAACTCCCATACCTGTACAAATTCGTGGCTCATATTCTACATTTTTCGACTTTTGGCCGCTCACACCGAAAAAAGTTTTGTAAATACAATTAACTTATTTGTGAATATAATTAAAATATTATTTAAAAAGGCACCGACAACGATTTTTGTAAATACAAACAAACATTTGTAACATAAGAACACAAAATCAACTGAATTATTTCCAATTAAAATGATCATGTTATTCACAATGGAGTTGTTAACAAATTTTTTTTTTTAAATAAATTTGTTTTTCAAATTCGAATGTGTTGTTTTTTTACATTTTTCCTGGTATATAGAAAAAAGAGCTAAGATAGAAAAATTATTTTTCAATATAAAATTTGACTTTTGTTATGATAGAAATATATCAGGTGTAGACGTAGGGTTAGTATTTGATTTTATTGGTTAAATTTTAACAGCCGTATTCATAAAAATTTTAAACCGAGTTTCAAACATTGTTTAAGCAAAATTCGCTAAAATTGTATTCATAATAGAATTTTAGCTTAAAAAACGGGTTTTTAAACCTTGCGTAAATCAGCAAATTTTAAAATTGACTGCCCCCATGTTTAAACCAATTTTAAGGTGACGTTGTTGTAATATTGCTTCGTTTTTGTTTACATTTTGAACTTTACCTGTATGTACATATGTGTGTATGTATGTATGTACTTATGTATGCATGTATGTATGCATATGCCAGTGTTATTTAGAAGAAAACAATGTAATTTTTTTTTATAGGAACTATTGCGGAAATAACAAATATACTCCAAAGAATATTTAAAAGAAAAGGAGCGATCCAGTTTCCATTCCCAGTCATTGTTTTCTCATTTTATGTGTTAAAAAAAATAGTATAATTGTAGAAAATTAACTAGTGATGTATAAACACTCAAAACAAACAAAACAAAGCTCGTTATTCTAGTGCTTCTTTATCTGCAATAAAATAAATAATATAAAAAGCACTTTTAACAAAGATTTGTTGTGAACTTTGTTTATTATTTTATTAAATACAAGTTGGAACATATCTTTTATTTTATAGAAACAATATTTCTCTGAAAACCGACAAATAAACAAAATAGACACGAGTACTTTGTGAGTTAACAATCGTTGTTTTGCAGAACTAATATGCAAGTGACAAATAAAGAATACAGTGTTGCCACGATATTTTAATAAAATCTAGTTAATTGATTTTTAGTTAAAAAACTGATTATGAATACCAATATTTAAAAAACGTTATTTAGCCTTAAAACGTTTTTTAACTAATATGAATTTTAAACCTCAATCAACTTTTTTTTATGAATACGGCTGTAAGGTTTTTGGAATGAGTCGAACCGGCAACATCTTGACTAATAGACTAACTTACTTACTTACTATTCAGCTAGAGAGCAAATAGTTATTTGATACGCAAATAATGAATACATGGAAAACATGATTTCTTATGTGTCTTCTACATGTGCGCATTGCGTTATGATATAATCTAACGACGTTTTTCGGCCGTTTGTTGGAATTCACACGTATAGAACACGAGCAATCAAAATAACCAACAACAATTGCACATCAGCGCGTTGTGTCAATCAACAAGCAAGATAAACACTAAAATAAACAAATTAAGTTAAATGATATTTTAAAATGCGCGGTATTGATAAATATTGTATTAAGTTAATGACAAATATTATTGAAATTAACATTTTTTTCAATAACATGGTTTTGTTGACCATAATTCTTGTAAATTTTTTCTGTGCACAGTGGGCTTTGGCCACACTGTGCGACGAACTAAACAAATTTTAAGTTAGCAGTTTAATTTTCTTTAGAAAAACTTTTATTTATTTAAAATAGAATTGGTCTATATAGAAAAAACTTTAATTTGTATTCAATGACTTACATAAATAAATCATATATTTTTATTTTATTTTAATAAAGGCCCTTGTAATTATTATTATTATTATTATTACTATTTATTTTTCTACCATCACTACATTTCAAAAATATTGATATTTTTAAATCATATTTTGAGTATTTACTATTGCAACAAATAATTAAACTTATTCTAGAATTAATATACATATAAGAATATTTGAAGTTAAAGAAAAAAGATAGATAAAAACCTTCTAAAGGTAATTGCCCTTCATTATGTTCAATCATTTAGATAATATTTCAAAAGTTCTAATGAAATTGTTTTCCTAATTGTTTTTTTTTACTTTTGCAGATTCAATAAACGAAAAATTTCCCCGCATTCTTAAAAAGGTAAGTTCTGTTAAACTTTTATCATTTATATGTATACATTATTGTAATATAATAATTTTCTTCTTATAATTCTCATTCATCTCGAACATTAAACCAACAATTAAACAATTACATTTCATTTTAATTTAAATCATTCACTGTAATATTTGCTAAATTAAATTGAGGTCAAGATTAAAAACAAAACAAAATTTAATTTAAATTGTTGTAAATAAGAAGTAACATCGGAAGCACAAAAAATAAAAGCAATCACAAAGGCCTTCAGTCGCATTTGAAAATTGCAAAATGTTAAACTGTGTCAATTTGAAAATGCTACAATCAAAATATCGTTAATTTTTATTTAAGGAAGAACTTCATGCCTAATAAAAAAGATCTTCGATGGAACTCAATAAGATCCTGAATTTATAATCTGGAAGTAGAGTAAATTTTGATAATTTCAAATAATTTTTACATAGGGTTGTCATTGTGAAAGGTTGTCTTTTTTGATCCATATTCAGTGAAACCGAAGTCGTGCTCATGATGTTCAGTGAGTCTAATTTTCCGTATTTTCTTTTTTCCTTTTCCTAAATTTCTTTTAAATCAATATACTTTTAAGCTTCAATAAAAAAAGCGAGTTATAAGTTTGTAGTGTGTGCTTGTGTGTCTGTGTATGTTTGGATGTGTGTGTCTGTACGAGTCCACGTACAGACCAAACGGCTAAAACAATTTTCATTCAGTTTTTTTCCGTTTGTAAGGTGACTTAATTGAGAGTGTTCTTACCTATGCTTAAATATATTACATTTTTGTTTTTGTTATTTTTAAATAAAAATATAATACTTCATGACATTGTTTTAATTTTCCTAAGATCAAGACTTATCGTATACTTACGAACTACAAATTATCTCTAATTACGCATAAGGGAAATAACTTCTTAATTAACTATATGGATGTTGTTTATAACCTGTTCCAGAAAAGTAAAAATATACACTTATTAATTTTTTGGAAGTACATAAAAACTGCTTCCTGAATAATTATTTTAAAATTTTTTTCACTGGGTACTGAAGCTCAAGTTCGGTATTTTGAATGTTTTATTTTACTGGAATATGTGTAATATTTTTTTTTTAATGCATGTATTTATTTATTGTATCTTCATATATGAACTAACAATAAGTATTCAAATCTTAAATCTATAAAAAAAATTATTAGGCCCGACCAGTGTCGGACATAAACTTAGTGGTAGTTATAAATAATACATTAGTAGTGATAATAAAAAAGGGGTTGGGGGGGGGGGAAAGTATTTTCAAGTAGTCTCATCTGGAGTGTTAGGTATAAGAGCCCGTGTGTCCCTCTTTTTTAAGCGGATGTGTCCAGTAAAGTTCAAAATATTACGAGCAAGCGGATTAGGATGTGATTCGAGTTTTGTTAAATATTTGCCTGCGTATTTTGCAATTTCTTCAGTCACTAGTGGCATATTTAAATCACGATGTATAATAGAATTTTGGATGTAAGCTGAAACAGTGCCCCATAACTGAATTCCGTAGCGCCATATTGGCTTCAAAAGCGACTTGTATAATAAAAGTTTGCAATCTAGGCTGAGTGTTGAGTTTCTGCCAATCAACCAATATATTTGAGTTAACTTAAGTTTCATCTGAGTTAACTTAGAGTCAATATGATGTTTCCATGTAAGTCTTCGATCAAGGTGTATACCAAGGTATTTCACTTGGGAATGTTGAGGAATATTTTGATTGTTGATTCGAATGGGGGAGCAAGTATCTCTTCTTAGGGTGAACGCTATATGGACACACTTTTGTTCATTGACTTTACTTCTCCATAAGTTCAACCATATTTCCAGCTGAGTGATATGTTCCTGGAGATTGCGGGATGCCTCATAAGGGTTTTCGTGCACACTCATACAGGCTGTATCATCGGCAATAGTAGAAATATGGATATTATTGCTCACAGGCATATCACAAGTATATATTAAATACAAGACAGGACCCAGAATACTACCCTGGGCCACACCAGAAGATATAGTTTCGGGCACACTCGTGAACTCTCCTTCCACAACAGTGATCTTCCTATCAATAATATAACTTTCCAAAAGCTTTTGAATGTTTATTGGCAGATATGTCTTCAATTTTAAAACTAGGCCTTCGTGCCATACTTTATCAAACGCCTGAGAAACATCAATAAAGAGAGCAGAACAATACTTCTTTTCTTCAAATGTTCTTCTTACAACTTGGACCAGTCTATGCGTTTGTTCAATCGTGCTGTGCTGACTTCTAAAGCCAAATTGATGGTCCGGGATGCACCCATTATCAGTTAAAATTTTGGACAATTTAGTCATGAGCAGCTATTCGAAAATCTTTGAGATTGTAGATAGTAAGCTTATAGGCCTATATGACTCAGTCTTGGTAAGATCTTTGCCCGCCTTTGGAATCATTTTGATCTTGGCCTGTTTCCAGTTATGTGGAAAATACTGCATTCTTAAAATAGCATTAAAAGTAAATAGCAGGATTCTTATTGCAATATGAGGCAAGTTCATGAGTATTTTGTTACTAATGCCATCAATACCTGGAGCTTTCTTCGGGTTGAGTTCAGCAATTACTTTTTGTACTTCACGCATCTTAAACCTTAAGGGACGAGGGGGTAGAGAAACTACACACGGTAAATCAGCAGCACCCGTACATGAATTGGGAGTGAATACAGATTTTAAATGCTCAAATATATATGTGTAATATACGCGAAAAAACATGTCAGTGGCGACATACATACATATGTACATATAAATATATATATATATATATATATATATATATATATATATATATATATATATATATATATATATATATATATTATCAAATTCAGAACAGAAAAAAATCTTGTCGCATGTGTTCTAATATTTTTCATACGAAGTCTTACATTCAATGAATGAAAAAATAATCAGCTGTTTCATCGTTAACACCGTTCTAAATCCCAATTGGCTTTACAAATCACCAAAGCAAAATGTATTTCTTGCACGTTATGGTGGCAATGATGTCATTATGTATGACCTGCGTAATCAGCCTTGAAATGTGTGGCATGTGTTATACTGAAACAATAATAAATGCTGTCGTACGATGGATGTATTGATGTTCGTGTATAATAAATGTTTACAAGCGATGTCGAGAAGACTTCTTGTTCGTAACAAGCAATCAAAAGAAGTAGTGTTGATGCGTGTATACTTGTTATTTTTCATATTGTATCTTTGAGTGTGTGTGTAAGATCTAGATGGCAAGCTATTATGTGTTTAAGGATGCTTTTTTAAAGCAAGCGCACACAGCTAATGTCAATGCACTTGTGCGTTTGTATGTGTGCAGCAAAACCAAAGATCATACAAACAACGTATGTTTATATACAGGGTGGGCCAAAAGAAACCAAGGGGTGTAAAAGTTTAATAACTTTTTTGTTTATTAATTTTTTTTTTATTTTTTCTATCAGATTATATAGAAAACACTTGGAAAATTTATAATGGAGAGGTTCACAACTGAACAGAGAACCAGAACAATAGAATTTTATTATTTAAACCAGAGATCAATTATTTTAACGCAAAGAGCATATCGTCGATATTTTAACGTCAGAATTTCGCCCTCTGAAGCGATGATTCGTTGCTTAGTTAATCGTCATCACTAACATGGCAGCGTAAGAGATTTGCCTCGAACCGGTAGACCACGTTTAAGTCGCACTGCGGAAAATATTTAACGAGTACAGTAGAAATGTCTCGTACGTCACTACGGCGCATTTTAAAAAAAGATTTACTGTTATACCCATATAAGGTGCAATTGGTCCAAGAATTAAAACCCGCAGATCATCGGCAACGTCTAAATTTTGCAGTTAAATTTCAAGAGTTGGCCAGAAATGAAATCAACTTTATTGAAAATTTGATTATGAGTGGTGAAGCTCATTTTCATTTGAATAGCTTTGTTAATAAGCAGAACTGTAGGTTCTGGGGTTCTCAAAATCCAAGAGTCATTCATCAACGCCAATTGCACCCCATCAGGTGTACAGTATGGTGTGGGATCACATCTGAAAATGTCATTGGGCCCTACTTCTTCGAGAATGAAGATGGAAGTGCTGTAGCCGTAAATGGAGAGCGGTATCGGTTTATGATAGAAAATTTTTTACGTCCTGCTCTTGAAAACAGACCTGGTATGTGGTTTCAGCAGGACGGAGCCACTGCCCATACTGCCCGAGACACAATGGCACTTTTAAGTCAAATTTTTGGAGAGCGAATAATTTCTCGAAATTCGGAAATTATTTGGCCAGCGCGATCGCCAGATTTGACAGCACCCGACTTTCTTCTTTCGAACGCTACAGCCACAAGTTTTGAAAGATGTTATGGAAAATGCTCTAAAAAGAGCCCATCAGTGCGAAACTGAAAACGGTGGTCATTTAAGAGACGTCATTTTTCATACTTAGTGTAAAAAAATTTCCATTTTGTATATTATATAATCTGAAAGAAAAAATTAAAAAAAGGTAATAAACAAAAAAGTTATTAAACTTTTACACCCCTTGGTTTCTTTTGGCCCACCCTGTACATGCATGATGTTTTTATACGCGCCCATGCGCATGAAGAAGCAAGCATCACAAATTTTTCCGTCACGAATTATTTTCTTCTTTGCTGTTATACCTACAATACTGAAACAAATGTCTTGCCAATAGTGTTGTTTAGCGTTTGTTTTAGAAGATTTCGCTGTAGTAAAGGAATTGAAAAATCCCTCATATCTCAAAAGTTCTTGAAAGTGGTTTTTTACAGGGGTGTAATACATAAATAAATTGTGCTTTTCGCTGCATACTTAAATAAAGTGTAATGTGTATTTAAATTCGATTTAAGTTTTATGAGCGTATCATATGTTGTTGTGCGTGTTTATTGAAAACTTACTCAAAACATTATGTGGTCTTAGTAATAACTTCATTTGATCGTATTAAAAAGAATTAAGTTTAATTTTCATAAATTTATAATATATATAATATATAGTTTCATATCATGGAATAAATAAATAGGAAAATGCATTGTGTTGTTCGTTTGGTTTCATAAAATGTGTTTTTATGCGGTTTTAATTTTCTACATGTTGATAATCTAACTTTTTTGTTTATATATGACAGCGGTTATTTAGGAAGCTTTCCATAATACTGGGAAATTTTTTAGAGCTGCTATACTTTCAACGCAATTTAATAAGAACTTTAATTTACCCCAGAAAAAATTAAATCGTATATAAATATAATTTAAGTTTAAGTAAAAATTAGCTAATTATGTATTTAAATATTAAGTTAGAAACTGGGGAAGTCAGGTGGTGAATGATTAAATAGAGGTAAGCTTCATTATTTTTACAACTCTGCTTTTTTGCACGTTTTTAATGATGCAGAGTTGCAGCGCCTGTAGTGTCAATGAGGCGCATTAAATTTTCAAAGCTGTGTTTAATATCCATTTTATTGATTATTTTATTTCGCTAATGATTCTGCTACACAATACCGACGAAGCAGCTTTTCTTCCAAATATGTACATGTGTTCCATGATATCACCGATTCTCTTATTCTATAATGTGTCAAAATAGCTTAAATTTCTAATATTAAATGCAGAATTTCCCAAGAATAGAAGAATGTTAATCCTCTTCTGCAACCTTGCATTTCATTTCAGAACTCTATTTTATTTTTAATGCTCTCAACGCATCTTATATGATTTTATAAAAACTTGTTGACTTTCCCTTGCATGAACAGATACGCATTGTTTAAACGAATTAAGCTGGAGATGGATACAAGTGCGGTGGGAAACATGCCGCCACCGACGCCATCCCATTCACTTTTTAAGTAAGTTTGTCAGTTAGCCATTCGAACGTGTTCGCGTGCATACAATTTCGTTTAAACTCAAAAATAAAAACGCCAGCCTTGCTCGCACATGCCCTCCATTTACCACAACATGAATATATTCGTTGATGGCTCATCATACGGCAACTTAATTTATTCACGCGCTTGATGCCATGCGTATGATTGTTTTCGAGTTTGACTACAGACATGCGTCTAGGATTTTAACAGTAGAAGGTCTAAATACATACAAAGTTTTTCGTTGAGAAAACTTCACAGTATGTGCCTTCCTTCCATTCCAAATTCATATCTTTATGAACGTGTTTTATTTGTAAACAGTCGTTATTAAGGGTGTAATAAACGTAAAAAAAACTTGTATCTCGGCGCATCTTGTCTGTTTCATTGGCCTGTATTCTTATCATCATCGTCATGATGATGATGATGATCATCATCATCATCATCATGATAATTGTCCTTATTAACATTTAAGGCAGTTATTGTTCTGTTTTAAAGCAGATTGAAGTTTTTTTATATGATATTATTGTTGCTGCTGCTGGTGTGTTTTTTTTTGCTGGTTTTGCAACAGAAAAGCGATAATTTTCACATCTGATTGGTCACGCTTTTTTTTTATCGATGGAATAAAATCATAAAACGTTAACAACAACAACGACTACATTTAGTATTCTGTAAGTTTTTATGCTGTGATATTTAAAAAAATATGAATGAAGTCTTTTTTGTTAACGGACTTAAAGGCGAATGTGCGGGAGAGAGAAAGAGAGAATAAAGCAGCAATTCCAATTATAAATTTTATTTGAATTGACAACTTTTTGATTTTATTGCTATTCATATCATATGGTAATTAAATAAATTTTGTCTGTATTATATCTTCTTCCTTATTTGGAACAATTTAAAGTTTGCAATACTAAGCGGAAATGCTAAAAGCCAAGATATGGTACAGATCAGATACACTGTGTGAAGAAAATAATACAACATTTAAAGCCAGTGTGCCCTTCTCTAGAATATTTGCAATACATATGTACTATAGTCCCGCACAAGACCCCTTACAAGAACTTTTAAGAGAGATTTTTCAAATGCTTTACTACAGCAAACAACACTCTTTGCAAGAAATTTGTTTCAGTTATTGCAGGTATAGGAGCAAAGAAGAAAATACTTCGTGACGAAAGAATTTGTCATAATTGCTTTTTCATACGCATGGGTGCGTATACAAAGGTCTTGCATGTACATACATACATACACACATAAGTTGTGTGTATACTCTTTGATTTTTCTGAGTACATACAAACGCATACATACATTGACATTAGTTGTGTGCGCTTGCTTTAAAAAGATCTACCTTAAACACATCATAGCTTACCACCCTGCAAAAAGTGCGAATGGTGAAATTGTAGTGATCTACTAGTGACATTGTCAGTAATACTACTGACCAGGTGTACCCCAGCCAATGTAATCATCTATTGACATTTAACATTAGCTTGTCATTGAAAATCCACCACTAGACTGTAGCACTACTGACTAAGTAGTTATTTTGGGACCACATGGAGACATTGGCACCAAAGATTCACTAGTGAATTTTAGGAGCTCTAGTCTACAATATCGATATTCTCTCGCTCGTTGTCAATAGTAAAGTTATAGTGATATTCTAGTGACATTGTCAATAGTGCTACTGATTAGGTGTAACCCAGGAAATGTAATCGGCTATTGACATATACCATATGGTTGTGAGTAGGCTTTAGCACTATTGCGAAGGTAGTTCTTTTACGACCATATGGAGATATTTGAAGCAAATATTCACTAGTAGATTTAAAATACATTTATTTAATATTATTGCACAGCATAATAAAAAAGAAAAACAAACTATTGACGCGTTCATTGACAATATCACCAGAAATGCTCTAGAACTGTTGTCTCTAACGTATATCTACTCGCGCATAAAAGGAAAGTTGTCGACATTTCAGCTAGTGCAATTGTCGCTGGAGAAAGAGTATTGACATAGAGACATATGGTTCTAGGCTGACTAGAGGGTTATTAAACGACATCATTTATTATTGGTTTAGTATAATACATGCTACAACAATACATTTAAAAAACAAGACATATTTACATTTAAAGACTGCTTACGCAGGTCTCTAATATGTACATACATATGTATGTAGCTACTACGATGAGATCCACCTGTGGACATTCCACTGAGGACCAAAAATATGGTGGACACCAAAAAGGGTCGTATTACTCTTTTTATCATTTTCATGATATGGGTATCAAATGAAAAAGATTTTCGAGAAAATAGAAAAAATTGGCAGAGGCACGAAAAAGTGGACATATATATTCACTTATCACTTTTATGTTATAAGTATCGGATGAAAGGTATTTTCGAGAAGATGACCAAAAATGCAATGGAAAAAATGTCGGAGGTGCCAAAAGGGCGGACATCTATGTACATTAAAGCAGGTCGATTTCTATGAAAAAATCAATCGATATTATGCCATCGATTTTTCGATAGCTTTTAACATGAGGAAAAAAATCCATACGACATATCAAAACAATAATTTTCCAGGCGACAGAATTTTATTTTTTTGGACTTTTTTAGTTTTTTTTTGAGGTTGTTTTAGTAGGTAATAAAAACTCGACTGATTAAATATTTTAAATAATCATATCGTCATATGATTTCATAAAAACCCTAAGTTATATAGAAGCAATTTTACAGGAGAAGCAAAAAACTCTTTAATATGAAAAATTTGTCAAAAAATTTCAAACTTTTTCCAATTTAAGCTTAGTTTTTATTAAATAATTAAAACATGAGGAAAAATTTCCAGTTTTTGTATTACTTGCAGAGATGTGAAATTTATGCGTTTGAGGAAAAGGGCGTAAGTGAAATTAAATAATAGTTTTGGTAATTTTAAGGAAACGTTTTCTTATTTTCTTCATCAATTAAATTAAATATATATATATATATATGTTTGACCTACACCCTGTTTCCACAAGACAGGCACCCGACTCGCCTAAAAATTTTATATAAAAATCACTCAAATAAACGATTGTTTGGATTGTAGAGACAGGGTGTTAATTTTTTAACTAATAAAACATAAAAAATAAAAAAAAAAATTTCAATATGCAAGTCTTATTGCTACGCTGATTAGTTTCTTAGGAGAAAGAGACGAGGGGAAAAGAAACGTTTAGAACAACACTTCCGAACAATTTTATTATACATGGAATACAGAACACATCTGCATGTTACCACCCATTTACCCATTTTCATGTGGTACTAGTAAGTTTGTATAAAAACCGTTACCATCTTTTGGTATGAATGCCTTGAGATCATTTAGATGTTGCCATTTCTTTTTTAAAATTTTTAATTTCTTAGTATGTAATGAAAGTATTCCGTGTTATGATAATTTTTTGCAATTTTATTTTTTTATCTGTGGGATCCCCCGCTTTCTTTCCTGTAAATTGTTTGTAGTTACATTAATACCTATACTAATAATCTTATATGGATGAATAAAGGAGTACAGCTTAGGAAAATAATCTTAATAAAAAAAAATGGAAATTATCGTAAATCTTTAATATACTTAACGAATTCCTTAGATTACCGAATGTGTTGAATCGCATTCCATTTGGGTGTGTCCAACTATAAAATATTTTTGCTCTTTATCTTTATATTTTTTTTTTCAATGCATAAAGCACAAAATAATTAACTGCTTATAAACAAAAAATAAAAATTACATTACTTTCCTTTTTTGTATTTGTAATTTACACTTTATGGAAAGGCGTAAGATGCATTTGTGTTTTAAGATTTTTTTTGTTTGCTTTTAGAATTTTGTGAATATCAACGCTATTTTTAATTTTAGAAGTGCAACATTTTGCAGGAATATGTGTTTTGATACGGTGCATTATAATCCATCAAACAGTAGATTTTTAATTTTTTGTAACTTGGGCTTTTTTGCATGATATCAATTTATGCAATAAATTAATATCATGAAAAATAAATATTTTAAATTTATTTGCGTTATAGAAGAAATGTGCACAGAGAAAACAGATTCGTTGTGACAACCGAATTTGTTGCCAATTGAATTTTGGCGGTTGCAGCAACTATCATAGAATTCTGCTATAGCGACTAAAATTTTCTTGTGGTACCACTATATTTTAATTATAACCCTCAACCCAATAGTTGCAGCAATAGAAAAAATTGGTTGACAGTATGGCATTTGAAATAAATGTTATTCTTGCTACCAAAAATTTGGTTAATATAATTAAAACAAGATCATAATTGGTACCTGTAAAAGAAAAATTGGCCTTCCTTGTTAAAATAAAAATAAACAATAAACGCAAATAAAAATACACAATTTAAGAAATTTATTATTTGACATCTGGCATTTTTTTCATGAAATTAGTTGCATGAAAATTTTTTATTTGTCAATAGGAGGCCTGGAGAGGCAGCTCATATCAAAAAAGTAGCCAAAAATGCATCAGAGATTCATTATACGTCCTTTTCTATATAACATTCTCTTTTACAGCGCTGCAATTAGCAAATAGAAAAAGTTGCGTGAAACAAAATTCATGAAATTTCATGAAAAAATGCTTAATGTAAATCAGGTAATATTGTCATAGGTTTATTTTAATTGAAATTTATTTCCTAATGGTGAAGCATGTCTATATACATTTCTTGCCACAAACCTGTTATCTTATGCACAGACTTTCAAATACCATTTGAGAATTCACAAATCATAATATCTTTGAAAGTCACAAAAGTTAATTTTTTAATTTGCTGCTATAAACTATGATAGTAAACTCAACCTCTAGTGAGTTGCAGCAACTGATTGAAAGTTTTTATTTTAATTTTAATATAGAACGACAATTTTTTATTTGCTAATACCAAAAGTTGGTAGTAAAATTCAATTCGTAATATTTTATTCGGTTGGGTTAACCAATCAGTTAATTAGTCATGACAAAAGCGTACGCTCGGTTGATGCAATCAATTTAAGTATTGTCACAATCATATTTTTGTTACAATTATGCCCTTGTGGCAATGAACATGGATTGTTTTTTGGATTAACAGAAAATTGATAGCGCGAACTGAAATATAGTTAATGCAAATGATATTTTATTGGACTAACCGTTTTCCAACCAATCTTTTTTCTGGCTGTGCATATTATTTGAGAGACCGACAAAAGTTCTACCGAGAACGTTCGTATCCTAAGTCTTTTGTTTTATAAAAAAAGTGAAAAATTCGAATATTGTTCTAAAAACTTTACATTCTGGCGCCTCGAAAATAATTTTTATTAAACATCGCAAAGGAACTTTTTTCCTCATGCTATAGAAAAATCGATGGCACAATATTGATTGTAAAATCGACCCATCCTTTTGAACAAGCGTCATTCAATTGTCATGGTATTTTTAAAGTTTATATATAAAATTTAAAGAAAGCATTTTTTTATAACATCCAGAGTAAAAAATAAATAAGTTTTTCCATTAAATCTTTTGGTTTCTTATATTATTTATTTAGTTATTTTTTATACATATTATACAAAGCAAATTTGCATAATATGGTGTTGCACAAATATGGACGGGGTAACTGACCATATGCCCAAGATGGTATTAACAGTATTTTAAAAGGCTTTGTGACTGACTGTACACGACCTATGCCTTCACATAGGAAATAGCAACGTGGTGGTTAAAGAAATTCCACAAAAAACCGCAAGATTATACGGTTATCCGTGGCAGATCAGTCAACCAGTGCAAGCGAGTCGAAAAACTCTCGAAGGCCAAACAACATGCACAAGCCTGACCGCACTTAAGAAATAATTACGATGACGCGAGAGATGTTCCTCAATCCAGAGCTGCTTTACGACTGTTCTTATAATAAATATATCAACTAAATAATTCTGCAAAGAAACCGACTTCAATGCAAAGATGTGATAGAACATTTTCGAAAAAAAATGTATGAGGCCGAAATGGAAGTAAACTCTTTCAAAAAAAGCTTTGAAAATCTAATAGTTAAAAAGAAGTACGTTATGGGCGTGTCTTCACTCATCTTTTATGAAAGCTTGTGTCTATTTAGATCTCAAAGTTTGTACCCCAAAGTTTCGTAAAAATCGGTTAAGTAGAACTACGTGAAATATAATAATAATAATACATTTTAATGAGCTCATCCTTGCCCATTTTTTCAACTTTAAAATTGTGTAATTGCAAGAACTAAAGATGTTTGCTAAGTTTTTCAGCAATCAAATAAGTAATATTTGTGGGCGTGTCCCATTCCACTTTTTTACAATGAAATCAATTGGCAGCTGTACCCTCTCAGAAAAAATGATTTTTTACAATCGGTCTAAAATAAACCAAGTTATGAAGAAACAATGTCATGAAAAAAAAAATTACAGACGAATTCATAACTTCCTCATTTTTTTTGATGTCGGTTAGAGAGGAACATGAATTTTGACAAAATAACATTAGCGACTAAAGGCCCTATTAGTTATTTCCTTGCTGTTCTGTTCTGTATAAAATATTTTGCAATTACTTTTTCTGTAAAAAAATTCAGCAGGCAACCTATAAAATTTATTAAACTTGTATAAAAAATATCACAACACACTAATACATACACACCTTTGGCTGTCACTTAACGTTGAATTCTATTTTATACAGATTTGTTCCCAACAGAACAGAAGGAAAAACAAACCACACATACAATTCATTTACTAAGCTAACGACATGAAAATTTCATGAAAAGTTACCAAAAATGGGTTGCGTAAAAACCGAATTTAATAATGGCTTTTTACTAGGGTGATCGATTATTCGACTTTTTCTAGAAACCGGTTTTCGAATAGTTCGAATAGTTGAAATTATGAAAAACCCGGTTTCGGTTTAAACAATTCAGGAAAAACCGATCAACCGGTTTTTTTTAAGTAAGAAAATTATTATACAAAAGTTTTGATTTTAAATTACTTTATTACAAAAAAAAATCAGTTAACAGTTCATGTAAGTACTATAAAACAATACAAAAATTAAAGGTAAAACATAAAAATTAACTTCATAGACTTATGTATAGTACATAAATATAAATATATAATATACAGTTGAGGAATAAACTCTATATGCAACCATCATTTTTAGGGTTTGTGGAAATTTGGGAAGAAATTTAAAAAATTAATTATACCAATATTTAGGGTGTTAATAAATATGTTTATACAAAAAATAAAAAAATTATTATTATTATATTATATAAACTAATATTATACCTACAGTAGCAAAAATATTCTAAATACATAGGAAATATAGTTGCAAAATGTTTGATGTCGTCAACTTGTTTGAAAATTCTGTGATTTCCGGTACCAAGCCGTCAACAAATGGCATTCAAATATGTTCTATTATATTGTTATTATAATTATTTTTAAATTTTTATTTGTTGTATAAACATATTTATTAGCACCCTAAATATTGGCATAATTAAGTTTCCTCAAACCCCAAAAAGGATGGGTGTATGTAGAGTTTATTCCTTAATGGTATATATGTACATATTAATGCATGGACAAGATGGATATCTACCTGTATATAAAATATGAAGCAAAATGTCAACAAAACTAAAAAACACTTTTTGCAACATCCATTGCACACCACAAGGCCAATTAAATTCGCCTCTGCTATTACCTCATAAAATAATTTCTCTTAAATTTCATGTTTCAGTAAATGTTGACATGTTCAAAAAAAGCTTAGAGCTTTTACGCTAAAAAAATACTTACGAAAATCAACAAAACACGCAAAATGTACAAATCAAAAAGTATTCGACTCAGCCAGTTTTTAAATTGTAAAAAAACCGGAGGACTATTCGACATTCGAAAAATCAACATTTTGAAAAAAAACGACAACCGTATTGTGAAAAACCCGGGGTTTAAAACCGGTTGGAAGACCGAGTCGATCACCCTACTTTTTACCCATAACTCAAGATTTTGGAGGTGTATAACATGTCTATACATGTAATTATACCCTTCACCAAAAAAAGTATAGGTTTGTCATTCCGTGTGTACTTTCCACGAATAAGCGATGTCCTCTTGTCCACCTGTCTGAAATTAAATTAATTTTCTGAAGATTCCAGAAAAGCTAGAGGCTTCAGTTTTGAATTGATATATTAGAAATTGTCCAAAATAAATTGTTATTGAAAATCAGCAAGATCGAGCAGACACTTTCAGAGCTGGAAAATTAAATTCACTTTACCATATAAATGTAACTAGCTAAAACTATTAATTTTAATAAACTTATTTTATGTTTAAGTACGAATAAAATTGGTAACAAAAGTAAAAAAATTAAAAAAAAAATCATAGAGACGTTTTCAGGGTTCACAGAAAAAAATGATTTGTAAATACAATTAATTTTTTTGTTATATCAATTAAATAATTAATTGATTTTGAGCCTACAACGATTTTTGTAAATACAATTAACGAAATTGTAAGAAAAGGAAAATCTTAAAAATATTTTCAATTAAATATATCAACAAATAATTTGTTGAAATTTATTTATTTTTTCAACATTTATTTTTGTTAAATTTCAAAGTTATTTCAATTAAAGTTATTGTTATATTAACAATGTGAATTGTTGAATTTGCGCATCATATTTGTTATAAGTTTTTTTTTAGAGGTATAGAGCTTCGAATTGAAATAAAACACAAGAAAATCGTTTTAATGTCCATTAATTTGGCTTTATTGGAAGGATAATTTGATGCCATTAATGTCTAAATATGATTTCGGGCATGTGGCCGCCGCGGCTGGCTCGAATAAAGCCAATTCTACAGGTCCAATTTTCAACCACTTTTTCGAGCATATGGGGCCGTATGTTGGCAACAACGCCACGAATGTTGGCTTCCAAGTCCCCTAACGTTTCTGGTTTGTTGGCGTAGACGAGCGACTTCACATATCCCCAAAGAAAATAATCCAATGGTGTCAAATCACACGATCTTGGTGGCCAATTGACAGGTCCATTCCGCGAAATTATGCGCTCATCGAATGTTTCCTTCAATAAATCGATTGTGACGTGCGCTGTGTGGCATGTAGCGCCGTCTTGTTGGAACCACAACTCATCCACATTCATGCCATCCAATTCGGGAACAAAATAGTCGGTTATCATGGCTCTATACCGGTTTCCATTAACGGTAACTGACTCTCCAGCATTATTTCGGAAGAAGTATGGCCCAATGACTCCACCAGCCCATAGAGCACACCAAACAGTCAGTTTTTGTGGATGTAATGGCGTCTCAAGGGTCTCATGTGGATTCTCTTCACTCCAAATGCGGCAATTTTGCTTGTTGACGTAGCCATTCAACCAAAAATGAGCCTCATCACTGAACAAAATTTTGCGATGAAAATCAGCATCGAGATCAATCTCATTTTCGGCCCATACACCAAAATCACGACGCATTGCATGGTCTCGCGGCTTTAATTCTTGCACAAGCTGGATCTTGTAAGGTCGCAAGACAAGATCTTTGCGCAAAATCTTCCATAAAGTTGATGGACAAAGCTCCAATTGCTGTGCCCGGTGGCGAATCGATTCATTCGAGTCCTCTTCAACACTTTGCTCTACAGCGGCAATTGTTTCTTCGGTGCGCACTGTTCGACGTCTCTGCGGATGCGTATTATCACATAGAGTAAACGTAGTACGAAAACGATCCATGGTTAGCCGAATTAATTGCTCTGATGGATGATTATGTCGACCATAAAATGGACGGAACTTGCGGTAAACTTCGCGAACTGAACCATTATTTTCGAAATAAATTTGCACGATTTGCAAGCGTTGTTCTTTTGTCAACCTGTTCATGATGAAATGGCAAACCAAACTAAATATTAATCACTTAACAGCTGGCAAAACGGCCGCCAGTTAAAAAAGTGATGCTAACTTAAAGTTCTATACCTCAATAAAAAACACCCATTATTAACAAGCTTTTTATATACAATCACAATCCTCGAAACGATCTTTGATTGTCTGCGAAAAACGCTGAATGTCTATGGGCGGAGTTGAACCGGCAACCTCAGGACTAATAAACTAAGTCACTTACCTCTCAGCTAAAGAGCAATACTTTATGAGATAAGCAAATAATGAATACAGACAAAACATGATTTCTTGTTTGTTCTACATGTGCGCATTTCGTTATGATAAAATTTAACAAATATTTTTGTTGAGTAATTTAATTGAATACAAAAATTTTAATTTGTTAAATGTTAACAATTTATTTTGTTGGTTGCATTTCGATGAAATTTTTTCTGTGTTGAAAAACTTTAATATTTTTTTGTTATATAAAAGTAAACTACTAAAACTAATTTTTCCTTTTTCTATAAAAATTAAACATATCTTATATTTTTTAAAGAAAAAGACTAGTGTAAAGTATCAGAAAAATCTAAAATTATGATTCCAGGTTTCGGAAACTAACACGTTTTGTGATATAAACATTAAATTAACTAGGTCTTGTTAATTTTTTTCTTTTTCTCTTTATATTAAATGTATTTTATGTTTTGAAAATAAAAGTTAGAAAATTAGAAAAAACTACAGCTCCAGAGCTGGAAAATTTGGACGTTTTTTTGATATTAAAGTAACAAAATAAAACTGAGTTTTTCTTTATTTTCTTTTTTTTCTTTATTCACTTAACATATTTTATATATTTTTGATAGAACTAGATTGGTATAAAGAATAAAAAAATCTAAAAGGATGATTTCGGGTTTGGAAAATTTATTTATTTTTATATATAAAAAAAGCAAGCAGTTTTTTAAAAGTTTTTCTTTTTAGTTAATTTGAATTATTATTGTTCTCTATTGATGATTTTATCAGGCTAAAGTTCATATCGCTTTGTAATGCAAATTACATGTGATAATTATTAATTGAATCAATTAAATTTTTAATTGAAAACATTAATTGGTGAATACTTTTTTCTGTGTATGTAGTTTGTATTTTTATGATGCTTGGATAAATTTTCTTTGAATCTTAATCAAATTATTTACATCTAGAATACCGGCCGACGATTGTCCCTTTGGTATATACTAGTCAAGTATTTATTTTTGTCACACATTCAAGTTGTTATGGATTGAAAGTTTACTTCAAAATTGTCTTGTTTGTTTGAGTGCTTGTGTATTATGTTTAGGTAATAATAATTATAATCATTCATATTATAATCATTCATATTTGTATCAAATATTTTTGTGGAAAACATTTGGATTAGGTTTGTTTACGTATATTTTACGGAAAAGTATTTTTTTGCACTTAAATTTATTAAACAAGTTTCTGACCGAGAATTACTTTTGTCTACACAATTAATAACTAGTATTGATAGATTTCGGCAAATATTAAGGGAATATGCATATATCTTACCATATCAAAAGTACCGGGTTTTTCCAGTGTTTTATGCGCTTTCTAAATAAAATACGCTTTCATTTCATTAGATTATTAAAGAGTTACTTTTTATCCACTAAATAATATTTTTAACAAAAATTTCTTATCGCTGCTTGCAAGCCTTCGTAATAAAATAATATACGAATGTATGTATGTATAATTAAGCCCAAGTCTGTCTTAAATGGGTCAATTATATGTTTCCAAAATAGCTTTTGTTTGTTATTTTAATCACTTTTTGTAAATCTTTAGCATACTTACATTTTTGGTTGTTGCTTTTTTTTCCCTCTATTTCATTTCCATTTACTCATATCGTGTCAGCTAAATCAGAGGCGTTTCCTCTTGCTTTGTTAAGAGGCTGTTTAGCTGTTGCCGGCACATTTAGTTATCCACAGAGTTATTTCATGAATCGACATGAGTATGAAGAATATTTGCATGTACTCGTATGAACATGTGAAGGAGTTTTATTAAGAAGAAATCATTTAAAGTTTTCGAATATGCATTAGCCGAACAATAGTTTGTTTGTTTATATATAGTGCTAATTTCCAGTTTGTGTTTTGGAAAAGAAGAAACAAGTTACTTTGCATTTTAATTTATTTTAATAGAAATATTCAATAGCATTAAATAAAGTTTTTTATTAGGGTTCCGTACACCAAAGGTGAAAAGAAACCCTATTGTTTTCGCTACGCTGTCCGTCTGTCCGTCACACGGTATTTTCTCAGGAACCGTAAGAGCTACGGACCTGAAATTTGGACACAGTGTGTAGACATTTGGCCGCTACAACAACAAATACATGAGAACTAAAAATTAAAGGGTGTTCCGAAACGAGCAACGAAAAATTTTAAAATCCCATGTAATATACATAAAATTGTATGAACACATGTATATTGAAACTTGAAATTTGTAATATTTATTAGTGCATTTTTATACAGACTACAACAATTAACACAAAAATTAAAAAAAAAAATTTAAATTAAAGGGTGGTCCATCAGTTAATGCAATTTTTACTATGTAATTTTGACAACTTGCTGTATCTTGGATACCGTAAGAGGCAAACTATTGAAATTTTCAAAAACGGTAAAACTAAAAAAAACCGAAAAAAATCGACAAAATTAAAAAATTTCTAACACTAAAAAAAAACGCCAAAAATCGAAAAAAAAATCGCCAAAACGCGAAAATGTCGCTAAAACTAAAAAAATTTTTTAATAAAAAAAAATCGCCAAAAATAAAAAAAAACGCCAAAATGAAAAAACGCCAAAAACCGAAAAAAATCGCCAAAACGAGAAAATAAAGTGTCAAAACTAAAAAAAAGAGCCAAAACTTAAAAAAAACTCGCCAAAACCGAAAAAAAACGCAAAAAACACCAAAATAAAAAAACCGAAAAAACCTCAAAAACGAAAAAAATGTCAAAACTATATATTCAGCCATGTCACAGAGCTCAATTCCATTTGGAAACGGAATTAAACCCGTATTTTAGTGCTTTAGAAAACGAAAAAAAATTTCGGAATGAAATCACTTTTAATTTCATGGACGGAATTAACATTTTCTGCATGTTAAAGTGGAAAAAACATTTTAAACAAATTTTTTTCAATTAAGAATACTATTTTTATTTATTTATCAAATCTGGATTACAATTATTTAGTTTTTATTTATTTATTATGCAAATTTCTCAAGTCATTACAAAAATAAAATCAACAGAACAAAATGTACGGAATTGGTTTCTTTGGTATTGCCATACCATTTTCGTATGTACTTTATCAAAATCTTCATATTGGCAGCACACAAAACAAAAAAATAGAAGCAGAATCAAAATATGCATACAAAAAAAAATTTAAAAAAACTAAACATATGCCACATTATCATTTACTACAAAATTATGTTGCCACACTTCTAAGATTAAGCATTTTTTTCGGATTGATGAAAACGATGGGAATCTGAAGCATCTAAATGAAATTTGAACGGAATGGTTAATCCGTAATCAAAACCATTCCGAACGGAATCTGTAACACGGCTGATTATATAGCATGAATTTTGTATTAAATTACATATCTAGTGTTCGTACGGAACCCTTCGTGCGCGAGTCAGAGTCGCACTTTACTGAATTTATTTGAATTGTTTTTAAACTAAATTCCCACTTTATCGGTATTTAGTTGATTTTTAAACAATTTTATTAACATTCTTAAAATACAATCCAAAAGAAAAAATTTATATTCGATATGCAACTACTTTATTTTCCAACATCTTCATACAATTTCATTATACCTATTTTATTTCGTAATATCTCGAAAATTGCCATTGATACAAATATTTTTAATTCAGTTGGCGGATAGGTGCAGTTTACCTTATATTAGGACATCACCTTACTACAGCAGAAACATAGAAATATTAAAAAAAAGTGTATAGAAATTTAAGTACATACACATGTACATATATCAAGATGAATGAACAACTTCCAGTAATGGATACGATAAATATACAAAATTAAATAAAAAAAAATAAACTCAAGCACCTCATATACGTTTCAATTCAATTGTCAATTGAGTCTTTCAATTGAATTGATTCTTAGCTACACACATGATGTAATTGCAGATGTGACTGCGTAAGGATTTGTTATGCAAAAATATGGCAAGCAAAGCTGTGTAAAGAACCGTAGAACGTGAAAAGCACAAAAATAATACCCCTTTAAGACACGGAAAGTTTACTTTGTAAAGTGTTAATTCAGCTGGGAGAAAGACAGAAGGAGATAGTAATCCTAACTCTGTCTTTCACACAGCTGAATTAAGACTGCAAAGTAAACTTTGCATGTCTAAATGGAGTATAATTGTACCTAAACCAAAATAAAACGAAGTTTTTGACATTGGTGAGCTACAAAGTGCATAGAGCAAAAACTTATCAGCTGAAGCAGCGCTGTCACCTGGTTATATACACCTTGGCCACACACTTCATAAACTGAATTGAAAGATTTTCATTCAACTGTCAAACAAATTTAAAAGTTAAAAACTTCTATTGCATTGATTCTTTAATTTTCTATATTTTTTATTTCAAATTCAATGAAATTATATACAATTTAAAAAAAACTTAACTGTGTTTTTGCAAAATAAGACTACAAACATATATTTTGACAGCTGATCGAAAGACTCGAACATACATACAATCAAAATCATTTGATTTTTCAAAAAAAAAAAAAAAAAAATTAAATCGTCCATTTCCAAACTTTTTTCCTCTAAATTCAGATGCTAGACCACATACTATTAACTTGTATTTTTTAAATTTCTAACTAAACAGGTATACCATGTGTTTTAAAATCCGAACTTGCAAGAAAACATGTGAAAACGATGTGGAAGCCAGAATATAGACGACTATATGTAAAATAAAGATTCACGCGGAATATATTGCATTAACTTATTCTCTCTATTTAATTATATTTCTGGCTAACAATTTAATTTGATTTTAAGAAAGTCCCACTTATTCATATTCAGACTCGGGGCCTGATTTCCACGTATTACGAGGTCATCTTTGACACCACTGGCCCTGCAACATTTAATTTAAGGTTACTATGGCTATCTCAAAGCTTGAATCCTGTAATATTTGGCAAATCCAAGTCCATTTTCTTTTTAGTAAATACTACACTAAAAAAATAACTAACTAAAACTTTGGAAAATTTTCTAAATTTGAGTAAAAAAAAGTTGTCGTATGGCGCCAAAGCTGTTTTTTACTTGAAACCAGTAAAATATTTACTAAATTTATAGTTCAATAATGAACTAGTTTGTATTTGCTTAATTCACAAAACCCCTTGTATCTCTGTATCGATTGTATTATCATATTAAATACAAGAGTGTAACATTTGTTGTATGAAATTTTCATACAAAAATGAAATACACTATTACACTTTAATTTCATATGTTTTTAAAATGTTGTATTCAAAGAGAGGCTCTCTGAGAGAATTTGTGTGTAGCTTGTTCTTCTTTTTTCATTTAAATTACGAAATACATTAATACACAACACAGAGGGGTTCACAATTAAAAAACCAAAAATGTATTTGATACACAAATACACGATAAAGAATATTGTGAATTAAGCAATTAATTAAATTTTTATATTCAAGTAAAATTTTTCAAAAATTAAGTAAACTTTTCGCATAAAATTTGGAGCTTTGCAAAATTTTTTTTCATCTTTGATCTCAAATTTAGTAAATTTTTCAATTTTTTTTATGTCTTTAATTCTGGTACTCATATATATTTTTAATTAAATTCTATAGCACGTGATATGTTTTTTATTATATATTGTAAGGTTTATAAAAGTCTGCCTACCCGGTTATGCCGGCGCTAATGAACGCCACTGGCTCTATTAAAAAGACTTAGGCAGATTTTATGCCTGAGCAGATGTATGCTCTTAGATTTAATTCAAGCAGTTGAATGCTTTTAAATAAAACAGCCGATTTAAAGGCTAAGCAAAGATTGATTTTTATTCCAAAAATTTCTTTCTTTTATACTTAACTAACGGTATCCTTAAAACTAGAATAATACAATAATATTTAATAATTGTTGCTTTACAAAACGGATAGTTATTTGTTGTAACAAGTATTATTTATTATTATTATTGTTTTGAGTTAAAATTGAGTGACATTCCTATGGGAAAGTGCACATACTAAATTGTGATATTAGGGGTGACTATAGGGGTACACTACACCCTACCCATTAAGAAAAATTTTACAATTTTATGTTTCTTAAAATTCAAAAATTTTTTTTTTTTTTTTTTTTAATATATATATATAATTTTACAATTATAACATATTACTAATATTTTTTTAAATTATTATTATGTATTTCTTTTAACTTACTTCCTAGATCTATGACAGAGTTTACTCCTTTAGTTTGTACTATTCTATATGGACCATGGTATGGTGGTTGATTCTTTTTCCTATTAAAGGTTTTTACTAAGACCATATCTCCTACATTCAAATTTAACGGATTAAATTTTACACATTGTTCAATGCGTTTCTTTTTTGATATCTCCAGTAACTCTTTTGCTTTTTGCAACGAAAATTTTAATCTAGCTTTCAATTCTTTCGAATAATTATCTATATTATAGATTGGTTCAAAATTCAATAAGTTTTCATTAGGCAAGTTTGGTAATCTACCGAATATTAACTCGTATGGAGTGTAGTTTGTGTCTATATGCGGTGTTGTGTTATACGCAAAACAGAAATAAGGTATCCAATGGTCCCATTCATTATCTTTACAGAAGCCTAAGAGAAATTCATTCAGTACTCTATGACTTCTTTCAACTGATCCAAGAGTTTCATGGTGGTATGGAGTGCTGAAAATCTGTTTTATTTCCAATAGCTTACATACTTCCGCCATTAACTCGTTTACGAACTCGGTACCTCTATCTGACTTAAGAACTTTGAAGTGCCCGTATCTTAAAATCAAGTTTTCTACAAGAGCCTTTGCAACGGTCTTGGCATCCTTCGTCTCAATGGGGCATGCAATAATATACTTTGTTAAATCGCACTGTATTGTTAGTATGTATCTAAAATTATTTGAGAATCTAAGGGGACCCACCGTGTCTATTGACACTGTTTCGAAACTAGTCCCTGGCGTATCGGTTAGTGTTAGCTTTTCTTTGGTGTGTTTCGTTTGCTTGTTAATTTTGCATTCTTTACAATTTAATATATGCTGCTTAATCATCCTACCCATATTCTTCCATATGTATTTTTGTTTAAGTTTTAGCGTCGTTTTCCTGACACCTAAGTGTCCTCCTATAGTTGAACTATGGTACTCATTAATGAGAGTATCCTGTACTTTCCTATCATATACCCTTACTGGTTCTTTATATATTAGTATTCTTAAATTTGCTTTATTTTTACCTCTTAATGCGTTGAACGTGTCTTTAAACTGTTCCTTTGTTACTAATTTGAAAATTTCATCATGAGCATTTAATGCTAGCTCTTTTACATTTATTGATAGTAATTTCAATAGTAGCTTCTCCAAATACAGCTTTGTGTTTATTGGATTATCACCACATCTCACTACAACTTCTAAATCACTTGCTACAATTTGAGGTGTTTTAATTTTACTCATTATTTCAAACCTAAGTTTTTTCATCGATTTAATGTCTGAGATTGAAGTACATTCCCAAATAAAAAGTTGATCAGGCTCTTTACTGGAGATGCCACCTCTATGCTCGACATCTTTTTGTGCATCATGTTTATTTTTCATGTTTCTAGTCATCACTAATATATCATTACGCTTTTGTAAATTTTCGGTAGGGGTTAACGTTTTTAATGCTTCGCTGTCCAATACTATCCTTGACAACGCATCTGCATTGCTATTCATCTTACCTTTCTTATACGATATTTCGAAATCGTAGTCACATAAATCCAACCTAATTCTAGTCATTTTTGATGATGGATTTTTGTGAGAAAATAACGATACCAAGGGTCTATGGTCTGTCACTACGTAGAATTTTCTACCATAAAGGTACGGACGGAAAAAGTTTATAGCCCAATGTATAGCTAACAGCTCTTTTTCTATAACTGGCTTGTTTATATCATGCTTACTCAACGATTTGCTCGCATACGATATGGGCATATCTGACCCAATTTCACCTTGTGATAGGACTGCTCCAAGTGCATAATTAGATGCATCGGTAGTTAATATAAACGGTTTCCTAAAATCAGGATATTGGAGTATTGGTGGATTGATTAATTTTGATTTTAATGTTTCAAAAGACTTTTGACAACCTTCGTCCCACCTAAAAACAGTATTTTTTTTTAACAGTTTATTTAAATTTCTAGCTATTTCAGCAAAGTTTTTAACGAAACGCCTGTAGTAATTACAGAACGCTACGAAACGTCTGACTTCATCTACATTTTTGGGAACTGGATAGTTTTCTATTACTTCGTGTTTAGCAGGGTCGGTACGTATACCCTTATCAGTTATAAGGTGACCTAGATAAACTACTTCTGTTTTCAAAAAACGACATTTACACGTATTCAGTTTTGAATTATACTGCCTCAATTTTTCAAAGACTTTTATCAAGTTCTCGTGATGGTGTTGAATACTACAACCAAAAACAATAATGTCATCGACATACAAAAACGCTTCTGCATCTAAGCCGCTCAATGCAATTGTAAGCATCCTTTGAAAACTATTTGACGATATCTTCAGTCCAAAGGGTAACCGAGTAAATTGAAAATGACCATTCCTGGTAGAAAACGATGTAATCGATCTTGATTCTTTATCCAAACCGATTTGATGAAATGAACTGGTCATATCCAGTGTAGAAAAATATTTTGCCCTACCTAATTTGTCTAGGACATCTTCGATTCTTGTTAGAGGAAACTTGTCGCTTACTATTTTTTCATTTACTTTCCGGAAATCAACTACTAATCTCCATTTCTTCGTGTCATTTGCTGATTTTTTCGGTATTACCAATAATGGAGAATTGTAAGGACTCACAGATGGTTCAATGATACCATCTTCTAACAATTTATTTACCTGTTTGTTTATTTCGCTCATTTGTGACTCAGGTAGTCTATAAGGTTTTATGTAAACAGGTGAAGAATCTGTCATCTGAATGTTTTGACTATAAAAATTATTTGTTGTTAATTTGTCACCATCAAGGTGGAATACATCATTATATTCTGTAACTATGTTTTTTAGGGACTGCCTAGCTAATGGATCTATAGATTCGATATTTAAATCTTCTAAAACTTTTTGTACTCTGCCTTTACTTGTATTGATATTGTTGCCGCAATTATATATATTGTAATTTGATAATGGCTTCGTTTCTAACTTCAAATCTTTCAAAACTACATCTTTGTCAGTTGTATTCAACAATTTTATGTGTTGTAGTCCTATTGATGGTATAATGCTATTCCCTACAAAAATTCCCGGACATAATTCTTTGTTCAAAACAATGCTTTCCTGACTTATACATATGTTGACTGGTGTTATCAGTTCTGAGCGTGCTGGTATACATATTTCAGTTTTATAAACGCGTTTTGGGGTAATCGGTAAAATAACTTCTTCATCAGCTATATTGAAGGTTAACGTGTATGTTTCAAAATCAATTTTGCATTTATATCTTTCTAAAAAGTCTCTACCAATGATTCCATTAGTATTGATTGGAAAATTATCTTCAACTATGTGAAATTTGTGTGTTATCGGCTTATTATCGAATTCTAAAGTTAGATATGCGGTGCCAAGACTTTCAATCGTATCTAAAGTAATACCACTTAGTGATGATATGTTACGTTCATTTATGTTTTCTATATTACCTCGCTTGCAAATAGAAATATCTGCTCCAGTGTCTACCAAAAACTTAAGCTCTTTATTTATGGTACTGCAAGTTATTGTTATCGAATTATCAGTGTTATTTGAAATTTTGAAACATTTTTGCCCTCCTGGATAACAATCTTTGCTATCCGGCGCTATTAGTTTCCCTGGTTATGTCTGCCATTACTGGGTCTATACGACGAATTGTTCCTGTTATTATTATTTCTATATGAGGAATTCATATTATTATCATTACTTCTTGTTGCAAAGTTTCTATTCGCATTATTACCACTATTTCTGTACCTATTATTGCTATTGTTACTATTGCTGTCGCCATATCTATTGCGATTGTAATTAGCATTATTATTATACAATCCATTATTATAATTGTTGCTATTTCTGTTACTATTTTGGTTTGGGTATCCCTGACCTCTGTACCCTGTATAATCCCCATACACTCTTTGCGAATTGTACATACGTTCATTATCACGCCTATTAATTCTAAAAATACTATTATCATTTGTTTGCATATTTCTTTCCACTGTAATACATTTCTCTACAGCTTCACTGAGAGTTTTTGGACTACTTGCTACCAATATATTTTTATATTCCACATTAACACCTTTTATAAACACATTTAAGGCCATATTTTCACTCATTTTAGATATTGCGTTTTTTGTTTCCTGCGATGGATTTGCTATTGCCTTAAGTTCAAAATTGCTCAATTGTTCTGACAACAATGCAACTTTCTCTCTAAAGGCTGATATACTCAAATTTCCTTGCCTTATTGATCCTAATTCACTTAAGACTTGTTGCAGAGTTCTTGGGTTCGGGTACGCATCAACCAACAACTTCTTCAATTCATTAAACGTAGTAGGTCTGTTGGAACGTCCCAAAACACTCCTGACATTTGCAGCTAATTTAAAGTTATAGACATACTTTATGAATATCTCTCGGTCTTCTGTTCTTAAAATATCATGCAATAACTCTGTTTGCACTATAAAGTCTTCTAACACCTCATATGAACCTTTAAAAACGTTAAGGTTTTTGCCCACAACTCCAATATCGAATTGTGCCATATTAATAATTTCCCTTGCAACACTTGCGTCCGAATTATCTGTTAAATCTGTACTTTCTTTAGTACTTATATTTTTCACTAAGTTCAACACTATTGTGTATAATTCATTAAATTTGATTATAAACGATTTGGTCTCTTCTTCCTGCAAACGACTACAAATATTGTCAATTTCTAATTTAATTTCAATTAAGCGCGATAATTTTTCAATTTTATAGTTAGAGGAGTAAATTCTGTCTTTGCTCTTTTTTATGTTCTTTTCTAATTTTTCTAATTCAATATAATATTGTTTTAATTCTTCCATCTAAAATTATATTAATTTATGTCTATTAAAAGTTAAGCAGTTGTGCGATTTCAAATCATAACTTATGTTATAACATATATTATGGCAAAAATATGTGAATCAAATAGGTAACACTGAACTTTTTTTTTTTTGGGTAAACTTTACAACACTACCAATTCTTCCAATTTGGTAGCACTTATTTCTCAACATCTGTGATTGACATTTGTGTTCTTATTAATGCTTCTTCGCGTTATCTTTTATTACATTAGTAATTTTGTTATAGTTTTCTTCAAATGTGTAATTTTGTTATATTATTTTTAATTAAAATAGATGTAATATAAATTAAGTTGTGTGTTTATTTATAAGAAAATTTATATATTCATTTTATAATAAAATGAAATTAAATATAAAAATGAAAAAATAATAGTGTTTTATTATTTTGCGGTATTATTTCTGCGGTATTCCTCTATCGTCAGTGGCTTTGGGCCTGCCTTCAACGGTGTGGCCGTATATGAGGGAGCTTGTTGGTCCTTGCCTGCAGGTTTGTATTCCTCTACAGGGACATCTTTGTTATTATTTGGCAGGATCGCCATGTAAGGTTTATAAAAGTCTGCCTACCCGGTTATGCCGGCGCTAATGAACGCCACTGGCTCTATTAAAAAGACTTAGGCAGATTTTATGCCTGAGCAGATGTATGCTCTTAGATTTAATTCAAGCAGTTGAATGCTTTTAAATAAAACAGCCGATTTAAAGGCTAAGCAAAGATTGATTTTTATTCCAAAAATTTCTTTCTTTTATACTTAACTAACGGTATCCTTAAAACTAGAATAATACAATAATATTTAATAATTGTTGCTTTACAAAACGGATAGTTATTTGTTGTAACAAGTATTATTTATTATTATTATTGTTTTGAGTTAAAATTGAGTGACATTCCTATGGGAAAGTGCACATACTAAATTGTGATATTAGGGGTGACTATAGGGGTACACTACAATATTCATATTTTATTCTTAATTAATTCACTATACATAGATATTAACTCCTTGAGAGGAGAGAAATATTGAACCAATAACCTTCTGACTGATAGGCAAGTGGTTAGACTGCTTGCCTGAATAAGCATTGAAATTTTTGAGTTTAAACATTTTTTTTTATTAAAAAAAAAAAAAATATTTCAAATTCAAATATTCCTCAAAAATAAGAAACATTTACTTAGATTTTTTGCTTAATGCAATAATTTTAAGAAAAAATACTATAAAAAATACTATAAAACTAGTAAATATTTTTCTAAAATTTAGAATGCCTTTTTATATATTTTTTAAGTCAGTCAAATTTGATGAACTAATTAGGAGGAAGTCATTTTTTAAAATTTATTTTTTGATTTAAAACAAGATAGACTACTTCTTAGGATATATTTTCCCTAAACTTTTAAACCATTTTTAAATTTTTGGTTAAATATTTTCTTTAAGCCAGTAAACTTGTCCTTGAATGTGGGAATTTATTTTTTACTTACATTAAGTAATTTTTACCAGATTTTTGTAAAAATTTACTTAAATTTAAAAAAAATTACTTAAATTTTGTAAATTTTTTTACTTAAATTTAGAATTTTTTTTTCCTTAATAATAGTATATTTCTGTTTTTGAGTGTAAGAACTAAATTGTTTTAAATTTTTGTCCCTCCTATTGAAAAATCAAATACTTAAATTTTTGCCAGTTTAAATCGTCAATATACAAAACATTCGCAAGAGTTAAGTTTGAAAAACTCCTGTAGTAACTTTCATTAACTTTTAAAAAGATATTAACATAGTTAATTAACATTAAGATAAGATTCTCAACTTAGTCATTGTGTAATTCAGATTATACCTATCTATATAATTAATAGGCGAACATGTTTTTTGTAATCCCTTTTACGCCGGTACCACTTTTTAAAAAGATTTATATGGTTTTAAAGGATTTTTCGTACAGATGTGCAAAATCTATATTTTATTGAAATCGGTTCAGTATTTTGGGAGTTATAAGCGTTTAAATTTGCTACTACTACATGCGCACATATTACACACGCATTTATTAGCTTACAAGTAAAAAAGAAACAAAACATGAGTGTGTGTGTGGGTTTGTAGTATTTCTCTTGATCTAACAATTTTTTTCTCTTATTTGTTGTTGTGTGAAAGTCATAATACTTAAAGGAAGAGAGTTGAATAAATTGAATTAACTTGGTTAAAGGGATTTTGTTTATGTTTTTTTTAATTTCATGTATTATTTAATTATGCTTGCATATGTATGTAAGTTTGTGTGTGGCTGTGTTTTAATGAATTTTTTATGAAGTTCAGATAAATTTTCGTTGGATCTTAAATTATTTACATTTTCATTCTAGAATACGGACGAGTGTGTCGTCCGTTTGGTATATCTAGTTATTATAATATTGTATTCTGATTTGGGCTAAAGCTTTTCAAGAACAAGTTATATTAATTTTTGACATTTATAGCTGTTTGCGTAAAAATTAAAAACTCTAATAACTATATGTCTATCAGATATCTAAGTACGGAACATAATCGAACTTAAATAACATTCTTATAAATTATAAATAAAATTTATTGCAAATACATAAATCACTAAATGTATCGAAAGAATTTCATTTAATTCGCCTCCAGTATCCATGAATGAGCCACACACATTGCCAAAGTGCCAACATAATTTATCATTTTATAGCCCCCATAATTGTTTATTAACGCCACCCCCTCACACAGATTTAAAAAAGAAATCGCCAAAAAAAAAGAAACTAAACAAAAACAAAAATGCGCACAAAAGCTACAAACAGCGTGTGAGGTTTATTTTGTGTCATTATTATTTTTTTTTTCTTTTTTTCCTAGCACAATCCGAACTCGTACCTACTCACATACACCTGTATTAATCTGAAGGTTAACATGTATGTATGTATGTATGTACATGCAAACATACATTTCAAGGCGTGTGGCTACTTAATGATGACCTTTAAGGTCGTAGACAAATAAATATGTATGTACATATGTATGTATATAAAAAAAGAAAGACTCCAAACATATTCAAAACTTTTGATCAAAAACTAAAAACAAAAGAATTATAAAGGTGGGCGCTTATAAAAAAAGCCGCCATAAGGCCTTCTTAATGCGTTTCGTTTTTGCATCTTCAGTCTTTTAAAATTTGTTGCATGAGGTCCTTGGTGTTGTTGTTGCTGTTTCTGTTGCAGCTATTGTTGATTTAATGTTTAAATGAAAATGAAAACAGCATTAAATATCTGCAGCAACAAAAAGAACATTCAAACATGAAACTAGAAGGTGGTGTATTAAACTTGTAATACAATGAAGCTCAATTTGTTAAAATCGACACAAAACGAAGGCAAAAAAAAAACAAAAAAAAAAAAAATGGAATTAAAAAAAAATATGAAGTGACCACCGTGACAACAACCACTAAATTGTGTATGAAGGAATATTAAAAAAAAACAAAACATTAAGAAAAATTACAATTTGTTTTAAATGGCATTTGTTGTTAAATGTTCTTTTACTCGTTTCATTTGTTAGAATTTGCACAGAACTCTGAAGGTATGCAAACATGTGGCGTAAAAGAGACGCCACGCCACCATTAGTGCGTTCGAGAACTCAAAAATTTGTAAAAATTTTTACTATTTTTTACTGGATTGCGTTCGAGTACACAAAATCCAGTAAATGAGAGGGCGAATTGAGAGAGAAAAATGACAGTTCATTTACTGAGTAAATGCAAGTTTTTACTGGACAAATTTTTGCCAGTGAAATCCAGTAAAGCGAAACCATCGCCCAGGTTCTACATTCCACTACAAAATGAAATTGAAAACGTTTTTAATTCCGTAAAGATGATATCACTGTGTTCTAGAAAAGTAATGAAACTTTTTTTCCATGACGATTTCATTTCCAGTTTATTTCAAATAAATATTTCAAGCAACATGAAAAAAAAATTTTATGCTATAAACACAATTGGGACGAACGGCGAACTGGGCATAGTTCGATGAAATTGCCTTCTAAAATTCGTCGCTTAAATTAGTCTTTTGAAAGAATTAAATTTGACTACCTATCTGTCTTGCTATGGACATATTTGTAGCCAATGGATGCCAAAATATGCAAATATTCACTGCGGAAAGAATCAATTGCATATAAGTATATTCACTAAAAAAATAATTGTTATGTAATTGTAATAAAAATAAATGCAAAAATCTATATCAAATCTTGATAAAAAAAATATAATAAATCAAATATCGCGAAAATTTAGAAAATTTGCAATATTGGAAACAAGCTCTAAACTAAAATTAATTAAACTCGCTAAAACTGTAAGGTAAGTCATTAACTCGGGAGAAAGCCCAAAACATTATAAAAATTCGCCAAAGCTTGCAAAAAAATTAAAATTTTAAGTCTCTAAATAAAAATAAATAAATAAATAAATAAAGCCAAAAACGTTGCAAAAATGACATCTTTCCCAAAAAAAAAAAATAGAAATTTTGGGAAAAATTGCAAAATTTTAAAGAAACCATAATTTTTTATTAAAAATCGCCAAACTCTAAGAATGCAAAAAATTAGGTAAAAAATCGCAAAAATGGCGAAAATTCGCAAAAACTTAATAGCAAAGTCTAATATTATTATTATAAATTGGCAAAAAATGCCAAGGAGATTTTTTGCAAAAATTCGCTTTCATTGCGAACAATGCAAAAATTCGCGAGAAGTTGCAATATCGGAAGCAATTCTTAAAATTCATTATAAATTGCCAAAACTGTTATAAATAAAATAAATTCGGGAAAAAACGCGAAACGTAAGTTCGCGAAAAAATCGCAAGTTCGCTAAAAATTTCTGAACGCCTTGAATAAATCATTTACAGAACCCTTTAGCTAATCCCGGATTTGTTTCCCATATATTTTAGCAACGCCTCCTCTTATTCCATGTTTTTGTACTTATCCCTTTAAAACACAAATAAAATCGCTTGAAAAAATAATGTATGTACAAATGTTATTCATGTGCCTACCTTTTCGTATTTTTGCAATAAAAAGTTACAAAAATTTTATTTTTACTAAAACGTATTTTCTTTCACAATGTTGTTTGCTGCCGAATTCAAATTACTTTTTTTGTAGTCAAATTGTATTCCAGAACACTTCAATTTCGTTTGAAATAAACTGAAAATGAAATTTTAATTTTTAAATCGCTTTTACGAAATTAAGAACACAAACCAAGAGAAAATTGTTCACTTTCATTTCATTTTACGAATGTAGAACCTAGGCGCATATGTTTTTAAATATAAACAAACAGTAGCAAAGGGAAACAAAAGTTTTTGGTTTTTGATGAAATTTTAAAAATAACAAAAAACAAATGTATTAAGTTATGAAAAATATTGCATTTATTTAAGTTTGATGCCAGAAAAATATAAGGGTATGTTTTATGTATTCCACGGGAAATTAAAACCTGTGGAATTTTCATAGAATTGTTGGAAATATGTATTTATAACAACAATTTCCAACGATGTAATTTCACGTGAAATGCAGAACATAACCGATTGTTTTTAAACGTGAATAAAGTTAATAGATTTTTATGGTTAAATTTTTGTTTATACTAGATATACCAAATGGACGACACACTCGTCCGTATTCTAGAATCAAAATGTAAATAATTTAAGATTCAAAGAAAATGTATCTAAACGTCATAAAAATTCATTAAAACACACACACAAACGCACATACTTACGTACATATGCAACCATAATTAATTAATACATGAAATTAAAAAAAAAGAACATAAACAAAATCCCTTTAACCAAGTTAATTCAATTTATTCAACTCTCTTCCTTTAAGTATTATGGCTTTCATACAACAACAAATAAGAGAGAAAAATTGTTAGATCAAGAGAAATACTACAAACACACACACACACACACACACTCATGTTTTGGTTATTTTTTACTTATAAGCTAATAAATGCGTGTGTAATATGTTTGCATGTAGTAGTAGCAACTTTAAACGCTTATAGCTCCCAAAATACTAAACCGATTTCAATAAAATATAGATTCTGCACATCTGTATAAAAAATCCTTTAAAACCATATAAATCTTTTAAAAATCGGTGCAGTGGTACCAGCGTAAAAGGGATTACAAAAAACATGTTCGCCTATTAATTATATAGATGTACATATAGTCGGACGGTTACTGGTTCCCCGCATGGAACATTCAAAAAATTTAGTTATTGATCGATTAAATATGATTAATGTGTACATCTTGAATATATTAGGATATATAAAGTTCTTTTCCCATTGTATATTTCTCTTAATAAATGCACTCATTGGAACTACTTGAAAGGAAGTGAACAATATTGTTGTGATGATTGGTATAAGCGGCAACAAACATTTTTGTCTTTTTCCGTACATCCTAATTATTCACGTCGAGGGTAAAAAGTTTAGAAACCTTAACGGCCTGACGCGCGATGTCGACAAGTAAGCTATAGAAAGTTTCTTGTCGACATCGTGGGCCAGGCCCGTAAGTTCAAATAAAAACATATGTATCTATTACTTTTATTATTAAAGAAAATATACTATGGTGTATATTTATAAAACAAATGAAAAAAACATTCTTCATCGATTTTCTCAAAACCATATAATTTTTTAATGCGGCTAGCCAGTAACTACCCAGCAAAAAATCTGATTTGGAAGCACTAACAACTGAGGGAAGCAATGTAGTGGTTAATTGAACACAAAAGCTTCGAAAACTGCTTCTGAAAAGCACTAACATAAGGCAGGCTCTCTAACAAAATAGAGGAAAAAGTAAAAAAAAAAAATTTGCAAGCTAGTAACTTTTGCATCTCAGTACATAAAAACTATAGCCCAATTCACTATCTTGTGCAAATGGTCTTGCATCGTTGCATGTGCAAAATGATATTGATATTGATACTCACCACTTAACAATTCTTAGAAGTTAATGTTAAAGTTAGCTATTTTATGTCAGGTGGAGACCGCGAGTAAGGGAGATAATGTTAGAGAATCACTTGGTGTTGCGCATGAATAAGGAATTTTTTTTTGTGCGAGATGAGCCAGCTAGAAGAAATTTATTCAGCTTCCAAAAAGCCATAATTTTTTGCTTTACAAAGTGCTTCACATAAGCAATAATATATAATTACTTATGTATGTATATTTTTGTATATTGTCTGCAGATAATGCGACTATTCCATACATGTATGCAAATACTCCAAAGAGGAGTAGGAATATGCCGAAACTACTCCAAATATGTGAAAAAATTAGGTTTATATCCTAGGGTTGGACTAAATGGTCCAAATTTGCATTACATCGGCCTAACCCCAAAACTACTCCATATTGCATTGAATGCTAGTGTGAAAACGACATGATCCATGACTGAATTACATGGACCATGATATAACTAGTCTGTTTCATATCGATTGGACCACGTAGTACAATATTATATTCAGTTTTTTTTTTCATATACATATGTACATACTTATGTATAATTTTTTAGCGCCAAATTGTTTATCAGCTGTTGTGTATATTTTACTGGATTTTACAATTTTTCCGTTCGCGTACTTTTAGCTGCAAACTTTTTTATTGAGAGTAATTTCTTTAAATTACTCAGTATTTACTCAGTTACTGGATTTTACTGTAAAAGTACTCAAACGCACCTATAGTGTCCACACTTGATGAATTTATATCATGAGGAATGTCAAATTGATATCATGATGAAAATTCATCACGTATAGATTCAATATAGTATATTATGGCAGCTTTATGATATAATCTTCAAAGGTCACGGCGTGATAAATACATCTTGATATCAAAGTTCATTTTATATACTACTGTGTATTTAACTTTTATTTATTAAACAATTTTCGTTTAAAAAAGCGTCAAAAAATGTCCAAAAAATTAAACAGAATGCAAATTAGATATTTTTGGCAAGTATTTTTTAAATATTTGTTTGATTCATCATAATATAAAATCATCAACATCTACCCCTTTATGTTGATATTAATGAGAAAATGACGGTTGCTATGCCGGCGTCATATTACCAGTTGTGAAATAAGATCCTCAGGTGTGGATACTATGTAATGAAGAACTTAAATATTACGAGTATAGTTCTTAAATTCTTCGAGTAATTCTAATGATTTAATTTTTGATGCAATCTTTATTAAAGTTCCTCAAGAAACTACTTAACGAGATTTAAGACTTGGACAGTCACCGAATTCATGTTTTCTTATGTAAACAGTTTACTTGGGTTCATTCTCTGGTCATACCTTAATGCATGTTCCACCAATTATTTTAATATCTTGTCCAACAATATCGAAAGAAAACATTCGTTCGCAAACTTATATTGAAAGTACAAACAAATTTTCATATTTTATTGTTTTTGATGTGTAAACATCTATACGCTAGGGGGTAAAAATCTTTTTACTTTGATTTCTTTGCTGAGATTTCTTTGCATTGTCAAATCGGTGTGAGCTATGTATGAGTGTATTAGTGTTTGAAAGAAGCAATACCAAGCAGAGAAACAAGTCGACCGGCTCCAAACTGACGATGCGCGGCCGCCGGTTATTTTCTGTATATTTCCGTACACCAAAGGTGAAAATGAACCGTAAGAGCTACGGACTTGAAATTTGGACACAATGTGTAGACATTTGGCCACTACAACAACAAATACATGAGAGTTAAAAACTAAAGGGTGTTCCAAAACGAGCAACGAAGAATTTTAAAATCCCATGTAATATACATACAATTGTATGTAATTACATACATATATACACTTGAAATTTTAAAAGTTAGTGTATTTTTATACAGACTACAACAATTAACACTAAATTTAAAAAATTTAAATCAATGGGTGTTCCATCAGTTAATGCAATTTTGACTTTGTAATTTTGACAACTTGCTGTATCTTGGAAACCGTAAGAGCAAAACTCTTGAAATTTTCAAAAACGGTAAAACTAAAAAATCAAAAAAAAAAAAAAATATAAAATCGCCAAATATAAAAAAATAGCAAAAAAAAATCGCCAAAACGAAAAAAAAGATCAAATTAAAAAAATCTCTAGGACTAAAATAAATCGAAAAAAGCCGGAAAAATCGCCAAAATGAAAAAAATCCTTAAGCAAAAAAGTCGCCAATATGAACAAATCGCCAAAATGAAAAAATCGCCTAAATAAAAAAACCCCAAAAACAGAAAAAATCGCCAAAATGAAAAAATTGCGGAAATCAAAAAAAAAAAAAACCAAAAAGAGAAAAAAACGCCAAAACGAGAAAAAAGCGATAAAACTGAAAAAATCGTTTAAACTGAAAAAACTTAAAAAAGGAAGAAATCTAAATCAAAAAAAAAAATGATCAAAACCGAATGTGCGCAAGTCAAAGTCGCACTTTACTGAATTTATTTTAATTGCAATGCGCACACAACAACAAGAACAGCAACAACTAGATGATGAACAACAGGAATTAAAAATTAAAAAGTAAAAGGCATTTACCATAGATGAGCACTGCAGTACCACTAAAGTTTCAGTAAAAATAATACAAAATGTTTTTAACAAGTAAATTTTTATTGATCACTAAAATTTTTCTCTACAATTTTCATAAATTGCCTAAATGATTTGTTATATGATGAGGTGCATTGAATTTTCAGTAATCAGTTATGCCCGTATTCATAATGAAATTCTACCAAGTGGCTAAATGTTTTTCATACAAAAATTTCAAAATTTGAATGAAAAAAACTTTGCCACTTGCTACGATTTTTTTATGATGACGACCCTACGATTTTACTGGTAATGTAAATTAAATTTCATTAGCAGTAAAAATTTACTGAATTTTTTTAGTAATCAGTAAATTTACTGCTTATTGCAATTTTTAATGCAGTACATATACATATACTACAGTGTGCCCATTTACTAACCAAATAAGTTTAATAAAACAAACAAAGACCAACAAATTCATATGTATTTACAATATTGAAAGTTTTGGTACTTTTAATCAATTAACATTTAAGAAATTTATTATTCGACATATTGTCAGAAGTTTATTTTAAATTGAAATTTATTTGCTGGTGGTTTATCGTTGTCTATATGCATTTCATTGTTGCTGTTACAGCAAATAAATTTCACTTTAAAATTTAATTAATTAATTTAAAAAAATATACTAAAAGCATAAGTACTTCCAACTTGAAAAAAAAATTTCATTACTAGATGTTTACACATCTCCTCTGTGATCGGACTCACATTGCTTTTTTTTCATATAATGTGTCGGAAGAACGGTTTCTTTTGACATCTTGGGATATGCTGTAAATTTCTAGACTGCGATCATTATCCAAGCAAATACTTATTTAGTCGAGAAAAGTAAGTAAGTTTTTTTCTGTCGTATAATTTTTTTTAGTTAATGGTCAAGCATTTATCGGTTTAACTTTCCGAATGCTCTACAAGTGTACTTAAGCCTGTCAAGGCCCCTAAATCTCACTGAGTAAACCTAAAGTTGCACATTTATCCCATTTCACTGGTTGAATGCTCAAATGGCTATTTGCTGTATTTCTAAGAGGTTGATTAGATCTGAGGCCCCTAAGGCAGATTCTTTGTAGCTGCTCAATAGCACATGCATACTAACTAGACCAACTCTGCATTTTGTGCTTATATTAAATTATTACCAACAAATACTATATGTAACCTTCTCCGAAAAAATGGTCCCAGTGTGTGAAAATGAAGTTTTGAGAAAAACGCTTTTAAAGTTTCATAACGCATTATCACTTTGAAGACTCCTTCAGTTGGGAGATGCGATTTGGGGAAAATAAATTTTTGTCAGAAATCTAACCCATTTCATCTTATTCTATACTCTCTTAGTTACCCGAATCCATTCTCAAATCCAAACCCATTTTTTGACACACTAGGTCCCTTTTCTCGGAGAGGGTCACATATGCTTCTGGTCACGAAAACAACTATGCGGTTATATGATTAAAATTTTTAAAGAAGCCATTGGGCCAATCAGATTACCGACTTAAGGTCATTGGCGCATCTTTTGATGCACGCAGCACTCTGATTTCTTCCAATATATATATATATATATATACTCACTATTTACTAAGTTTTGTAGCAACATATGTATAGCGTTCACCTGGAAAAGGCGAGTTACCATACCCGAGTTCCGAGCAATTACAATATTTGTTACAATCATGAAGGACTTATATCTTGTAAATCCTTCAAATCATGCAGGATCTAAGAATTAGAAAACTTTTCCTCAAGAGGATGACACCATCTCTAATTTCTTATTTGGAAAAACTCTTCATGGGGCTATCAGTATCCATTGTATCATTGTCTTAAGTCACTGTTCAGACTAACGCTCTACAAATTTTAAGACATTGCACAAGCGTACTGTTGTAGAAGTAGCATACTGGGATAAATATATATAAGTGTTGTGTAAAAAATCTAAATTAAGATACATGGAATTATCACTCCTCCCAATCCTCATAAGATACTCCGGCGGTACAAGTGCCAAAGTTGGTTTCATTCTTATAATGGTAAAATTAAATTCTATAGGAATGCACTTCCAACATTTTTTTGGTGAAACCTGGGTTGGGCTTGTGCAAGTCGCGTTCTCTGGGAATCTCGGTTGGGGCAGATTTTTCTGAATTTCTTCTTATTCATGTAAAATTTTTTATGGAACTAACTGCTGCCACTGTTCCGTTGAGAAAAATGCTAATTTCCTATTTATCTTCACATAGGTTTTGAATAGTATTCTAGCAATCGTCATCAATATTCACACTTAAAAAAAGACATTTGTAACAGCGCATAGAGAAAGGGACCTAAGGGTAAAAAAATCAAATTTTTCAATGTGGACATCATCTGAGCATCGAATGAGACCGATCCCATGCCCCAAAAGTGTTCCCTCCCAGAGATATGCGCGTTTTATGATGTGATGGTACACCAAAGATACACGTATTTAAATCTTTAAAATGGCTCTCCTGAACAAAACAGGTTTTTACCCTTAGGTCCCTTTCTATTTTGCGCGTCGAGGAATATTTGAACTTGAAATATATTTTTTTGAAAATAAAATAAAATTTTAAAACTCAAAAATTTCAATGCTTATTCAGGCTGCCCTGTTAGGCAATTGGTTAGAGCGCTTGCCTATCAGTCAGAATTTTGTTGGTTCAATACTTGTCTACTCTCAAAGAATTAATATGTATGTGTGGTGAGTTAATTAAGAATATAATATGAAGAATAATAAAAAACATACCATGTGGTATAGAATTTAATTAAAAACAAAAATAAGTCCATAATTAAAAACATAAAAAAAACTTTGAAAAATTTACTAAATTTGAGATCAAAGATGAAAAACATTTTTTTCAAAGCTCCGAATTTTATGGCAAAATTATACTTAATTTTAGAAAAATTTTACTTAAATATAAAAATATAATTACTTTAAACTAGTTCATTAATGAACTAGAATTTTAGTAAATATTTAACTGGTTTCAAGTAAAAACAGCTTTGGCGCCATACGACAACTTTTTTTACTCAAATTTAGAAAATTTTCCAAAGTTTTAGTTAGTTTTTTTTTTTGAGTGCAGTGATTCCATGTTGCTTGTGGTTAGTTAACCAGGCTTCTGGTGAAAAACCAAAATATTTTAGCCTATTTGGGTCCAAACGAGCCAGTCACTTTTTGATTAATGAAAGAGAAAACAACTCGCTACTCCTGATATAGAAACTTATATTTCTAAGTTCAATTTCTGATACCCCAGATAGGATACTGAAGTATCTTTTGCCCAGAATATTAAGGCGGTTATCACGCAGAACAGGACAGAGTTACAGAAGGTTCTTCGTCATTACAACTGAATCAATTGCCATTTAGAGGAAGTTTAATGCGTTTGTCACTATGAGAAAAAATATATTCATTCAGCTAATGAAGTACCATCATTAATAATTTTTCATTGTACGAATGAGTTTGTGGGTTAACTTATTGTTATATTAATACAATATATTCTTACAATAGCTCGTTATCAATGACAAAATTCATTGATCAATTGAAGGTTTTGCTGTCAATGCATTAGTTCCTGAAGTTCCTCGGGAAGTTTCTTAGTTTCTTAGATTAGTTTCATTCCTTTTTAATCCTGTGCGTGACAGCAGCATCAATTTCTTAGGCAGGATGAGAGTGGAAAAAATACAGAGATAGTCAGTATCGACATACCAGGAGATGGTCATTGCCTCTTAGCCAGATCATTCGGTTTGATTCTACGTGGTTTGTACTTATGTCTATGTACTCATGTAAAGGTGATGCCTCAATGACTCGAAAAAAGCCTTTAGTTATGTAAGGTATTCTAGAATTGTATTGGATATGATAACTCGCTGTAGAAGCGAATGGTGCATGGCCACTTGATTCCTTCAAAGACATTCGGCATTCATTAATAATTCTTGGTGATGCCAAAACTTCACCATCATCCAATTCACATTGCTTACAAGTAAAAGTAAAGAGCTTAGTCAACGTAACATTCCGACTCGATGGGTTACAAACAAAATATTAAACACCGCTTTAACTATTGGTCCTGCGTAATGTTAGCATGTAAAACACTTATATTTTTCTGTGCTATTTTCTTTAAGTAGAACCATGTCATGCTATACGTTATGCTAGAACTACGAAAGGATGATAAAAGAAGAGCAGTAGGATAAGGAAAAAAATTTGAATGCTTTTCATTGAAAGTGTTGAGAGAACCTCTGCTGGTAACTTATTCCACATACAAACAGCATGCGTAGTACGATTCACTGATTTTGTTAGAACACATTCCATTGTAGTATCGAAATAATAGTGAAGTATACCCCGCGTTGAGCGAATGCGATAGAGAGACAATGGAGTTGGATACTCTGCTGTCATCAATGAGCTTTTTCGTCCTAATTTGTACGGGGTCAAAAACTCCCAAAATATATCTGACTTGTATTACCTGTTCTGTCCCATAAAGGTGACACGAGTGAGTTGGGAGATTAGACGGACTGAAATATCTCTTACATCGTTTCAAAAATTCAAGGCAATCTTCCAGATCTTCTGCTTATACATATAATATTTATTACACCCATACTTGCAGATTTCTACAGCATTTATTCTTTTGGAAATTAGATAGAACTCAAAAGCCTCTCAAACATCAAACAATTGAATTGGGTTTCAAGAAATTCATTATTTTGAAATATCATATATTAAAGGCGTGTAACCCAGATAGCGGAAATCATATAATGATAGTCATATTTTGAAATGATTGACGAATTAATGCCGAACCTTATATGGTAAGACAATCTACAACAAACAAAGAAAAAATCAAGGATATGATCATCATCCGTCATCATTGTGATAAGGTCTTTAATAGTTTTATTTATTGATTTTGTTCCTTTAAATGTCAGTCTACTATTTTGCAAACGACAAGCCCTTCTTAATTCAACTAAAAGACTGCACAACTGAAAGAAAGGAAAACTTGTAGGAAAAGAAAATTCACTACAAATCCAATAAAAGAAAAAACAATGAAAAAAGCTGTCGTTCTTAGTTATTTTTACTTTTTGTTTGCGGTTGTTGCTGTTATAGAGAGTGAGTATCTTTAGCGCCGTCTGCATACCAGCAACGCTTTCGTTTTCAAATAGCATTTTTCGTAACTGATTGTTGGAGCGGTTTATGTCTGTGTTTTAGTGGAAATATTTTGTTTTATTTCTGCACGTTTGGCATAAAAAATTGTTTTGAAAATATGTACTAAGCCAAGTTTGGAAAAAAAAGTTAAAGTATTTAGGTTCAGGCATGTACTGGAAACCATAACCCAGTGAACAATTCGTTTTTAAGCCGAGTAAAATGAATAAGAATAATACATGAGTGAAATTTAAGAAATATGATTTTTATGTGAATGCAAAATTGACCTTGGAAATATGTAGTTTTGTACTTCAGATTCGCAAGACTTTAATATATATTCCTTTATAAGTTCAGCCATATTATTTATTAGTTATTTTTAAGGTGCAGCTGTCAGAATTTCTGGTTCGTAGTATCTATATTCCTGGAAAGAGACTCGATAAAAATCACTTCCACTCGCGATTTCTCTTTGGTTTTAGATATTAAAAGTAACTTCTGACATACAAATTAGAATAAGCCTCTATTAATGATTGGGAGTTACTGTGCGAGTTACCAACCCAAAACTCTGTGAAAGTAATTTAAAATAATTCCTAGTATGTGTCCATTCGAAGTCAGAATAATGGCTATTAGTCTAATGGAAAGCTCTTGCGATTTCGAGCCGTTGAGCGGTTTTTACATTTGGAGCTTTTCCCGTGATGCAATAATTTCTTTTTGTTTTGATACTCCTTCAAAAAGAATCGTTCATTTATACTGAATGTTTCCGATTGCGTGAAGCAAAGGAGTGTATTGTGTTTAACAGCCTATGTTTGTATGTATGTATGTATGTGTGTTTCTTTGTGGCATTATATAAACCGAACGAGTGGACCAATTTTAATGATTCTTACATCAATCGATTTGTTTAAATCCTGGGACAGATATGATAGTGGTAAAAATTCAATATGGTGGCCAACAGACGCCCTTTTGTAAATACGAAATAAAATAATTTTTTTTGTATTAACAGAGATTTTACATTGAAATATTCTTTAACAAATTGCAAATTCTCCTCTAAAACGCTTTTTGATTTAATTCTTATTTCAATTGCAATGAAGTTCGATTTTAAGATATAGTGAAAAAATACTATTTCAAACAAAGTGTTTTAAAACAAATTTGCTGAAGCTGTTAGAAATAAAATGTAAAAAAAATACTTTTCGATCACAGTTTGCAGATATAGACACTTGTCGATGTTAAATTCAGCACTACTCGAAACTTGAAGCCAACGTAAGCATGATTTATTTAAGAATATCTTTTTATTTAGTGTACTCCAAGCTATACTAGTTTTCTTAAGTAAGAACTCATATTTTTAATTTTTTAAATATTTTATCCAGTCTAATTAAAAATTATATGAATTGTTCACTTCTCTTCTGCATAATATTTTACCTGAATTTGTTCAATCTTTTAGAATTCTTTCATTAAAGTTTTCTGACAAGAGGATTTTAATCTATATATATATATAAAGGGTGTTTTTTATTGAGGTATAGAACTTTAAGTTGGCATCACTTTTTTAACTGGCGGCCATTTTGTCAGCTGTCAAGTGATTAATATTTAGTTTGGTTTGCCATTTTATCATGAACAGGTTGACAAAAGAACAACGCTTGCAAATCGTGCAAATTTATTTCGAAAATAATGGTTCAGTTCGCGAAGTTTACCGCAAGCTCCGTCCATTTTATGGTCGACATAATCGTCCATCAGAGCAATTAATTCGCTTAACCATGGATCGTTTTCGCACTACGTTTACTCTATGTGATAATACGCATCCGCAGAGACGTCGAACAGTGCGCACCGAAGAAACAATTGCCGCTGTAGAGCAAAGTGTTGAAGAGGACCCGAATGAATCGATTCGCCACCGTGCACAGCAATTGGAGCTTTGTCCATCAAATTTTGTTCCCGAATTGGATGGCATGAATGTGGATGAGTTGTGGTTCAAACAAGACGGCGCTACATGCCACACAGCGCACGTCACAATCGATTTATTGAAGGAAACATTCGATGAGCGCATAATTTCGCGGAATGGACCTGTCAACTGGCCACCAAGATCGTGTGATTTGACACCATTGGATTATTTTCTTTGGGGATATGTGAAGTCGCTCGTCTACGCCAACAAACCAGAAACCTTAGGGGACTTGGAAGCCAACATTCGTGGCGTTATTGCCAACATACGGCCCCATATGCTCGAAAAAGTGGTTGAAAATTGGACCTGTAGAATTGGCTTTATTCGAGCCAGCCGCGGCGGCCACATGCCCGAAATTATATTTAAACATTAATGGCATAAAATTATCCTTCCAACAAAGCCAAATTGATGGACATTAAAACGATTTTCTTGTGTTTTATTTCAATTCAAAGTTCTATACCTCTAAAAAAAACACCCTATATATGTATATAAAAGGATATGTGTATGTATGTATGTAATGTATGGTCTCCAAAACGGCTGGGCCGATTCTGACGAAATTTTCAGGGAATCTTCAGAATATTCAGGCGGGTGACAGTGTGAAGTCTGATTTTTGATTTTCGGTCTGTGGTCGGAGGGGCGTGGCAAAGTCCAATTTTCATATTGCACCACCAATATTTATTTTTTTTTGCTTTTTTTTTATTTTATTTAAATCGTGTGGTAATACAATACTAATGTTTGCTTAGGGCCAGCAACGCGGACCAGGTACTGGATTCAGTAACTTTTTGCGAACCCAAAATCGTAATATTTATTGACACATTTTTTCGCTTGAGATAACGATAATGTGATTCTGTAATTTCCTTTTTACGATAGTCTCCAGCTTTATCTTATTCACCATTTAATTCAATATTATGTGGTAGCTCTGTATAGAAAATGTGTAAATAAGCGAAAAGCACAAAGAATAAAAAAGAAAAACTCAACAAATTTGATTTGGTGATTTTATTTTTTTTCTCCAACCGACAGCGAATATCGTTAAAATATATTACTGAATAGCAAACTAGATAAATTTTCGTTATATTTATTATAACGATACGATTATCGTAATAAGAGTTACTGAATCTAGGTACAGGTCAGCTAGTATTTGATAAATATGTTCCTCGTGGTATTTAATATTTATATAAAATATTAACACTTCCTTAATTCAAAGTGCAAAGATTTTTCGATTCATCACTACACTATTCAATATATCTCCTACTTTACCAACCATTTGTTTTTTAGCTGCTTCAGAGATAAATGTTCGTACCTTCTACTTATGTATTATTATTCATTTATTTTTTTCCCTCGAAGAAGTGTAAAGAAACTTTTAAACTTAATTGAAACGTTTTGTAAATGAAGATACCAAAAGAATGCTTTTCTAACAACAAAGAACTAAAAACAAAACAAATGGGGTTTGTACTTATCTGTTTTTCTTGCTTTTATATTCAATTTCAATCGTGTAATTGAGAACAAAACAAAAGCCGATATTTATTTTATTTAGTCTAGCAGGCTGATCTACAAACTGACCAAACAGCTGGACCGATTTTGATTTGGTTTTTCTTGTTTGAAAGGTTACTTGATCCAGAGTGTTCTTAGCTATGTTTGGTTCAGCCGCTTAGAAGATATCGCATCTTTTCTAGATAATTTCGTGGGCTTTTAAAATTTTTAATTTTTGTTATTAATATAAAGTGTTGGAAGAACATTTTGTTTTGACATCGTGAGACAGGCTGTAACTGATTATACATTAATGAGCAACATATGGGCATTTCTACTAGAAATTCCACTTCTTTGTCGCATGCTACAGCAAGCAATTTAGTTTATATTTTAGAACAATGTGACTCGATTTTTCTAAAAATTTTACCTAATATAGAGCAGCTAAGAGTCTATATAAATAAATAAAAAGTTAAAAAAGGTTTCTTAAAAAAAATTATAAATTTTTTTAGAGTCGCACGATACAAAAAGTTGACATTCCTGTAGAAATGTCAATGTGTTTAATATAACAAAAACAAAACACTTTAAAAGATGTCTTTTAAATTCACTTAAAACTAAAATGTATACTTTTATCGCGTTAATACATTCTCTACAATAATGAGAAAATCAATCAGTGAATGGTAGCGAATCAGTTTTTTACAAAATAATTCGATTTTGCGTTCACTCTCACGTTCGTTCTCACGATTAAGATAACGTAAGATTTGTTATCATGGGCCAAAACAATACAACATCATATGGTATTAACTTCTTCTATTTCACTTGCCCATTGACAACTTATTTGAAATGTACCTTAGCCTTTATAATTGAATTATCTGATGTAGATATTAAAAAAAAAAATAAGTGCCCAGTAAACTTTTTTTTTTTTACTTTTTTTTTGGTTTTGGTGATTTTTTCATTTTGGCGATTTTCTAATTGTGGGACTTTTTAATTTTAGCGTTCTTAAGAATTTCAAGATGGAGCAATGTGTCAAAATTACATTAACCGATACAATACCCTTTGATCTTGGTGTTTCTTATTTTCAGTGTAGTCTGCATAAAAATACACTACCTTTGAAAATAATAAGTGTCTACACATATATAATTTTGTCTGTATATTACATAAGATTTCAACATGCTACGTTGCTCGCTTTAGAACACCCAATAATTGTAAATGTCATATATTGGTTGTTGTGGTGGCCTAAGTTTAACATATTTTCTGAAAATTTCTCTAAAACCATATATTGTAGCAAAAAAAATATGTTACCTTTTCATCATGGAGTTCTAAGTGAAAGAGTGCAGCATTTTAAAATAATGTAAAGCAAAAAAGTATAAATTTTTATTCGAAAATAAAAACCTTAATGCTCTCATTCATTTCTACTTTCTGCTTATTAATCCTATTTACAACTTATTTAACCTCATCTGACAATTTTTATTAACATGAGGCAACAAAGTATGTATTGGCAACTGTAAATGTACGGTCACACTTGGCAAACATTTGCCCAAAAAAGCATAACTACTAAATTCTAATGAAAAAAATTTTCATTCAGATACGTTTTTATTAACTTTAACAGTTTCATGCATAACACGGAAAGTTTACCTTGCAAAGTCTTAATTCAGCTGTGTGAAAAACATAGTTAAGAATACTTTCTATTTCTGTCTTTCTCTCATCTCAGCTGAATTAAGACTTTGCAAATTAAACTTTTCGTGTGGAAAAGGGGTATAACTATTACACAATGCCATTGAATCCAACCAGAGAAACAAGTCGAACGGCTCGAAGCCGACGGCGCCGGTTATTTTGCTGTATATCAAGCCGCCGCCGATTGTATCGGCTCGCATCGGCTCAAAACCAGGCGAAATTTTATCTGCTCAAAAAGACAAATTTCGGAGAAAAAATTTTGAAAATCACCTTTCAGTTTCAATTAATATTTTCTGTTTTCAGTAGTATTTAGAGGTTGCGCATCTTTGGGCAAGTGTTTTCCCAATGTAACCGTACCTTAACATAATGTAACAGGGAAGAGATATTGTAGAACAATAAGAAGGCTGAAAAACAAAAATAAAATTTATAAAAGAACAGACTTGGATCAAATTAAATAAATAAATTTTAATTTATTTGGAATATAAACTTGCCCGCTGGGAAATTTGTTGTAAATAAAAAACCTTTTGATAGCCCATACATATACTTATTGCACATTTACACATTCATTTTATTTTTCACTGGATAATGTTGTTGTTGTTGCTCTTAGTTGTTACTGTTGTTGTTGTTGTTGTTGAGTTGCTATTTTAGTTGTTATTATTATTCTTTTGGTGGTTTAAAATGTGCTTAATTGCATTTCGATATCTATGTTCAGGCATCACACATCTATAAGTCCGCCACATTTCGTCTTAAAGCCCAAAAAATTCGTAAAATCCAACAAAAACTTGTCCATTAATGTGTCTGTCTCTCTGTTCGTCCGTCCGCCTATTCCTACATTGTAACTTTGCTTGTTGGATTGATTGTGAGTGTGTGTGTGTGTGTGTGTGTGTGTGTGTGTGTGTGTGTGTGTGTGTGTGTGTGTGTCTGTACGTAAGTCTGTTCGTATTGTGTGTTGCATTCGAACTATTTATTTGTTTTTGCAATGCCAATACTCAATATTAAAATGTAACAGTGCAACAGTGCAACATATAACTCTACCATAAAATAGTAAACATCACGCATTCACATGACTGCCTCACTTGCCTCATCTCATCATCGGCAACATTTTACATGCCAAGAATGAATACTAGTAAACTACCAGGGAGAATTTAATAAATATTTGCAGTAGGCGGCGGCATTGTTAGAGAGACCAGAAAATTGTTTAGCTGTTTGCATGTTGTTGTTTTTGTCCTTGCAACAACTACAGCAATTGCTGTTTATAGCAAACGAAATTTTGCTGTTGTCATTTACACAGAAAAAGACTAATTGTTGCCAACAAAACAAAAGCTCTAGGTGGGAATTTGTGTAAGATGTTTTGGGTTTTTACTCACATCGTTTGTGTGTTGTTTGTTGCTATATTGTGCCAACAAATATGTGTATGTTGTTAATGTTGCTCATGTTGTTGTTGTTGTTGTGACGTTTAAAACAAATTAACAATTATGTTTAAGGTAAAGTTGAAGGCTCTCTCAATTGTAAGTCGAACTGTAGACAAATTAAGCAAGAAAAGCAATAAGAATTTCCAGCAAATAAATACATTTCATAAGAATTTTTTCTTAGGAAAATCATTAACGCTTAAATTTTGTGTTTGGAATTCAAGAAAATTTCTAGAATAATAAAAATTATATTACGCTTTTGTTTCAACTTATCTGTAACATCAAAGGAGGAGCAAGAGCCGTTCAAAAATAACATGACGTTGGTTATACATACGTAAAGTGAAATGAAAGTGAAATTTTCACTAATTTTCTTTGCTCAGTATCGTCAAAGTAATTTAATAAATTCAGTAAAGTGCGACTCTGACTCGCGCACGAAGGGTTCCGTACGAACACTAGATATGTAATTTAATACAAACTTCATCCAATATAATATATAGTTTTGGCATTATTTTTCGTTTTTGGGGTCTTTTCGGTTTTTGTGTTTTGGCGGTTTTTGCGTTTTTTCGGTTTTGGCGATTTTTTTAAGTTTTGGCTCTTTTTTTAGTTTTGACATTTCATTTTCTTGTTTTGGCGATTTTTTTCATTTTGGCGATTTTTTTTATTTTTGGAGATTTTTTTCATTTTTGCGTTTTTTTTTATTTAAAATTTTTTTTTAGTTTTGGCGACATTTTCGCGTTTTGGCCTTTTTTTTATTTTTGGCGTTTTTTTCATTTTGGCGATTTTTTTCATTTTGGCGATTTTTTAGAATTTGGCGATTTATTTTAGTCTTAGAATTTTTTTTTTAATTTTGGCGATTTTTTTCGTTTTGGCGACTTTTTTTTAATTTTCCGCGATTTTTTTTTTGGTTTGGCGATTTTATAATTTTCGGTTTGTTTTAGTTTTACCGTTTTTGAAAATTTCAAGTGTTTGCCTCTTACGGTTTCCAAGATATAGCAAATTGTCAAAATTACATAGTCAAAATTGCATTAACTGATGGACCACCCTTTAATTTTAATTTTTTTAAATTTTAGTGTTAACTGTTGTAGTCTGTATAAAAATACACTAATTTTACAAAGTTCAAGTTTCAATATACATATGTATGTTCTCATACAATTGTATGTATATTACATGGGATTTTAACATTTTTCGTTGCTCGTTTTGGAACATCCTTTAATTTTTAATTCTCATGTATTTGTTGTTGTTGTCGTTGTGTCCAAATTTCAGGTCCGTAGCTCTTACGGTTCCTGAGAAAATACCGTGTGGCGGACAGACGGACAGACGGACAGCGTAGCGAAAACAATAGGGTTCCTTTTCACCTTTGGTGTACGGAACCCTAATAAAAAGCAAACTATCATTTCCAGTTGGATTCAAGAAAAGTTGTACCGATCTAAAAATCACTTTTACTACAAAATAAAAACAATTTGGAATCGGCAACAAGTAATTGAGTGAAATATACGATTTTTTCATGAAATGGGAAACTTTTTAAGTTATATACATCCTTACGTTGTATTGGGTAAATTGTACTTACGTTGTATTAGGTAAAATCAGTTTTATAGAGAAAATTGCAAAACTTCGTAAACAAATTTTTAATGAACAAAAAAATTTGCAAAAACCTTGTAAAATTGGCCATAAAATATAATATTGTTTATAAAATGATAATACTGAAATATGTAATGTTACAGTTCGTCAAAGGAACTTTGATTGCAAAAACAGATATTTAAAAGAACATTTAAAATGAACAAAACAATTCTTGAAAATCACAAGTTACACATGGAGAAAGTACATGGAAAATTGCAAAAACTTCTATAATCGACAATTAGGCTTTAGGAAAACGCATCATTAGAAAACGCTACGTTTGTTGCAGCAATTTGTGAAATAGAGTCTTGAAATAGAAATGTATACATTTTGCATTCCTCTCGCGCTCTTTTTCACTAAACAGATAAGCAGTTGCTGTAACAAAAATTACAAGTCTGGCCCCGGACTTACACAAAATTTGCTTTCAAGGAAATTGTGTTGTAAGTAAAGCTTTAACCCTGCACTATCATACTTCGTCGAAATGACGACGCGCGATTTTATTTTCGATTTAAAACATATTTTTTGTGATTGTTTTTGTTTCGTTTTTCGTATAGCGTTAACCGCTAATATCAGTTACTCGAAACTAATGTTGCTTTTTTAGTTTAATAAATTTATTATAAGAAACTACAAGACTTAATGGAAAAAAATTTGTAATATTTCATACAATTGATGCTATAAATGCTATGTTTTAAGAAAAAATGCCAATCGATAGAAGTCTGTGAAATGTTAATTTTACGTTAAACGATTAAAAGAAATATATGAATTTCATTATATGATAATTAAAAACTAGCTAAATATCAATAATAAATCTATTTTCGTACTTACTTTTGCTCAAGACGTTTTTTATTGGCTCTTGAAATAGGTCGTAGTCGATTCGACGAAGTATGACGTTTGCGATATAAAAATAAGTATGATATTCTAGGGTTGGTTAAGCACACTAGATTAAAAAAAATAGTTTAAGGTAAAATAAGCAAAAAGTAACTATACTCTTATATAAAAAAAAAAATTTCAGCCCTGGAAATGTGGTTCCGGAGATATGAAGGTGCAAAAAGTGCATATTTTAAGACATACTCACTGACTCACTGACCTACTGACTCACTCATTAATATTATGAAGCACTTCCGCTATAGCTAGAGATCTGAAATTTGGTACACAAGTAGATCTTGGTGAGCAATGAACTAGAAAAATCTGAAAACCCAAAAATTTTAACCAAGGGGCGGGGCTACGCCCATAAAAATTTAAATGTGCGCTAGTCAGCTGAAATTTGCTGCAGAACTAGGTCTAGGTGGATAATAAACTAACAAAAATTTAAAATCCGAAAATTTTGGCTAGGAGGGCGGAGCTACGCCCATAAAGGCTAGAATTAAAAAAGCAAATCTAAGGCGCTTAACGGAAGCTATTTTATTGAAATTCGGCATACATACTGGGATAGGGCAAGCCTAAAAATGTTTCTTTAAAGAAGTGGGCGTTGACACGACCATACCGTTTCAACTTTATCTTCGTGTACTACGCCTCAGCATATTTAGATATACTATTTCTGTATGTATTATTATCCGTTTGCAACGAAACTTGGCACAAATAATAAACACTGGCCGAAAAAAATCTTGAGTTTGGAAAAGTGGGTATGGTTACGCCCATAAATATTAAAAATTAAAAGTTGCGCTAAGGAGCTGAAATTGGATACACGAGTAGGTACAGGTGAGAAACCAACTAGAAAAATCTGAAAAACCAAAATATATTACCAGAATGGGCGGGGCTCCGCTACTATTGTTTGAACCTGAAAACTTACAGCCTTATTTATAAATCCTATTAAGGCTTTTTAAGAAAAATTTCTTACGAAAATTTGTCTCAAAATCCCTTTATAAAGCCTTAAAAAGTTTTATAAATAAGGCTGTTAATATACAGCTTTTATTTTAAGCCATTTTAGTGAAAACTTGCATATGTGTTACACGTATACAATGCTTTAAACTATCACATAAAAAAGTGGGCGTAATTACTCCCATACAATTTTGGCCTTGAATTTAATCTACTTCGGTCTAGTATATTTTAGAAGAAAATTAGCATGAATTATAAGCGCTGCTCACAGAAATATTGTTAGTTTAAAATAGTGGGAGGGGTGATGCTCATAAAATTATAAGGTATAGTTCACGCTAGATAGCTGAAATTTTATACACAAGCAAGTGTAGATGAGTAAGCCAAGGGGAAAATCTTAAAACCAAGAAGTTTTATCCGCTAAAACTCTAATTCGCACTAGAGAGCTGAAATTTGGTACACAAATTAATCTAAATCAGATATCACTGAGAAAAATCTAAGAAACCAGAAGTTTCAATCAGGGATTGGGAAAAAGCACTGTAAACTCAAAATTAAGTTTTTATTATTTTATTGAAACTTTTCATACACATTGAACTTATCCAAAGTAAAAATTTCCTGTTTTGAAAAGTGTCCGTGACTTCACCCATAAATCTTAGCTTTTCTTTCATGTACTTCGGCTTAGCAGTTTTTAGTCTATTACTCATGTATTTCTCAATAGCTTTTTCCTACAAATCTTTACATGAAACATAAGTACTAACAGATATAAAAATCGGCGGAGGTAGGCCCATAAAAATTTTACGTAGAGAGCTGCCATTTTGTAGACAAATAATCCTAATTGATTTATTCAATCGGAAAATCCAAAAATTAATGCACCACCTACCCTATTGAAACTTTGCATGCACATTGGGCATATCCTTTTGATTTATGTACCTCGGCTAAGCAGACTTTAATATGTAAATATATTGAGAAAAAAGCCGGGATCGCTGTATCTTACAATAATTCATTTTTACTCACGCTCTACTCTAACCCATTATTTTATGTAACTTTGCCATTTTTAAGTGGCAAAGTGATCATGAATAGAAATAAAACACACTAGAAATTTTAAGTGTAAAAAATTTTATCATAGAAAATTTTTCAAAAAGTAGTCAGATCCTCACAAAAACATAAATGTGAAAAAGTTCGGCCACTAAAAGTAGTGAGATATACATTTTGACCAAGTTCTTGTTTGAAATATGCTATGCATTATATAAATTTGTAATCGTAAGGTTGTCTTATAATTTCTAGATAATCTGCTAACTTGGCAATATTTTTACTTTTCTAAAAAAGGAGAGAAAAATTTTTATTTGTTCATTTCTTTATATCGGTAAAAATGTTGTCAAGTTAGCAGGTTATTTAGAAATTATATGACAACCTTACGATTACAAATTTATATAACGCATAGCATATTTCTGTATTAGGTATTGTACCAAACAAGAACTTGGTCAAAATGTATATCTCACTACTTTTAATGGCCGAACTTTTTTATAGGAACTTGGCCCTTTTTCACATTTATGTTTATCAGTATAAAATCGAGGTCTCTAGTTTCTTTGGCGGCATCGAAAATCGATCTCCCTATTCATAAACTCAAAAAAAAGATATATACTATTATTAGGGAAACAATTTTTCTAAATTTTTTTTTTTTTTATTTATTTATTTATTTATTTGTATGTTCAAGTCCTATACAACAAGAATTAATCTTATATTTAAAGTACAGGAATCCATATCCATAACTAAATTACGGCAGCAAACATATAGACAGATATTAAGATAAAAATTTACAAAATTAACAAAAATTAAATAATTAGGTGTATATATTATAGAAACAATGTTTTGAATTTCTAGTTTGAGAAGTAATTAAATAAAAATTGCTTAAAGTTAGTTGCGTTGCTATTAAGTTGTTGTGTATGTGGAAGAATATTCCAGAGACGCGCAGCATGTATATAAAACTGCCATTCGGAAACTAGGAGACGATGTAAAGGAACTATAATCTTTTTCCCCCTAACTGATCTTGCAAACCTTATTTTATCAGTAAGATATCGTGGCATTTCAGAATAAATAACTTTATGAAGAAATAAAAGCACACGTATATTAACAAGATTGTTAAACGAAACGCCATATAGTTTCGAGGAAAATTGAGAAACATGATCATATCTTTTCAACCCGTACACATACCTAATAATATTGTTGAATAAACCGTTAAGCTTTCTTTTGCTAATAGAGTCACAACTAGCATAAAGTTCACAACCGTAGATTAAGGCAGGAATAATATAAGACTTAGCAATAAGTTGCCTTATATTGAAAGGAGTATAGTGCTGTGATGACCAAAGACATCTCAGCTTTGAATAACTCTGACCTACAACTGCGTTAATATGGTGTGACCAGGTAAGGTTGTTGTTAAAAATTATTCCAAGATTTTTGGCAGTATTTACAATAGTAATTTTTTCTCTGTTTATTAAGATCTCAACATCAGCAATATTATTAATTGTTTTCTTACGTACTATGATACATTTTGATTTTTGTGGGTTTAAACAAAGTCCATTTGCTGTTGCCCAAAGATAAATTCTATTTAGATCATCATTAAGTCTTGAAATATTTTCAGCAACTGAATTGGCTGGACTACTTAAATACAACTGCACATCATCTGCATACATATGAATTTTGCAGTGCAAAAGTTGTTTAGGTAAATCATTTAAATTTAAGTAAAAAAATTTTCTAAATTTAAGTAATGTTTTCTAACTGCCAGTTTATAGAAGCTATGTAAAAATTCTCGTCTGTTTATTTATAATGAAAACAAAAACAAATTTTGAGTGCTCTGTTTTTGTTTTCAATATAAATAGGCAGACGAGAATTTTCACATGGCTTCTATGAACTGGCAGTAAGTTTAAGTAAATTTTCACCAAAATCTTGTAAAAATTACTTAATATGAGTAAAAAATAAAAATTTCATATCCTTAAAAATAGTTCATAAAAATACACACAAAAATTCTTACATTCGAAGACAAGTGGCTTAAAGGTAATATTTACCTATAATTGGAAAATGGTTTAAAAGTTTAGGGAAATTGTATCCTTAGAACTAGTCAATCTCTTTTTAAATCAAAAACTAAATTTTAGGAAATGACTTACTCTTGATTAGTTCATCAAATTTAACTAACTTGAAAGATAGTAAAAGGTATTCTAAATTTTAGAAATATATTTACCTGTTTTAAGTATTTTTTCTTTAAATATAGAATATATTTTTTATTTGCATTAAGCAAAAATATAAGTAAATTTTTCATTCTTCCGAGGAATATATGAACTTGAAATATATTTTTTGTAAATAAAATAAAATTTTAAAACACAAAAATGTCAATGCTAAATCAGACTGCCCTGTAGGCTAGAGTCATTCCCTATCAGTCAGAAGATTGTTGGTTCAATACTTGTCTACTCTCCAGGAATTAATATGTATGTATGTTGAATTAATTAAGAATATAAGAATAATAAAAAAACATACCATGTGCTATAGAATTTAATTAAAAATATATATAAGTACCAGAATTAAAAAAAAAAATTAAAAATTTACTAAATTTGAGATTAAAGATGAAACACATTTTTTTACAAAGCTCCGAATTTTATGGAAAAATTTTACTTAATTTAAAAAAATTTTACTTAAATATAAAAATATAATTACTATAAACTAGTTCATAAATGAACTAGAAACTTAGTAAATATTTTACTGGCTTCAAGTAAAAAACAGCTTTGGCGCCATACGACAATTTTTTTTACTAAAATTTAGAAAATTTTCTAGTTTTTTTAGTGTAAGAACCCAGAATTTAAAGTATAAACTTTATAAAGGTCGCATATGAATATTGCAAATGGAATGTCTAATCTACATATATCCTTACCAGAATTAACTTTTTAGTCAAGTTTTACACACATCACCAAGTCTCTTCAGAAAAATAAACAGTCTAGTTGCTAAATTTTCCTATTATTTTAATGCAGCAAATTAAATAACAAAAGAGAATTAAAGTAACTTTTGGATACAGGTAAACATGGCATAATGCATTTTTTCATAAAAAAAATAAAAACCCAGCCCCAGAAAGCAGTGCTGCCAGAAAAACTTTGCCTCTTGTCCCCAATTTAAATCATCATGTCCCCAAAAAATCCCCATTTAAAAAGAAAAATTCTAATTTGTATCCCCAAAAATATTTTGTCAATATTGTTGTTTGATATCATTTTGAAATGATACTGTAACTCAATCCATTGCTTTAAAACTCTTTGCACTGCTTTTCTTATGATAACCATCTAGTGTTTGATAATAGTACAATTTTATGAAATTTATTTGAGTCCACACTTAAATTGATTAAATCGAATACAGTCAAATCCCGATAATTCGCAATCGCAAGGGACCTGCCATTTCTTACAAATTATAGGGGGTTAAAATAAAATAAATGCGAATTAACGGGGTTTTTCAATTTATACCTAATTTACATTAAGCATTTTTTTCATGCAATTAGTTGCATGAAAATTTTTTATTTGCCAATACGAGGCCTGGAGGAGCAACTTATATCAAAAAAGTTGTCAAAATGGCATCAGAGATTCATTCTAAGCACTTTTTTCTATAAAATTCTTTTTTATAGCGCTGCAATTAGCAAATAGAAAAAGTTGCATGCAACAAAATTCATGAAATTTCATGAAAAAATGCTTAATGTAAATCAGGTATTATTTACTAAAACGATTAAAAAAAACATAAAAAACTATTGCTAAAAATAAAATACAAAATAAAAATTTGTTGTTTTTGCAACACCGACAGTTTCGTGAGTGCGCTTTGACATTTTTCTTTATTCATTAAAAAACTGATCTTAAGAAAATAAACACACACAAGCCAAACCACAAACCCACTCTAAAAAAAATAAATTCAGTAAAGTGCGACTCTGACTCGCGCACGAACGGTTCCGTACGAACACTAGATATGTAATTTAATACAAACTTCATTCTATATAATATATAGTTTTGGCATTTTTTTTCGTGTTTTGGGGTCTTTTCGGTTTTTTTTTGTTTTGGCGGTTTTTGCGTTTTTTTCGGTTTTGGCGATTTTTTTTAAGTTTTGGCTCTTTTTTTAGTTTTGACACTTTATTTTCTTGTTTTGGCGATTTTTTTTTTGTTCTTGGCGTTTTTCATTTTGGCGATTATTTTTATTTTTCGGCGATTTTTTTCATTTTTGCGATTTTTTTTTTATCTAAAATTTTTTTTATCTAAAATTTTTTTAGTTTTGGCGACATTTTCACGTTCTGGCAATTTTTTTCGATTTTTGGCGTTTTTCATTTTGTCGTTTTTTTTATTTTGGCGATTTTTTCGTTTTGGCGATTTTTTTTTAATTTTTAGCGATTTTTTTTTTTTGGTTTGGCGATTTTATATATTTCGGTTTTTTTAGTTTTACCATTTTTGAAAATTTCAAGTGTTTGCCTCTTACGGTTTCCAAGATATAGCAAATTGTCAAAATTACATAGTCAAAATTGCATTAACCACCCTTTAATTTTAATTTTTTTTAAATTTTAGTGTTAATTGTTGTAGTCTGTATGAAAATACACTAATTTTACAAATTTCAAGTTTCAATATACACACATATGTTCATACAATTGTATGTATATTACATGGGATTTAAAAATTTTTCGTTGCTCGTTTTGGAACACCCTTTAATTTTTAATTCTCATGTATTTGTTGTTGTAGCGGCCAAGGTTCTACATACTGCGTCCAAATTTCAGGTCCGTAGCTCTTACGGTTCCTGAGAAAATACCGTGTGAAGGACAGACGGACAGACGGACAGCGTAGCGAAAACAATAGGGTTCCTTTTCACTTTTGGTGTACGGAACCCTAAAAATGGTAAACAAAAAATCATTCCTTCCATATATTTCTGTTGTTTCTATATGTCTGGAAAATTTACAAATTAACGAAATTTTTTCAAGGGACCGACAGTTTATTACGAATTATCGGGAATTACGATTTATCGGGGTACGAATTATCGGGATTTGACTATATTTATTTGTACTTAAGCGTTCGCAACGGAGAGTGCGAGAAATAACAAGAAATTCTACAGAAGTGGGAAACACATTTAACCATTTTGATGGAATTCCATTTGCAATAATGCTAAGTATATAAAGCAGAAATCTACATCTACTGACACCACACACAGTGGACCAAACACAAAAGAACGCTGATGATGAAGGTTTAGTGGCCTTCGAAAACGGCTGGCTGTTCCGTTCAACTATGTATTGTCAGAATATTTACAACCAACTTTGGTCTTATTTGTTCATTAATAATTGTCACATGTAATTTGGCTTAAAAAGCGATACGAACTTTAGCCTGTTAAAATCATAAATATAGAAACAAATGGAGTTGGAATAATAATTAATATTAATTGGAATTATTTTAATTTTTTAACAAAGTATAAGTTAAGTCATTAGAACTTATACATTAAACACATAGACCACAGCAGGCTACACGACTACAAGTGCCACTGGCAAAAAGTGTTGCCTGGTAGCTAGCTACTTAATTATTTTGAAAACGGCAGTAGTACCATAAGATCCTGATATTGAAGTATAAATATATATTTCAGTGGTGCCGGTTTCAAATATTTCACATATACATACAGTCGGGAGCAGTGATGAGTACATGTTTGTATCTTCTGCATTTGAAGGCGCATAAAAATAGTAATAATGAAGCGATTTAATTTTAGTTTTTTGAATTATATTTATTATTTAGTTGCTAACATAAATGCTTTTAAAACAAAACAAAAAACTACACATTCAAAGCAAAAACCAAATAAAATTAAAATAACTCACATGTACTCACTTTTGCACCTTCAGGCAATATTTAAAATATGATGTATTTTTAGTACTTGATCCATAGCCCTTTATTTTGGAATGCCCTATTTATGCATTTGGGCATACTTTTTTTAAATTTTTGGATAATTTCGCCTGGAATTTTCTGCCACTCCAGCTGCACACATTGCCACAGCTCGATTCAGCTAGATTGAGCCGTTCGATATTGTGCCGACCATATTTTCACAATTGATAACAAATTCTCAATTGGATTGAGGTCGGTACTTTGCGGAGGCGATTGTACCAATATATATATTTTTCCTTGTCAGCCATTCCTTAAAGATTTTTTAGGTTTGTTTTGGTTCTCCATCCTCTTGAAATACGACTTCTTTCTCGGGATGTATGATCACGTCTAGAGAATCGAGAATATGCGTCAGGAATATATTTAAATAGTCTTATTTTCTTATGATGTAATAAACTTTTCGCAATGGACCAATATAAAACCATGTAAAACAATCCCGCACCATGATGTTGCCTCCGCTCTACTTGACCGTTTCTATAATATGGTGTCTTTGAATAGTGTCCTACCAGGCAACACAAAAATTGGACTGTCGATGACTGAAAGCGCGTAACATGGTCAGATATGTTCAAATTTAACTGATATCAGTCGGATAGTAAAGAGTATTAGTGACGCCGACAGCAGGTACACAAATATCATGCTGTGCGGTTGTTCATCATGGTGTGGGATTGTTTTACATGGTGGCAAATTGGTCCATTGCAAAAAATTTATAGCATTATGAGATAAGAAGACTATTTGAATATATTGCAGACCCATACTCCCGATTTTCTAGACGTGATCGCATACCCTGAGAAAGATGTTATGTTGCAACAGAAAAGAGACCCGAAAAAACCTCGAAAATCGTTAAGGAATGGCTGACTGGGAAAAATTTTCAATTGATGCAGTGGCCTCCACAAAGTACCGACCTCAATCCAATTGAGAATTTGTGGTCAATTGTGAAAATATGGTCGGCACAATATCGAACGGCCCCATCTATCTAAATCGAGCTGTGGCAATGTGTGCAGCTGGAGTGGCAGAAAATTCCAGGCGAAATTATCCAAAAATTTATCAAAAGTATGCCTAAATGCATAAAAAGGGCATTCCAAAATAAAGGGCTATGGATCAAGTACTAAAAATACATCATATTTTAAATGTTGCCTGAAGGTGCAAAAGTGAGTACATGTGAGTTATTTTAATTTTATTTGGTTTTTTCTTTGAATATGTAGTTTTTTGTTTTGTTTCAAAAGCATTTATGTTAGCAACTAAATAATAAATATAATTCAAAAAACTAAAATTAAATCGCTTCATTATTACTATTTTTATGCGCCTTCAAATGCAGAAGATACAAACATGTACTCACCACTGCTACCCACGTATATATATGTTCCAATAAATAATAATGGCTTAAGTCGAAATTTCATGTTTTGAGATATTAAGGGTTTTGTCTAAAATTAATTGTCTTTGGTTTTTATATAAAAGTTTTAGCCTCCGAAAAAATGCACATTTATTTAGAACAAAACAGTTAATTTTATAAAATTAATATTATTATTTTATTAATTAATATTCGCTGTTTTTTAGTTAAGATGTTATGAAAAAATCCATTGTTAGAAAAATAAAAATTAAAGTGCACTTAAACTATTATATTGAAAGGCAAAATAAGTCGAGATAACTGCTTTAGGTTAAATTGAAAAATGCGGAAAACCTGAGATAAAATAATTTTTTAAAAGCTTAGGTCCATATAAGTATTTCTTTTTAATGAAGAATAATTTGGATGCGATGTTAGTTATTTAACTTAAGTCTATACAAGTTTTTATGCTCAAATATTTTAATATTGATGTAGCTACCGAAAAAAAATTAAGTTGAAGTAAGATGTTATGGCTTACGTATTATTTTCCAAGAAGACTTAAGTTAAAATATAAATGCGTATAGTTTTATTAATAATGACATTTTTTAATTGAAATTAAGTTGAGTGATGGATCTTGAAGAAGAGAATAAAAATATGTAATAAAATGAAAAACCACTTATATCAACTTAAGCCATTATTATTTATTGCCACAGATATAAAAAAGTGTTTATTCAAAAGTATAAAAAGAAATCATTTTCTTTTATATTTTTTGCGAATTTTACTATTTACATGCTTAATACATTTAGTAAATTTTTTTTCGCGTTTTTACCAAAAATTTTTTTATTTTTAACGGATTTGGCGATTTTTAATCAACTTTTCGCGAATTGTTGCAAACTTTTTTGCTTTTTTTTAAAATAATATTAGACTTTATTATCATCCCGCTGTTAGTAAATTTTTGCTAATTTTCGTACATTTTTAGCGATTCTTAATCAATATTATGTTTTTTTTTAAATTTTGTAACTTTTCGCTAATTTTAGTTTTTTTTCGCTTTATAAAAATATAATTACAGTAACAATACTATTTTAAAATAATCTGTAAAATTAGAAGAAACCCCATAAAACGCAAATATTGTATTCAGATAAAATACTCTTATAAGAAAAAGTGATGTTAGAGCTCTAAATTAAAAGTCCCCAAATCCCTACCCATGAAATTCTGTCCCTAAATGAGAAGCAAAATCCCCATTTTGGGGACAAATCCCCTAATCTGGTGGTACTGCCAGAAAGCAACCGCGAGATAGAATCTATTTTATTTGGACAGCGCATGATACAATTAATTATAACAGGTACATGCACAAGCCCAGTCTGTTAATGTATACAATGCAAATAGTTGTCAAACTTTGTTTACAGGCTGCGAATATGTTAGTTTATGTGTGTGAATAAAATGATTACAGTGTTGCCAATGAATTTACACATCGCTGTGTCCCCAATTGCACATCGAAGAAAATTACACTACACATCTTTTGTGTAGGTTAAAATTAAAACAAAAATAAATAAAAATAGAACCCAAAGTAGAATTACACACAGATTATACAAGAATTTAATTACATGGCCTACACATCTGATTGGCAACACTGAATAACTATAATCATGCAGGAATGCGGCGTCTGCAATTGTACTTTAGTTACCATGTAATTGTTATTTTTAAAAACAAAAGGCATCTGTTTCTGACCAGGGTGACCGATGACATTTTTCAAAAAGTGGCACTAAATAGGGGATTTATCAAAAAAAAAGGGGCAAAATTAAAAAAAAAAACGAGAAAACTGCACTAAACTTTTTATTTTTAATGTATTTTCATATAATTCACCCTAAATAAAGGGGGTCAAAAAGTGGCAAGGCAGTCGAAAAAGGGGAAACGCAGTTGAAAAAGTGGCAAATTGCCACTTTAGTCGGTCAAACGGTCACGCTGTTTCTGACAATTATTCGTTTGTTTATACCAACAAAATGAATGTGTTTTTTGGTGTTGTAATTTTTTTGTAGTCGTGCATGTACCTAGTATAATTGTACCATGGGACAGCGTTTATTCTTATGCTCTCACATTTAAATTCTCATTCTCTCAACAAGGCTGCCATACTTTCAATAAAATTCATACATTTTGTAAATAAAACAATAAAGAATATAAACCACAAAAGTAAACAAATAAAAAATTAGAGAGCATTTGAAGGTACTGCCGTAGATTTTCTTATGGGCTTTATTAATTTGACAGCGATTTTGCCTGAAGTTGCAGACTTAAGGCTCCGTTACCCAACTGTAGAAATCGCAGATGTAAGGTAAATGTAAATGTTTGAGCGCTTATAGAATACTTAAAAACGTGTCATGTGTTTTCGACACAAAAAAAAAACTTCTTTGTGCACACACACATACATACTAATTGCATTGTGCTCAGCAAACACGCATTTTTGATTTTAAATTGCGAGTTATTTGAAGTCAAACGCGAAAGTTCATATAGTTATCTATAATATTTAAATTCACGAAATTCATTTTGATTGAAATTTACATACATATGTATACGGACATACACACGAGTATGTCTGTATGTATTAGAACTTATAAGTAAATAATATATAAAATAGTAATGTTTTAATTAATCCAAGATTTTTGATGTGTAAACATCTATACGCTAGGGTGTAAAATTCTTTTTCACAATACAATCACAAATTTTGCTGAGATTCACACCGCGTTATCAAATCGGTGTGCGCTACATGTGTATGAGTGTATTAGTGTTTGAAAGAAGCAATACAAACTTATTTAAAATATTGTAACTACATAAGACTTTGCTGGTTTATTTTTGTTTTATTTAACTTGATAATTGCTTTAGTATGGTTCCTTCCGTACACAAAAGGTGAAAATGAACCGTAAGAGCTAACACACCTGAAATTTGGACACAGTGTGTAGACATTTGGCCACTACAACAACAAATACATCAGAGTTAAAAACTAAAGGGTGTTCCAAAACGAGCAACGAAAATGTTAAAATCCCATGTAATATACATATAATTGTATGTACATATATACACTTGAAATTTTAAAAGTTAGTGTATTTTTATACAGACGACAACAATTAACACTAAATTTAAAAAATTCATCAGTTAATGCAATTTTGACTTTGAAATTTTGACAACTTGCTGTATCTTGGAAACCGTAAGAGCAAAACTCTTGAAATTTTCCAAAACGGTAAAACTAAAAAATTAAAAAAATATAAGATCGCCAAATCTAAAAAACTCGCCAAAAACAAAAAAAATCGCCAAAGCGAAAAAAGCACCAAATTAATAAAAAAATTCTAGGACTAAAATAAATCGCGAAAAACCGGAAAAATCGCCAAAATGAAAAAAGACTTGAACAAAAAAATCGCCAAAATGAAAAAACCCCAAAAAACAGAAAAAAATCGCCAAAATGAAAAAAATGCGAAAATTAAAAAAAACCTAAAAGAGAAAAAAAACGCCTAGACGAGAAAAAAGCGATAAAACTGAAAAAATCGTTTTAACTGAAAAAACTTAAAAAAGGAAGAAAGCTAAATCAAAAAAATGCTCAAAACCGAATGTGCGCGAGTCAAAGTCGCACTTTAGTGAATTTATTTTAATTGCAATCCGTACAGAACAACAAGAACAGCAACAACTAAACGAAGAACAACAGGAATTAAAAATTAAAAAGTAAAAGTAAAGGCATTTACCATAAATGAGCACTGCAGTACCACTAAAGTTTCAGTAATAATAATAAAAAATTTTAACAAGTAAATTTTTACAGATTACTAAAATTTTTTTGTATAATTTTTATAAATTGCCTAAATGATTTGTTATATAATGAGGTGCATTGAATTTTCAGTAATCAGTAATGCTTGTATTCATAATGAAATTCTACAAAGTGGCTAAATGTTTTTCATACAAAAGTTTAAAAATTTTAATGAAAAACTTTGCCACTTGCTACAATTTTATTATGATTACGGCCCTACGATTTTTAATTAAATTTCATTAGCAGTAAAATTTTACTGAATTTTCTTAGTAATCAGTAAATTTACTGCTTACTACAATTTTTAATGCAGTACATATACATATACTGCAGTGTGCCCATTTACTAACCAAATAAGTTTCATAAAACAAATAAAAACCAACAAATTCATATGTATTTACAATATTGAAAGTTTTGATACTTTTAATCAATTAATTTTAAAAAATATACTAAAAGCATAAGTACTTCCAACTTAAAAAAATTTTTCATTACTAGATGTTTACACATCTCCTCTGTGATCGGACTCACATTGCTTTTTTAATAATTTCGCTGAAACTATTTTAATTTACCTGTTGGAAAAAACTAATTGAGTTTTTGAAATAACACCTTTTAGAACGAAAATGCTCCTAGAGGTTTTGAAAATTATTATTATTATTTTATTTAAATGAAATCAATTATAATAATTTTAATAGCAGCTGTAACGCTCAACCGTAATATTTGTCATTGTACATTACCAGAACAGATTTAGAGCAACTTCATCGGAAAGACGAAGTATTTAGCTCTTTAATTTCCAAGAATGTGTATGCTTGCAGTAGCACCTCAATAAAATCTTTACTTTCTCGTTTTAACCTTTTCTTATTAATGTTCGTACCTACTCATAATAATTTAGTTTAATTTACAAACAATATACATATGTATATTTTTTAACAAAAATACATACACTTCTACATATACAGGACTTTTTGTTTGCTGGGTGTTTATCAGTATAAAATCATATAAAATGGAAAACAGCTGTTCGAAACATTGATGAAAGTTCAACATCTTCACATTATTTTTGATTGCATGGAAAAAGTACCAAAATTATTTGAATAGTATCAAATCATTATTTTATACTTACAAACATTGTAATGACTTTGACATTTAGTGAAATTACAATTTGAGCTTCATACCCGTATATACATATTTACATTACAACGTATTATAATTATAAAAAAATTTATATTTTTATTATCATTATAATTATTATGATTATACACGTACCTATTTTTATTTTTATTGATATTATTATACCCTTTACAAAAAATGGTAAAAGAGTATATATAGGTTTGTCATTCCGTTTGTAATTTCCAGAATATTAATAAGGGGCCATAAAGTATATATATTCTGGATCCTTATGCATAGGGAAGACGAATAAGCGATGTCCGTCTGTCCGTCTGACCGTCTGTCTGTAGGTGAAATCGGTTTTCCGAAGCTCCCAGAAAAGCTAGAGACTTCGTTCTTGGAATGGTGGGCCAGAAATGGTCGAAATAAGATTGGTATTGAAAATCAGCAAAATCGAGCAGACGGTTTCAGAGCTGGGAGACTTAAACTTCATTTTGCCATACAAAATAACTACCGAAAACTAGTTTTTAATAATTTTTTATTAAATAAACTTATTTTATACGTCAGTATGAATAAAATTGGTATTTCTAACTAAAAAAAAAATTAAAAAAATTTAAAAGGCGTTTCCAGGGTTGGAAAACCTTAACTTTTTTTGTTATGCAAAAGTAACTTACTAAAAAAAATTTTTCCTTTTTTGCTATAAATTAAACATACGTAATGTTTTTAAAAGAAGGAGATTGATGTCAGAAATCAGAAAAACAAAAAGGATGATTCCAGGGTTGGAAAACCTAAGGTTTTTGTGATATATACAATTAACTACCCTAAACTAATTTTTTAATTATTTTTATTAAATAAACTTATTTTATACTTCACCACGAATAAAATTGGTATTTCAAATAAAAAATTAAACTTCAAAAAATTAATAAGATGTTTCCAGGGTTGGAAAACTTAAACTTTTTTTCTTATACAAAAGTAACCTACTAAAACAAATTTTTCTTTTTTTTCTATAAGTTAAACATATCTAATGTTCTTAAAAGAAAGAAATTGATGTTAGAAATCAGAAAAACAAAAAGGATGATTCCAGGGTTGGAAAACCTACGAGTTTTGTGAAGTTTAAAATTAACTACCGTAAACTAATTTTTATTTATTTTTATTAAATGAACTTATTTTATACTTCACCATGAATAAAATTGGTAACTCAAATTAAAAATTAACCTTCAAAAAATTAAAAAGATGTTTCCAGTGTTGGAAAACTTTAACTTTTTTATACAAAAGTAACTTACTAAATCAAATTTTTCCTTTTTCTCTATAAATTAAAGATATCTTATATTCTTAAAAGAAATAGATTGGCATCAGAAAAATTAAAAATGGTGATTACAGGATTGGGAAACTTACTCTTTTTGTGATATAAAATATTTTTTTTAAATAAATAAACCTATTTTATACTATAGTGCAAATAAAAATGGTATTTCAATTTAAAAAAGTTAAAAACACGTTTCCAGGGTTGGAAAAATGTACCCTTTTTTTTATAGAAAAGTAACTTACTAAAGCAAATTTTACCTTTTTCTCTATAAATTAAAGATATCTTATATTCTTAAAAGAAATAGATTAGTATAAGAAATCATAAAAAGCCAAAATTATGATTTCAGGGTTGCAAAACCCACACTTTTTGTGATATAAAAAATTAGCCAAAAATTACCGAAAATTAATTTTTATTTATTTTTTATAAAATAAACTGATTTTATACTTCAGTACGGAAGAATTTGGTATTTCAAATTAAAACAAAAATTAAAATATTAAAACGACGTTTCCACGGTTGGAAAACCATATTTTTGATACAAAAGTAACTTACTAAAAGAAATTTTTCATTTTTACTATAAATTAAACACATCTTACATTCTTAAAAAAAGATTGGTATAAGAAATGAGAAAAATCAAAAAGGAGGATTCCAGGGTTGGGAAACTTACACTCTTTGTGATATAAAAAATTAACTACCGAAAACTAATTTCTATTTTTTTTTTTATTAAATAAAATTATTTTATGATTGACTACGAATAAAATTAGTATTTCAAATAAAAAAAAAACAATTAAAAAATTAAAAACACGATTCCAGGGTTGGAAAACTTTAATTTTTTTTGGACAAAAGTAACTTACTAAAACAAATTTTTCCCTTTCTTTATAAATTAAACATATCTTATATTCTTAAAAGAAAAATATTAGTGCAAGAAATCAGAAAAATCAAAAAGGATGATTTCAGGGTTGGAAAAGTTACACTTTTTGTGATATATAAAAGGAACTAAGTCTAATTAATTTTTATCTTTGCTTTTATAAATTATATATATCGGGTGTTTTTTTTTAGAGGTATAGAACTTTGAATTGAAATAAAACACAAGAAAATCGTTTTAATGTCCATCAATTTGGCTTTATTGGAAGGATAATTTTATGCCATTAATGTTTAAATATGATTTCGAGCATGTCGCTGCCGCAGCTGGCTCGAATAAAGCCAATTCTACAGGTCCAATTTTCAACCACTTTTTCGAGCATATGGGGCCGTATGTTGGCAATAACGCCACGAATATTGGCTTCCAAGTCCCCTAACGTTTCTGGTTTGTTGGCGTAGACGAGCGACTTCACATATCCCCAAAGAAAATAATCCAATGGTGTCAAATCACACGATCTTGGTGGCCAATTGACAGGTCCATTCCGCGAAATTTTGCGCTCATCGAATGTTTCCTTCAATAAATTGATTGTGACGTGCGCTGTAAGGCATGTAGCGCCGTCTTGTTGGAACCACAACTCATCCACATTCATGCCATCCAATTCGGGAACAAAATAGTCGGTTATCATGGCTCTATACCGGTCTCCATTAACGGTAACTGACTCTCCAGCATTATTTCGGAAGAAGTATGGCCCAATGACTCCACCAGCCCATAGAGCACACCAAACAGTCAGTTTTTGTGGATGTAATGGCGTCTCAAGGGTCTCATGTGGATTCTCTTCACTCCAAATGCGGCAATTTTGCTTGTTGACGTAGCCATTCAACCAAAAATGAGCCTCATCACTGAACAAAATTTTGCGATGAAAATGAGCATCGAGATCAATCTCATTTTCGGCCCATACACCAAAATCACGACGCATTGCATGGTCTCGCGGCCTTAATTCTTGCACAAGCTGGATCTTGTAAGGTCGCAAGCCAAGATCTTTGCGCAAAATCTTCCATAAAGTTGATGGACAAAGCTCCAATTGCTGTGCACGGTGGCGAATCGATTCATTCGGGTCCTCTTCAACACTTTGCTCTACAGCGGCAATTGTTTCTTCGGTGCGCACTGTTCGACGTCTCTGCGGATGCGTATTATCACATAGAGTAAACGTAGTGCGAAAACGATCCATGGTTAACCGAATTAATTGCTCTGATGGACGATTACTTCGACCATAAAATGGACGGAGCTTGCGGTAAACTTCGCGAACTGAACCATTATTTTCGAAATAAATTTGCACGATTTGCAAGCGTTGTTCTTTTGTCAACCTGTTCATGATAAAATGGCAAACCAAACTAAATATTAATCACTTGACAGCTGACAAAATGGCCGCCAGTTAAAAAAGTGATGCCAACTTAAAGTTCTATACCCCAATAAAAAACACCCTTTAGATTGGTATAACTAATCAGGAAAATCTGAAATAATGATTTTAGGGTTTGAAAGTTAATTTTTTTGTACATAAAAGTAACTGCGTCAAATTATTTTTTTCTTTTTGTTTATACTTTATGTGTGTGCTTATGTATGTATCTCTATACTACATAAAAACACTTTGGTAAAGGATATATAAGATTCGACACAGCCGAATATAGCACTCTTACTTGTTTTTAAATAAAAATAGTTTTTTGTACGCTTGAATGTAAGTTTGTACGCACATATGCATGTATATTTTACAAATTCATACATATGTACATATACATATGTGTATGTATGTATATTAACAAAAAATAAACACATACGATTGGCAAACTCTGGTTAGATTTTATAAAAAAACTTTTTTAGAAAACTAAGTTTATTAAATATGCCATGTACGTATACAAATTAACCACTCAAAAGCTTACATTATTAAAAGACACAGATGTACCAAATCAGGGCTATTGTGCCACACTCTCATTCAATATAGATACATCCCATCACTGTCTAAAAATGTCACGTAACGTCGTCATGAAATTCTATTTTCTGCAGGTTCAGACGTTACATTTACGTGCCATTTCAGTCAGGTAAGCGTTTGCACAGCCTTTCATACAACAGATTCGATCAGCTGACACATTTACATTTACAGTTCTACATTTACAGTCGGGTAATTCTGCCTTTATTCTGTTTGAACATTTATTTGTACAGCCTTTTTTCTTATGTTCTCACATATAAATAAATATTCTCTCAACAATGCTACCATGCTTCCCATAAATTACATACATTTTCTAAATAAAACTACAAAGCAAAACTACTAAGCACCAAAGAAATAAAACAAAAATTAGAGAACTCTAGCACTTCCTTACGGAAAAATATATTAATGTAATGTTGGTCTCATTTGACTTCGAGAAGCTTCTTTAAAATAAATGGTTAGACTCTGTGATTCAAAGGAGCTGAGAGGGACAGCATGCGATGGATCAGCAATTCTAATTATAATCTAATACTTCAAAACTCAAGGACTTTATCCTTGCCAACGTTTGTGAAGAATATATGCAAGCAACGAATATTTTGGTATAAAACTTACCTCCCAGATTTTCAGTTACCAAAGATTAGTATGAGAAGTTCTTAAAATCTGTTGGATCTTGTTTAGTTTACAATGTAAAACATACGGACTTGGGCTCGCATCTTGTTACACCTAGAGGTCGAGCGTTGTTTAATACAATTTAAAAAATTGGCTTGGATGTCGTTTTGACTGAGAAGCCCAATTACGTGCCTACTCACGTACAAAAAAATCCGAATGTTATAGTTTTTGGGGTCATGAAAAACATCCATAGGGACTTAATTCACGTGAAGGCCTCTCTAAATCTCACCTCCGATCACTCTCCCTTAATAGTTACGATTTTTAGCCCACTAAGGAGTGATTTACCTAATTTTTTAATTAAATTTTCAAACGAATCAGAGGGGATATATTTTTAATAAATACGATACCAGTTGCTCGATTTTACCGGAAATTTCATAATTCTTATTCTTGTCTTATTCTATCTTTATACCGCGCAAGCAAGTATTTAACCCTCTTCGTTGTTTTTTCCTTTCTCTATTTCTCTATCTCAGACTTGCTGCAAGAAAAACTGATGTGTCCAATTATAAATTAGTTTAATTTTTGTTTCGGTAAAACACTTGGCGCACTTGTTGAAAATTATCGACTAAAAAAAGTTTAGTATGTATCGTCACCTAAAATCTAAAAGGCCGTAATACCCCTTTCACACTCACTCACATCTTTGAGGAATGCGTGAAATATGTTGAAAATTTAAAAAACCTGTTCACATTACAACATCTTTCATCTTTAATCTGTCATGTATTATAATAACTACTATTTTTACGAGTGTGAGCAACTAAAAATTAAATAATAAAATGCAATTTAAAAATTCACTAGAAATTGATTTAATTGCTGGCTCCTGAGGAGCAGAAACAAATATTGCTACAATATGCAGAATTAGTAGAAACTATACCAGCGGGCAATGATGATGAAGAAATATTACGAACTTTATCCGCAAAGATTTCGCGTAGACATTTGCAACTACTTTTATGTAATTTATTTCGAGTAGGAGAAATATATACAAGATTTAATTATATATAGGGTGTTCTTTAGAGGTATAGAACTTTGAATTAAAATAAAACACAAGAAAATCGTTTTAATGTCCATCAATTTGGCTTTATTGGAAGGATAATTTTATGCCATTAATGTTTAAATATGATTTCGGGCATGTGGCCGCCGCGGCTGGCTCGAATAAAGCCAATTCTACAGGTCCAATTTTCAACCACTTTTTCGAGCATATGGGGCCGTATGTTGGCAATAACGCCACGAATGTTGGCTTCCAAGTCCCCTAACGTTTCTGGTTTGTTGGCGTAGACGAGCGACTTCACATATCCCTAAAGAAAATAATCCAATGGTGTCAAATCACACGATCTTGGTGGCCAATTGACAGGTCCATTCTGCGAAATTATGCGATAGACGAATATGTCGACCATAAAATGGACGGAGCTTGCGGTAAACTTCGCGAACTGAACCATTATTTTCGAAATAAATTTGCACGATTTGCAAGCGTTGTTCTTTTGTCAACCTGTTCATGATGAAATGGCAAACCAAACTAAATATTAATCACTTAACAGCTGACAAAATGGCCACCAGTTAAAAAAGTGATGCCAACTTAAAGTTCTATACCTCAATAAAAAACACCCTTTACATAAACATGCATACATATGTATATAATAAAATTTTGGAGTAATTACGGATCTTTTTTTGGGAAGGATATTCCAAAATGTAGCCTTGAATGTATATACATATGTACATGCATATGTAGATATACATACAAACATATGAATACATTTTTATAGTATGTATGCATGTATGTATATAGTAGTCTCCTGCATAAGACTTCTTATAAGAACTTTCAAGACATGAGGGATTTTTCAAATGCTTTACTACAGCGAAATCTTATAAAACAAACGTTAACAAAACTGTTTGCAATAAATTTATTTGAGTATTGTAGGTATAAGAGTAAAGAAGAAAACACCTCGTGACGGAAGAATTTGTGATACTAGCTTCTTTCTACGCATAAGAGCGTGTACGAACGTCATGCATGTATAGGGTTGCCAGATACCAAAAGTCAAATACCTGGACAATGGAAAAACTTCAACTGGATTTTGAAAAAATAACTGGACAATTTAAAAATAAGCTTAAAAAGTAAAGTGTTGATGCTTTTTGAAAATATTGTTTTGGTTGTAAATTTCCAGTGATGTACGAAATAGAGGAACTAATCAGTGTTAGGTTGTACATTTGCAAGCACTATTGTTTCTTTTTATTTAGTATTAAAAATTTTTCCTTAGAAGATATAAAAACACAACCAGAAAACAAAAATTTTTGCCTTGTTTTAATAAGAAAAGCTGATCCTTATATATTTTTATCTCCTGATTACGATTCCGTCATTAATTTTAATCTGTAAAACAATTTCATTTATTTCGATTGCTTTACATTGAGGAGCATAGTTTAGTCCATAAAACTTTTTTATTATATTTTTTACTTAAATAACTAGTCGTTATGAATTTTTGTCCGCTTATTACGAAAAAAGATTTCTTATATTCTTATACCCTCTAGTTCCAGAGATTTGTGCATTATATTTAAAAAATAATATCTCGAATTTTCTTACGCCATCAAAAAATATTATTTCTAATAATATGACGTCGCATTTCGAATACGAAGAGTTTGTAAAGCAATATTCTTTAGTCTTGTACAAAATAGTCGTAGTAGAAGTCGAAATACCATACTCGTGATTAGGCCCAATAATTTTGCATTAAAAACTAAAATTTTTCTTTAAAATTGTTTTTTTCTGGTAAAAGCTGCAAATTTCGATATAATAACTACAAATAAAACAAAAATTTTCTGGACTGGTCAATACAACATTTATTATACGTAATAATTGCATTGATCAGATATGTGATACAAAAAACAAATTTTTTGGAAGGCATGAGAGAGCAAAAATTTGAGTCTTTTTTTTTTTTTTTTGTGAGACTAGAGGTGATAGATAAATAATAAAACTATATTCGTAATCAGCGGACAAAAATACATAAGAACCAGTTAATTTAATTTCAAAAATTTAAATAAAAAAAATTTAAGAACCAAACCAAAAAGACACGATTTTTAACATCCATGTAATAAGAGTACGATATCATGATATACTCAATGTTCATCTACTCAAATAGAATTTACTGAAATTTAATAATCCAGAAAGTATTTTTAAGTTTGGGGGCCCATTCGTGATATACTAAGTGAATTATAAAAAAGTGGCATAAATTAAGCATATGCAAATTGTCACTATATCTTTAAAACTAGAGCTGCTGGGGAAAACTAATGATGCAATCGTAATCAGCATATAAAAATACGTAAGGATCGGCTATTTTAAATGAAGCAATAAAACCACTGTTCCGCTGTGTAATTAATTAAAAAATATAATTGATAAAGAAATTATTTTTAAAAACTTAAGAAATACTTTTTAACTGGATAAATTCTATGTAACTGGATGAGGCTCTGAAAAACTGGAAAATCCAGGACATTCCAGGCCGTCTGGCAACCCTATGCATGTATGTGTGTATGATCTTTTATTTTCCTGCGCACATGCAAAGGCATACACATGCATTAACATTAGTTGTATGCGGTTAATCACATAATAGCTTACCACCCTGCAGAAAGTGCGAATAGTGAAATTGTGATGATTTACTAGTGACGTTGTCAGTAGCACTACTACACTACTACTACTACTACTACACTACTACTACTGACCAGGTGTACCCCAGCCAATGGTATAATCTATTGACATTTAACATTACCTTGTCATTGAAAATCCACCACTAGACTATAGTACTACTGACTTATTAGTTCTTTCGGAATCACATGGAGACATTGGCACCAAAGATTCACTAGTAAATTTTAGGGGCTCTAGTCTACAATATCGATATATCCTCTCTCGTTGTCAATAGTAAACTTATAGTGATTTTCTAGTGATATTGTCAATAGTGCTACTGACTAGGTGTACCCCAGCCAATGCAAATGCCTATTGACAAATAACATAGGATTGTCATTCAAAATCTATCAGTAGACTTTAGCACTATTGAGAAGGTAGTTCTTTTACGATCATATGGAGATATTTGAACCGAAGATTCACTCGTAGATTTTAGTGACCCTCGTCTACATATATTTATTTACTATTATTGCACAACATAATAAAAAAGAAAAATAAACTATTGACGCTTTCATTGACAATATCACCAGAAATACACTAGAACTGTCGTCTCTAACGTATCTCTACTCGCGCATAAAAGGAAAGTTGTCGACATTTTAACTAGTGCAATTGTCGCTGGAGAAAGAGTATCGACATAGAGACATATGGTTCTAGGTTGACTAGATGGCATCTACATATTACACACACACTCAAACGTACAATATGAAAAATAACAAGCATACACTAATCAACAGTACTTCTTTTGAGTGTTTGTTTTGTTTTGCTGTCTTGGAGTTTTCGCTTTTTAACGCTGATATACACGTACACCAATACATCCATCGTGCTTCGCTTACAGTACGACAGCATTTATTATTGGTTTAGTATAATACATGCAACGTGAATACATTTGAAAATCATGACGTTTTTACATTTCAAGACTGTTTACGCAGCTCTCTAGTATATAGTTGTATAAATTTTTTCTAGTGATGACACTAAAATAATCGAAAGATGTTGAACGGAACAAAGTGAGATAGGAACATCTTTTGAAGATGTTGAAAGATGTTGAATATTCAGCCCCGTATAATTCTTATGGGAAAATGTTATCATCTTGCCAAATTGATGAAAGATGAAAGATGCGAGTAAGTGTGAAAAGGCTATAAGTACACTTTTTACTATTTTACAGGAGAAGCAAAAAACTTCATAAATTTAACACTATTTATATGTTAGGTTCCAAATTGAATAATGAATAAAATCGGTATTTTTGAACATATGTGAGTAAAATTTTGGGAAAATATGTATTTTGGTTAATCACATCATAATCAAACAAAAAGTATATTTTGAATTCTTTGGTTGTTACGGCCTTTTGGATTTTAGGTGACAGTACATAAGTTAAGTATTGTAACTTGTGGCACTTTTGCAAATATTTATACCAGAAATATTTTTTAAAAATTAATATAATAAAACAAAACCTGACTTCTTTTGCCAGTTATTCAAGTTTCAATTTCATTAAAATTTCAAAAGCTTAAGCCGCTTATTAAGTTTCTTTAATGAATTAAAACAAACACGACTGGAAAAAGTAAAAAAAGTTTTTTTTTCATAAGAAGTCAAACAGAAACATGACTACTGTCGTGATTTGAATAATTTTGTTTTCATTATTTTTTTTTTGTTGATTGTAAATTAAAGTAATTATTTGCCGAGACACCTACAATTATTTTTGTATTTGCTATGTGTGTGTATGTATGTGCTTATAAATACCCTGCAGTCAGACTGGGACCAAGTGTCTCTATGTCAACACTAAACCTCTAGTAGTAGTTACATTGTCTACAATTACTCTTTTATTCATCAGTATAAAATGAAGAGAGAAAACAGATGTGGTGTATTTCTGGTGGATTTTGCAACAACTTGTCGATATACATAAATTAAGGTATAGAAATGTACCAGTAAATTTCTGGTTGGTATGACTCCATGTTCCGATAAGAACTATGAATTCACTATCTAGTCAATTATTTTAGTGTTACTAGTAGAATTTCAATGACAAGCACTTGCTAAATGCCTATAGCACAAAGTATTATATGGGGAATAATTGTAGAGTAGTACTGGTGACAAAGACAAAAGCGACTCAGTACATTTTCACCATCGACATTTCCTTCAGAGTAGATATAAACGATTTTCAGTTTTTATCATTAGTAATTTAATTAATAAACTAAATAAACAAATTTAAATTAATCTCATCTGGAGTCTTTATAGGCGGTACGAATATCACAAACAGGTTTAATTTTTTTTTCAAGAAAATAATTTTTATCTGGTTAGAAACTAAAAACTCTTTGAAAAACTAAACGATTTCAAAATGATATTAATTTTTTTTTTTTGCAAATATAAAATAGTTTGATTCAATGATTATAATTTAAATAAAGTTTGGTAGAGATAAAAGCGGGATTATTTTCGAAGTGCTTGAACAAAAAATTAATATTTACACAACAAATAAGAAATTATTCATTCGTTATAAAGGTTTAATTATAATTTTATTCCTCTTGTTCTTCTTTCTGCTCTTGTTGTTGTTCTTCTTCTTCATTTTCTTCTTCTTCTTCTTCTTCTTGTTAGTTTCACTACCAAGAGAAAAAAGTGATTTGGTTTTTATTTTATTTTAATAGATGAGTGATTTATAAAGGGTGTCCCAACAAGAACGCAAGATTTAGATTTTAAATAAAACACAGATATTAAAAAAAAAATCATGAAACTTTATTATATCGTAAAGTAGACAAAATGAGGTTATGTGTGGAACAACAAATCGGGCAGATGGCCGCCGCGGCTTTGCTGGCAAACACGCGATCTTTTAATGAAATTTTCAAAGGCCGTTTTGCATAAATGCTGCGGTATTTCATTAATGCAGCGTCCAATTTCCTCTTTTAAGGCTTGAGTCGTCGTCGGCTTATTCGCGTAAACCATCGACTTCAGAAAACCCCAAAGAAAAAAGTCTAATGGTGTTAAATCGCACGATGCAGGCGGCCAATTATGGTCTCCAAAACGCGAATTAACACGACCGGGAAATGACTGATGTAGCAATTGAATTGTTTCTCTGGCTGTATGACATGTGGCGCCGTCTTGTTGAAACCACATGCCCTCCACATTAATTTCTTAAATTCTAGGCACGAAAAAACTGGTTATCATTTCACGATACCGAACACCATTGACTGTTTGCGCTTGACCTGCATTTGAGCGACATCATCACGTACAGCTGCAACATTTTCGGTCGATTGACCTGGTCGAAGGCGCGTTGTTGTCTTTACATAACTAACAGACCCAGCTTCGGCAAATTTATCCATTAATCTCTTTACAGTTGACTCTTTTGGAGCATTATTGCGACCCCAAATTGATCGCAAATTTGCCAACTATAGCCGCAAAACTTTCACCATTTTGGTAAAACAATTTCACAATGAGAATGCGTTGTTCATTCGTGTAGCGCTTCATTTTTACTAACCTCGTACCTTCTACTAGCAAACAATAACAATTGTTCAAATCTCAAACAATGATACTTTGAATGGCGCCAAATTTAAATCTTGCGTTCTTGTTGGGACACCCTTTATGAATTATTAAAGCATGAGGTCTCATTAACGGCTAGGCCTTAGTAAGAATTAAAATAGTTTAACTGGCTCTATCGTTAGAGCAACCAGGGAGCGTATCCTGTAGCTTTAATTATGACAATCATATTGCCACAATATATATTAAAATCGACTTTTCTAGCCAGCAACATATTTTAACGATGTTCGCTGTCGGTTAAAGTCAGCTCTTTAATAATTTATATAACTATATATACATATATATATATATGTATGTATATATATTTTTTTTCTATTCTCCTCTTATTAATGCCAAAAATTTCCAATATAATACTAAAAGTTTTGTTCAGCTTATTGAAACAAATCAAATAAAAAATTTTAAATTTATAAAAATTTGCAAACGTTTGATGCTGAAATTTATTGCAAAAATATTAAAACAGTGACACTTTTGATCATTAAAAAACTAATAATAAAAATAATTACCCCTATATTCATAAGATTTGAAATGAATTTGAAATCTATTTTATTTAAAATTTTCCATACAAAATTTTTCTAAAATGAATTTCAAACTCATTTTATTTTTTTTATAAATATGGGAGTTAAAATTTAATATATTTCGATAAAAAAATTAGTTGCTAATTTAGAAACTGTGTTATTGTTGCCAGCTCCTAATGTTAATTTAACATTCAGAATCGATAATTGATATGCAGAGAAGATTGAAAATTAAATGCAAATTTTAATGAGGGTAATTTATTGATCTTGCCATTTGATTTTTTTAAGGTGCAAACAAACTAGAGTAACGAATTTATATGTATATAGTCAGCTTAATGGAAAAATTTTAAATCGTTTCTGTCATATTTTATTCTGCATCAAAAAACAATCATTCATTTAAGTTTTAAGCTTCGGGAGTATTTTAAAACGCATGTTTTTGCACATTTTAACTAAATTGATGGTTGAGGGAGATATTGGCTGAAGATGTTAGTGTGTCTTCTAAGTTTGGAAGAAGTGTTGGAAAGTGTTTAAAGAAAATCACTCACAGTGAATGGTAAAATAGTTTCAATCAAAAACACAACCAACACTGAATGTAATAGATTTTTGTTTTCATTTACCGCCTTGAATTCATATTGGATTAAATTTTCATTACATCAGTGATTATTCAATCAAAAGTATGTTTTTTTTTATAATCAATAAACTTCGTGAGTGATTTTCAACTAATATACAATTTTTACAAAATATTAACTGGTGCAGCTATTCTTTTAATATTTAGTATTTTTCAGTTACATTCAGGGTTTTTATATAAAAAGATAAGCTCAGAGTTATTGACCATAAGAAACTTCAAAATACAGCTTATACATATATATATATATATATATATATAGATAAGCAAAACCACACTAACAGTTAAGTATTATCTTAATTTAAAATAATAAATATATATTTTTATTCAACTAACTAAGTACCTTTGTAATTGATATTTAGTACACTGAGAATAAAACCATCATTAGATCAATGAATTTTGTTATTAATAGCGAGCTAACGTAATATTGTTTTCACACTGACATGGTTTTAATAAAAGTTGATTTTAACGTTAAAACCAACTGTTAGTTTTACCATACAAATTGTTTTTGTTAAAACCAAATTAAAACCATTTTTGAATTGGTTTTATGAAATGCAACCTTGTTTTCGCTGTGAGAAATTCAGTGCTGCCAAGTTGAAATGACCGACAGCAGCTGATAATGTTATACTAGTGAATAACAATAGATGGCGCTTGAAAAATTTTCAACTTAAAAATGGATGCAGCAGCAACAATAATCAAAAAATTATGGAAAAAAAATTTGTTTGGAAGGAAAAGAACGAAAATATTTTAAATTCAACTGTGGAAAGTGAAAATAGACAATATGGCTGCCATTCATCTGCCTATAAAAAAGGTTTATCTTATAATGTATTTGTGCATTTTTATATTATTAACAATATTTCCAAGCATTTCTTCATTCTGTATAAGAAGTTCCATAATTTAAAAAAATTTTATTTACAAAATATTAAATAATATCCATTTTAGAGCGCATTGTGAAATATCTCAGTTTTTCATATTAACAAAAACTGTTGTTGTACAGTTTGTCCAACAAGTGTTATTAAAAAGCAGAAAAAATGCAACAACAAATACACGCATTTCGGCAGGAGATTTCTTTTATTTTGAGCAAAGTTATTAGACAGCCTGTGAGTTAAAACCTGAATTTAACAAACTTGCAGTGTAAATGCAAAATCACCTGTTTGTGGTTTTAACGTTAAAACCAGGGGTCAAATCGTTACATCCGTGAACGTACAACTCGTCACGTAAAAACACAATTTTCGGATTGTGACATACGTGAGCGTATTGAAATCCCATTCAGTTTATACGATTGAGGTATCATTTAATTTGTTTTCGTACGATTGCCGATACGATCACGTATGTAACGATTTGAAGCCAGGTTTTAACTTTCAGTGCGAAAACACTATAAGAATTCATTGTACTAATGAAGAATAATTTGTTGAGTTTTATGTCCATTCATACATATATAATGAAATTTAAAGCATTTATTGAAAATTTTTAATAAACTAATGACAAATTTTATTCCTGCAAATGAATGCTGAATTAATATTTTCTTTCTAATTGTAACAGTGAGTCTATACCTGATAAATTTTTATCATGATAAAAGTCAAATCGTTATCAAGATAAAAATTTATCAGGTGTGGACTGTATTTATTAGTGTTATTGCAGTGTCTTAACAATTTTGTCAGAGCTTCAGCTCAGACAACTTTGTAGTTATGATTAAAAAACGTAAACAAACTGTGTGACGTTTTAATTTATTTGTAAAAAATAAAATATTTACGTAATTTTCAGAAAAAAAATATAAAAATAAAGAATAATTTTCATGTTTTTATTAAATGAAACGTTTTTAATAAATATTATGTGAAATATTGAAGGCATTGTGACAAACTTTCTTCACGACGACAAAGAAATTATGGTTTATCATAATAAAAAAATCACAACGTCTTCGCATGTATGCTTGCATTAACAAAAATTTGACAATGGCTCTGCCGACGTTTTGTTAGTTATTATGATAAATTCTTATCTGGTATAGAGGCTATGTAAGAATTGCAATTCTTCTCCTTAATTAATTTAATATAAGTTTTAGTCTAGTCTGTTCAAGATTTCAGCTATTGAGTTGTTGTAGTTGGTTGAACCATTGTCTTTATTGATTTTGAGTTCATAATTTTTATTTTTTTTTTGAAATCGTATATATATATATATATATATATATATATATATATATATATATATATATATATATATATATATATATATATGTACATATGTTAAATTATATTAATTTTTATTAAATTCAAAGTATCATTTACTGGAAAAAATTTATTCATGTTAAATATTTATTTGCAATTCTAATCAAAGTTTTTGGAATAGATGTAAAACTTGATTTTGATTGATTTAATCAGTTTGATCATTAAAAGCAATTTTTAGTTGTTTTTATTTATTTATTTATTTATTAAATGTGCTCAAGTAATATTGTTTAAGACATCCATCCTATGGATGTCTGCTTCGTTTCTATATTTCTCAACGTAAAACAAAAAAGTATTATAATTTATCACTTCATTGTGGCAAATTATTACAAGGTTATTTTAATATTTTATCCAGCAAAACTCTCCATGCTATCAGTTAATAGAAATCAAGAGAAATCATTAGGTATTGAACTAACTATAACAAAAGTTAATGATATTAATATATTTATGTACATATATAAATATTATTACCTAATGACAGCAAACCAAATATGTTTTTGGGAATGACAGATAATGGAAATATGTAATTATGTACTATATGTAAAAAAAAGTTAAATATGAAAACAATAAAATTAAATCATAGAAAATTAAAAGTAACTATTCCTTAGAAACTTTTCTATATAAACATTTTTTGAACAGAAATTACAAAAAATCTTTATACAAAATGCATTTCTTACACTGGAAATGATTTAAATTAAATTGAGTTTCTAAAAATAACTTGTAACATTTACATAGCAAACAAAGCAAAAAACTGTGCTGCACAATATTACATACAAACAGCCTAATGCTAGGAACACAATTGGGACGAGCGATGAATTTCGTCCATGTCGAGGAATTCGTCGATAAGAATCCGTTGTGTAAATTCGTCGTATGAAGCACAATAACGACGAATTTACTCAGCGAATTCAGCTCTTAAAATTGATAAAGTTGGTTATTGTCAGTGTGACCATATTAGCTAATTTTTATAAGCCTTCAGTTAGACGCCTGTAATGTAATGTAACTGTAATGTAGAAAACAGCTGATTGATATTTTTATATGAAAAGTAGGTTACGTTACATTACATCTCTATAACCATTTTCATTACTTTCCACATAACAAAATTGATCATTCAAGTCGCATGTATTATACTAAACCAATAATAAATGCTGTCGTACTATAAGCGAAGCACGATGGATGTATTGGTGTATGTGTATACCAGTGTTAACAAGCGATGACGTCAAGACAGCTTGTCTGTAACAAACACTCAAAAGAAGTACTGTTGATTAGTGTATGCTTGATATTTTTCATATTGTACGTCTGAGTGTGTGTGTAATATGTAGATGGTAAGCTATTATGTATGTGATTAACACAATACAACTAATGTTAATGCATGTGTGTACCTTTGCATGTGCGCAGAAAAATAAAAAATCATACACACATACATGCATGACGTTTGTACACGCGCTCATGCGTAGAAAGAAGCAAGTATCACAAATTCTTCCGTCACGAAGTGTTTTCTTCTTTACTCTTATACCTACAATACTCAAATAAATTTCTTGCAAACAGTATTGTTAACGTTTGTTTTATAAGATTTCCCTGTCGCAAAGCATTTGAAAAATCCCTCATGTCTTAAAAGTTCTTATAAGATATCTTGTGCAGGAGACTAGTGTAGGTGTCTAACGGTTTTGGTCACGTGCTTGCTTTTTTTTAATTTCATATGATATAAAAAAATTTAAATTGACAAAAATTAAACAAAGCACAACAAAAGTACTCTTTTCCAAGCAAAAATATAACTAACAATTATTTTTGAAATTAATATTTGTAATAAAACTCCAAAAATTTTATTATCATCACCCTATGTAAAAATAAGCAATTTTAAACAACAATAATATTGCATTGAAAAGTAAGATAATTATGTGTAATTTTTTAACTTCCTTTTCGGCGATTATTCTTATATTTTCCCTTTTCCTAAAACTGGCAACACTGATTTTTAAAAGCATATGGTTTTTGCATGAACTTAATCGAGATTTACTCAACACCAGTGTGCACACTTCTACCGATATTCGGTAGATTCTACCGAATATATTTGTTAATTTAACAATCTACCAATTCTACCGAACAAGGCCTGAATACCGAATATTGTTAATGTTAGTAATTTTAGTTGATATATGTGTAAATTGCCTATTTTGCCACATAGCAGTATGGCCACAGAGCTGTCATTTTATGTCATGAAAATTATTAACACAGAACAAAGAAATCGGTTAAAAACTGAAACTATAAGTAACCTAATATTTGCCAAAGAATTGTGCCTTGGTGATGAAATATTTATTCCTACCAATGATTTAATAATTTTTGCACAAAAGTTTAAATTCATAAATGGATCTCACATATAATCTTTGTGGTTACGAATGTTTGTCAAATAAAAGTTATTTTAGTAGCTTTATAAAACCTATGTACAAAACCTGAATTCCTGTAATTTATGTATATTATTTATAATGCATAGCTTATCTATATAAAGGGTAAGGGCAAACATGTGGGGATGACAGTTTTTTTTATTGGAAATGCTTCATTGTTTAATTGACTTAATAAAATTAAATTTATGGCAGTTTAATTTCCAATCACATCTAAAGTTTTAAATGCGCTTTTGGAACCTGTTTAGTTTGATACTGCCTACTTACCATTTATATATAAGTACATATATTTTGCTATTTTTTATGTTTCTTTGAAATGCTATTTTTTATGTTTCTCTGAATAAAAAAAAATTTCTATCGAATTTCATTCAAATCTACCGTTTTTTTTTTGTCGATTCTACCGAATTTAAAAAAAATTAAGTTTGCACACTGCTCAACACATGTTCTGTTTCACATTTGTAAAAGTTAGTATGCTTTTGTATAAGTAAACAAACCAACATCATTTTACTGCGTTCTTAACTATTGAGTATTCATTGCTCTTGTTTCATAATTATTCATCGGTATGAAAAAGATATGAAACGAATAAAAAAATTATAGAGAAGGTTTCATAAACATCATTATTTAGTTTCATGCAGATGTCTATTATGTATAATAATAAACCTGGCATAAAGTTAGCATAAGTGACGAAATTTAACTACTTGTTAACATGTTCCTACATAACTACAATTTTAAATTCAAATTAGGCGCATAATTTAGTTTTTACCCACTTTTAAGGTCTCAGCCTAATTTTTAATGTAAAATTGTAAGACAAAACTCATTAAGATCATTTTAAATGTTGCAAAATTATGCTAACTTCATGCCAGTTTTTTTATACATACATAAAACCATATATTTTCAATACAAATTGAAAGTTTTAATATATTATATATTATATTGGAGGAAAAATATTAGTCGATAGAACAAGTGAAATATTAATAAATCTTGCAAAATATGCAAACAACAATATCCAAGAATGTGTGCGGTTCTGTTTTTATTTTAACACAAATAAAAAATATTTAAAGCAAAAAGAATACTGACATCATCATTTTATTGTATAAAAATATAAATTACAAATTGAGCTGATCGCCTTTGTAGCTAGTGCTCCATTCTATAACTTTATAATAATTAATTTTATAATTTTTTAGTAAAGTATTTTCTTAGGTCTTTTTCAAAAATAGGCGTAGCTGTATAATTACATACATGAATTTTACTCCAATATATTCAATTAATGCAGCTACCAGCAACAATAAAAAAATAAATAAGTATTAATTTTCCTATAAAAATAAATTTGTACTAATTTTTTTCAAATTACCTGCATCTGCTTACAACATATAAAGAGTTTTCCGAGAAGTCAGAGGTCTCACACAAAGGAATGCTATAAACTTCGCATTTATCAACATTTTAGGCTGAAAATTCTCCTTAGGTGAGAAATTATGCAGTTAATACACAAAAAGTTAAACCATATAGAGTTTTCTTTTGAGTTCCCGAAAATTCTTAAAAATATTTCATAAAATCCCAAAATGGGATTTTTTGGTATTTCTGCTGTATTTTTGTTATCTTTTGTCGGATGCAGATAATATTTTGGGAAATATTTAAATAAATATCATGTCGTAAGACCAAGGACAAATTTTTTGATTTCAGGTTTGGAATTTGAGAAAAAGGCCTTACATTTGATATTTATAACAAAAATAGGTCAATTTTGAAACGGTCTCGTACCTTTACTGACGAAAATTTTGAACAAAAATATTTTTTTTGTAATGTTTCTTACAGCATTGCCTTTTGAATAAATAAACAAATTTTAAATAAAAGCAAAATAATAAACCCACTCTTTTCTGCAAAAAAAAACCGGCAATAAAATCGACTTTTTTTAAATATTTTATTTAATTTCCGTATAAATTTTGACTTAGTATGCTTTTGAAAACAAACTTTTGTATTAAATGTTAAAAATTTTGTTCTTAACCCATACCAAGTTTCTTTTTTAAAATTGAACAAGATTTGACTTCTCCATTAGCAGAACAGTGGACCAAGGTTGGTGAAAACCCCAAAATTTAAATTTTTTTTTCGAATATATCCTTAACTGTAAGTGAAACTGCATAAGTGTAAAAGATTTTTATTTAGATCTTGAATAGAGAAATCTACTTGCAAAAAATCTTTTTTATCAGATAAAAAACATCAGCTTGGCATCGGTTTAAATTTTTCATTAACTCGAGGTTGCCCACTTTGGAGTTTTGTGGCTACGCCCAGTTTAAAGATATATTACCCAAATTCCAGACTTAAGCTTGATAACACCTCCTTATATGAAATTTTTATAACAGTCTGACGGCTCGTTTAGAAACTGCAGAATTATTTCCAGTTTTTTTTTCAAAATCCACCACTTTGCGTCATTTATGGTACATGTATATTCGCTTTAAACCGGCTATAAATATTGGATATGCTTGTCGTATTGAATAATTTTTCGTATACGGCATGTCTGGAAATTAACGAAATTATCGCATTTGTTTATGTTATTTAAATCAACTCCTTTTACCGCGGTCTATTTTCAAACGCTGGCACGACCACAGAGTATACGCATTATGCCACCGAAAGTCAACGATTAATGCAGATATGTCGATCCTCAACAGCTGTGTGCTTTATACTTTTGTTTTTAATGCAATATGAGGTGTGGTGGTGTGAACACAAAATGTCGCTTTACGTTAGATTTTTTGACAGACGAAACAATAATAATAATATAATAATATAATAGTCCGAGTGACCTTTAAATGATAACAGTTGCGTTATAATATGTGATAAGTTTGTACGGCTGTCTAGTGTGGAATTTTGTAGAAATTCTAGGATTTTGCATTCCGTTTATAATAGGTTCCAAGATTTCTTAGCAAAACTTCTAAATATGTTTAGTATCAATTGGGCCTTATTAAAAATTTTATTGGACTTTTATTAAGACTTGGTTTGTTTATATCTTTATAACAATAGCATTTGTTAGATACATGGGGATTTCCAGCATGAATAAAGTCTCGTCTGTAGAATTTTTTTTAGCACATATAATAACTCGGTTTTGTCTTGAGCCGACTTATGCTGTTATTGCCTTAACCGTAGATTGAGCTTCAAAAAAAATACACAATTCTTCCTTTGTATCATATTTGATACACACTGAACAACGAAAGAAAACAACTCTTAAAAAAGTACAAATGTTTGTTTTTATTATTTGTTTTTATTGAGACTTTGTTTAAATTATACAATATTTAATAAAATTTTAATTTATGGACTACTAATGCAATCTGCGCAAATACTTTTAGAGTGCTTGTAATTGCAGCATGGCTTTTTGCACAAGCAGCAGAAATAAGACGTCCATTTATTTTTGTTTTCGTCCGAAGTGTAACACTTTTGGCATCTTGCACGTTTCTCTTTTGCAGAATCATCAACTTTTCTTTTTTTAGAAGGACCAGCTTCACTGTCATTTGACTCATTAAAATTTTGATTTGAAAGTTTTGAGTATATCATCAAAGAAAATTCACTTCGAGGAAGGTTTTTACGTTTTTCCATATATGGCCTTGCGAGTGAGATTGCCAACTCATGAAGAAAACACTTACGTTTTGTATGTTTCTGAGTAGTTTTCCAATTTGTCAATTTGTGTCTACTTCGTTATAAATAATATAGGCGTTTAAAGCAGAAACATCAATTATTTTCGAAAAAAAACAGCCATTTTCCAGCGATTGTTTTTACGTTTGCAGCTGTAACTACTTAACATTTTGTCAACGGTGTCAACTCCTCCTTTAGTGGAGTTATAAAACGATATTATTTCGGGTAGTTTCTTTGGACCGTTCAAAACTTTTTGATCATGATGCATTGTGCTCATTGCAATTGTGCATTTGTCTTTGTGGCTGATATAACTAACAAGAGTTGTATTAGGGGTAAAAGCGAATGATGACTCATATCTTGGTACTTTTTTGCATACTAACAACTTTGGAGGAATTGATCTTTTATTTTTCCGCATTGTTCCAACCATTGTTAAATTTCGTTGCAAAAGTTTTTGACCAAGACTGTGCGAAGAAAAAAAGTTATCCATTGTAACGTTATGCCCCTTAAGTCCATCAACTAAGTCAAGGACGACCCGTTTACCCTGATTTCGCTCTGGAACGCCAGATACATCTTTGCCCAAATACGGCTGTATTTTCCACACATAACATGAACGCGAATCAACAAGCAGCCAGAACTTTAGACCATACTGCTCTGGTTTTGATGGTATATACTGTCGAAACTTACAGCGCCCATGAAAACCTAAAAGTTGCTCATCTACAGTCACACAGTCATTTGGGTTATAAAACTGTGATAGACTTTCAGACCATTTGTCCCAAAGGTTCCTTATTGGCGCAAGCTTATCCGAACTTTTCTGAGCACGCCTGGCTAAAACGTTATCAAACCGTATAATTTTGTGAATGTTCAAGAATGATCTTTCAGACATTATCGAACGAAATATGGGCCGTCCTTAATATTCATCAAACATATCATGTAAGGTCTCATTTTTGGATCTATAATGCAAAAGATATATTTACATTTTCTTTTGAAAAGCTATTATTTTTATTTACTTGTACACTCCGCCCAATAATAAAACAGCCAAATAAGCATAAAGCGATTCTTCATCTACATCAATATGGTTGACACCGGTTGAGATGTTTTCCATAATTGTTAGTGTTTTCGATTATAATTTTTGTTACTTGTGGCGAAAAATATAATAAAAAGGAGTCCCTAAAAGCATTGGTCTCATATTTGTTCTTTTTTCAAATCACTTTTTATTTACCTGGGCGCATATTGATGATATTTTCCGTTCCCAATCTTCCAGTTGAGCAAGGCTCTCTTTGCCAAGAAGTTCCATCTTTGGCTATATATGATGGATCAGAACTTGCGTTGTGAATTTCGTCATCATCAGAGCTATTTTCCTGATCTTCCAACTCGTCATCAGATATATTCGAAATATCAGAGACATCTGATAAATCTCCATCTTCTCCACCAGAACTCTCGTTAAGAACACCATTTACAAGTTCTTCCAAAGTCAAAAACCGTGAACTAGACATTTTAATAAATTAACACAATCAAATATCTTTTTTCAAATAATAAAAATGCACAAAATAGCACGAGCGGCAAAAAGATTACATTTGTTCTATACAAAATTCACAAAACTTTAGTATGTATCAAATGTGATACAAAGACAATATTATGAAATTTTTCAATTTCTCATAGCCTACTTACATTTATTTTTTCAAACGATGTTTTAAATACGGGAAATAACAATATTTACAAATTGTGAAAACAGGTGTGCCATATAGTGTTGCCATTCAGAAAAATTTTTGAAATAAAAACGAAATGTATCATTTTTGATACAAAGCTCGATTAACGGTTAAATCATATAAATACACATGCCGTCAAAGTCAAATAGTACAAAATTACTGAAAAAAACTTATAGTGCAAAAATAGCGCAAATAACTTTATTTAATTAATAGTGCAGATTTTGCACTATTACACAGAAAGTGGCAGCGCTAGTGCCAAGTGTTTAACGAAAAATTTAGCTCGCTCGCAGCTTCAGTCTTTTGTTTTCAAATTATTCAATCGGGACAAGTTCTAAGTAACAAGTTTGTTGCTTAATTCTTTGGTTTTAAAATCTGATATGCACAAAAAACGTGCATATCATTTCAATCTTAATAATCTGATAAATGCGAAAATTCTTGATTCAAGAATAAAATCTTAATATTTTTTGAGATTGCATTTAAGATTGCAATATTGAAAAAAAAAATTCGAATTCAAGATTTCCAGTTCTCGTGGTACCTTCATAGCGAACAGTCGATTAGCGGAATTTTTCTTACAAAAAATTAAACAAACAAAAAATATTCGTAGTACATATTATTCGTAATAGGTACATACTGTCTTTAATAAATAAGCTTTATGCTTTGCTAATATTTTTACATAGTAAAAATAACAAAAACAAAAAAAAACCGCAAACAAAAAAAAAATTAAACAAAGTGATATTGAGGAATGCTATATATGTGTACCTCTAAACAAATAAACAATCATAAATAAGAAAAACAAAAAAAGACCGCAAACAAAAAAAAAACACAAACGAATATCCCTTGAGGAATTCTTTGTATGAGTGCCTCAAATACAAAAAAAATTGAAGTGAGTTCTAACGGCAGAAATGCTTATTTTACTGTGAGTTCTGAAACTCTTAATGAAAAAAATATAAATAATAAATCTGATGAAAGTATTTTTTTAACGTCAAAGCCAATTTTTCGTCAGCGATCAACTTCGCTTTGTCCAATGCCAAATAGTAATGATGCATTAACATTACAGTTGCCCAGTACTTCTTCATATAAGCCAGTAACATCATCCCCTTCAGGCTCGTGTTCATCACTTAACAAAGTTATCACTACAGATAACAGCGGCTCGAAACTCAAGGTACAAGTCGGAATGGACAGATATATAACCGTGGTAAAGCGTGGGCGAAGCCCGAATTCTTCAAAAATTTCATCTGCTCCAAAAATGTCTAGGGATAACAGCGCAGCCTCAACTAATCGCCAAAGCCGCTTTGAAATTTTGCAAGATGACAACGACAAACCCGAGGTATCCTCGAATAAAACAACCAAGCCGCCACCAATCTATTTGAGACAAAAAAATTCAAATGCCCTTATTAAAAAATTAATTTCGGTCATTGGTGAGAATAAATTTCACATTGTTCCAATAAAACGTGGCAACATCGATGAAACTAAAGTCCAAATTTATGACGAAAAAGATTTCCGCAAAATGGTTGCTGAATTTGAAAAAAATAAAACAAGCTTCTACACATACCAGCTTAAGAGCGCTAAAGGCATGCAGATCGTATTGAAGGGCATAGATTCTTATGTTGTTCCCGAAGAAATAAAAGATGCACTCGTCCTCCAGGGGTTTAAGGTAAAAAATGTGTCCAATATAATAAATAGAGAGAAGATTCCCCAACCCCTATTTCGTGTTGAACTTGAGCCTAATGATATAAAATTGAAAAAAAATGAAACGCATCCAATTTATAATTTGAAATACCTCTTGTACCGAAAAATCACAGTTGAAGAGCCACATAAGCGTTCAGGTCCTGTACAGTGCCATAATTGCCAAGAATATGGCCATACAAAAACATACTGCAATTTACCCTCTGTTTGTGTTGTGTGCGGCGAATTACACGGCACTGCTAGTTGCAATAAGCCAAAAGATCAAAGTGATAAAAAATGCAGTAATTGTGGAGGTAATCACACCGCTAACTACAGAGGTTGTCCTGTGTACTCTTTCGTAAAGAAGACTATGGTGCAAAAACCTAAATTAGCTCCAGCTCAATCAGCAAACGCTTACTCTGCCACTTTTGCGCAAATGAGCCAACCAGTTACTTCCCGTGTATCGTATGCAGATGCTGCTAATACAAATTCAATTCCCACACAAAATGTTTCCCCGCCAAATAATTCAAAAAATACTGACGCAAGCTTTAATTTTAATCGCCTTGAAGCTACTATTGAAAATCTGGTGCAAACTATAAACAATTTTACAACAAATATGACTAGCATGATGCAAGAAATGCTGCGAATGCAGAATACTCTGCTTCAAGCATTAATTAATAAGCCATGAACACGTTAACAATATGTTTCTGGAACGCAAACGGCATTCGCCAACATAAAAATGAACTTGAGCACTTCCTCATGGAAAAAAATATTGATGTAATGTTAGTATCTGAGACTCATTTGACTTCGAGAAGTCTTTTTAAAATTTATGGCTACACTATATATGATACAAAGGACCCTAGAGGAAGGGCTTGCGGTGGATCAGCAATTCTAATAAAGTCAAGACTCAAGCACTATGTTCTTGATAACATTTGTGAAGAACACCTACAAGCAACAAATATTGGCATTGAAAGTTTTTGTACAAATTTTGTTATATCATCAATTTACTCCCCTCCCAGACTTTCAATCACTGAGAATCAATATGAGGATTTCTACAAATCTCTTGGACCTTGTTTTGTAGCAGCTGGCGACTACAATGCTAAGCATACGTTCTGGGGTTCGCGTCTTATTACCCCCAGAGGTCGAGCATTGTTCAACACTATTTCAAAAATGGGCTTGGATGTCATTTCGAGTGGGGAGCCCACTTATTGGCCTACTGACATACAAAAAATTCCGGATGTTATAGATTTTGGCGTCATAAAAAATATCTCTAGGGATTTAATTCAAGTTCAAGCTTCTATTGATCTTTCGTCCGATCACTCTCCGACGATCATTACAATATGTAGTCCATTAAGAAGTAACTTACCTGACCCATATGTGAAGATGATCAATCGTGTTAATTGGCTGGGGTTCAAAAAATATCTCAGTAGTCATTGTACGGAAAACATTACGCTTAGAACATCCGATGATATTGAATCTAACATTGCCAATCTCAGCGAGAATATTAAACAGGCTGCTGAACATGCCACTAACTCCCATCCGCAGACTGGGTTTAATAAAATTTATTCTACAGACATTGAACGTCTCGTACGTGAAAAAAGAAGAGCTAGAAGGGAATGGCAACAGCACAGATCACCACAAAATAAAATCAGATTTAAAGAGTGCACTAAACGACTCCAAGAGTTGCTTGCATCTGAAAAAACTGCATCTCTTAAAAATTATCTGGAAGGTCTTGATATCACACCAGCGTCTAATTACTCATTGTGGCGCGCTGCTAGAAAGCTTAAAACACCCGTTGAGTATAAGCCACCTCTACGCACATCTACCGGAAGTTGGGCAAGAAGCGATACTGAAAAAGGTAAAATATTTGCTGAGCACTTAAAATCCGTTTTTACGCCAAACATATGTACTAGTGTTGCTGATTTGCCGAATGTAGTCGCTCTACCCCCTCAACACATAAAGTTTAAGACGCGTGATTTACAAAAATTAATTGCCGAACTCAACCCGAAGAAAGCTCCGGGTATTGATGGAATTAGTAACCAGATGCTTATGAACTTGCCTCGTATTGCAATGAGAATCCTATTATTCATATTTAATGCCATTTTACGACTGGAGTATTATCCACACAGCTGGAAGCTTGCCAAGGTTAAAATGATTCCAAAGCCGGGCAAAGACCTAACCAAGGCTGAGTCATATAGGCCAATAAGTCTACTATCAACTATGTCAAAGCTTTTCGAAAAACTGCTCAAAACAAAATTGTCCCAAATTCTAATTAGTAGTGGGTGCATACCAGACCATCAATTTGGTTTTAGAAGTCAGCATAGCACCATTGAACAAACTCACAGACTGGTTCAATTTATAAGAAGAACTTTTGAGGAAAAAAAGTATTGCTCTGCGCTCTTTATTGACGTTTCCCAGGCATTTGATAAAGTGTGGCATGAAGGCCTAATTTTAAAATTGAAGACTTACTTACCAATAAACATTTTAAATCTTTTGGATAGTTACATTATTTCCCGTAAGTTCACTGTTGTGGAAGGAGACTTTACGAGTAGGCCTGAAACTATTTCATCCGGTGTGCCACAGGGGAGCATACTGGGACCAGTTTTATACTTGATTTATACTTGCGATATGCCTGTGAGCAGTAGTATCCATACTTCAACATTTGCCGACGATACAGCCTGCCTTAGTATGCACGAAAACCCTGATGAGGCATCCCGCAAACTCCAGGAACACATTAGCCAGATGGAGCTTTGGTTAAACTTATGGAGAATTAAAGTCAATGAACAAAAGTGTGTCCATATAACGTTCACCCTAAGAAGAAATACTTGCTCCCCCATTCGGATTAACAATCAAGTTGTTCCTCAACATTCACATGTGAAATATCTTGGCATACACCTTGATCGACGACTTACATGGAAACACCACATTGACTCTAAGTTAACTCAAATGAAACTTAAATTAACTCAGGTACATTGGCTGATTGGTAGAAATTCAACACTTAGCCTAGACTGCAAACTTTTAATATACAAGTCGCTTTTAAAGCCAATATGGTGTTACGGAATTCAACTATGGGGCACTGCTTCAGCTTCAAATGTAGAGAAAATTCAACGAAGGCAAAATAAAATTTTACGCATGATAACATCGGCTCCATGGTACATCAAAAATTCAAATATACATCGCGATTTGAATATGCCACTAGTGACTGAAGAAATTGCAAAATACGCAGGCAAATACCTAACAAAACTCGAGTCACATCCTAATCCGCTTGCTCGTAATATTTTGAACTTTACTGGACACATCCGCTTAAAAAAGAGAGATACACGGGCTCTAATATTCAACACTCTAGATGAAGAAGCTGCTTGAAAACACCTTTTTCTTTTTGTTACTTATCACTACTTATGTATTATTAATAACTATCACTAAGCTTATGTCCGACATTGGTCGGGCCTAATAATTTTTTTTTTATAGATTTAAGATTTGAATACTTATTGTTAGTTCATATTTGAAGATACAATAAATAATAAACATGCATTTAAAAAAAAAAAAAAAAAAAAAAAGAATTCAAGATTTTGTTCTTATTAATAATTGTGAATTAAGATTACGTTCTCGACTTTAAGAATGCGTTCTTGATTTTTGGAATTCATTCTATGAATTAAGAATCTATGCTTAAATTTGAGAACGCTAATCTTGCTGACCAAATTTCAAGATAGAATTTTGAAAATTTCTGCAATCTAAATTCGAGAATTTTGTTCTTAAATTTAGATCGTTATTTTTCTATTAGTTTAAATATATACATACCTACATTCATACATACAAATTACATACATACATAACCAATAAGTAATTTTGCTTGAAATCAAGTGTAAAATAAGTGTTATTCAAGCGACACAATCAATTGTCAAGGGTTGATTTATGCTTGATTTACACTTTAATTCAATAGCATTCTCCAGTGAAAAGGGAACTTGAACTCAATGCGAACGATTCAGTTGTAGTACAGTGTAATTCAAGCCTTGAATTATACTGCAATTCAGCCTTGTATTACAATTGAATTCAAGTGTATTTCAGGCTACAAAAACCAGGCTTTTAAAATAGAAAGCAAAATTAAATTCCTTTGTTTTCTAATTATTATTTTCTGTACATCTACCTTCGCTATTGTTTTCACGTTATACTCACCTTTGTTTTCCAAATTTTCTTTTCTTTATTTGTTTTTGATATTTTCACCACAATTTCAGTTTTAATAATAAATAAATTACCTATTTGACAAGGTTTGAACATATATGTATGTTGTTTAATTTTTTATTTAAAAATATTTTCAAACTTGAAAATTACTTAAAAAAAATCTTGAATTCAACTTTGTTTCCAGTTAAATTTCAAGTGCTTGAGCTTTAATTTTTTGAGTGCTTATTGGGTACATATATAAAACAATATATCTGTGGCAAAAAGGAAAAATGGCTTAATTGGCATATTTACAAGTACCCCTGGTCAAAATCTCAATTAATTTGTGTGATTTTCAGGAAGTTATAGCACAATGACTTGCGATTTTTATATTTCAGACTTCTAATCTCATTTAGAATAATAGCTTAATTTAGATCATATTTTGGTATATTTCAACTTAAGCGTATTACTTGTAATATGTAGAAGAATTTTTGTTTCAAAAAAAAAAAAAAAAAAAAAAAAAATTAAATAAAATAAAGGTTAAAAAAGAATTTGCTCTGGCAAAACATTAAAATATGACTTGAGCACTATTTCCTTGTTGCCACAGATATGTATGTATTTCTGTGCTGCAATTAAATACTTCAATTTATTTTCCTATGTGCTGGCGTTTTGTTTAATTTTTTTCAATATCAAATAAAAATAATGTTTTAATTATTAAATATGACATTTTTGAAATAACAAACCAAAGAAACATTTAAAGTGATTTTTCACAGTATTTAGATATAAATTTCAAAAATTAGTATTTCAGTTTCAATTTTGTTGCAAAAAAACACGACTTAAAACGTGTCTGTGTTATTAAAACGTTTTGTTTTTACACATTTTTGAAACTTAATCATAATTCTGAAATAAGAAAAATCGCGCTTGACCATTAAACTTTCAAAATATTTATTGTTTAAAAGTAACTGAATGAAAGATATATGGCTTAATATATGAAAATAAAGATTAAGAAAAAAATCTAAAAAGTAGCATTCAATATTCTTGAACCGCACCCATAGAATGTCAACTGTTTTATTTTTTTTTTTTATTTTAGTATTTCAATTCATTTAATTTGCTTTTATTTTCGTTGTTGTTATTTTTTTTGTGTATTTTTTAAATGGAATAAATGTTGAGACAGGTTTATGGACAGTCAATCAAAAAGTTTCAAATCACAAGTCCGCTTGCCGGCCTGTAGAACCCACAAACTAACAAAAAAATTCTTTTTTGAGGCGTTTTATTTGTTTATTTTTGTTTTATTTTTTACTTAAGACTCGAGTACCTAAAACAAAAGTTAAATTATGCCAGTAATTTAATGTTTGAATTATGAAAAGCTTAAACAAAATATCACATGCTTGAAAAAATCTTACTTTTCGCGTGCAGAACTCTTTGAAGAATTGAAGTTGTATACAATAATATTTATTTATTTTTGGTTTGTTTTTCGGTTGTTTGGCAGCAAGGCGTTTGCAATTTTTAATTGTGTATAAAAGTATTTATTTTTTACTTTTCCTGAAAAAATTAAAAAGTTACGGAACTGCCAAATAGTTTATTAAAATACTCAAAATCTGTCATTATCTAAGAGAATCTCCGAACCTCACAGCTACCTTCAAATTCTCATGTTTGCATTTTTCAATTATCCCGACAGATAAATTGCCTTCTGCTTCGATATCGGCTGAGAGTTATTAATCATCTAATAACCTAATTACAGCCAAAATTCAGCTCAATGACTTGAGGGTGTGCTTTAAATTTTGTTAATATCTTCTGAGATTTCTTACAGTCAGGCATTATTCATATGCATCCAATTTGTAAAACAAGCTCATTTTATGTAATACAAGTTCATTAAATTAATTCTGCCTTCTAAAATATGTTTTTCGCTGCAAGAATTTTCTTACCTCATTAGAATAAAAAAAGTTTAACGTTTATCGCTGCTGAGTACAATTGAGACATCAATTTGAAAAAAAATCTACTTTAGCTTTTTAAACGTGTTTAACAATATGAAAGTATTTCTTGCAAATGATATTGAAAGCCGTTAAAATTAAAAAAAATGTTCATTTTTATGCCCTTCAACAAAAATGATAAAGTGCATATATCGCGCCATAACCGCCAAAATAGTTTAAGCGACATAATTTTCAAACTTCAATTTTTGACCAAATCGATTATTTTAGCGGTTATGCTATTTATTAGCTATTTAAGCGGTTATGGCTCGATACGTTTATCAATCCGTTTTTCCACAATATGAATATGCAAGCCATAAATTATATATATTCTTGTGAATAGAGAACACGAATAAGCAATGTCCATCTGTCCGTCGTCAGTGAAATTAGTTTTCCAAAGCTTCCAGAGAATCTTAGGCTGGTGTGTCAGAAATGGTCCAAAATAGATTATTCTTGAAAATCAGCCAAATCGAGCAGATGGCTTCAGAGCTGGAAAACTTTAACTTTAGTTTGCCAAATAAAAGTAATTACCCAGCCAAAAAAAATGTACGGAGCATATATGATATCCCACACACAGAGAAAAAACTGCCTCATAGAATCAATAAGATTTTCTCTATGAAACGTTTTTAGGCTAAGGGGTATCCCAGCAGAAAGAAGCGAAGATTTTTTCATAGAGATTCCTTATTGTTTTTAAGTGGTAAATCTTATTAATTATATCAAGAAGAAAACCACATAAAATCAAGAAGAAATCTTATTATTCACAACTTTTTTTACTAAATTTCCGTTATTTTTGGCACCAAAAAAACATTCCATAGAGAAAAACTTCTTGATTCTATTAGGTTTTCTTATAAATTGTAAACTATAGGGATTTCTTATTGATTTTATTAGGCTGCCTTATTGATTTTTTTAAAAAGGTTTTCTCCTTATCTTATCTTATTGATTTTTTTAATAAGGAAATCTTCTTGATTTTATTAGGTTTCTTGTTATTTCATTTATGTATGTACGTACATTTATGTATGTATGTACGTACATTTATGTATGTATGCATGTATATACCCAGTTGTCCAAATCGTCCTAGACGACATTGTCTTCGACGATTCATATACGACATGTCGTCTGTAGATTAAGTCTTCTAATCGACAATTTAAAAGAAATCGGCGTTCATGACTATCTGAACGACAATGTCACACGTTTTCTCTTCAATAAAACTTTGTTGGGGACCATCTGAGCGACAGTGTCATACGTTTTGTCTTCAATAAAGCCTTGTCGAGGACAGTATGAGCGACAATGTCCCTCGTTATGTCTTCAATAAAGCCTTGTTGATGACAATCTGAGCGACAGTGTCACACGTTTTGTCTTCAATAAAGCCTTGTTGAGGACAATCTGAGCGACAATGTCGCTCATCTGGTCTTGTGTGACCTCGCCGCCATTTGTATGAAAATTTCGTCAACGATTCGTATGGAGTTGTCTTTAATATGTCTTCTACGACTTACCATTGTCTTGTACCCGTCGTCAAAGATGTCTTAAAGACGTGGCCAACTGGGTAAATAAACATAGAGACAATTTTTTAATGATCCTATTCGTTTTTGTTCCGTAATATCTCTGCAGCAGAGACTTCAATATTCATACCCAGTTAGCCAAATCATCGCCGACGACATTGGGTAGTATGAATAAAAAAAAGTATTTGCTTGTTACTTAAAAATTTGTTTAAAAATACAAAAAACATACACATATTTGGGGTTTTCAAACAAATTTTTAAGTAGAAGTCAAATACTTTTTTTTATTCATATTACCCATTGTCTTCTACGATTAATGTACGACATGTCACATGTTTTGTCATCAATTAAACTTTTTTGAGGACAATCTGAACGACAATGTCCCCCGTTTTGTATTCAATAAAGCCGTGTTGACGACAATCTGAGCGAGATTGTCGCTCATCTCGTCTTGTGTAACCTCGCCTCCATTTGTATGAAATATTCGTCGACGATTTGTATGGCGCTGTCTTCAATATGTCTTGTACGACTAACCATTGTCTTGCACCCGTCGTCGAAGATGTTTTAAAGGCGTGGCTAACTGGGTATTTATGTATTTTTGTATATGTGTTGCCGCTCATAACTTTACTTCTTTACTTTACATACATACATATGTACATATGTATTAAAATTAAACTTTTAGTTGAAAGTGAACCAGTGCGAAGTGAACAAGTCGAAAGAACAATTGAATATTTTTCCACTAACATAAAATATAAACTAAATTAAAACTAATTATAAATAGTGCGTACCTATATCTATATTATTATTATATTTATGTACATATATAATCGTAGTATGTTTTTTGGTAAGGAATAATCTCTGGAAATACAAGAGCCTTGGAGTGGAGATTTTCAATACAGGTTGGGTGACCAGTGTGTTGATTAATTTTTATTTAATTTTAATTATATGAAATTTTTAAATATATGAAAATTACAATATATTAAGGGCCGTTATTACTACTTGTCTGATTTTGTCTGCCCGATAAATAGCTTTCTTTGCATTGCTACAATTTTAATTTTTTTATTGATGTCATTTTTAATAATAATAATACTTAATCGACAAAAAAATATTAAATGAAGGTTTTATAATGCAAAGCCATTTATATATCTGATAAAATCATGCCTTTAACTAACGACAAGTTGTAATAATGGCCCTAAATACGTATAAATGGGTAATGTGAATACAAAAAAGGCATTTGGTTTTTACTTTAAAATTTGTTGTAAAATCTTAAATGTATATGTACTTTTTGTTTGTTTCAAACAAATTTCTAAGTAAAAAGCAAATGCTTTTTTTATTCACACTACCCAATATTTATAAGCAAATATGTAATTAAAAAATTCAAAAAGATACTGCTAACAAAACTTACTTATTATTACTATATTGTATGTATTCCTAAGTAAATACATATGTAAATGAAAATAAATAAAATTTTCAAATAAAATCAATAAGTATTGTGTTTTGTTTTTGAAAAAATCAATAAGATAGCCTAATAAAATCAAGAAGAAAACCTTATTGAAAAAATCAATAAGATAACCTCATAAAAACTGCAAGATTTCTTCTTGATTTTTTTCTCTATGAAATTAATAAGATTTCCTTATTAAAAAAACCATAGAGATTTCTTATTAAGTTTGTTCTATTTTATGAGGTATTTAGTAGGCACTGTTTTCTCTGTGTATAGGGTATATGAACATATATGATTATATATATTCATACATTTTCATACATTTAGGAGTAAATATTTCCTCTACAGTATGCAAAGTTCATATTCATAGGCTGAGCTTACATCTGGCATTTCCTGTGTGTCATTTGCCCAAAAAAGCATAACTAACTAATTACTAATGAAAAACTGATTCAGACATATATTTATTGATTTAAACACTTTCCAATCATGTTGGATTCTATAAAATTGTCTATTAGTTATATATGAAACTGTTTAACTTAATAAATACGTCTCTGAATCAAACTGTTTTTCATTAGTAATTAGTTGGTTACGCTTGGGTGGGACATGGCACACAGATGGAAACCCGGCCATACTCTCTTTATTCACAAAAGCGCACTCTGCTGTGCAATAAATCAAATTACTAAAATTACTTTTTTTAGATTTTGAACAGGGAGGTTGTATTTAATGAAACATTTGTTTGGACAAATAATGAAAAACGAACTAAAAGTCGTTTAATTCATCATTTTAAGTCAAAAGGTCAATCAATTATTTAAAAAACACAAAAATTATATTCGTACATTAAATTTAATTTAAGAAATCAGGTTAAAAACTAATGCAATTAGTTATAAAAGAAAAAATAATCCGTCTAACAATAGTTTTCAATATAATTTTTTGCAGTAATATTAACTTTGTTTCTTATATAAATAATTTTGTTATCTTCTATAAAATTAATGACTGGATTATCCTTTTGATTATTTGATATACTAAATGGGGCCACAATGTGTAAAATCATACAAGAATGTTTTTTTGTTTTTTTTTTTTTTTTTAATGCATGTATTTATTTATTGTATCTTCATATGTGAACTAACAATAAGTATTCAAATCTTAAATCTATAAAAAAAAAATTATTAGGCCCGACCAGTGTCGGACATAAACTTAGTGGTAGTTATAAATAATACATTAGTAGTGATAATCAAAAAAGGGGGGGGGGGGAAGTATTTTCAAGTAGTCCCATCTGGAGTGTTAGGTATAAGAGCCCGTTCAAAATATTACGAGCAAGCGGATTAGGATGTGATTCGAGTTTTGTTAAATATTTGCCTGCGTATTTTGCAATTTCTTCAGTCACTAGTGGCATATTTAAATCACGATGTATAATAGAATTTTGGATGTACCATGGAGCCGATGTTATTAACCGTAAAATTTTGTTTTGCCTTCGTTGGATTCTCTCGACATTGGAAGCTGAAGCAGTGCCCCATAACTGAATTCCGTAGCGCCATATTGGCTTCAAAAGCGACTTGTATAATAAAAGTTTGCAGTCTAGGCTGAGTGTTGAGTTTCTGCCAATCAACCAATATATTTGAGTTAACTTAAGTTTCATCTGAGTTAACTTAGAGTCAATATGATGTTTCCATGTAAGTCTTCGATCAAGGTGTATACCAAGGTATTTCACTTGGGAATGTTGAGGAATATTTTGATTGTTGATTCGAATGGGGGAGCAAGTATCTCTTCTTAGGGTGAACGTTATATGGACACACTTTTGTTCATTGACTTTAATTCTCCATAAGTTCAACCATATTTCCAGCTGAGTGATATGTTCCTGGAGATTGCGGGATGCCTCATAAGGGTTTTCGTGTACACTCATACAGGCTGTATCATCGGCAAAAGTAGAAATATGGATATTATTGCTCACAGGCATATCACAAGTATATATTAAATACAAGACGGGGCCCAGAATACTACCCTGGGGCACACCAGAAGATATAGTTTCGGGCACACTCGTGAACTCTCCTTCCACAACAGTGAACTTCCTATCAATAATATAACTTTCCAAAAGCTTTTGAATGTTTATTGGCAGATATGTCTTCAATTTTAAAACTAGGCCTTCGTGCCATACTTTATCAAATGCCTGAGAAACATCAATAAAGAGAGCAGAACAATACTTCTTTTCTTCAAATGTTCTTCTTACAACTTGGACCAGTCTATGCGTTTGTTCAATCGTGCTGTGCTGACTTCTAAAGCCAAATTGATGGTCCGGGATGCACCCATTATCAGTTAAAATTTTGGACAATTTAGTCATGAGCAGCTTTTCGAAAAGCTTTGAGATTGTAGATAGTAAGCTTATACACCTATATGACTCAGTCTTGGTAAGATCTTTGCCCGACTTTGGAATCATTTTGATCTTGGCCAGTTTCCAGTTATGTGGAAAATATTGCATTCTTAAAATAGCATTAAAAGTAAATAGCAGGATTCTTATTGCAATATGAGGCAAGTTCATGAGCATTTTGTTACTAATGCCATCAATACCTGGAGCTTTCTTCGGGTTGAGCTCAGCAATTACTTTTTGTACTTCAGCATCTTAAACCTTAAGGGACGAGGGGGTAGAGAAACTACACTCGGTAAATCAGCGGTAAATCATGTACGGGTGGTACATGAATTGGGAGTGAATACAGATTTTAAATGCTCAGAAAATAAGTTACCTTTCTCACTATCACTTCTTGCCCAGCCTCCGGTCGCAGTACGCAATGGTGATTTAAGATCAACGGGTCGTTTAAGATTTCTAGTAGCGCGCCATAAAGAGTAATTAGATGCGGACGTTACATCAAGACCTTCTAAATACTTTTCCAGTAGTGCAGTTTTTTCCGATGATAGCAGCTCTTTGAGTCGTTTAGTACATTCTTTAAGTCTGATTTTATTTAGGGGTGATCTGTGTTGTTGCCATTCTCTTCTAGCTCTCCTTTTTTCACATACAAGACGTTCAATTTCCGTAGAATAAATTCTGTTAAAGCCGGTCTGCGGATAGGAGGTAGTGGCGTGTTCAGCAGCCTGTTTAATATTTTCGTTAAGATTGGCAATATTAAATTCAATATCATCGCATGATCTAAGCTGAATGTTTTCTACGCAGTGACTACTAAGATATTTTTTGAATACCAGCCAGTTGATTCCATTAATCATCTTCACATATGAGTTAGTTAAATCACTCCTTAGTGGGTTGAAAATTGTAACTATTGTTGGAGAGTGATCGGAGGACAGATCTAGAGAGGCCTCTACATGAATTAAGTCCCTATGAATATTTTTCGTGACGGCAAAATCTATAACATCTGGAATTTTTCTTATGTCAGTAGGCCAGTAAGTAGGCTCCCCACTCGAAATGACATCTAAGCCCATTTTTGAAATTGTATTGAACAAGGCTCGGCCTCTAGGTGTAACAAGACGCGATCCCCAGTACGTATGTTTTGCATTGTAGTCACCAGCTGCCACGAAACAAGATCCAAGCGATTTGTAGAACTTCTCATACTGATCTTCGCTAACTGAAAATCTGGGAGGTGAGTAAATTGATGATATCACGAAATTCGCACAAAAATTTTCTACGAAAATATTCGTTGCTTGCAAATATTCTTCACTAACGTTGTCAAGGACATAGTGCTTGAGTCTTGACTTAATCAGAATTGCTGATCCACCACATGCTCTCTCTCTCGGGTCCTTTGTATCATATAAAGTGTAACCATTTATTTTAAATAAGCTTCTTGAGGTCAATGAGTCTCAGAAACCAACATTATATCAATATTTTTTTCCATGAGGAAGTGCTCAAGTTCATTTTTATGTTGGCGAATGCCGTTTGCGTTCCAGAAACATATTTTTAACGTGTTCATGGTTTATTAACTAATGCTTGAAGCAGTGTATTCTGCATTCGCAGCATTTCTTGCATCATACTTGTCATATTTGTAGTAAAGTTGTTTATAGTTAGAACCAGATTCTCAATAGTAGCTTCAAGGCGACTAAAGTTAAAGCTTGAGTTTGAATTCGTTGAATTATTTGGCGGTGGAACATTTTGCGTGGGAATTGAACTAGTCTTAGCAGCATCAGCATACGATACACGTGAAGTAACTGGTTGGCTGATTTGAGCAAAAGTGTCGGAGTTCGCGTTTACTTGTAGAGCTGGAGTTAACTTGGGTTTTTGACCCATAGCCTGTTTAACGAAAGAAAATACAGGGCACCCTCTATAGTTAGCTGTGTGATTACCTCCACAATTACTACATTTTTTTTCTGCTTGATCTTTTGGCTTAGTGCAGCTAGCAGTACCATGCAATTCACCGCAGATAACACACACTGTAGGTAATTTGCAGTAAGTTTTCGTATGGCCATATTCTTGGCAATTATGGCACTGTACGGGACCTGAACACTTACGTGGCTCTTCAACTGTGATTTTTCGATGTAAGAGATACTTTACGTTATAAACTGGATGGGTTTCATTTTTTTTCAATTGTATGTCATTCGGCTCCAGTTCAACCCGAAATAGGGGTTGGGGGACCTTTTCTCTATTAAATATGTTGGCAACATTTTTTACCTTGAATCCTTGGTCGACAAGTGCACATTTTACTTCTTCGGGTTCAACATATGAATCTATGCCCTTTAATACTATCTGTAGGCCTTTAGCACTCTTAAGTTGGTATGTGTAAAAATTTGTTTTATTTTTTTCGAATTCACTAACAATTTTTCGGAAATCTTTTTCATTATATATTTGGATTTTAGTTTCATCAATATTACCTCGTTTAATTGGAATGATGTGAAAAGTATTTTCACCAATGGTCGACAGTAGTTTTTTTATAAGCGCGTTAGAATTTTTTTCTCTCAGATAAATAGGTGGTGGCTTAAAAGACTTTTGCGATGATGTAGAGGGATTGTCGTCGGTGTCTTGCAATAATGAAAAACGATTTTGACGATTGGTAGATGATGCGTTGTTATCCCTAGACATCTTTGGAGCAGATGAAATTTTTGAAGAATTTGGGCTTCGCCCACGCTTTACCACTGTTATATATCTGTCCATTCCCACTTGTACCTTGGGTTTTGAGCTACTGTTATCTGTAGTGATAACTTGGTTTAGTGATGAAGGCGAGTCCGATGCGGATGATATCGCAGACTTAAATGAAGAAGTACTAGGCAATGGTAATATTAACGATTCACTAGTTGGCATTGGACAAAGCGAAGTTGATCGCTGACGAAAAATTGGCTTTGCCGTTAAAAAAAGATTTTCATCAGATTTATTATTTATATTTTTTTCATTAAGAGTTTCAGAACTCACAGTAAAATAAGCATTTCTGCCGTTAGAACTCACTTCAAAATTTTTTTCCTTTGAGGTACTCATACAGAGTATTATTCCTCAAGGGAATTTTGTTTGTGTTTACGGTTTTTTTTTTTGTTTTTGCTATTTCTTGCTATGTAAAAAATATTAGTAAAGCCAATAAGCTTATTTATCAAGGTGAATATGTATTACGAATATTTTTTGTATAATTTTTGATTTTGTTGTTTTTTATATTTGTTTCGTATGTATGTATGTAAAAAAAATCCGCTTTAATGTCTCTTCACTATGAAGGTTCAACGAGAACTCCTCCTTTTTTTGTAACAAAAGTGTTTCCTTTTTAAACGTTGAGGGTACGCATGTAAACTTTGCATACCGTATGTATTTGCTAATGGATTTCCAATTCACCAGTGATAAAATACCAAGCTTTTTTGATTGCAAAAATGATGTGAGATATCATGCATGCATACATTCTTATATGGCTCCATATAAAGGGTGTCCCAACAAGAACGCAAGATTTAAATTTTAAATAAAACACAGATATTTAAAAAAAAATCGTGAAACTTTATTGTATCGTAAAGTAGACAAAATGAGGTTATGTGTGGAACAACAAATCGGGCAGATGGCCGCCGCGGCTTTGCTGGCATACACGCGATCTTTAAATGAAATGTTCAATGGCCGTTTTGCATAAATGCTGCAGTATTTTATTAATGCAGCGTCCAATTTCCTCTTTTAAGGCTTGAGTCATCGTCGGCTTATTTGCGTAAACCATCGACTTCAAAAAACCTCAAAGAAAAAAGTCTAATGCTGTTAAATTGCACGATCCAGGCGGCCAATTATGGTCTACAAAACGCGAAATAACACGACCGGGAAATGACTGATGTAGCAATTGAATTCTTTTTCTGGCTGTATGACATGTGGCGCTGTCTTGTTGAAATCACATGCTTTCCACATACATTTCTTCAATTCTACGCACGAAAAAACTGGTTATCATTTCACGATACCGAACACCATTGACTGTTTGCGCTTAACCTGCGTTTGAGCGACATCATCACGTACAGCTGCGACATTTTTGGTCGATCGACCTGGTCGAAGGCGCGTTGTTGTTTGTACATCACTAACAGACCCAGTTTCGGCAAATTTATCCATTAATGTCTTTACAGTTGACTCTTTTGGAGCATTATTGTGACCCCAAATTGATCGCAAATGTGTGAACTATAGCTATTTTACTTTCACTATTTTGGTAAAACAATTTCACAATGAGAATGCGTTGTTCATTTGTGTAGCGCTCCATTTTTACTAACCTTGTACCTTCTACTAGCAAACAATAACTATTGTTCAAATATCAAACAATGACACTTCGAATGGCGCCAAATTTAAATCTTGCGTTCTTGTTGGGACACCCTTTATTAAATCTTATTTTATTTCTATATATGGATCCACATATGAAGAGCTTCATAATTAAAGTTCCATATATTATAATACATTTAATATATTAGTCCATATATAAGTTCATATATAATAGTTTTGCCATGTATAATCCCATATATTTCCATACATGAATTCATATATAGTTATATACATTCATATATTAAAAATATATGGACCATATATAATTTTTTTAGCTGGGTAGCTAAAAGTAATTTTGTCAACTTATTTTTATATTTAAAAACATAAAAAAGTCATAAAAACAGTTTCAGAGCTGTAAAACTTTAATTTTTTTTGTTATATAAAAGTAATATACTAAGGGCCATTTTCACATTTTGCCTTTAGCTGAAGACAGGATTTTGTTTGTTTGATAATTATAACAATTGATAATTGAAGTTTTAATTATGCAAAGATATTTATCAAGCAGACAAAATCCTACCTTTAACTAAAGGCAAGTTGTGAAAATGGCCCTAAGACTAATTTTTCATTTTTCTCTAAAAACTAAACAAAAAAAAGAAAAAGTTTGGTGTAAGAAATCAGAAAATTCCAAAAGGATGATTCCAGCGTTGGCAAACTTAACGTTTTGTGATACATAAAAGGAACTTGGTCTAAATTTTTTTTGCTATTTTCTTTATAATTAAAATATATTTTATTTTTGGAAAATAAGAGTTTGGTATAAAAAAAACACAGCTCCAGATCTGGAAAATTTTGTATTTTTTTTTTTTTTGGATATTATATACATATATATATATATATTTCCATTTTTTTCTTTGTTCACTTAACATATTTTTTGTATTTTTTAAAGAACTAGATTGATATAAGTAGTCAGAAATATCTGAAAGGATGGTTTTAGGGTGGAAAAACTAATTTTTTTTTCGTTTAAATATAAAAGTATTTAGGTCAAACTCATTTTTTCTATTTGCTTACAAACTATATATATTTTATGTATTAGAAAGAAATAGTTTGGTATAAAAAATTAAAAAAAATAAAAACATTGCTCCAGACCTGATAAACTTACCTTTTTTTTTTGGTTTATATACCATATACATTAAATAAAACTAATTATTTCCCTGACAGTTAAATAAATTCTATATTTTAGAAAGAAATAAATTAGTATTAAATTATTAGTTTATCGTTCATCCAATTTGTGTTCCTAGTATAAAACAAATGCCTAATTTACATTACGAAACATTTACACATGAAAGTACTTTCTTGAAATTTCTGTATATGTATTATGAATAAAAATTTTAATGAAATAAATGAAAATGAAAATGAACATTTCTTGTTAATTTTTATAGGAAAGTGAAAGTTCATTTTAAAAATGTCGGTGAAAAGTAAAGTTGAAAAATAGTTTTGTTCACTTTTTAATTAGAGTTACCAAGAATTTCATCTACACAAATTCATAAGGCAATAAATAAGGAATAAGTATTACTGTTAAAATTGTAATAATATTAATGTTTCCAAAAGGCATGAATAATTGTCTTCTTCCTGAACATTTGAATGTAAGATATTATAATTCTTTTAATATTTATACAAAATAAGGATAATTTTTAATAACTTTTTACCACAATCCTGTATATTTGTATAAATCCTTAAAGGGGGTAAAACTGTTAACCTTTTTTTTCACTTTACTTTCTGAAAACATCAAAAATTTACTTTTTTGAAAGCTGGCTGGAAATTAAAAACAATGTGAGTGTGGTAGTGAAAAAATGTGATTGTTCTTTCTTGCAATTTGTTTCATGTGTAAATGGTAGATTAAGCATTTTTTTTCATGAAATTAGTTGCATGAAAATTTTTTATTTATCAATTGGAGGCCTGGTGGAGTAATTTATATCCTCACAAAAACATAAATGTGAAAAACGGCCAAGTTCCTATCCAAAATTTCGACCATTAAAAGTTGTGAGATATAAATTTTGGCCAAGTTCTTCTTTGCCGCAATACCTAACACAGAAATATATTATGTATGATATAAATTTGTAATCGTAAGGGTGTCGTATAATTTCTAGATAATCTGACAACATTTTTATCAATATAAAGAAATAAACATGTATACATAATTCTCTCCTTTTTTAGAAAGGAAAAAATATTGCCAAGTTAGCAGATTATCTAGCAATTATATGACACCCTTACGATTATAAATTTATACCATACTTAATATATTTTTGTGTTAGGTCTTGTTGCAAAGAAGAACTTTGTCAAAATTTATATCTCACAACTTTTCATGGCCGAAATTTTTGGATAGGAACTTGGCCGTTTTTCACATTTATGTTTTTGTGAGGATCTGATTACTTTTTGAAAAGATTTCTATAATAACACTTTTTAAACTTAAAATTTCTAGTGTATTTTTTTTCTAGTCATGATCACTGCGCCAGTTGAAAATGGCAGAGTTACATAAAACAATGGGTAAGAGTGTGATGGGTGTTGAATTGTTGACCTTAAAAATGCACTATTGTGTCATTACAACGGGTCGCCAGTGTGTATGCAATTTGGTAAGAGGCGACTGGAAGAAACATGTAAAATACAGCGTCAATTTTACTAGGCATGACCCCGCCTGTTTTCTCAATATATTTACATGTTAAATAAAGTCTGCTTAGCCGAAGTACATAAATCAAAAGGATATGCCTAATGTGCATGCAAAGTTTCAATAGGGTAGCTGGTGCTTTTAATTTTTTGATTTTCCGATTGAGTAAATCAATTACTATTTGTGTACAAAATGTCAGCTCTCAATAGTATAATATTACGTAAAATTTTCATGAGCCTGGCTCCGCTGACTTTTATATCTGCTAGTGCTTATGGTTCATGCAAATTTTGGTATTAAAAAGTTAATAACAAATACCTGAGTATTAAATTAAAAACTGCTAAGCCGAAGTATCTGAACGAAAAAGCTAAGATTTATGGGTGAAGTTACGGCTACTTTTCAAAATAGGGAATTTTTTTTTGGATAAGTGCAATGTGTATGAAAAGTTTTAATAAAATGTATGTTAATTTTGAATTTGAAGTGCTTGTTTCCGCCCTCTGATAGCAACTTCTGGGTTTTCAGATTTTTCTTAGTGATCTCTTATCTAGATTTATTTGTGTATCAAATTTAAGATCGCTAGTACTAATTGGAGTTTTAACGTCGTGGCCCCGCATACCGGGTAAAACTTTTTGGTTTTAAGATTTTCCCATTGGTTTACGCAGCTACACTTACTAGTGTATAAAATGTCAGCTCTCTAGCGCGAATTACATCTTTAGATTTTATCAGCATTACCTCTCTTCACTATTCCTAACTCAAAATTTTGTTGTGAGCAGCGCTTATAATTCATGCTAATTTTCTTCTAAAATATGCTAGACCGATGTAGATTAAACACAAGGCTAACACTTTATGGGAGTGATCACGCCCAATTTTTAAGGTGATGCAAGATTTCACTAAATTGGCTTGAATTAAAAGCTGTATATTAAGTATTTAGTTAAAAACAATATTAGCGTGGCCCCGCCCATTCTGGTAAAATTGTTTGGGTTTTAAAATTTTTCTAGTTTCTTTCTCACTTAGACCTACTTGTATATCAAATTTCAGCTCCTTAGCGCAACTTTTAGTTTTAAATATTTATGGGCGTAACGCCGCCCACTTTTCCAAAGTCAAAATTTTTTTGGGTCAGTGTTTATTTTTGGTGTCTAGTTTCGTTACAAACGGATAATAATAGCTAGATAAATAGTATATCTAAATATGCTGAGCCGCAGGGCATTAAAATGAGGTTTAAATTGTATGGGCGTGTTAACGCCCACTTTTTAATGAAAAATTTATAGCTTTACATTACCGCAGTATATATGCCGAATTTAGATTAGCATTTTTAATTCTGACTTTTACGGGCGTAGCCCCGCTCTCCTGGCTAAAATTTCCGGGTTTTCAGATTTTTTTATTTTATTTCTCACCTAGACCTAGCTCTGTATCGAATTTCAGCTCAATAGCACAAATTTTAATTTTTGTGGGCCCTCCTGTTTAAAAGTTTAGGGTTTTCAGATTTTTCTGGTTCATTGCTCACCTAGATCTTCTCGTGTACCAAATTTTAGCTCTCTAGCTATAGCGGAAGTGCTTCATAATATTGATGAGTGAGTCAGTAGGTCAGTGGTCAGTGAGTATGTCTTAAAATATGCACTTTTTGCACCTTCATATCTCCGGAACCTTTCATTGTAAAACTTTCAAACTTCGCATATTAGGTTACATGAATTTATTCTAATTATGATTTAAATTTCATAATTTTACGGTCGCGGGGAACAAAGTTATGAGGGGGATAAAAACAGCTCGAGTGTCCTCGTGTAAATATACACACTGCGTGCATTGGCCAGAACTTGGCCTGGCGCACTACCGTGCGCCTAGATAAAAACGTTGCCAAAAATGCATCATAAATTTATTCTTCGTCCCCTTTTATATGACATTATCTTTCAGAGCGCTGCAATTAGCAAATGGGTAATTCCATTTTAAATCAACGAAAAAAAAAACGCAATTTTTTATCTAACCCTCTTAGAATTGTACAAAAATTTGCACGAATGTTCTATAGTACTAAAATAATATAAATTCAAAAATTTTGGGTATCTAGCCTTTGTGGTTCCCGAAATATGGCGCTTCGAAAAGTAGGGAATTCATTAAAAACACATATAAATAGTCTGCAATTATTGCTCATATCTTCAAAAGTTTTTAAGATACAGCGTCGAAATTGGTCCCATTTAATAGGTACTGAGAATAGCTTTAAAACTGCATTTAGTTTAACTTTTTTTCTGAAAGGTCAAAGACAGCATTGTCAACTTTGAAATTTCAAAACGCACCAAAATGGAGAAAAAAGCGCGCCATTTGCAAAAAAACGCACCATGCTTAGAATTTCTGTTTAGTTTAAAATGTTTATTGAATTAATCGTGTATAAAGAGTACATCATTTTTTTGTGTTAAATATTTAACACTAAAACAGGCTTTTACAGATCAGGGTTAAAAAAATCAAACATAAAAAACTTAGCAAATTTGTTTATATTCATTTGAACTACATATATAATAATTTTTTTTTTTTAATTTCATAAGTTCTGTACAAAACTTATCAAAGAGATTAACGATTAATAGAAAGGATTCAAAACTTATGAAAGTTCATTATTTATAATTTTTAACCTCCAACCAAAAGAAGGGGTGTTATTTATTAACCCCCGACCAAAAAAGGTGTGTTATAAGTTTGTAGTGTGTGTCTGTGTGTCTGTACAAGCACACGTACAGATCAAACGGCTGGACCGATTTTGATTTAGTTTTTTTCTGTTTGAAAGATAACTTGATCGAGAAGGTTCTTAGCTATATTTTAATAAAACCGGTCCAGCCGCTTAGAAGATATCACATCTTTTCTAGAAATATTCGGGTGTTTTTTATAATTTTTAATTTTTATTATATTTAAATATTTTAAAATTTTTTTTTATCAAAAGTTTAGTATATCCATATTAAAAATATAACAATAAAAACAAACAGCTTTTTACAATATATGTACATAATTAAAAAAACTTAACCAAAAAAAAAAAAAACTAAACAAATTCTTATATACATAGTATGCACGTACCCTTAATTATGAAAGTGGTCTAAGTCATACGCATTTTTGATTCGATGTAGCAAAATAAATTTATATTAATCGAAACTAGTACAGCTCTAAAATAAACTGTTGCATAGTAAAAAAAAATATTTTTGGGTTTGTTCCAATGTAATCTACAAAATATCTCTACCAAAGAAATATATGACTTATACAACTTTCATAATTAAGGGCACATACATATCTATGCATTCATTTGTACAAGATGGTACATTTTTGTACATTAATTTTTTAAATTCGGCTTAAAACTTTTTAACAGAGATCAAAAATTAATTATTCCAAATTAATAAAGCTAATATTTTCATCATTATTGTTATCATCGGGCCATAAAACAGATTTCATTTCAAATTGTGATACTTTGTAAACATCATTACTATTAATATGGTAATGAAGTTGATACGTTTCACAAGAAGAATTTTGCGGTTTTAACCAATAGTTGTGTTAAATTTGCGTTGGTGCCACCAAAAATTAAAAAACGCACCGAAATTTTGAAAAAACGCACCACGCACCAACTAAGGAATTTTTCTCGCAAAAAATTTCAAAAAGCACCCAAAATGGTGCGAAACGCACCAAGTTGACAACGCTGGTCAAATATCACTGTCACATGATTTAAAGTTTGGGCAACTATATCTCAAAAAATGAAAATTTTAAAATTCTAAAAAAAATATATGTTAATCCTGGCAGTCTCTTCTGCATTTTGCGTCAAAAAATTTTAATGAGCTCTTGTTAGTTCCTGAGATTTTGAAAACGATGTGAAATTGCTGCTTTCATTTCATTTTTTGAGATATAGTTCCCCAAGCTTTAAGTCATGTGACAGTGATCTTTGACCTTTCAGAAAAAAAAGTTAAGCTAAATGTAATTTTAAAGCTATTTTCAATACCTATTAAACGAGACCAATTTCTACCCTGCATCTTAATAACTTTTGAAGATATGAGCAATAATGGCGGACCATTTATATGTGTTTTTAATGATTTTTTAATTTTTTTTTTAAACATAAGCTGGAAGTCCAAAATTTTATATTTATCTTAATTAAGTGACGTGCAAAAAGACGACTAATTTTCATAAGATTCAAAGGTGGTCGGGAAAATCCGTTCGTCGGTTATAAAAATTTTAACCCAAATAAATAAAGTTTCGTGCAGCAAAATTCATGACATTTCATGAAAAAATGCTTAATGTAAATCAGGCAAAAAACTAACAGCCTTATTAATAAAACTTATTAATGCTTTATAAAGGGTTTTTAAGACAAATTTTCATACAAACTTTTTCTTAAAAACCTTTATATAAATAAGACTGTAATTTTTTATTACAATAATTTTAAATACAATCTACATATACACTGACAGAAAAAAATAAATCAATAAAATAGTTTTCATTCTTTTATTTCCAAATTTTCTTTTCGTAAAATTCACGAAACTTGTGTAGATTTAAGAATAATTTTGTACTGTAAACAAAATTATAAAAAAAAGAAATTTCTTATATCACGAAATTTCTAATTTTATAAAAATGTTTTATTTTCATCTAAATTTAATGAAATAAACCAAAAATGTGGTACGAGTACTATGTACGAAAATAATTGAACAAAATAATTTTTGTAATTTCATGAACAAGCTACAAATATTTTCGAAAATGTATAAAATTTTCGCTTGTTGTACAAAAATTAAACTATGAGATTTTTTTTTGTATTTTTAAGCATGAAATATTCTGAGTGTAGTGCCTTATTCCCAAAATAAAAGCAAAAAATATACATATCTTTATATATATTTATATAATTCTACTGTACGTGTGTATGTCACTGAAATCCTCCTTAATAATTGGAACGATTAGAATAAATACGTTTGAGTGGTGCCCTGGATAGTTAAAATTCACAAATCAGTCCAGCAGCTGGCACTGCAGTCGGTATCTAAGTTATTTATACTACAACTAAACGGCTGCATCAACTTGAATGAATTTTTGTGTCTGCATTAAAGTGGGAGCGTAAGACAACATTTGCCGTGCAATAAATATTCACATATAGAAATTTTTGATAAAAAAAACTTTTGAATTGATGTGTGAGAAAGAGAGAGAGAGAGAGAGAGAGATGAGGATATTACAGAAGCATTGTTGCCATTTTAGCATTTTCACTGCCAGATCTGGCATTTTCATTAGTTAAAAAGCATTCAACTTTCAAAAAATTGTGCTAAATGCTTTCTGGCAGAATTTGTTGATAATAAAACATTTTAATTTGTTAAAATTATTCTTCTGTATATAGAATTTTTCTCATAAATATATATGCATTGCAGGGTAAAGGTTCCCTGATGACCTGCACTAGCAACAGTTAAGTGCGCATAGGATCCAGAGAGACCCTCAATAATCAATTTCAATGCATTTTTAATAAAAAAAAATATTTTACTGAATAAGCAAAATATTATTTTGAGATTATTAGTGCGTTAAAAAATTTTTAAACGTAATTGTATTGTAACACATCCAAAAATTAACAATTATTAACTATTTTATGTTTGTATGTGCTATAAAAATACTTGTAAATACTAATAAGTTTGTATAAACAACAAATTCAAAGCTATTTCAATAATTTCATTCATTTAAATCTGGCATTATACTTTTTTTCTGTAAAACATTTTAGCAGAATTTTTTGACCGATTTAGCATTCTCTCATCATCATTTTCTGGCAACACTGTACAGAAGGGATTCCACCAGCGTGACCATTTTAGCATTTTTGCAGCTAAATTTAGCATTTTGTTTGTTGAATTAGCTGCAAAATTTTCGATTTAGCAGTTAGCATTTTCGTTAGCATTTTTAAATTTTTTATTTAGCATTTTCTAGCAGTTGTTCATATTAATCTACATAACTTTTAACAATACCTCTTATACGTAAAAGAGGCTGACTTCCATAACGTCAACTGCCTTCCAACAAAGTGTAGTGTTTCATAACACTCCAGAACAAAACATTGACAATGCATACCCTTTCAAAATGTCGTTGACAAGTATTTAGAACACCGCAAACAATCAATCAGCACATCGGTTGCAAAGTTGGTGCTCATGGTTACAATGTTTCGCAACTTTGGATCTGTGCACGTTATAAATACCGTATCCTAAGACTGTACAAACTTTCTACTTTTTACGTAAAAATTTAATAGACGAAAGCTTTAGAATATTTTACAAAAACCAATTTTTAAACGTTGTTTATAAACGAAACGTAAGTGAGAAACGAATTCTTCTCGAAGAGCCGTCCGCGAATTAATATTTTTGGTTTGCTTTAAATACTTTATGTATAGTGACAAACTAGTATTTACTTAGCATAACCCAGCAAAAATTATTGCTTTCCCGAAGCATATTTGTGAGGGACACAATGTTACAGAATCACTTGATGTTGCGCTTGCGCATGAATAAAGAATTTTTTTGTTCGAGATGAGCCAGCTAGAATCAACACATTTAGCTTACTAAAGTGCTTCAAAGAAATAATACTCAGATGCAAAAATTACTGGTTTGCAAAATTTTTTGTGATAACTTTCTATTTTGCTAGAGAGTCCGCCTTACGTTAGTGCTTGTTGTTGTTATTGCTTCCAAATCACTATTTTTTCTGGGAAGTGACGAAATTTAAATAAGTTAAATTTTCTAGCAGTCTAGAAAACGTTTTTAAGCAGGGAAACCTTGCAAAAACAGAAATCTTTATTATGCTCCGCATTTTCAGGAAATACCTTGGTGGAGAAAGTCCTTAACCCCGGCCAAAGGCCGGCAGTCTATAAAACATTATTATTATACATGAGTTCCTCCATAAAACTTGTCATTAAAAGTCGGCGCATGATGTACTTTTTACCCACTATTAAATCCTAGCGTGATTTTTAATGTAATAATATTATGGGCCAAAAATCGTTAAGCGTATGTTTCATTTTGCCACTTATGCTAACTTCATGCCAGTTTTTCATTATACATAATGCAGTTTAGATTCAAGAAATAATTTGCAATTAAAAAAAATCTGTTTCATTCAAAGGAAATACATTTTATTTAATATTAGTAAGGCGATGTAAGCAGAAGTTACAAAAATAACAACTTTAAAAGAAACAATTGGATTAAAAAATGGTAAATATTAAGTTTTAGGAGTATGTTTTAGCACTTTAATAATTTGTTAGCATATTTTAGCTTTATTTTGAAGTCAATTTAGCCGCAACAATTTTTAGGATCTGGTCACACTGGATTCCACAAATGTTACTCTCTCACCCACAAACTCACTCAAAAGTTGTTCAACAAAAATTTCTATGTGTGATCCCTGGCTAAACAAATCCTAATTAATTGAGAAATTAAGGCATGTATGTATTTAAATATATAATTTTTTCTTGTTATACTCAAACTAACTCTAGAAGAAAAGCAAATTTTAATCTTTCGTTTCAAACCACAATCTTACCGCATAACAAAACCTGCCAAAGGCGTTGAAATTACATATATTCTACCTCATATTTTTTTAAATAACCAAAACAGCTCTGTGCAAAATTTTATTTCTAAGTACACACTTAGAAGATAATAACATAAGTTTAAGACTTTTTCGGGTTTATACCGTTTTGCTTTACCTAATAAATCATTTCGACAATAAGGAAATGTGAACTGTGAACAGGAAATTCAACGTTCAAATTATTTTAATAGAAATGATATTGTTGGCACTAAAAAAAGATCTGTTTTTTTTTTAATGACACATAGCAAATTAAAGCATTTCTTAATTGGGTTTATTTTTATTATTAATTAATGAGTTTTTGCAAAGTTTTTATTTTTTTCTATTAGTTGATGTTTTTTGATTTTGTTTTTTTTTTTTTTTGTTTCAATTGAATCGCAAGCATTTATTTTATTTACATTTTTATCGTTAAATTTAATGTATTCTTTAATTGTTGCATAAGATAGAATTGGTATTTAATTTGAAGGTGAATTTTCATAGAGCAGGAAACTAAAAATGGTCTGATATTTTTAGATTAGAAACAGTTTTTTCAGTAAGTGTGAACATTTTTCAGTATAGAAAACAAAACAGATTATTACAATTATTTTTAATGCAACAAAAACTTTTGAATTCAAAAACCCTTCAAAAATTTGGAATCACAAATATGTTTTATTATTGTATTTGATTTTTTTTTTATGCAATTTCAGCATTTGAAAAACAAATGATATATATATAATAAGGGAGAACAATGACGATGACGAGTAACACTTAATATAAAAAAATTTCATTTAGCAAAAAATAAAATGTAATACAATAATAAATAAGAATCTTTCATATTTGATATTCAAAAAATCAATCATAAGGGTCAAGGATGGAAAATACATTTAATACTAATAATTTTATAAAATCCTATAACTCCATTCATTGAATTAGTTTTAGAAATTTTAACATAGACCAAATAACAAAAAATTGAAAAAAAAGCATAATACAAGTATTTAAACCAAATGGCTTTCAACGAAAATTAATTTACAACTGCACCTTCCGTCAATAAGTCTTGTAAATAAATGACAAAATATGTATATGCATCTGTTGCTTGAATTAAAACAAATTTTAAGTACTTCTTTCTCTTAACATTATATTAATGGCATATTTGTTCTAACTAAATTATTAATAAACGAAAACTTGTTTCAAACACTCGAAAATACTCTCTAACATTTTATTGCAACAAATAATAACAACTTTTGCTAATTTCGTAATTGAATAATCGACTAAACAAAATTTTAAAACATTAAACCACTCTCACTTAATTCATTTGTCTTTTAAACTAAATCCTTTTAATTAAAATTAAAATGAAAGATCTAAAAGAAATTTTCCTTCTCTAAAATTTTCAGCTTCTTGCAACCAAACGTATACAAGCCACTTCCTTCCCCATCCCAAACAAAAATAAATCAAATAAACAAGCCCAAACAAATTGCCATTTTGTAACAAAACAAAATGTATTTGAAATGAGTGAGAGTGACAAAGATCTGTTGTGAGAGAATAAGCGAGTAAATTATTTTTGAAAGTTATCTAAAAAATAAGCCAATATAATATAATGTTGGCAAATATTTGCCCTAAAACGTCTTTATACAAAAAATAAATCCCAAAGAGCGAGAAGAACAACAAACAGCCATTTAAATATCACAAAACCGAACAAATAAACTTTTTTTTAATCACTTTTACATATAAAGTCATACAAAATTTTAAAATTTTGCAAAAACATGGCTGGACAAAACCAAAGATCATCAAAAGATACTAAAAAAACTGACACATCGGCAACAGCGCCAGCGCCAACACAACAAGCGACATCGACTCCATCGGCTATAACACCTGCCTCGGAGACATCAGCTAATAATACATCAGTGCCTACGAAAACTAAACATGCTTCCACAACGTCATCATCATCTCCATTAGCTGGAGCAGCATCGGCAGCAGCATCAGTAGCGGCAGCTGCAACACCTGCTCAACAACAATCACAGCAACAACCTCAAGTGTCATCTACACAACCCAGAGTGTCATTTAATCGAGATGTTCATGTCAAACGAATTGGTTAGTGATCATTTTATATTTGATTTATAGACATTTTTTTTTAATTCTTTGCATTTTAAAATGAATTATAGTTAATTTAACAAGGATTCGGTTATAAAACAAATTTTAGTGCATATTATGAGTTGTATTCGATTTACGCTCTTCGCTGGGTATCGAAAATTGAAAAGCGAATGTTAAATTCATATTATGAGCATTGAAAATTTCGCTGAGCAACAAATTTGGTATCGAGCAGAATTTAGCTTTTGATGAAGTATTTTAATATGAAATTTTTTTAAATAAACAAACAAAAATTTTAAGTTATTTTTGTCGATTTGTTCGTCATAATACCAAATGAAAATTCGTTCCATCATAATTTTCGACTACAGTCGAATAATAAGGATATTTTTGTGTATTTCTCTTTTTGACAAATTTATTTATAAAATTATTTGAAGACATGTACAAAAGTTGTTCTAAGCTCTTATGGCTATAGTATATTTGGCAATTTTAAATACTAGTGTGATTTTTAATGGAAAATTCTACGAAAAAGCTCGTTGAGGTCATGTTCTATTTTGCCGCTTATGCCAACTACATGCCAGTTTTTTTCTTTTACATAAAACTGTATAGATGCGAAGTTTTGGTTTTGGAATTTCTCTGTACCTAAAAGTTCATCATCAGTATCCTTATATAGCCACTTATCATGCCAGATCGCTTCACTAGAAGTTTTTTGTAATAATGTAGTGTCTATGCACTTAATTTTAAGTACAGTTTGAATGTTTTTTCATTTAATTACATTCGTGGACAAGATTTAATGCACTGAGAGAAAAACCTTCGTAAATACAATGATTTTGAACATTATATTTATGATTTTGTCATTATTTTTTAACCAATGCAAAGCTTCATTCACATTACGAAAATTGTTTCATTAGCTGAAAAAAATGTCATGTATACAACGAAATATTTTCATTCATGTAAAGACATGTTTTTTACTAAGCAGCGTACATTTTAATATTTTAAATGAAAAATGTAATTATTGCAATGAAGCTTTTTAGTTTGTACAATGAAGTGAGTTAGTTGGTCTTACATTTTTTTAACGAACTATTTCATTGAATTAACAAACATTCTTCATGTATATCATGAGATTATTTCATTATTCAGACATAACGTTTAATTTTTTGGTAATATCTATCATTGTGTTAACAACATAAGTCATTGTTGTAATGACTCTGATTCATTAATTTAATGTATTTAATTATCATTCTATTTTATTAATTATTCAACTTACGTATATATATATTGAGCACAGGTATCAGAAAAATCCTTGTATTGATATAAATAATTGGCTTCCTCGGCCAAGATTTGAACTTGGAACTCATCGCGTGGTAGTCAACGCGCTTACCACAGCAGCTACAACAACCTCAAATATATACCATCATTAATGAAATTTTAATTCAACATTATTTAATTAATCTAATCAATTCAATATTATTTAATTTATTGTTAAAAGTTATAACTTAAAAATAAATATATGTATATAAATATATATATATTAAAAAAAATTATTTGTCTTATCTCCAGGATTCGAAGGAGCAGGAAGTTTTCTTCATTATAAATAGTTACGAAAATATTTCATTAAAGTTGCAACAAAACTATAATTTCCATAACTATAGATTAATTACAATTGTAGTTTGATTTTTGATCTATGAACTTTAAACTTTGATCTTCTGTTATGTCACGTATTTAATTTAAAATATTTTTTTGTATGGATTCTATATAAAATAATGTATTTAAGTTCTTCATTACCCGAATGAACATTATTTCGTAACATTAATGATACTACGAAATGTAAAATATTAAGCGCTAGAAAGGTTTCATTCCATTAATGAAATTTGTATCAATATAACGTAATGTTTCTTTTTATTAATGAAATTTGTCATTGTATTAATGAAAGGGGTTCAACGTAACGGTTTCCATCCCGCTACGAAGTGTTTTTCTTTCAGTGTGTGCTTTAGATAGCTGTGAAGGCACGGCCATACTTGATTCAGAAATCTGTTTATTAACGGCCTGTCTCTCGATGTCGCCAGAAATCGTTCGATCAAACACTTACATCGAAAACAACAACAAATTTTCTAATGTTGTTGGCAATACGAGTTGTCGATCGATTGGTTTCTGGTGGCATCGTGGGACAGGCCGCAAGTCAAACAGTTTCATGCGTAACTAAATGAAAATGTTAACAAATTCAATGTTTATGGAAACTGTTTAACTTAATAACCACGGTGTGAATCAAAAGGATATTCATTAGTATATAGAGTTAACGCATAATTTGGCAAATATTTTTCCAAGTGTGAAAGTACTGTAAGTAACCTTGGCTTTCGGTTATGAAATCCATGTTTATTTTTGATTTTCGATCAAACCTCAGCCAAACAGCAATTTTTTTTTTAACTAATCGCAAGTTGTTCAGTGCAGATACCTCATGCAACGGAACCATCTGTGTAAAGAAAGAACACTAGGGATATTGGAAGTGTTAATCTCATCCTTGGAGCATAAAAATTCTCCTAAGAATAAGGTGGCTGAACAGCAATAGTTGATTAGACTGGAGAATGAACATTTGAAGTAAGAAGTAAGCAATGTGCTCATTGGCTGAGATTTCATGTGGATTTAGATTCTTACGCATCGGATCTACATACCTTCGTGTTATACAACAATTACCATTCCACTAAACTATTCAACCTGACTACGCAATGCATGCGCGATGAAAATAAATTAGAGAAACTTGGCATAACGTTCCTTTAATCTATTACAAAAACGTCAAGATTTCCTTCACGAACGTCTTGTACAATCGGGTTGATTATTACATAATGAGGATACTAACCTGATGACTATTTGCAGTGGCAAGTTCAATTCTTCTTGAGCTTGTTCCTAAGGTTAAACTTATGAAATTCCTACATAGTTTAGTGTCTAAAAGGGGGTCCAACTACTTGAAACTATTACGAGTTATTAAAGAGATGCTATTTAATTTTGGTAGCGAGAGTTACGGAATGTTGTATCTCTCATTAAAAACACAGGCTCCGTTTTACCAGGATGTACATCAGTTGCTGACATGAAATCCAGCAATGGCTACTGCTATATCATTTGAAAGGGCAACAATTTTAATATGACCATTCCATATCATACCATTCGTATTGTGGCTTTCTTCTACGTGTTTTTTTAAAATACTCTCAGGACCCATTATAAATTTCAGGGTTAAGTGAATTAATGGAAAAAAGACCTGCGTGCGAGTGATTAGTTTTTTATCTAATGCATGCATAATTATAAACTATCAGCATGATCTTGATTCAGGGGTTTCGCACGTCACCATCCCTGAGAAAGACAAAATATGCACTGCATTTTGTCAGTTCCCAATTATCCAATAGGTGCTTGCCCAATTTGTTTAATCTTCTTTGGCATAACGTTTCAAAGTCCGTGATAATATGCTCTGGAGTTTCATTGCCGTTATCATGCACAGACTCTTACTCTCAATGCCAAGTCTGTTCAGGTGTTTTATCAGTCTGCAATGACCTGTGAGGAAGCCTGTAAGTATTCTTAGATTGTTTTTACTCAGGGATCTATGAAATGATTTTGGTTTTACATTCTAGTCATCATCTTTGCATGCCTTAATCCAAGGAGATTGGACGAGAGGTGTTCCCTATTACTCTTAATCTCCGTCGATATATGTGTCCTTAATTATGAAAGTGGTCTGAGTCATATGAATTTTTGATGCGAAATATTAAATCAATTTTAAAAAACTTCAATAAATAATGAAAAAATTATTAATTGTGACTAGAACAACTGTTAATTAAAAATGTTATGTACTAAATATCTTGAACAGAGATACATATATATGACTTAGACCACTTTCATAGTTAATGGCACAAATGTTCCCAGATTTTGTCCAATCCAAGTCAGCAAAACGATTCTGGCCCAACAATGGCTGTACTAGCCCCCTTCTGGCCATTTTGTCTGCCTTTTCAGTTTCGACGTTACTTTAACATACACGCAAAGAAAAAATATGGTTGAGGTAACCATAATCAAACAGCAACATACTATGATTGAATTATATGGTTGCAGTTAATTATAATATTATCTGAGTTAATTATATTATAATCTTAGTATTGTAAATATGACAACACTATTGTTAGATGTGACTAAAATATAATTGAGACTCACCATACCATGTTCTAATATTATATTAAGATTGTTAAATACGACCACAGTATTATTTAATATAATAATACCATTTTATTTTTTAATTATATATTTATTGTAGAAGCAGCTGTGCATTAAATTCGAAATAAAAATAAATTAAATTGTTGAAATAAATTGTATATATAGAAATGTATACTTACATGACATACAGCCATGTCTATATAAAAATATACACAAATTTTTATATATTTTTATTGATCTACCCTTTTGTTTATACTTTATTTATTTATTCACTTATTTAACACTACCGATAGCTTACAAACGAAATACTGAACTGACAGATGTTTCTGAAAAAGATTTTTTTTTAAACTTAACATAGTATGGTTTTGGAAAACATTATATTGTTACTTACATCATATTATTTTTAAATAATAATACAAATTATTTTGTAGTCATAAATTTTTAACAAAACTATATTGTTAAACTCTAATCATATCACACTTTTATATGGATGTGATAATGTAATTATTAAATTCAAACATTACTCTGTTTATCGTAACGAAATAAATGTTTAAAATAACAATAACTAGTTTTCGACGACCACACATTTGTTTCAGAGAACATAATATTGTTTTCTCAACCATTCTATAACCATATCTTTTCTTTGCGTGTAATACCAAAAAATTGGGGCTTGTTTACTCGTTCTCGAGGACAATTTTGTACCACTAACAATCTTTTTCCATTTTCTGCCAACAAGAGTCAATAGTTTTCGCCACCGGATACACAACCCTCAATTTTTTGGTATTGTGTTAAAGTGACGTCGATGTCGATAACTGGAATAAGGAGGACTACCAATAAAAAAAATATAGGAGGTATAAGGATTATGCCATTTTAAAAGGGTTTTACAGCAACAAAATATAGAAATTAATAAATTATTCAAGCACTAAAGCTAAGCTATCACTTACTGTAAAATTTACTTGATTAAAAAACATACGCAATTAATAAAACCTTGTTATCAAAATGCCTAATTTTTAAATCAGAGATGGATCGCCTTTGCGGTTTTCTCGTTCATAATGCATAATTGTTCTTAGTGATGCATGATTATTGGCTTTGGTTTTCCAATACTTGCGGCTTATATTAGTCTGAATGAAGAAAATTCTAGCGCGAATGACAAGAAACATCCACCCTTATCTAAAATAAAAATTGACGTGAAATATATTCCCTTTCCCTTAAACTGTGATCGCCAATGTTTATGTTGTTATTGTCCCAGTGTCCTTTTTCCTAATTTTGTTCACCATTTTTTTTTCCATGGAAATATTTCACGTGAACGAAATGTTTGCGTTTTATACCCGATAAGAGTGATTATGTACTAGAGCACTGCACTGAATACTCGAGCAATGTTCATGAGTAATCTACTCTCAGTAATATTTTCATTTGCTTAAATGATGCTTACTAAACTAAAGACACATAGGCATGCTCATGGCGTTTAATTTCAATACTCGTAAAATGCTCAAGTATCCCTGACGGAGAATGTGTGGTTGACTATAAAAATAGTTAACTCATAGTTAACTTTTCTTACACTGACTAAAAGCTAACTGCAATGTCATCCAGAACAAACCCAAAATTAATTCTTAAGTTGGGCACGTAATCGAATTTGAAGAGAGCCAACAAATTTATTCTCAGCTACTTTGAAAATCCTTTCAGTTTTATATTAACATTTTGCTGTTGTTATTTTAGATGGTACCTTACTTGAGTAGTAGCGCATTTAGTACACGATGTGTGATAATACATGTTCGAACCCCACAAGTTTCTTTTTAATTTACTGAGTACAAGGTGATTTAAAAAACTCAACTTTAAGTTAGCTGAAACTAACTGCCTTACTTTGAGACAATTGACTACAGCCTAGGACATCGCAATGTTAAAATAGTCAATTGATTACACTGAAAAGTAATCCAAGTGTCAGTCAGTACTAGTTGCTAAATAGTTAGCTTAAAGTTATTTTAAAGTTAACGTAATTTCCGACAGGGATGTACATACATATGTATATGTATATTAGATAATGCATAACTATATACTCTGCTTACGGAACTTATTAGGAAAAATTAAGCCCATAAGTAGAAATCAAATGGTTTGCTGTCTTACATATAAACACACATAAAGTTAGGTCATCACGCAAATCCCGTCGCTTCCATAAGAAAAAATCATTGACATTTGAAACTTTTCAAAGTACAAGAGATGTGATATAAGGAAATCATCTTCTAAATATACATTAGCTTCTGAATATACAGAAGATCTAGGCGCACGGCAGTGCTCCAGGCCAAGTTCTGGCCAATGCACGCAGTGTGTATATTTAGACGAAGCCATTCGAGCTGTTTTATTATGATATTTGATATGATATTTAAATCATAATTAGAATAAATTCATGTAAACTAATATGCGAAGTTTGAAAGTTTTACAATGAAAGGTTCCGGAGATATGAAGGTGCAAAAAGTGCATATTTTAAGACATACTCACTGACCACTGACCACTGACACATTCATCAAATTGATGAAGCACTTCCGCTATAGCTAGAGAGCTAAAATTTGGTGCACGAGAAGATCTAGGTGAGCAATGAACTAGAAAAATCTGAAAACCCGAAAATTTTAACCAGGGGGCGGGGCTACGCCCATAAAAATTAAAATTTGTGCTAGTGAGCTGAAATTTGATACATAGCTAGGTCTAGGTGAGCACTAAAATAAAAAAAATCTGAAAACCCGAAATTTTGGCCAGGAGGGCGGGGCTACGCCCATAAAAGTCAGAATTAAAAAAGCTAATATAAGGCGCTTAAAAGAAGCTGTTTTATTGAAATTTTGCATGTATACAGCAGTAATGCAGGGCTATAAATTTTTTGTTAAAAAAGGGGGCGGTGACACGCCCATATAATATAAACCTCATTTTCGTGTACTGTGGTTCAGCATATTAGATACACTACTTATGTGGGTATTATTATCCATTTGCAACGAAACTAGACACGAATAAGTAGCACTGACCCAAAAAAAATTTGACTTTGGAAAAGTGGGTGGGGTTACGCCTATAAAAATTAAAAATTAAAAGTTGCGCTAAGGAGCTGAAATTTGATATATAAATATAAATGTAGGTCTAGTTGAGAAACCAACTAGAAAAATATATAAAACCCGGAAATTTTTGTCAGAGGGGCGGGGCTGCACCCATAAAAATTAAAAGTTGCGCTAAGGAGCTGAAATTTGATATACAAGTAGGTATAGGTGAGAAACCAACTAGAAAAATCTGAAAGCGCAAAAAATTTTACCAGAATGGGCGGGGCCACCGTAATATTGTTTGGAACTAAAAACTTAATATACAGCTTTTAATTCAAGCCAATTTAGAGAAACCTTGCATACGCGTTGCACGTATACAAGACTTTAAACTATCACCTTAAAAAGTGGGCGTGACCACTCCTATAAAATGTTAGCCTCGTGTTTAATCTTCTTCGGTCTAAAATATCTTAGAAGAAAATTAGCATGAATTATAAGCGCTGCTCACAACAAAATTGTGAGCTTAAAATAGTGGGAGAAATAATGCTCATAAAATTTAATTCTCGCTAGAGGGCTGAAATTGTATACACAAGTGTAGAGTAAGCCACTGGGAAAATCTTAAAACCAAGAAGTTTGTTCCGGAATGCGGTGCACGCCTTTAAAACTCCAATTCGCACTAGAGCCCTGAAATTTAGTACACAAATAAATCTATATCACAGATCTCTAAGAAAAACTAGGGATGAAACGATACCACTAAGGTATGGATACTTTTACTTTATACGGTATGGGTTCAAAAGTATCGATACCTACTCAGTATCGAATAAAAAGCATCGATACTTACTTGTATCGGTCAAGTTCTTCATATGATTTGAACTTGTGAAACAAAAGTAAATACACACAATACAAACAGAATACATATGTATGTAGTATGTACAGTTAGTGCCACTAATATTCGGTTTTCAGATTCAGAATCAATAAAAGTCTGCCAAACAATGCAATCTTTTAATCTGAAAAATTTGTCATTGTTTGGCAGACTTTATGGATTCTGAATCTGGAAACCGAATATTAGTGAAACTCACTGTATGTACTTGCTTTGGAACATTTTCGCCGACAGGAGCAGTACAGTCGTGATGACATTTTGAACGTTTGTTCAAATTCGATGTTTTGTCGCAATAACACACGCATTTAAAACAATTTTTTCAACTCGCAATTTTATCGTCACACTTAACTTTTGGTCCCATTTTCTTGAAATGACTTTAATATCTGTGACAATAAGGAAAAAGTGCTTAAGTCATATATTACTGCTCTACTGCAAGAGCACTTTTAAACTTTCCTAAAAAAGCGCACAAAACAAATGAAATTTTGCCCAGGGGAACTTTCTAATACGGATATTACATGGGTACCGTTAACTTAAGAACATATTATATCGACTTAAGCGCTTTTTCCTTTTTGCCACAGATATATTCTAAACCTAAATTTATATTTAATACGAACAAATGGAACTTTGTTAAACTGACGTCATGTTGAACATTGTTGTCGCAAATAAGAAACGAGTATTTTTGATCGATACGAGTACTTTTTACCGATACCTGCTTAGTACTCGGTAGTAAAGTATCGATACCAAAAGTTCTTGGTTTCTCAGAAAAAGTATCGAGTACTTACTTGTATTTACTCGTATCGTTTCATCCCTAAGAAAAACCTAACAAACCAGAAGTTTCAATCAGGGGGTGGGAACAAGCACTTTTAATTCAAAATTAAGATAAGTTTTATTGAAGCTTTTCATACACATTGCGCAAACAAAAATTTCCAATTTTGAAAAGTAGCAGTGATCTCACCCATAAATCTTAGCATTTTCTTTCAGGTACTTCGGCTTAGCAGTTTTTAGTTTAATACTCAGGTATTTCTCATTGACTTCTTAATACCAAACTTTGCATGAATCATAAGCACCAGCAGATATAGAAGTCAGCGGGGCCAGGCCCGTAAAATTTTTACGAAATATTATACTATAGAGAGCTGACATTTTGTAGACAAATAGTCCTAATTGATTTACTCAATCGGATTTGATTTATGTACTTCGGCTAAGCAGACTTTAATATGTAAATATATTGAGAAAATATGCGGGATCACGCCCACTAAAATTTAAGCTGTACTTTACATGTTTCTTTCCAGGTGACTCTTACTAAATTGCGTACACACTGGCGACACGTTGTAATGACACAATAGTGCATTCTTAAAGTTTACAATCCAACAACCATCACGCATTAACCCATTTTTGATGCAACTATGCCATTTGCAACTGGCACATTGATCATTAATAGAAATATAACACACTAGAAATTTTAAGTTTAAAAAGTGTTATTATAGAAAATTTTTCAAAAAGTAGTCAGATCCTCACAAAAACATAAATATGATAAAGGCCAAGTTCCTATCCGAAATTTCGGCCATTAAAAGTAGTGACCAAGTTCTTGTTTGGCACAATGCCTAATACAGAAATATGCTATGTGTTATATAATTAAATTTGTAATCGTAAGGGTGTCATATAATTTCTAAATAATCTGTTAACTTGGCAATATTTTTACCTTTCTAAAATGGAGAGAATAATGTATATTTGTTCATTTCTTTGTATTGGAAAAAAATGTTGTCAAGTAAGCAGATTATCTATATAAAAATTATATAACACCCTCACGATTACAAATTTAAATAACGCATAGTATATTTCTGTATTAGGTATTGTGCCAAACAAGAACTTGGTCAAAATTTATATCTCACTACTTTTAATGGCCGAAATTTTGGATAGGAACTTGGCTTTTTTTTACATTTATGTTTTTGTGAGGATTTTAATTTATCATTAACCTGTATTTGTTGACAACCCCTGTGTATTTATTCACATACGTAATATTAACAGATCTGCTGAACTCCTAAGTTGTCAAACATCTTTAGAAATATGCTCCGCAGCAAAGATGTAAAACTACTTAGAAGTATTAACGGTCTTAAGCTAATGATATTATTAAAATTATATTTTTTAACTTTTTCTGCAAAGAAACCCATTAATTAATGGTTGAAAAAAATATCCAAAGTAACATAACAGCATTATTTAAATATTGTAGTGTTCCTAAGAAGATAATAAGACACAAATAAAAACTAAAGATCAGAAAAATAAAGACTTTGACTATAAGAAATTTACGTTAAACTTTAATGACTTAATTATAGTTTTTAAAAATGCTGATAAAAATTTTACTACTAAACTAAAATTAAGCATGTTTGTTTTTAAATTAATTAAACAAAAATATTAAGATAGAACTTTTATACACAGACAAAGAGAACGCAAATAGGGTTGCATATTTAACTGGACATTTAAATGCAAACAATTCAGTTTAAATGAGACAAATGATAGATAGAGCTATTCACCTTGAATTGTATTTGAAACAAAAAATCAGTGATAAATTAACTGAAGCTTCTCATATACATAGAAGAATTCATATGGCCGCATTTACATATCGAGCCATAACCGCTAAAATATCTTAAGCCACACATTTTTCGGGCTTCGTTTTTTTGACGAAAATCGATTGTTTACGATCGCAAATAATCGATTTTGGTCAAAAATTTAAGTTCGAAAATTATGTCGCTTAAGATATTTTTGAGGTTATGTCACGATATGTTCGCCTCTATGAAATCATAAAAATCTAATCAAGACAGAAGTAAAGAAAATAAGCAAGATTTGTATCCTAAAGGCCTTTATGCAAATTAGCAAAAATCTTTAGAGAGACGTAACACTCAGGCAATTAACAGGCCTACCCAAATTCATGCATGCGTATGTTACCTTTCCTATGAAAGAGATAGTGAAGTGGAGAGAAACCCTGCAAATAATATTGGAGTACGTGGTCCAATCTGGATGAAACAGACTAGTTACATCAGGGTCCCATGTAATGCAATCATGGATCATGTCGTTTTCACACAAGCATTCAATGCTGTACGATAAGTGTTCGTGTTTAAACGAATATGATCGTTCTTCTTAGGCACTCACAAATTGTATGCGAGTAGCCTATAACTGTTCCATATGGAGTAGCTTTGGGGTTAGTCCGATGTAATGCAAAGTTGGACCATGTGGTCCAACCCTAGGACATCGCAATGTGAAATCTACCACCTTTTTTCATATATTTGGAGTAGTTTTGTGGTACTCCTACTCCTCTTTGGACTAGCTTTACATGCATGTATGGACGGACTAGTCGCATTATTTGCAGGGTTGTTTACATTATATTGTTGCACGTATGCGTAGTTTCCCTATTGAAGAATATCAAAATGGCTTTTAATTTTCATAACAAACACAAACAAACAACTACATATCGTGCACAACCGCCAACAAAGCTTAAGCGACATAATTTTCGAACTTAATGTTTCTTTACCAAAACCGAGCATTTGCGATCGTAAATAATCGATTTTCGTCAAGAACCGATGTCGCTTAAGCTTTTTTTTTTTGGCGGTTATGGCTCGATATATTAAAGCAGAATATTGATGTGTCCAGCACTTAGCTTTAATCTACAATCCTGCTCTTCTGGGTTGTCTTGATTTTTAAAGCATTGTTGTAGCTTTTCTGGCATTAAGTAGGAGCATTACCTTATGTTATGTATTAATTTTAATAGTTTCTTTACTATGTAGACGAATCATTCCAGAGGCCCAATTTGGGCTTTCGTGTACTGTTATTGTCTTTGCAGCCAACGCAAAAACTCCTTGAGCTTAAAACAACAACAACATCTAACGCTATATTGCATTTAATTCTACAAAGCCCATTATTATAAAACTTTGCACCTAAAGGAGTGGGCAGAGCCCGTCAAAGTTTTCTTAAGATTTTCATATACATTTACTCAACTGATTATATAAAAGTGGAACATTTCGAAGTTTAACATAATATTTTATGAAACACATTAAAAACAAGAAAGGTCAAAGTTCCTACCGAAAAGCTTCGGATATTAAATGTAATGAGATCTTGCTTGGTACAACAGCAATCACCATAACTTCCTATAAATTTTCTCTTATGAAATGGATTAATTAGAAGGATGTGAACGAGCATGATTCCTCCCAAATTTTTAAGAACGAGATTGTGTCATGACATAATTCTTTCTGCCGAAAAAAATAGCGACTTCAATGTACAGACCTGATAGAAGAAGATAAAAAGAATTACGTGAAATATAAAATTAAATTTTAATGGGCGTGCTTCCGCCTAATTTTTAAATGCAAGATTTTGTGTGTTTTCAGAGTTCAGGATGCGTGTTCAGTCTTGTAAAAATCGGTAAAGTAGAACCACTTAAAATTAAATACTAAATTTTAATGGGTGTGACTCTGCCCATTTTTTTAAATGGAAGGATTTTGTCTATCTTAGAGCTCAAGGTGTGTGGTTAGTTTCGTAAAAATCGGTTAAGTGGAACTGCGTTAAATATTATAATTAGTTTTAATGGGCGCAAACCCGCCCCCATTTTTTCAACTTTCAAATTGTGTAATTGCAAGAACCAAAGCTGTTTTATAGGTTTCTTAGCAATCAAATAAGCAGAATATCATAAAATTAAATTTAAAAAATTGGGGAATTGACCCCGCCCACTTTTTTTACAATGCGACCAATCGGTCTAAAATGTACCGAGTTACGAAGTAACACCAAAAGAAAAATCGAGATGAATTGTTAACCTCCTCCTTTTTTGAAGTCGGTTAAAAAGTATGAGGAAGGTTTGTGCCAAGTTTTATTGGCAACCGAATGAGCACGAGTGGATAAACTTAAAGAAAAAATTTAGTAAGCGAGGTTCCGTCGTTTCTTGTGTCTATGGGAATAAATAAAACCTAAGCCCATCCAGAAAATTATGTTTTTCATTGATCAACAAATGATGAATTTGTGAAGTATCGAAACTTCTTACTCCATTTTTGAAGGAGCCGATTCTTTACCCAAAAGAAATCGCTTTTCGATTTTTTTTATAGACTGAACGAGAACATCGGCGTTGAATTTTTATAGATTTATGTTGATTACAAAAGTATTTCAGTGTTATTGTGGTAAAGAAGAGTCACACAGTCCTTGCTGTTGCATGAAACTTTTAATATTACTTGCCTACAGAAGAAGTGGTGTAGCTAACTTTATAAGAACTACCGAAAATCCCTTAATGATACGATATCATCTCTTTTTTTAACGAAATAAAATGCTTTCGTGCCAAAAATTTTATATTTTTATGTGAAAAGTAATGTGCAGATTCTTACATTCCGGTTAGATCTCTATAACCATTTTTATGTCTTTTCACATAACAATATCGATCAGCTGTTTCCTAGCGTTGCCGTTAAAGTTCATTACAGTCAGCTAACTGAGTCTTTAAGGCTTAGCAACGAAACATTATCACACCTAAACGATTGACAACAATTTTTTTAACTGCGAAATTGTTCGATTTCACGTTATTATTTGTCGTTATTTGTTGCCGTTATAGTTTTTGATTTCTGTAGATATTCTTGTTGCAATATTTATAATCTTAAACGCATCAGTTGCGTTCTTGCTTGTTGTAAGCGTTTTCTTTTTCATAAGATCTCTTTATATTGTTGCCCGTGTTCACATAAATGTGTTAAATGTACATATGTAAATAAATATATATATATATAACTATAAATATATAAAAATATATATAGTACATATTTTTGTATTTGTTTCTGCTCTTTTTCGCTATTGTTTATGTCTGGTCTAGAGATGGGCGCGTGTCGAATTTGTCGAACACGACACAACCCGAATACGAACACCAAGATGTCCAACACGTATGAAACACACACGCGAAATATTTTCTTAACACGACACTGCACAACACGCACGAAATGGCATTGGTTTTGTATTGAAAATCACAAATTTCAATTCATTTTTTTTTAGAGTCGCTTTTCAAACTATGGCGGCAAATTTGCTCTAATTAAATTTTTCCTTTACTGGAAATTCATTACTACATATTTTACACTCAAAATCGTTTCGTGTTTTTTGTGTACATTTTGTTCAGCACGGAACGAGCCGCCCTCGAACACTTCGTGTTGAGTCGTGTGTGTTTGTATCTCGAAAAAAAAACAAATACATCACGCGCCTATCTCTAGTCTGGTCTCACAGCTTAAAAGCTATAGTTGCAAGTTGCAAGTATTTTGTTATAAATAATACTAACCGAGTGTTGTATGCAACTTTATCTGTCTATTTGGGTTGCAATATTATTTGTCTTCGGTATGTAGATGTAAGATTGCATTTATGTATATTTGTTTTGCAACTGCCTGTCTGTGTATGTATGTGTATAGTTTTATGCAATTTTTGTATTTTAAGCCGCTTTTAATTGTGGTGAAAAGATTTATTTCAATGTTGCATTGAATTTATCGCTTTTATTTGCACACATGTAGATGGGTGTATGTGTGTGTGTGTGTGTGTGTGTGCGTTTGCGCTTGAGTGCGTTTGTGCGGTTGTGTAAGTACTAAAGACCTGCACAAGACCACTTACAAAAACTTTTAGGACATGCGGGATTTTTTAAATGCTACACTACACCGAAATCATCTGAAAGGAACGCTAAACAACACTGTTCGCAAAACATTTGTTTCAGTTATTGAGGTATAGGAGTAAAGAAGAAAATACTTCGTGGCCGAAGAATTCGTGATGCTGGTTTCTTCATAAACATGCGTTCGTCATACATGTACATACATACATAAACACATAAGTTGTGTATATGCCCTTTATTTTTCTGTGCAAATACAAACGCACACATGCATTGACATTAGTTGTGTGCGCTTGTTTTAAAAAAACCTCCCTTAAACACATAATGGTTTACCATCTACATCTTACACATACACTCAAACGTACAATATGCAAAATAACAAGCAAACAGGCAACAACACTACTTCTTTTGATTGTTTGTTATGGATAAGGAATCTTCGCGTCACCATTTGTTAACACTCATATACACGAACACCAATGCATCCATCTTGCTTCGCTTATTAAACGACTGCATTTATTATTGGTTTAGTATAATACATGCCACAAGAATACATTTAAAAAACAGGACATATTTACATTTCAAGACTGTTTACGCAGGTCTCTATACGCAGGTCTCTAGTAAGTATGTACATATGTATGTGGTGGTGAATATCTTGTTTTTATTGTTAAATTCAAGCCTACTGTTGATATTGTCGTGTTCACAGTCGTTATTATTATTTCTGTTTTTGTTGTTATTGTTGTTTACATCGTTGCTTGAACGGCAGTCATTCAGTAAGTCCAAGAACATGGACACGGGGACTTGAGCATTGTGACAACAAAATAAAGAAATTAAAATCACAAAAGTTTAACGGAGAGTAGATATAGAAAAAAAACAGCAAAAAAAAGGAACACGTTGTACCAAAATGACAAACGTTTAGCAATAAAAATTATTTAAATTGTTTTTAATGTTCATCTAGACTTTTATGACGTTCTTTTGCTCGTTGTTACTTTTGTTTTTCTTTTGCGAATATAAAAACACTTAAAAATTACGTTTTAATTTTTATGATTTTTTCTGCTCTTTTCTAGGTTTCACTCAAGAATTTCGAATGATTAAGACAAATAAATATTGCTGTTGTTGCAAAGAATCATTTTACTACTATTGTTTTACCAGGAATGTGTAGAATTTGAAATTGTGATTAAAATTTATGATAAGAAAATGAAGCATTGCAATTGTATGTATTCTTAAAATTATGTCTTTAGTTAGGGAGACGATTTAGTATGGAATATCAACTTTCTGTTAAAAATGCTTTATTTTATTAGTTAACAGCTATTAATAAAGATAAAAATTCTTAAAAATTTGATAATATCCCAGCAAAGATGTTGGAACTAGTTCCAAAAGTTTACCACTTTCATTGCATACCAATATGTACCTGTACTGAATTTAATATTGGGCGCATTCATAAGACGTAGCAGTTGAGCACAACAGTTGTGAAACTGTTGGCAACTGTTGGCCCCAACACTTACGTCTTAGAAACGGCTTGATGGATATAATTTAATTTTATATCTTTATTTTGTTACTTCATCGCATTTGTAATATAAAATTTAACAAATACTTGCTCCTTCCACCTAACAAAGCATATAACAGGCATAACTCTATTCGAGCAGATGTTTAGGCTGAGCACAACACGTTGACTATAGGTAGCGAAAAAATTTTATGATGGAAAATTACTCAACTGTTGAGTGGAGCGGAATTACTCAACTATGCGTTTCTAAGACAAACGCTCAACGGTGTCGCAACAGCTACGTCTTATGAATGCACCCACTGTAAGGCAGTTGTTCATATTAAAAATTATTCAAGATAACCTTTTAATAACACACCATTAAGTTATTTAGATCAATTGTGACCTATGATAGCCATGTAACTAATGATTTGTATATTTAATTTTTTTGCTGGGATGTCTAGTAGCGTATTGTGTATTGTGATTCTCAATATAGTATTAAGAGTCTTACTATAAACATACGGAGTTTGTTAACTAAATTCAAAAATTTTTTGGGTTGAAGTCTACTGACGAGTTCCACAAGCGGGATCGAAATGCTTAACCATAAAAACAAGCCAATTTTTTTAATTTACTTGTATTGAAAAAATATGCATATATTTGATAATATCAATGTAAATTAGTGTTGTAAAAAGCGGCTACTTTTGAATACTCAGTACTAATTGATACTTTTTCGATTGGGTACTCGATACTACTCAATACTTTATATATGTATGTATGTATATGGGAAGTTAAAAATTATTATTTATATTATTTTATTGATGGTGCAATATGAATAAATATATAAAATATAAAATATATAAATGAAAATAAATAAGTTTGAAGTTTAGTTTTTGTACATAAAATTTTTTTAACGTACTCTTAAGATTTCTAGTGCATTAATCTCTTAAATTATCTTCTAAATATTTTGTAATAAACATTTTTTTCTCACAATTGATGTTATTACTTAGTCATTGTTGAAATTTAGAAATAAAATTTTACCGACATTGAAAGAATTTAAAATATTTTTTATGTTTGTGAGGACCTAACTTGCTGGTTATATCACGTGCCTTCCTTCCACTATTCTAAAGGGTCACTTTTTCTGTCCAATAATATTTGATAATGACTAAAGTAGTTCAATAATGCATTTTGTAGTACTTTTCTTAGTGGCTGTTTTAGTATCAAAATAATTCCTAACAGAATTGCTATTTGTTACACTAATACCTGATTTACATTAAGCATTTTTTCATGAAATTAGTTGCATGAAAATTTTTTATTTGTCAATAGGAGGCCTGGAGGAGCAACTTAAATCAAAAAAGTTGTCAAAAATACATCAGAGATTCATTCTACGCCATTTTTTATATAACATTCTCTTTTATAGCGCTGCAATTAGCAAATAGAAAAAAATTCGTGCAACAAAATTCATGAAATTTCATGTAAAAATGCTTAATGTAAATCAGGTATAACTCCATGAGGTTCAGAGTCATATTTATTTGTATCAAGCTCACAGAGTTGTATCATTCTGATGTATTTTAAAGGAAGACTTTCGCTTGAATACTACAAAATGCAACCCTGAAAGTATTGATTAGTTACTTTTGTGTAATGAGTACCGGGAAAAACTCTCGGTATTGAGTACTCAGTACTCAAATACTCAATACTTTTACAACACTAATGTAAATTTTATAATAAAGGAGTAAATTTAAGCACACCAATCTAGCGTTTAGGGTCAAATATAATGACTTTCGCTGTACTTGCAAAGCGAATTTGTAAATTTGAGTAATTATAAAATGTTTCCTTACATTCGCGAAAAAAGTACATTTCTGTAGTAAGCTGTCATCATATGGTGATACCATCATACTGGATGTGACGTATCCATCTTTATGGTAGTACGAATATAAGCATCAGACATTTTTGTGTTGCCAGTGATTTCCATTCAGGAAATACAGAAAACATAACGCCTTATTTTATTAGATTTCTTCTCCATAAATTATTAAAAAAAAATCTTAATTTGAATTTGTTTTTGGCACATGGGCATACACAAACACGCATATTTCAAATGCTCTATCTTAATCCTACACATTTCCGATACAAAGAGTTCCATGTTAGAAATTCTAACCAACAACTAACACAACTTGACTATGACCAGCAGTCCAATTAACATTTAGTCAAAACACAAACTGAAACAAGTTGACAGCTGTAGTGTAACGACTTATTTTTTATTTTCTTGGAGTGAAACCTACACAAAATTCAAACTTGAAAAAATGCCAAAATACGCAATTTATTAAATAAACTACATTTAACAAATTGAATTCATTGGAAATAACATCATCAAATGAATGACGAAACGAATGAACTGTAATTAACAAACTATGAAACGAAAATTAATACATAAATGTGATTTATCAATGAAACACATAAAAAATAGTTTAAGTGGTCAAAATATAATTTGGTCAATACCATAAACGCAACTTCACCACACACTTTGAAGCGCACTCAATTAAAATAATAATTAATAAATAAGTTGAAAAAAAATAGCCAACACAATGAAGCGTCACTCTACAAAATGTTAACTAAGCCTGGTGCCATGTGCCAAAGAAAGCGTAACCACTAATTACTAATGAAAAACTATTTGATTCAAACATGTATTTATTAAGTTAAATAGTTTCCAATCACGTTGGATTCTATAAAATTTTCTATTACTTATATATGAAACTATTATAATAATTTATTCGACCTTTTAATTTAATATATCGAGAGCCTATATTCAAAACATGTCAACTCAAATTTCGTCAAAATGAGTTTCCGATGGCAAATAGCTCCCCTATGCAATATTCATCTGTGGTATAAATTTCGAATCCAAAAAATGATTTTTCCCCGTTTTATATCAATTTTTCTTATTCTGCTATCTCAAACTATAATTTTTTTTTGCTGAAAATAAATGCTACTTCCATGTAAATTTCCAATATTTTTAAAAAATTTGTAATTTGTAATAATTCTACCTCATATCTGATTACCTCATATCTGATTGGTATGCCAAACACGAAGCTGGTAAGGATTTTGAAATCCTATGGATAATTTTTGGAGATATGGTCTCTTTTAATATATTAGTATGGAGGGGTTCCGATAAAAAAAAAATGGTAATACATGTATAACTTTTAAACTATTAATCGAATGGAAACATTATGTATGGACCGATTATAGCCAATGACATAAGCTACACAACGTTGCAGCGAAATATCGATAAACAAATAAAATTGTTATACATTTTTTACAAAAGGACCTAAAGCTTAAATAAAACTTGTATATATATATTTATATGAAACTGTTTAACTTAATATTTAAGTGTCAGAATAAAACAATTTTTCATTAGTAATTAGTGGTTACGCTTTTTTAGGCACAGTGCACACATGAAATGTCAGATGTAAGCTCAGCCTAAGGCAAATAAATACATTTACACTTGTCGCTCGACGTACAAGATTTTTCATTACTGAACATAAATTAAATAGGTTAAAATTTTTGCAAATATTATTACCGCCTCGTCTGATTTTTATGTATTAAAATCACTCAAAAAAAAAAAATAAGTGCCTTTCATATAAATTTTTCACTCAAGTTGGATGGTGATAACAGAAGGTAAATGGCAAAAATAAAACATTTCAAGATTATATATTTCAGTGTTGAGAATGAGCCTATGAAGAAATAGAAAAAGCGCCTCATAAACTGATATAGGAATATATTTTTCCTTTGGGTGTTGCTGGTTCAGAGGCAATAGTAGAAGTATCGCTTTTAGGATAACATAAGGATATTTTCCGAAAAGAAAAAGAAATATAAAAACTAGCTCGCTTTGCTACATTTGCGATTCTAAATTCAAATAATATATTAACTATCATTTTAAGGAAAAATGTAACATATTTGCTGATCATTTAAAATCCCTATTTACTCCCAAACACATATGCTGGTGTTGATCAGTGATCGGCAATGAATAGTTTTTTCGCTATTCATACTGACTTATAAAATTTTAAATATAAGTGAGTAGATATCATTTAAACTCAATTATAATGATTTGCGCATACTCACAATAGCATTGATTTATAAGTATAGGTTGCAATAAATATGAATGTGACGCCAACATCATACCCTCTAGTCAACCTAGAACCATATGTCTCTATGTCAATACTCTTTCTCCAGCGACAATTGCACTAGTTAAAATGTCGACAACTTTCCTTTTATGCGTGAGTAGAGATACGTTAGAGACGACAGTTCTAGTGTATTTCTGTTGATATTGTCAATGAACGCGTCAATAGTTTGTTTTTCTTTTTTATTATGTTGTGCAATAATATTAAATAGATATGTATATGTAGACGAGGGTCACAAAAATCTACGAGTGAATCTTCGGTTCAAATATCTCCATATGGTCGTAAAAGAACTACCTTCTAAATAGTGCTAAAGTCTACTGATAGATTTTGAATGACAACCCTATGTTATTTGTCAATAGGCATTTGCATTGGCTGGGGTACACCTAGTCAGTAGCACTATTGACAATGTCACTAGAAAATCACTATAAGTTTACTATTGACAACGAGAGAGGATATATCGATATTGTAGACTAGAGCCCCTAAAATTTAATAGTGAATATTTGGTGCCAATGTCTCCATGTAGTCCTGAAAGAACTACTAAGTCAGTAGTGCTATAGTCTAGTGGTGGATTTTCAATGACAAGCTAATGTTAAATGTCAATAGATGATACCATTGGCTGGGGTACACCTGGTCAGTAGTGCTACTGACAACGTCACTAGTAAATCACCACAATTTCACTATTCGCACTTTCTGCAGGGTAGTTATACTACACTCACACTCATAAACCACCTCAGTTTGATTTCTAATTTCAAGAAAATACTTATACTACCCACATTGATTCAGCTCACTCAACTCATGCATGTATGTATATATATTTAAAAGTTTAGTCATTAAACAGCTTGTAATTATTATACAATAGTAGTAAATAATGCTGGGAACACAATTGGGACGAACGACGAATTTCGTCCACGTCGACGAATTCGTCGATAAGAATTTGCTGCGTAAATTCAATAAAAACGAATTTACTCAGCGAATTCTGCTCTTATAATTGATAAAGTTAGTTATTGTCAGTGTGACCATATAAGCTAATTTAGGGCTAAATTTAGCTTATTTCTTCTGGATTTAGCTTTAAAATTTTCATTAAGCTCTTAGCTTAATTTTTTTGCTTTCTTAAAAACGGATTTACCTTTTTTAGCCTTTTTTAATCCAAATTGCATATTCTCTAAAAGTATGTTAAAGACATACGTGATTTAGCTTAATTTTATTTTAAATTCTGGTCACACTGGTTATTGCGTATGCAAAAAGAGATTGGGAGAGAATATTGAAATAAATCTATCTTAGAGTTCGTCACGCACGACGAATTTCGTTCTACGGCGGTGTTGTGTTCATTTTCATATGAATAAATGTGTTTTATTTTTTATGACGAAAGTTCCCACCGAAAAATTCGTTGTTCGTCCCAGTCGTGTTCCTAGCATAAGGTTGTTTTTTAATTCTTGCAAAAAAAAAAAACACCAACAGAGAAACACATAACCACATAATGAAAATTTTAGTGTTTGTATGCGAAGTTCGCAATTCTAATCATGCTTATTTTACATCGTCCATAGGCACTGAAGGTAGAATTAGTAAAATCGTATCATTCTACTTTACAGCTTGCCGTATCGTTCAACTTTGTGCACAAGTTATAGAAAATGTAACAGTTTACATAGCACATTTTTTTTTGTCTGGCATTAAATGCGGCGTTTTTGACATTCGCTACAGAAAAATCTGTTTTCTGCAGATTCCTACGTCAGCAGTGCCACCACTACATATTTTATAACTTGTAACATGCATTGTATATCGTATGGTTTTTGTCAGCTGACACGCAACATCACGATACGATTTTAATAATTCTACCTTGAGATAAGGAAAGTCGAAATCAACAACGTCATAAATGTTGCTAAGTATGAGTTCGATGCGTACTTCAAACTTTCGAGTGAATATGATTCATAAACAACATCACAATAAGTATGAGTGCGCATAAGTACAAGAAATTATAAGTCATGGTTCAACTGTACTCACTTTTTCACTTCTCATTGCTGTTCTCTGGTGTTGATGATTTTCCAAGTGTAGTTGCTCTACCCCCTCTACCCTTAAAGTTTAAGACGCGTGATATAAAAAAACTAATTGCTGAACGCAACCCAAAAAAGCTCCAAGTATTGATGGAATTGGTAACAAGATGTTGATGAAGTGGCCTCGTGTTGCAATTAGAATCCTGTGATTCATTTTTATTGCAATATTACTATAAGCTAATAAGTTTACTATCAACAATTTCAAACCTTTTCGAAAAGCTTCTCATAACAAAATTGTCCCCAATTCTAACTGATAATGGATGCGTTCCGGACCATCAATTTGGTTTTAGAAGTCAGCATTGTATAATTGAACCAACACATAGATTGGTTCAAGTTATAAGAAGGACTAGCGGTCTCCACTAGCCATGAACTTGGTATGTGAATAATGACGGATATCGCAAATGGCTAATGAAGACCACTCATGTCTAACTGTCGTTCATGCTCTGAGATGGATGTCCGAACATATGTCTGAGCAACAATGTTCGCCATGAGATTCTCAGTCCGCAACCATTTGCAATAGAAAGAAAAGAGACAAAACAAAATTGGTAAATATCCTATGTCTATTGCACTAACGCAAATCACTTTGATATGCCTGAATATGAACATCGCACGTATTCACCACAACAACGAAGTTGATGAATTTTTCACATTTGCTCTGCCGGCGTCATGTCCAAGATGATGGCTAGTGGATACGTAAGGTTATAGATTTGTATCAGGCATTTGATAAAATATTGCACCAAGGCCACATATCATATCGACAAAAGATCACTCTAAATCTTTTGGAAGGTTACATTTTTGCCCAGATGTTCACTGTTGCGGGATTATACTTCATGAGTGTGCCCGAATCTATCTCTTTCGGTGTGCCACAGGGGAGTATACTGTGGCCTATTTTGTATTTGATTTATACCTGTTGATGATGGAGGTATAGTGACGTTCAAAAAAAGCTTGTGTTATTTTATTAAGCTTATTTTATTAATTTACACGTTCTCAATGTCAATAATATTATCTTAATTTCAAGCGCATTACAGAAAATTCGAATATCAACACCGAGCTTGACGTTTCATGTAAGTAATAATTTTCAAGGAGAAACTAATGGCAATTCTCGCAAAAATTACTAGTTTCAGGATGCGTATTTGTAAGGGCGACAATGTTGCAGAAATTATTGCTGCTGCGCATGAATAAGGATTTTTTTTGCTTAAGATAAGCCTGCTAGAAGCAATACATTCAGCTTCCAAAAATTCATGAATTTTCTGCCTTACGGAAGTGCTTCATAGAAATAATACTAGTACTCAGATGCAAAAGTTACTAGTTTTCCAAATCTTCAGGGATAATTTTCTTCTTTGTTACACTGAAAGAATTTTTTTCATAACTTCTATAAATTTTGAAATTAATCCAATGAAAAAATTCATTAAAATTCAACCAACATCATGCTTCGTTGGATTAATGAAATCAGTTTTGTTAAAATTATTTTAATGAAAACTTCATCAAACATAGTCATCAATGCAATAAAATAACTTCATCGCAGCAACGAAATAATTTCATTAAAACGACGAAATAATTTCATTAAAACCACGAAGTAGTTTCATTAAAACAACGAAACTATTTCATTCAAATAACGAAATAATTTCATTAAAATAATGACATTATTTCATTGTATTGTAAATAAGCATACAAAGAGTACAAAAACAATCATACAGAACTACTTTTGATGCAAGTTTTTGGTTGACAACTGTTGAAATACATTAACTTTATCAGACTTTTGTGACTACTATGAAATTTTCATTGGGACAATGAATACATTTCATATCCATAATGAAATTCTAAATTGCTGTTTATTTTAATTATTTTTTTATTTTTAAAGAAAATTATAGTCTATAACTTAATTGCTTTACGGTATGTACTTATATATGTTTATTTTAAACAAAAACTGTAAATGTTTCTTAAATATAAAGGGTTTCTTAATATTAAAATATTGTTGTCATAAATCCAATGAAATTTCAATGAAATTCTTTTATAATATTCGCGAAATTTTCATAACATTTGTGGAATTATTATTAGATTTGTGGAAAAAAAAACTAATGAAATTAATTGTTATTAAGTAAGCAATGCATGGCTTCCCTCAGTTGTTTGCACTTCAAAATCAATTTTTTTTTTGCTGAGATATTGCAGGTCATGAAAATGAGCTGTTTCAATTGGCAATATCAATATTTTGACATATGCTGCAATATATGTCAATGGATTTATTGCCAGTATGGACGGGGTTTAAAGAATCACAACTGCGACCCTTTTTCATTCATAGATAAGCCGACATAATTGTCGAACAGAATTAGGGCATATGTAAATATTTTTATATAACTGCTGAAAATACCTCAGGTAAATACTTCCAATTGCTTGAAGATAAAAGCCTTTTATGAGGAAAATTCCGATTAACGAACAGAAGGTGAAATTATGTTTTGCAGAGATCAATTCTATTAAAACAGCATTTAGCAAGTGCAAGACACTTTAACTTAAAGATATTCAAAACAAAGATTTAACACAACTATTCATACCGGAAGGCACAGTGCAACCTGAATGAAGATTTGCATTAATCTATATGTTTCCTATTTCGTATCCTTAGAGGTAAGGAATAGAAAAATATATATGCCTAGGTGCATTCTTGTTTTAAAAATATCAATACCATATTATTATATTTTGGTGTGCAAATCGAGGCACAGATGTATGTTAGCGCTAATTTATTAGTTTTATTTTTTTTATTTTTTGATTTCTCTTGACTTATTTGTAAATATGTTTAAATTAAGTCAAGTCCATTTATACACACATATTTTGTATATAAAGTCGGTTGACCGATTCAAGAATTTCATATTTAATTATTGAAAAACACATTTAAAAAATTAAAATAAGCAATGGCACCTGGCTTTTTTAGTTGAAGAATATATTGAAATGAGTGTCAATTATTTGTGTTTCTGTTTCAATTAACATTTAAATTTTGTACACAATTATTTTTTCACTATGCCAATTCATTCAAATCATCTATAACCTTGAAAGTGACACAAAGAGTTTATTATTTAAGAACAACTTTTATTTGTACTCGTATGTTATAATATATTGTGTTTCAAATCACAAAAATACGAGTAATAAAACAAATCCGTAACTGAGATCTTGAAATGATGACTTAAATGTACAAATGTAGGTTGTTGAAATTGTTAGAAATACTATTATAAAATGGAATCAACTTATTTCTAATGGTTTTGTTTAGCAACGAAACGAAATTGTGTTTATAATTGTAGCTCAAAAAAAAAATAATAACAATTTGTTAAAGCAGAGTTTGAATTAAAGAATTGCTATAATATTTTGGAGGTAAGTTGATTATAATTTTAATAGTAGACTGAAAAAAACGATCTTCTCAGCAGTAATTTGTGTGACTATGTGTGCATGCTTAAGCTTAATTTTAAGTCTTTTGTTTTATCAAGAACAAATCTATTAGAGGGGCGATTAAATAATTATGTCTTCGAATTAAAATAAAATCGTCAATTATATACAAACAGAAAAGCGATCTTTTTATTTGCATTAATTATTTTAATGTTTTTGATTAGAATAATTTTGATCATTAAATTACAATACTAAATAAATAATAAATAACAAGTAAGAGTGCTATATTCGGCTGTGCCGAATCTTATATACCCTTTACCAAAGTACTTTTATGTAGTATAGAGATACATACATAAGCATATACATAAAGTATAAACAAAAAGAAAAAAATAATTTGACCTAGTTACTTTTATGTACAAAAAAAATTAACTTTCAAACCCTAAAATCATCATTTAAGATTTTTCTGATTACTTATACCAATCTAGTAGTTCTTAAAAAAATATAGGAAGTGCGTTAAGTGAAGAAAAAAAATTCAAAAAAATGTTTTATTTATTTACTTTAATATCCAGAAAAAAAGTTCAAAGTTTCCAGCACTTGAGCTGTGGTTTTTATTTTTATAGTTTTCTACAAAAAACTTTTATTTCTATAAAATAAAATTTATAAAAGCAAAGATAAAAATTAATTAGACTTAGTTGCTTTTATATATCACAAAAAGTGTAACTTTTCCAACCCTGAAATCATCCTTTTTGATTTTTCTGATTTCTTGCACCAATATTTTTCTTTTAAGAATATAAGATATGTTTAATTTATAAAGAAAGGGAAAAATTTGTTTTAGTAAGTTACTTTTGTCCAAAAAAAAATTAAAGTTTTCCAACCCTGGAATCGAGTTTTTAATTTTTTAATTGTTTTTTTCTATTTGAAATACTAATTTTATTCGTACTCAATCATAAAATAATTTTATTTAATAAAAAAAAATAAAAATTAGTTTTCGTTAGTTAATTTTTTATATCACAAAGAGTGTAAATTTCCCAACCCTGGAATGCTCCTTTTTGATTTTTCTCATTTCTTATAGCAATCTATTTTTAAGAATGTAGTATGTGTTTAATTTATAGTAAAAAGGAAAAATTTGTTTTAGTAAGTTATTTTTGTATCAAAAATAAGGTTTTCCAACCCTGGAAACGTCGTTTTAATTTTTCAATTTTTGTTTTAATTTGAAATACCAAATTCATTCGTACTGAAGTATAAAATAAGTTTATTTTATAAAAAAAAAATAAAAGTTAATTTTCGGTAGGTAATTTTTTATATCACAAAAAGTGTGCGTTCTCCAACCCTGAAATCATACTGTTTGATTTTTATGATTCCTTATACTAATCTCTTTCTTTTAAGAATATAAGATATCTTTCATTTACAGAGAAAAAGGTAAAATTTGCTTTAGTAAGTTACTTTTCTATAAAAAGGGTAAGGTTTTCCAACCCTGGAAACGTGTTTTTAACTTTTTCAAATTGAAATACTATTTTTATTCGTACTGAAGTATAAAATAATTTTATATATTAAAAAAAAAATTAAAATTAGTTTTCGGTAGTTAATTTTTTATATCACAAAAAGAGTAAGTTTCCCAACCCTGGAATCATCCTTTTTAATTTTTTTTTTTGATACCAATCTATTTCTTTTAAGAATATAATATATCTTTAATTTATAGAGAAAAAGAAAAAATTTGATTTAGTAAGTTACTTTTGTATAAAAAAAGTTAAAGTTTTCCAACCCTGGAAACATCTTTTTAATTTTTTGAAGGTTAATTTTTCATTTGAACTACCAATTTTATTCGTAGTAAAGTATAAAATAAGTTCATTTAATAAAAAAAAAATAAAAATTAATTTTCGGTAGTTAATTTTTTATATCACAAAAACTTTCAGTTTCCCAACCCTGGAATCATCCCTTTTGATTTTTCTGATTTCTTACACCAATAGTTTTCTTTTAAGAATATAAGATATGTTTAATTTATAAAGAAAAGGAAATATTTGTTTTAGTAAGTTACTTTTGTATAAGAAAAAAAGTTAAAGTTTTCCAACCCTGGAAACATCTTTTTAAATTTTTTATTTTTTTTATTTGAAATACCAATTTTATTCGTGGTGAAGTATAAAATAAGTTTATTTAATAAAAATAAATAAAAAATTAGTTTACGGTAGTTAATTTTAAACTTCACAAAAATCGTAGGTTTTCCAACCCTGGAATCATCCTTTTTGTTTTTCTGATTTCTAGCATCAATTTCTTTCTTTTAAGAACATTAGATATGTGTAGCTTATAGAAAAAAAGAGGAAAAATTTGCTTTAGTAAGTTACTTTTTTATAAGAAAAAAAGTTAAAGTTTTCCAACCCTGGAAACATCTTATTAATTTTTTGAAGTTTAATTTTTTATTTCAAATACCAGTTTTATTCGTGGTGAAGTATAAAATAAGTTTATTTAATAAATATAATTAAAAAATTAGTTTACGGTAGTTAATTGTATATATCACAAAAATCATAGGTTTTCCAACCCTGGAATCATCCTTTTTGTTTTTCTGATTTCCTACATCAATCTCCTTCTTTTAAGAACATTACATATGTTTAGTTTAAAGAAAAAGAAGGAAAAATTAGTTTTAGTATGTTACTTTTGCATAACAAAAAAAAATTAAGGTTTTCCAACCCTGGAAACGTCTTTTTAATTTTTTTAATTTTTTTTTAACTTTTTTTAGTTAGAAATACCAATTTTATTCATACTGAAGTATAAAATAAGTTTATTTAATAAAGAATTATTAAAAACTAGTTTTCGGTAGTTATTTTGTATGGCAAAATGAAGTTTAAGCTTCCCAGCTCTGAAACCGACTGTTCGATTTTTCTGATTTTCAATACCAATCTTATTTCGACCATTTCTAATACACCAGTCCAAGAACGAAGTCTCTAGCTTTTCTGGGAGCTTCGGAAAACCGATTTCACGTACAGACAGACGGACAGACGGGCATCGCTTATTCGTCTTCCCTATGCATAAGGATCCAGAATATATATACTTTATGGCTCCCTTATTAATCTGGAAATTACAAACGGAATGACAAACCTATATATACCCTTCTACCATTTTTTGGTAAAGGGTATATTAAATACTAGTGATTGTAAAAGGTGTCTGAAAAGAAATTTTATACTTATTGAGCGTTGGTCGTGAGTACAACGAATCTGAGGAATGTGGGGCGTATGTCACGCGATAGCGTTTAACATACGAGTATACTCATATATTACATAGAAAAAATTATTTCCAAAAAATTTTCAAACCAACGTGTGTTTTGAAATATAATACAGTTTCAGTAAATATTTTTTACTGTTCCAGTAAATTAGTTATTCCAATTTAATTGTATGTATGTAAAAAAAAGAAACTGTATAGAATGAAAATTATCTATGTAAAGTAAAATTTGTAAAAAAAATTTTTAGATTTATTTCTTTTCTGTTTAAATTTGTTATTTTCAGTTAAATTTATTTTTATATACTGTAAAAAAATTTTTCTGAATCTTTTTTTAATTTTTTCTACAAATTATTTTATAGATACAAAAAACATTTTATTTTTTTTTAAGATTTTTGCTTGCAGTTTTCAAATTTATTATGTTTGTATATTGTGATTCTCAATATAGTATTAAGAATCTTACTATAAACATACGGAATTTGTTAGCTAAATTCAAAAATGTTTTGGTTGAAGTCTACTGACGAGTTCCAAAAGCGGGAACGAAATGCTTAACCATAAAAACAAGCCAATTTTTGAAAGTAAAAAAAAATAGTTGAACCTTTCTAATCAGAAATAATTAAAATCTAAAAATGTCTCAGTTGAACCTTTTATTTGATTTAGATATTTTTTTCAAATAAAATTTTTACAAATATATTTTTTAAATTGGTGAGATTCAGTTAATTTATTTTCTGGTAATACGAAAAATTTTAGTGAGTGTGTTTGTAAATTATAAAAAAAAATTTGCTGAATAATACAAAAAAAAAAAAGAATCTGCAAAAATATTTTTCTGTTTCTATTAATACATTTGACTGAAAATATTTTGGGTTTCAGTTAACTTTTTTCTCTAATGCCATAAAAAGTTAACTAAAAATAAATTTTTTTTTTTCAGTTAAATTTTTACAAAATTGTTATCAGAATCCACAAATTTCGACTCAGGTCCGCATTCATACAAAATATTTGGTGATTCAATGAATTTGGTTACTGAAAACGAAATTTGGTTTTTTCTGTGTAGGGTGATCGATTATTTGACTTTTTCCAGAAACCGGTTTTGGAATAGTTCGAATACTTGAAATTATGAAAAAGCCGGTTTCGATTTTTACAATTCAGGAAAAACCAGTCAACCGGGGTGTTTTAAGTAAGAAAATTATTATACAAAACTTTTGATTTTAAATTGCTTTATTCAAAAAAAGAATAAACAACAGTTCATGTAAATACGAGTAAACCAATACAAAAATCAAAGGTAAAACATAAAATTAACTTCATATAGTTACATATGTATAGTACATATCGCTCATTTACTTCAATAGTGGCACAACTCAAAAAAACCAGTTTTGCAGAAAACGCGTTTTAAGTTTTTATTTTGCATACAACTCAATGGAGAAATGAAAAAAAATTCTTCTCTCAGGAGGTGATGGTGCAAGCTTTTTATATAAAATTTTTACACAAGATAAAATACAAAATACCGCATCTTTCTGCATTATTAACTCAAAAAACTCATTTTTTGAGTTATGCCACTATTGAAGCAAATGAGCGATATATATAATATATATACATATGAATGCATGGACAAAGTGGATATCTACCTTTATATAAAATATGAAGCAAAATGTCAAAAAAACTAAAAAACAGTCTTTGCAAATGGATTTTGACATTTATTGCACACCATAAATAAGGCCAATTTAATTCACCACTGCTACCACCTCATAAACTAATTTCGCTTAAATTTTATGTTTCATTAAGTGTTGCCATGTTAAAAAAAAAACGCTTAGAAGTTTTACACTAAAAAAATGCTTACGAAAATCAACAGAACACGTTGGTCTAAGTTTTAACATAGTAAAAACAAATTTTATTGTAAAATGTATACATCGAAAAGTATTCGACTCAGCCTGTTTTAAAATTGTTAAAAAGCCGAACCATTCGACATTCGAAAAATCAACATTTTGAAAAAACCAACAACCGTATTGTAAAAAAACGGGTTTTAAAACCGGTGGAAAAACCGAGTCGATCACCTTATTATATGAACATACAGTAGTTTTCCGATTTAACGAACCATCGGTTTAACGAATTCGAGATTTAACGAACTCATAAAAATTTTGAATTGAGTACCTTATATTACGAACACCGTAACTTTGTATCGTAAATTTGTACTCGATATAACGAACAAATACAAACAAAAATTAACAATTTTTTCCGTTGAAGCCATTTAAAATATGTTTGTATTAGTAGTAGTTCTCAAAAAAATAAGCTTGAAAAATTTTTATTTTTTTGTTAGATTAAAAATGAACTTTTTGTTTAGTTATTCTTTGTTAACACTATTCTGATGCAAGATCTTAATACAAATTCATATGAGTTGTATTTATTTTATTTATTACTCTGTTTACAATTAAAATAATAATAAAAGCATACTCCAAAAATTTTAGAGTTGTTATTTCCATAGTTTTTGAGTAAACAAACTTTGTCATAAATAGTACTCGGTTTAACGAATTTTTCAATTTAACGAACATGGCTGACATTATATAGTTCGTTAAATCGAAAAACACCTGTATATCGCACATTCAGTTCAATAGTGACCTAACTCAAAAAATTCATTTTTTGAGTTAATAATGCAGAATAATAGTGCATTTCGTATTTTATCTTGCATAAAAATTTTATTAAATAGCTTGCACTATCACTTCCTGAGAGAAGAATTTTTTTACATGACTTCATTGAGTTGTATGTAAATTAAAAACCTTAAACGTGTTTTCTGCAAAACTAGTTTTTTTGAGTTGTGACACTATTGAACTGGATGGATTACATACATCATGACTAAAAGGTACATACCAACTGAATTAATGTGGGGTACAAGATAATTGTTTTCCTTACATTATTTGTTGATAACGATGTTGTTGAGTGTACCTTGTAATTCTCATTCAGTTATTAAGTAGAACTGTAGTATAAGATTCTAGTTTTGAAAACCTATGAGGTAGCAAGTCATAGTTAGCTGATAATGATATTCAGAGAAAATCGGCCGGCATCAAATTTAAGGCAGGATGTGGCTCACCCCTGTATCTATCCCGACAACAACAGCAGCCGAGTGGGAAATCCATACAGTTTGACATAATTGTAGTTTAAAATATATATTTTGAAAAAAAAATTTTTTTTATACCCTTTATCAAAAAATGGTAAAAGGGTATATATAGGTTTGTCATTCAGATTGTAATTTCTAGAATATTAATAAACGAGCCATAAAGTATATATATTCTGGATCCTTATGCATAGGGAAGACGAATAAGCGATGTCCGTCTGTCCGTCTGTCTGTACGTGAAATCGGTTTTCCGAAGCTCCCAGAAAAGCAAGAGACTTAGTTCTTGGACTGGTGTGTCAGAAATGGTCGAAATAAGATTGGTATTGAAAATCAGCAAAATGAGCTGGTTTCAGAGCTGGTAAGCTTAAACTTCATTTTGCCATACAAAATAACCACCGAAAACTAGTTATTATTTTTTTATTAAATAAACTTATTTTATACTTCAGTATGAATAAAATTAATATTTCTTAATAAAAAAAATATATAAAAACATTTAAAAAATTAAATAGACGTTTCCAGTGTTGGAAAACTTTAACTTTTTTATACAAAATTATACAAAATTAATTTACTAAAAGGAATTTTTCCTTTTTTCTATAAATTAAATATATCTTATATTCTAAGAAGAAAGAGATTGAGTTAAAAAATCAGAAAAATCAAAAAGGATAATTTCAGGGTTGGAAAGCTTAAAATTTTTGTGATATAAAAAATTAACTACCGTAAACTAATTTTTATATTTTTTTAATTAAATTAACTTATTTTATACTTCAGTACAAATTAAATTGGTATTTCAAATTAAAAAAGAAAGTTAAAAAAATTAAAAAGACTTTTCCAGGGTTGGAAAACTTTAATGTTTTTTCATATACAAAAGTAACTTACTAAAACAATTTTTTTTCTTTTTCTCTATAAATTAAACATATCTTAGACTCTTAAAAAAAAGAAATTGGTGTAACAAATCAGAAAAATCAAAAAGAATGATTCCAGGGTTGGGAAACTTACACTTTTTGTAATATATAAATGTAACTAGGTCTTACTATTTTTTTTTATTTTTTTTATTAAATTAAATTATTTTATACTGCAGTACACATTAAATTGATATTAAAAATAAAAAAAAGTTTATTACATGAAAAAGACATTTCCAGGGTTGGAAAACTTTAACTTTTTTCTTATACAAAAATAACTTGCTAAAAAGAAACATATTGGTGTACGAAATCTGAAAAATCAAAAAGAACGGTTCCAGGGCTGGAAAACTTACACTTTTTGTGATATATACAATTAATTACCGAAAATTTATTTTTTTTTATAAACTAAACTTATTTGATACTTCAGTACGAATGCATTTGGTATTTGAAATTAAAAAAAAAATTAAAAAGAAGTTTCCAGGGTTGGAAAACCTTATTTTTTATACAAAAGTAACTTAGTAAAGCAAATTTTTCCATTTTTTAATATAAATTAAACATATCTTACATTCTTAAAAAAAGATTGTTTTTAAGAATGCAGAAAAATCAAAAAGGGAGATTCCAGGGTTGGGAAACTTGCACTCTTTGTGATATAAAAAATTAACTACCGATAATTAATTTTTATTTTTTTTATTAAATAAACTTATTTTATGCTTGAGTACGAAAAAAATTAGTATTGAAAATAAAATAAAAACAATTAAAAAGACGATTCCAGGGTTGGAAAACTTTAACTTTTTTTGTACAAAAGTAACTTACTAAAACAAATTTTTCCTTTTTTCTATAAATTAAACATACCACAAATTCTTAAAAGAAAGAGATTGGTGTAAGAAATCAGAAAAATCAAAAAGAATGATCTCAGGGTTGGGAAACTTACACTTTTTGTGGTATATAAAAGTAACTAATTCTAATTAATTTTTATCTTTTGCTTTACAGATTATACATATTTTACGTTTTGGAAAGAAAAGTTTGATGTAAAAAATTATAAAAATAAAAACCAAAGCTCCAGAGCTGGAAACTTTGACCTTTTTTCTGGATATTAGAGTAACTAAATAAAACATTTTTTGTTAATTTCCTTTTTTCTTTTTTTACTTAACACACTTTCTATATTTTTTTAAGAACTACTAGATTCATATAAGGAATCAGAAAAATCTAATGTAATGATTCTAGGGTTTGTAAATTTATTTTTTTGTACATAAAAGTAACTAGGTCAAATTATTTTTTTCTTTTTGTTTATACTTTATGTATGTGCTTATGTATGTATCTCTATACTACATAAAAGCACTTTGGTAAAGGGTATATAAGATTCGGCACAGCCGAATATAGCACTCTTACTTGTTTTTTATAATGTATATTTATTTGCAATCTATTTAATACAATTATAAGCAAATTAAGTAATAACTTCAAAAATTACAGTTGTTTCAATCTCCAATGAGATTGAAACATATACATATAATTACATACATATACACATTTAATATTTGTACATTTATAACTACTTAATTTTGAACAATTAAGTTTTATAAATAACCAATACAATATGGTTGATTTAATTGCAGTAAGATTATATTATTTACTGGCACCGTAGTGTTGCCAATTCGTGGGTGATTACCGGAATTGGTTGTAATATTTACTGTCGTTGGTAGGAGGTGGGTAATTTCTTTTATATGTAGATCAGGTGTAGTCGGAAATTCTGTAATTTTAAAACCTACACATCCATTCTTAATTTTTACTTTTGTTTTCCTTTTGCAACAATTACGCTATTCTATGCCAAATAACTGTGTTGAAAATTAAAGATTACTGAAGAAGGCGTCCAAAATTATCAGAAAATGTGGTTTTTAGTGTAATTTGGCGTTCATTAAAAATTTTACTAATTATACTTTTATTAAAATTAAGGTCAATATTGTTTATTGTTTATATCTTTATAACAAACTTGATTAGAGACATGGGGACTCAACATAAATATGAAGTTTTCGTTGTAGAATTTTCTTAGCGATTATAACATGATTTTATATTGAGTCAACTTATTCTGATTTCACTTTTAAACATAAAATTAAAAATGAATTTAAAAATTAAAAAAGAAATTATACAGTTATCATACTGAAATGATTTTAAGTTAAACCAGGGAAGAATAAGATTAATTGTAAGATAGTCTAATTACGATTGTCGACAATGGGTTAACATACATCTTCAATTATGTTTTTTTGAGTAAGATTCGATCACAAAATTAAATTAGCAGCGTCGCAGCGGTATCTGGTTACATCCCCCAATTTTAAATTGTGACATAAAAAATGTATTACTAGTTATCACACACGCTCACCTAAGTAGTTGTTAAAAGTTTTTATTAAATATTCTTTTTGTACAATAAAATATATTGCTTTTAAGTGCCACATTCATATATTAGTGATTAAACTTATATTCATTTAATTAATATTTTTCCCTAATATATTTTGTCGTTTCAGGTACGTTTTTATGAATGATTTCTAAGTAACCTGCTAAATGATAGACTTGTGAAAGGAATAAAAATCAATTAAGTATTAAATATTTTTTATTGCTGTTTATAAAAAAATATATTAATATTTTCAGCCAGTGTTTAAACAATATAATGTAGTTACGTATTTTTTGATGTACCTAAGCATTTTTTAATGAAATTATTTGCATGAAAATTTTTCATTTGTCAGTAGGAGGCCTGGAGAAGCATCTTATATCAAAAAAGCTGCCAAAAATGCATTAGAGATTTATTCTACGTCCTTTTTTATATAAAATTCTCTTCTATAGCGCTGCAATTAGCAAATGGAAAAAGTTACGTGCAACAACATTCATGAAATTTCATTAAAAAATGATTAATGTAAATCAGGTAAAGTTTGTTGTTGAATTTTCTAGTCTTTAATTAAATTATTTCTATCAAGAAATTACGATACTGTAATATTGCTAGTGAGTATAATCAGTAGTAATAGAATCAAGTGAGGGCAGGCAGACAGTTAGTCAGTCCCTCGATCAGCCAACAAAGCTAAAACTAAACTATTTTTTATGTTAATGACAATAGAATCAAATACACAAATAAATTTGTTTAGCAAAAAATTTTAAATAAAAAATGCAAAAAAACTAGAAAAACACCAACTACAACAACAACAAAAGCTTATAAAACAAATCATCATTAAATCACTTTGTAACACTACTTAATACACATGTTTGTTCCCCAACTCAGCTGGCGGAGATACAAAAAAAAAAAGACTGGAAAATCTGTTAAGGAGAAACGTCCTCATGCGCACTGCTAAACGTTACTTACATAGATCTACAACATTGTTGTAAACAAAATGATGTTGCATGTTAGCAAGCATATCAAGAAACTAGACGTCATTAAATAAAACACCAAAGTGCTCAACAGCAGCACCTTTTTTTTGACTCTAATACTTACTCGTAAGTACATGAGTACCAATTACAGGGCAACATGTATTTAATGACACAGAAGAGCCTATGCTGAGGAAACATAATGAGAAAAACATTAGCAAAACAGTGAAAATTCTTTTCACTTCAAGCCAGACGTGGTAAATATTTAATGATATAGGCGTAATCAATTTATTAGCAAAAACAAAATTATTTCCGATAATTTGAACAAAAATGTTATGGTTATTTTTTTTACTAAATTTTTGTAATATTTTCTTCAACGCCTGCAGAAACACATACATAACATGATGTTAAATCAATAAAAATTTAAATAAATGTGGTACGAGTGCATAGTGCAGATATTACTTAGCAGGAAAATTTCTTTCTAAATATCGATTTATTGAGTCCAAGGTCACGGAAAATGTTGGGAAAAAATATAATTTTATTGTTGGTTTTAAATTAGCTATATTGATGAGCTTAATTTAGTCAATTACTATCTCTTGATTTTAAATTAATCGCAAACTAAACTATCACTAAGCCTGAGATTAATTTATACATGGAGCAATCTGGTATTTTTTGTGTTGTTATTTTGTGGTGCCATTTTCAAAATTTGTGCAACGCCTTTCACAATGGCCAAATTCACAATCGTGTGCAAATGGTCTTGCATTGTAGCATGTGCAAAATGGTATAGTATATTAGTACTCACCACTTAAGCCCCGTTCAGACTATTATACAAGTATTAATACTTTCATCACATTTTACGATACAGAAATCTAAATACATTCGTTGCGACTGTCAAAAAAATCTAACGTAAAATCACATATTGTGTTCAGACCATCACACTTCAAATCAAATGTGTAATACAAGTAGAAAACAAAACAGCTGTTCAATGAAAATGTCTGTGCTATTCATTTACTAGCGGCGGCAAAATGGTTTCATATAGGCGGGGACGTGCCGACACTTGAAAAAAATTCAGCAGTTAAAAATATTCTATGTAAATAAAAGAAAAAATTTAAGAAAAGATATTACGAAAACGTTAAAAATTACGTCAACGAAATATACTTCCATACGATTCACTTATTCAAAATTTTGAGCCGATGTACATATGACAAAACATTACATCAATGACGACACGCTATCGGCGGCGAAACAGCCGACTTGGAAGTTTGGTTTGTGTGAAAATGCAACCCTGATCTAATGGAAATTATTATCGTTTAGAAAATTTTCTAAAAACGAAAAAGTCTTATGGGATGTCAAAATTTTTATCGTATTATTTGCCACTTTGAGGACATTTTGCGTTCAGACTATCACACTTGCACGTATTATTTGAATTTTTGACAAGTATAAATACAAAGTATAATAGTCTGAACGCGGCTTTAACAATTCTTAGTGGTGAGTATCAATATACTATACAATTTTGCACATGCTACGATGCAAAAAAGAAAAAACGGATTTTTTCCATATATCGATTTTTGTTAAAAGCACCATTTGAAAAAATTACCATTTGTAAAAAGCACCTCTTGGGAAAATCACATTTTTTATAAAAGTTAAAAAAAAACTTTTTCAAAAGTAGCTTTTGCACAAGGAGCCTTTTATAAAAACTACTTTTTGTCAAAGGTACATTTTGTAAAAATATCCTTTGTAAAAAGGAACCCTAGTAAAAAGTTAATTTCTTTAAAAGTGCCCTTTGAAAGAAGTACCTCCTGTACAAAATTAAGCACCTTTTGTAAAGGGTTTTTTTACAGTGTCCCAATTTTGTGAAATGAGCATATTGTAGAAAGTTTATTTCGTGAAATAACACTTTGTGAAAAGTGTCTTTTGTAAGGAGTACCATTTGTAAAAGGTACTTTTTGTGAGGACAACCATTTATAAAAAGTACATTTTGTGCAAAGTGTCTTATGTAAAAGGTACATTTTGTAAAAATTACTCATGGTAAAAAGTAGCTTTTGTGAAAAGTACCTTTTTTTAATAGAACCTATTGCAAAAAATACATTTTATAAAAAGTACCTACTTATTATTTATTTTTTGTAAAAAATGAATGCATGTATAAAATGAACCTTTTTTAAAGTATCTTTTGGTTAAATAAATTTAGTAAAAAAAAATTTAATCCAAAAACCTTCGAAATTTGTCGGGGGTTAAAAATTAATTTCGGTAAAAAGCTGCTTTTGTAAATAGTACCTTTTGAAAAAAGTACCTCTAGTAAAATTAATCTTTTGTTAAAATTACATTTTGTAAAGGTAGACTTTTGTGTAAAGTACCTTAAGTAAAAACGATCTTTTATAAAAAGAAGTATTTCTACAAAGTGCCTCTCTTAAAAATACCTTTTGTAAAAAGTACCTTTAGTAAATAGAATCGTTTGTGAGAAGTACTTTTTGCAAAATGTAACTTTTAAAACAAATACCTTTGGCAAAACTTACCTTCTTTAAAAATAATTTTTTGCAATAAGTACTTCTTGTACAAATTAATTTTTATAAAAAGTACCTTTCGTAAAAAGTAATATTTGTGCAAAAGATATTTTCTTAAAGTAGCTTTTACACAAGTAAAAGTTGCTTTCGTTAAAAATACCTTTTGAAGAAAAATATATTCTGTAAAATTACCTTTGCATACCTTTTCTTACCTTACTTCAGTTTTGTGCATATTTTATAAAAAGTACCTTTTGTGAAATGAATTTTTTTTTAGAAAAATACCTATTTTTCAGAGACTTTTTTTATAAAAAGTGTATTTGTAAGAAGTTCCTATTTGAAAAAGTACCTTTTGTAAAAAGTTCCTTTTTTAAAAAGGGTAATTTGTAAGTAGTACCTTTTTTAAAAAGGACTCTTTTGTAAAAAGTACCTTTTAATAAAAATACTTTTTGTAAAAAGTACCTTTTGTTAAAAGACATTATTAAAAGTACGTTTTGTAAAAAGTACCCCATGTAAAAAGAATTTTTGTAAAAAGTACCGTATGTAAATAAGTACTATTTAAATAAAATAAATTTATTTCGAAAAAAAAAGTTAAATTTAGTAAAAAGTATTTTTTATATATTATCTTATGAAAAGTGGATTTTATAAAAAGTACTTTCCATAAAAACTACATATTATAAAAAGTATCTTTTTAAGTTAAAAGTAAAATTTATTAAATGTACTTTTTGTCAAAAGTGAAAAATACTATTTGACAAAGAAAAATGTTCAAATAGGTTTTTACACATTACTTGGGGGCCACCCGTTCAATTTTTGACTTTCAATTCCATTCAATTTTCAACACACTCACACTTTTTTCACTAACGCAATCAAACTTTTTAAATTGAAAACTAGATTGATTTCAAATTCACCTATCCATTTAAATGGCAATTTAATTTTCAATTTGAACGGCTGGTCACAGCACACATTGATTGAAGCTACAAATTTGAGTTGTTTCTACGTCGGTGGCATTTAAGAAATGAAATTGATTATCAATTTGTATCGCAGCTATCAATTTTAAGTCATTTATTTAATGTGTGGCTGCAACGTTAAGTATTTGGATTTTCCAAACAGTGACAAATATATTTGTGATATTTTGAATTTAAAAAAGCTTAACTAATGGCGTTTTATTTTTTGGAAAAAGATGCTACACTTATTACACTTTCCAATGAAAATTCGCAATAAAATGATTTTCTGAGATAAACATAAATATGTATATTTTATTAGAACTAATTGTATTATCCCTTTTGTGCTTAAATTTTTTCTTTAAACGAACGCAAAATTGTATAATTTTTTTTTAAGTTAAAAAATGTTGCAATTTTTCCAGAAAAGAAAACACCATAAATAATATACTTTGCGAAGTTTGGTTCTTTTTAGCCCTTAAGGGTTGGACTTTCATCTTGAGATGAAATGGCTTTTGCTGCTTTTCGGCTGAGTCAGTCAGACAACAATATTGAGAATAAGGTCTTGTGTAATGGATCTTATCAGCGCCACATATTACCATTATCATGGATCTTCCTAACTTTTTAGTTATATATTTTTGTAATGATGTTTATTTCATTCATGATTAGAAATTCACAAACTCCCAGCTATTGATCACTCTTATTTTGCTAAATCAATCTCGTTCATTTTCATAAATGTTACACTCTAAATTTAACACAGCTGGCTGGCTAAGTGTTTTCTAAGACAAAGAATATCTTTTTACAAAAAATCTTTATCTTGAACTAAAAAATTTATTTTAATTGCCATCATACTCAAACGCACTCTAACATTTCAATAGTTTGGCAATGAAGTTTTTTCGTTTCTCTTGTAAAATATTGGAGAGACCATCAACATCAGCTTCGTTTATTATGATGTGATGCCATCAGCAAAAATTTTGTGCTAAATTTCAACTATTTACTCTATTATTATTTTTTATCTTTTATATTTTTTTTTATTTCCTGTCTTACATTTGATTTAAGTTTTCCTCAATTTGCTTTAATTTTCTTGCGAATTTTGTTTGTCTCATTTAAGTGCAACAATCATGTTGTTTCTTGCCATTGTCATTGACTTTTTGTGTTAAATAATTTGAATTTTTTTTTCTTCTATTTACAATTTCATATCTTGAACATATCATGTGCTTCAGCTGTAACCTTGTACTTAAGCATGATTTTGACTTATGAATGTGTTAATGTGTTAAAGTTCCACTGCAAAAGGTTTTATTTCAGTTTTTTTTTTATTAGATTACAATTTTTTATAATTTTTATTTTGCATAATTTATATAGTGGGTTGAATTTGTGGGAAAAAATAGGCAATACACGTTATGTTGTAGGAAAAGCAATACCACATGCAACTCCAGTACTGTTGAGCTTCATATTTTACGAAAACAAAGGTTGTGAGGCAAATACGGAAACATAATAAATCTGCATGAAATATATGTTATTTTCTACTAAAAATTTGTTGTCAAAAAATGGTGCTTGCTTGCTGCAATAAAATGTTTGCAAAGAACGAGCACGCGAATGCGTCCATTGTTAAAGATATTTTAATGTTCTCCTCGGGCAATGAGCTTCTCTTTGTAACCTTCTGTTTCCATTCAGATTATTTGACCTAGTAGTATATATTTCCTTATTTATTTTTTTTATGAAACAAAAAACGAGATGTGAAGTTGAAAATGGAATGCAAAATATTATGTTGAGTATTATTGCTTAGAAAAAAACTAAAGAATTAAAAAGCTTTTTCAAATCCATTTTATCACAAAAAAAAAAACAACTCGTACAAACTCAAATTTATTATCAGGTACTGGCCATTTTATGAAGTATATCCTCTAAACAATTTAATTGAAGTTTTTGTGTAAGAAGTGTAAGGCTAAGTTCCCACTATCGGCACAATGTACCCATTTTCGTCGCATTTCATGTGCCGATACTGTGAACGCTCACGTTTTTTTTTAAAATGCGACAATCTGCCCCGAAATTGTGCTTACTGTTGACAATCAAAATAAAGCATTTTGCGACGATAATTTGAAGACTCTTTAGCACAATGATGAGCAATCAAATTATAAAATATGCTACAATTTTTCTCGGCCACTTGTGCGTCGATCACAGTAGACAATCATGGCCGTTACATGGGATTCTACATAGAACGAATTATAAAATTGTACTAACTGACTATTAAAATTATACATTTTTGAGCTTAATTGTAGCATAAATAAATTTTTGAAATATATTTGCTGGTAGTTTAGCATGTCTATATACGTATTTCATTGGCGCTTGAACCAAATCATCAGTAGACTTTAACCACAAATTTTAAACAGTAAAAAACCTCTTACTTTATGCATAGACTTTCAAAAACTATATGAGAATTCATAAAATAATAATACTTTTGAAAATCACAAAAGAAAAAATAAGCTAAGTAGGCTTTGAAACTGATACCAAACCCAGCAAATAATTTATATCCAGGTGAACTCATTTTATTTTTCTACATCCATCTACAAAACCAACAAATTCTTCAAAAGTAAATGGAGGCGATATTTTCAGAATATACATATGTAAAGGTGTCCTGCACAAGACATCTTATAAGAACTTTCAAGACATGAGGGATTTTTCAAATGCCTTACTACAGCGAAATCTTATGAAACAAACGTTAGCAACACTGTTTGCAAGAAATTTTTTTGAGTATTGTAGGTATAAGAGTAAGGAAGAAAACACTTCGTGACGGAAGAATTTGTGATACTTGCTTCTTTCTACGCATGAGCGCGTGTACAAACGTCATGCATGTATGTGTGTATGATCTTTTATTTTTCTGCGCACATGCAAAGGCACACACATGCATCAACATTAGTTGAATGCGGTTAATCACATAATACCCTGTCGGAGAATGTGTGGTTGACTACAAAACTAGTTAACTTATAGTTAACTTTTCTTAGACTGACTAAAAGCTAACTGCAATGTCATCCAGAAAAAAACCCAAAATGAATTCTTAAGTTGAGTATGTAATCGAATTTTATGAGAGCCAAAAAATTTATTCTCAGCTACTTTGAAACTCATTTCAGTTTTATATTAACATTTTGCTGCTGTTATTTGAAATGGTACCTTAGCTGAGTGGTAGAGCATTGAGTACACAACGTGTGATGATACGTGTTCGAACCCCAGAAAATTTTTTTAATTTACTGACTACCAGGTGGTTTTAAAAAAAATCAACTTTAAGTTAGTTGAAAAGTAATGCAGAGTGAGACTATTCACTATCGCCTAGGACATCGCAATGTTAAAATAGTCAGTTGATTACATTAAAAGTAATTCAAGTGTCAGTCAGTACTAGTTGCGAAATAGTTAGCTTAAAGTTAGTTTAAAGTTAACGTAATTTCCGACAGAGTAGCTTACCATCTACATATTACACACACACTCAAACATACAATATGAAAAATAACAAGCATACACTAACCAACAGTACTTCTTTTGAGTGTTTGTTACAAACAAGCTGTCTTGCGACATCGCTTGTTAACACTGATATACACAATAGCATTGCACAGATACATCTGTTTGCACTAGTTTTTGCGTGTTTTTGGTTCTGGTATGAACAAATATGTTATTTAGCGTTTTCTGTTACTAGTTGTAAATGTTGATTTTTAAAGCAATTATTGTATGGTTGGGCAATGAGCAAATGAAAACAACACATTTATTTTTTTTTTTGTTTTTTTAAAACAAATAAGATACACAAAACTGCATTTACCGTAAGTGCCTTATGATGTGTTGAGAAAAAAATACATGGCTGATGATGAATGAATAAAAGCAAAATTTCACATACATATGAAAGTAGATGATACATGTCCATGAAATACATGAGCTGCAAATACAAAAAAATGACACACGATATGCAAGTGTAATTACTCAGAGCAAAATTGTCTCTCTCTCTCTACTTGGCTGCGCCACAAAATAACATAACGAACGTCCGCACATACATCTGTCCATAATGTACTTGTTTCAACAATGGTTTTTTTCATATAATTGTATTACAATATGTATTTTTAAGCAAAAACAGATCAAACAGTTGCTCAGCAGCAATACAATAATAATTGTATTGTAATTTGGAAAAGGACGCACACACAATAACTCTTATACTAGTTCTGTCGCTCACACTACAATTACATGGTACATACCATGGTATATTTGTTTTGGCTATACAAACGAGTATACAAATGCAACCCTTTAATATACACATACACCAATACATCCATCGTGCCTCGCTTATAGTACGACAGCATTTATTATTGATTTAGTATAATACATGCGACGTGAATACATTTAAAAATCATGACGTATTTACGTTTAAAGACTGTTTACGCAGGCCTCTAATATGTACATATACTTATGTCCTATGTAATATTAAATAAAAACTGTGTTTTAAAAACTGATTTTTCAAAACTGGTTTTTCAAAAGTTACCTAAGATATTGAGTGAGTGAGTGAGTGAGTGAGTGAGTGTGAGTACTTTTTGTATAATATTTGGGTTTTTTCATATAAAATGCATATCTGGGCTGGAATTTTGAAGTATTCATTGAAATCTTGGAATCATTTTCTTAAAACACTCTTGCGGCATATTGCAAAGAGGTTTTCAGTGGCGTTTCAGAAAACTGCGTGTTTTGGTCAAGCAAGGATTGCAATTAGATTAATAGTCCTGAATTCTTACCCAACCTCAAAGTATGTTTTAAATTACTACCGTATTGAAACACCAGCAGAATATTTATATATTTCTCAACATGCCGATTTTTAGGGTTCCTTACACCAAAGGTGAAAATGTGTATATTGACACTTGAAATTTGTAAAATTAGTGTTTTTTTATATAGACTACAACAATTAACACTAAAGTTTAAAAAAATTTAAATTAAAGGGTGGTCCATCAGGTAATGCATTTTTTACTATGTAATTTTGACAACTTGCTATATCTTGGAAACCCTAAGAGGCAAACTCCTGAAATTTTCATAAACAGTAAAACTAAAAATCCGAAAATTATAAAATCACCAAAAACCAAAAAAAGTCACTTAAACGAAAAAAAAACACCAAATAAAAAAATTCTAACATTAAAATAAATCGACAAAACCGAAAAAATCGACAAAATGAAAAAATCGCAAAAATGAAAAAAACGTCAAAATGAAAAGAATAGCCAAAAACCGAAAAAGGCACCAAAAGTAAAAATCGGCTAAATGAAAAAAAATCTCCAAAATGAAAAAATAGCCAAAAACTGAAAAAAGTCGCCATAACGTGAAAAAAGCGCCAAAACTAAAAAATCGCCTATATGAAAAAAATCGCCAAAATGAAAAAGTCGCCAAAATGAAAAAAGATCGCCAAAATGAAAAACGCCAAAAAACTGACAAAATCGACATAACGGGGGAAAAAAGTGCCAAAACTAAGAAACGCTCAAAACCGAAAAAACCCAAAAAGCCAAAACTATTTATTATGTAGGCTAAAGTTCATATTGAATTACATATCTAGTGTTCGTACGGAAACCTTCGTGCGCTGGTCAAAGTCGCACTTCACTGAATTTATTATTTTATAATTTTGTGGAATACTCTAACTTCGTACGTCGAAAAGTAAGATATCAGCTAGCTGCGGGTATGCTTAAAACTCGCTGTGTCGAACTGTGGATATGATATACCAATTTATCATATAGAATTTGAGTTTTGAAATAAATAAATAATCATTTTATTATGATTCAAATTTGGCATGTTTTGCGGAACTCCATTTTGAGATTAAAAAAAAAACAATAAAATGGCATGAAGTAAAAAAAATATATCGCTCATTTAGTTCAATAGTGGCACAACTCAAAAAAACCAGTTTTGCAGAAAACGCGTTTTAAGTTTTCAATTTGCATACAACTCAATGGAGAAATGAAAAAAAAATTCTTCTCTCAGGAAGTGATGGTACAAGCTATTTATATGAAATTTTTACACAAGATAAAATACGAAACGCCGCATCTTTCTGCATTATTAACTCAAAAAACTAATTTTTTGAGTTATGCCACTATTGAAGTAATTAAATGAGCAATATGTTTGAAGTTACTTCGTTTTCTACTCCTTTCAATTCTTACTAGAACAATCAGCACCAACACAACATCGAGAAACGAATTTTTAAATCTAGTATAAGGAATAATAAATACTCCAATTTGTTGGTATTGTTTTACAAAATCACGATTTATGGACCTGAGAATATTTGTTATTTTTCGGAAATAACCACATTGAAAAATAGAAATGGCTCCCTACAAAGTATGAAAAAAGCGCTGCATGAAATAATCATTATTAAAATATTAAAATTGTAGGCCAAAAAGGGATTTTGCTGCCTTTGTTTTGCACAAGACTGTATGTTCAAACATTAAAAATTATATTTGTACCATATATACACGAACAACAATCTGAAAGCAAAACTCCGTCCGCCAACAAACAAATAATTATTGTTACAATTGTATTGTGCCGATATTAACCGAAAAAAATTGTCACAATGTGCGACGATAATGGGAACACCCAAGAATAAATTGATAAATATTTTAAATGTGTGCCGATATAGCACGATAAAAATTGTCGTAGATTGTGCTACTTGCGCCGATAGTGGGTTCTTAGCTTAATGAATAAACTTTTATGAGTGCAGAAGCTATCCGTAGACCATTTGTATTCTAAGTTCAGGTAACATGCTAGTTATTTGATGTATTTTCATATCGACCCTTATTTTTTTATAATATTCAAATATATTTTCTTTATACGAAAATTGTCGCTTACAATAAAATTGTAGAGCCTGTTTTTTTAAAGTTACCCAGCTAAAAAAATTATATATAGTCCATATATTTTTAATATATGAACGTATATAACTATATATGAATATGTGTGAATTCATGTATGGAAATGTATGGGATTATACATGGCAAAGCTATTATAATTATATGAACTAATATATGGACTCATATAAATATGAATCGTATTATAATAAACGAGCTCATATATGGAAATTTAATTATGAAGCTCTTCATATGTATGTGGATCCATATATAGAAATGAGATTTAATATATGGAGCCATATAAAAATGTATGCATACATGATATCTCACATAAGATCGTTTTTGCAATCAAAAAAGCTTGGATTTTATCACTGGTGAATTGGAAATCCATCAGAAAATATATATGGTATGCAAAGTTCATATGCGTACCCTCAACATTTAAAAAAGAAAATCTTTTGTTACAAAAAAACCATTCTTGTATGATTTTATTAAATCAAATTTAATTAAATTAAATTTAAAATTATGAAAACTATTGTTGCGACGGATTATTTTTTCTTTTATAATTAATTGCATTAGTTTTTAATCTGATTTCTTAAATTAAATTTTATGTACGAATATGAGTTTTATGTTTTTTAAATAATTGATTCACATTTTGACTTAAAATGATGAATGAAATGACTTTTAGTTCGTTTTTCATTATTTGTCCAAACAAATGTTTCATTAAATATAACCTCTCTGTTCAAAATTTAAAAAAAGTAATTTTAGTAATTTAATTTATTGCACATTGAATCAAGAGAGTTTGAATATGAACTTTGCATACTGTAGAGGGAATATTTACACACACATGTATGAAAATGTATGAATATATACAATCATATATGCCCATATACCCTCATTTTTCGGATCCGAACCATATGTGGGATATTATATATGCTCCATACATATTTTTTTAGCTGGGTATCAACAATTTTGGCATTCCGGTAAAATTTAAATTTCAGAAACATAAAAATTTTCAGTTTATAATATACCAGCAAAAAAAAATTTTGATTTGGAAGCACTAAAAATTTAGCGAAGCAATGTATTGCTTACTTTATAACAAAACCCAGCTAAAAAAATATGTATGGAGCATATATGATATCCCATACATGGTTCAGATCCGAAAAATGAGGGTATATGGGCATATATGATTATATATATGCATACATTTTCATACATGTACACAGAAAAAAATGATTTGTAAATACAATTAATTTTTTTGTTATATCAATTAAATAATTAATTGATTTTGAACCTACAACGATTTTTGTGAATATAATTAACGAAATTGTAAGTTGAATGAGAATCCTAAAAAAATATTTTCAATTAAATATATCAACAAATAATTTGTTGAAATTTATTTATTTTTTCAACATTTATTTTTGTTAGATTTCAAAGTTATTTCAATTGAAGTTATTGTTATATTAACAGTGTGAATTGTTGAATTTCCGTATATAATTGTTATATTAACAAGCTTTTTATACACAATCAGAATCCTCGAGTCGATTTTTTGCTTGGCTGCGAAAAACACTAAATGTCTTTGGGCGGAGTTGAACCGGCAACCTCAGGACTAATAAACTAACTCACTTACTTCTCAGCTAAAGAGCAACACTTTATTAAATACGCAAATAATAAATACACACAAAATATGATTTCTTGTTTCTTCTACATGTGCGCAATCCGTTATGATATAATTTAACAAATAATTTTATTGAGTAATTTAATTGACTACAAAAATTTAAATTTCTTATACCAACAATAATGATTGTTAATTTTTAAATTAAATATTAACAATTTGTTTTGTTGGTTGCATTTCGATGAAATTTTTTTCTGTGTATGTGTAAATATTCCCTCTACAGTATGCGAAGTTTATTTTCATACTCTCTTGATTCATAAAACCGCACTGCTGTACAATAAACTAAATTACTAAAATTACTTCTTTTTAAGATTTTGAACAGGGAGGTTGTATTTAATGAAGCAATTGTTTGGACAAATAATGAAAAACGAACTAAAAGTCATTTCATTCATCATTTTAAGTCAAAAAGTTAATCGATTATGTAAAAAACACAAAAATTATATTCGTACATTAAACTTAATTTAAAAAATCAGATTAAAAACTAATGCAATTAATTATAAAAGAAAAAATAATCCGTTTTTATACTAACACTAGTTTTTAATATTACTTTTGGCAGTTATATGAATTTTGTTTCTTAAATATATCTGAGAATTCCGTTATTTTTTATAAAATTAATGACTGAATTATTGTTTTAATTATTTGATTTATTAAATGGGGCCACAATGTATAAAATCATCGAAGAATGGTTTTTTTTGTAACAAAAGTTTTTCTTTTATAAACTTTGCATACCATATGTATTTTCTAATGGATTTCCAATTCACCAGTGATAAAATACCAAGCTTTTTTGATTGCAAAAACGATCTTATATGACTCCATATATTAAATCTTATTTCTATATATGGATCCATATTTGAAGAGCTTCATAATGAAATTTCCATATATGAGCTCATATATTATAATTCATTTCATATATTAGTCCATATATAAGTTCATATATAATAGTTTTGCCATCTATAATCCCTTACATTTCCATACATGAATTCATATATAGTTATATACATTCATATATTAAAAATATATGGACCATATATAATTTCTTTAGCTGGGTAGCTTTTTCAAAATAACTAAGGGTTCTCTAGCAAAGTAGAAAAAAAGCATAAAAAATGTTCAAGCCAGTAATTTTTTGTATTTGATCACAAAAAAACTTTATATTATTACTTATATGAAGCACTTTTGGTAAGGAAAAAATTCATGGCCTTTTCGAAGCTGCGTCTAGCTGGCCCATCTCGAGCAAAAAAAAAAATTCCTTATTCATGCTCAACACCAAGGGATTCTCTAACATTGTCTCCTTTACAAAAACGCTTCTGGGAAGCAATAATTTTTGCTCGTAGTATAAATGTAGATAAAAGTATTATATTTCAATAGGCTTTTTTATAAATAATTTATATTTAATTATCTTTTTCCACTCCAGTGATACTGATAAAAGGTGTCAAATATATTAAAATTTTGATGTTGCTTCTGATCTGATGTTACTTCTTTGGTAGTTTTAATCATAACTTTAAGATTAAAAGAAAAATTATTTTTTTATCTTAAGACTTATCAACTTCCTTAACACTCCAGCCGCATCTTATTAATCCCTATACATTCTTTTTTGAGGCGTTAATTTATCACACTTTCAATACAATGAACAAATCATAAATTGTATTTTATTACTACACTTTGTAGAATAATTTCTATGTTAAATATTGCATTAAGATATCATTTTGTGCTTAAGACAACATTTTATTTTATCTTCAGCTGAAAGATAAAAGCGAAATACAAGGACATCCTTTGTGCAACAGAAATAAATATTAAAAATTTTGCTGGCAAAAAAGCATTTTATACCAAATCTTACAAACGTATCTTAATAGAGCAGGAAAGATTCTTTTAGACATGTTAATGGCTCAAATAAGATTAAATTAGTTTTCTCAATAAAACTGTCTGTCTGCCCGTTTTGAGTTTATCTGCAATCTTTCACTTCCCTGAGATGTTAAAATTAAGCTTCGCGATGAACCTGTTAATTGTTTCTAAATACAAGGAAACAACTCACATTCGTATCCATGTGCTTGAGCTTATGATTAAAAATCAAAAACAAAAAAATCATAATATATTTACAGTTAAAAAATAATTCATGTTTGTAACTTAAGTCTTTTGTTTGTGTTTGCTTAACATTTTGCTGTTAGTTGCCGTACGAACACATGCCTGCATACAGCCAAGCCAACCTTACTTAATCTCTTATTTAAACCAAATGATGTACAGACTTCCTGTTGAATTTTTTTGTTGTTGTTTAACAATAAATGAAAGACAAGAACCAAATCATAATATAAAATTATGTAACTACTGTCAAGTTGAGGCCGCTAGTTTTACTATAGTTTATTTTGCATCATGTCTTTTTCTTTAGCTAAAGCGAATTTTTAATATATTTTGTATTCTTGTTATATATTATTTTTTTTTTTCTTCTTTAAGATCAAATCAGCCCAGCCAGCTGTGTTTAATAATTAAATCAAACAACAAGAGCGTTAATAAGATAAAAAGAAATTTTTTTTGTGTACAAATTTTACTAGAAAAATAAATATTTGTTGCAAGAACAAATATGATATTTTTTATGGATTATTTTGGTCTGCAGCTGCATTTGGGAAACTGCGCCAGGAAGCACAAATGTTAAATTGAAATAAATGTAGAAGAAAGCTCATTAAATAGAGTTAATGCTTAAAGAAGTCAAGAAAGTTAAAACAAACAAAAACACTTGCCACATGCCACATTACTGCTTACTGTTGGCTGAAGTGTGCTGCTCAGAGTTTAGAACACAAATTTGCATAAAATATTTTAATTGAAGCAGCAATTACATACAATTCCATATGTGGCAACAGGCAACAGAAAAGAGCAGCATGCAGCAATTGCATTTCAATTGTTGACTAAATGTTGTGGGCATAACAAAAATCGGGGTTCATTTAAAATAAAGATATGCAAAAAATTAATTACGTTTTTTTTTAAGTGTACATTAAGCCCAGTTTTTCTATGGACATTTTGTTTTGGTGTACACTTTAAGCACACGTTATTTTTTTTTTTTTTTTTTGTATAGGGGTGTTAATGAGTTATTGTCTTTTGTTCATTTTAATATCTGAAATAGTGCAATATTTGAGGGAGAAGAAACAAATGAGGGAAAAGAAATAATGAAGCCGTAAAATTATGAAACATCTAAGCACCCCTACAAGAGCATAACTAAGGAAATTGCGAACAATTTTTACAGGCTGCAAATGCTATTGACTTCTAAAAACGCCGTCAATTTAATTATTTTGACAACGTGTTGCAATAGCATAACCACCTGATATTGAAGTGCAAATGTATATTTCAGTACGGCTACTTTAATTATTTCACGTATACATATACATATATAAGATCGAAATAATTAATTACCATATATGTATGTAAATGTTCTTTGTTTATTTAATATATGTACCTCTATCATGAAAATATAATAACGGCCCTTACCACAATACTCAATGTCATTACTTGGCTCCATGATTTTTTAACTTCCGCACATTCTCTTCAAACCAACCTTATCGAAGTAAAGCCAGGTCTGCCTAGTTTTCTCTGTCCTTGGCGATTCCATTGCAGGGCAGCTTTTGTGATATCGTCATCATCTTTACGCAGGATATGCCAATCCAAGCGTAAATGGACCAAATCCAAAGCTTAAATGGACGCTTTTTGATCTCATACTCTACTTCAAGTGTGCCCAAGCCCTATGCGCTTGATACTCATTTGTTTTTGTAAAAGCGCTTAGCTATAGGCTGTGTGTTTCAATACTCACAGCACACACTCAGCACTAGCAATACCCCTGAAGGAAATATCGATGGTGAAAATGTACTGAGTCGTTTTTGACTTTGTCACCTGTACTACTCTACAATTATTCCCATAATACTTTATGCTATAGACATTTAGCATGTGCTTGTCATTGAAAATCTACTAGTAATACCAAAACAATTGACTAGGTATTGAATTCATAGTTCTTATGGGAACATGGTGATATACCAACCAGATATTTACTGGTACATTTCTATACCTTGCGTACATACAAATTTATTTGTATTGACAAGTTGTTGCAATATCCACACGCAAAGAAAAGATATGGTTGTGGAATGGTTGAGAAAACCATATAATGTTCTCTGAAAAAAATGTGTGGTCGTTGAAAAATAATTATTGTTCTCTGGGAGGGAACACTTTTGGGGCATGGGATCGGTCTCATTCGATGCTCAGATGTTGTCCACATCAAAAAAAAAAAGTGAAAATTGATTTTTTTTACCCTTATGTCCCTTTCTCTATGCGCTGTCACATATATACATTTTATTTCAACAATATTAATTTATTTTTATTCCGAATTAAATGCACAGCTGTTTCTATAATAAATATATTATTAAAAAATAAAATAGTATTATTATTTTAAATAATACTGTGGTAGTATTTAACAATATTAATATAATATTAGATCACGGTATAGTGAGTCTCAATTATATTTTAGTCATATCTAACAATAGTGTTGTCATATTTACAATACTAAGATTAGGTGTAACTAAGTTTATTGTTTTTGTAGATAATATTATAATTAACTAAGATAGTAATATTATTAAAGTTTGCTTTTCTATTAACAATAATATGATTTGACTGCAAGCATATAATTCAGTCATAGTATGTTGCTGTTTGATTATGGTTACCTCAACCATATTTTTTTCTTTGCGTGCACCAGAAATAAACCACATCTGTTTTCTCTCTTTCTTTTACACTGACGAATAGGAGAGAAATTATAGACTACTACTGGTATTTTAGTTTTGACATAAACACATTTGGCCCCAGTCTAACTGCAGTGACGAAATAAACATACAGACATGCAGCACTCAGCACTAGCAATACTTAATACACAAACAACTTTGTCTTATTAGTTTTTTTTTGTTGTTCTTCACTGTATACACGCAAGTGCAAAGAAGCAGCATTTTTTCTTTTTTTCTTTGTATGTATTGGTTTTTACAAGAAATATTGAATAAAAATGAGTTTTTCTTTAAATGTATTGATGTTTACTCTTCCATAAGGAGCTTTTGGGTACCCCTGCTCTACTTTGATGTTGTTCGAAAGTAGAGATGCTCGATGTTCATCGATACATAATAAACATCGATGTTTTGGTTGTGATTCATCGTATAAATGCCGATGTATCGTATCATACGATGTTAATTGATACATCGATGTTTTTAGTCGATGTATTTAAAAGACGACTTTTTGTATATATTGATGCTTGCAACTCATTTAATATAGTGCTAAAAGAATGACTTCTAAAACGTTTTTTAAACTTTAAAATTGTTTTAAAATCGCTTGATGTAACAACACAATACTAAAAGTATTTTTTTGTCAATTTACAAAGCGTCATCGCAGCAACAGCGTTATTTTACAGCATCCAAATATATATTTTTATTGTGAAAAAAATTTTCAAAATTTTCTTGGTAGTGTATGTTAATAATCAGCAACGTAAGTTCTTTTTAGATATTTGATGTTAAAATCAATAACATATTTGGCTTAAAATTACTGTAATTGGAGGTTTTAGACACCTAGTGAAAGTAGAGCTACTGTGACTCGTTGGGTTGATAAAAATATGACGCTTTGTCAGGAACATTGAAAACTAAATTACGCACAATGGAAAATATTACTTTGACAACTTACATTTGATCCGATTTGCAAAGCTGTAGAACTGGCCTTTAAAAAAAGAAGCACATACAGTGCTTTGCGCACATGCTTTTCTTAATACTTATGAAATTTTAAAATCAACTTTTATTTTTTTGGTTATGTATAACTAATCAATACGATGCATCGAATAACATCGATGTGAATTAATAATGAATCGAATGATATAAAACATCGATGTTTTTTTTACGTGAGCGGCTCTATTCGAAAGGTTTAACAGATCAGTGTTTGTGATAGTATTTTACCAATATATGTATGTATGTATATGATTCTGCGTAGGCGTCGGTTAATAAACGTTTGAATTTTATTTGTGTTTACCTGTGTCAAGACCCAAGCTTATGATGTTATGACATCTTCATATTTTGTGCAGTGACTGAATATCATACCTTTCTTTGTTTATACGAGATTTGACATTGTCTTCGGTACCTCCATCGTTTGTGATTACACTCCCAACACAACTGAAATTTTCGCTTCTTCGATTCTGATGCCAATTAGTATAAGTGCAGTGGTTGAGTTCGTGTTAATATGCATTAATTTGCCTTTCAGTTATTATTAATCTTGAGCCCGATTCTATCCGCATTCATAGAGAGTTTACGTTGCTTTTCCTCAATGTCAGCCTGTCCATCAGATTCCACTGCATGTCATTTGGTGTCTCAGCATTAGTCTGTTGCGTAACCGTATCCAGCAACAGCCCTGCTTAATACCTTTGGTAGATGTAAATGGAAAGCTTTCCATATTGTTGAATCGATTACGGCTAGGAGAATTAGTGCACAGAAAAAATATTTCTGCAATAAACAATTTTAATTGAAATTAAAACTAAAAATCAATTAAAAACTTATTTAGTCAATTAAAGATTTGCTTAAAAGTTAATTATTTTTGCAATAAACAACTTTAATTGAAAATAAAGCCAAAAATCAATAAAAAATGTATTTAAGTCAATTAAAGATTTGTTTAGAAATTTTATTAATTACAAAGTGTAATTGACTCAATTAAATTTTTTATTGATTTTTGGTTTTACCTTCAATTACAGTTGGATATTGCAAAAATAATAAATTTTTAAGCAAAAGTTTAATTGACTTAAATACGTTTTTAATTGATTTTTGGTTTAAATTTCAATTAAAATCGTTTATTGCAGAAATATTTTTTTCTGTCTATTTCCAATATTTTCAATAACATATTTATTTATACGAACAAAGTCGAACTCTTAAGGGTTTTTTTAGAGAGTGTACTGGCTTCCAGTCTTCTTAATGCTAAGAAATTGTACGCAAACTCGCCATATTTACGAATAGTCATTTTAGCTCTGATTCTGAAGAGTTTTACTTCACAGGGCATTTTGCATTTTTCAGGCAACATTTCATTTATTCGGATATAATAATTCTTATGTTTATTTTGCCATCGACTTATATTGTTCTATTGTTGTGGTCTATCAGTTTCAATAGAAATATTACAATTTTAACACTTTTTATGGCATTAAGACTCATTTCCAAATTTTTTATGACTCCTTAAACTTGAGATTAACAAAGAATATTCATATGAATGAAACTTACTTTATATACATAAGGAGTATGTATGTACATATGTTTGTACACATGTGTAAGTATTGTTATATGTATGTAGGTATGTAACAATAATAAGAAACTCGAACGAAGTAGTAAAATATCCTTATATGGCGTTAACGGTCTTTTTTTATTGATCTCTTTTCTGTTTTATTTCAATTTCTAATAAAGAAATTTCTACTTTGGCGCTGCCTCTCTAAAAGAGTCTTTCTTTAATTTTATTATTTTGCCCAAGATGATGCGATAATAGATTCGTATATTCTTAAGAATCTGGTTTTTAAATGCATTTATTTATGTGTGTTTTGGCCATAAAGAAAAGAAGAAGAAAAAAATAAAATAAATTCAAATACCAGTAGGTGTTTTATAAATTTCTGTTAAGAAGTAAAAAAAAGAATCGAATGTAGTTTTCGTCTCGAATTACGTACGAAGATGCTAAAAATGTATGAGTGTTTAGAGGTAGAGGTGAGTGTAAGACTTTAACACTTGCGAGATTAGAAAATTGCACTCACCCGTCTACAAAATTTATTTGCATTTTTAAATTTTATTTGTATATATATATATATATATATATATATATTTATTTATTTTTTTTAGTTACACTCAACGAGAGTAGATCTGTGCAATGCGTCTGTGGCAACAAAAAGCAGCAAAAAAAAAGTTCAACAGGTTTATTTGTATCTTTTACTGTTTTTAGCGAAGAGAAAAAAAAGTGAACTGGATTTAGTTAGTTAACGAAATACAGATGTTTGTCGTATGTAGGTATCAAATTGACATTAGCATTTAGAGGTAATAGAGACATATTTTAACTTGGGCCTCTTTCCTCCTTAGCACCCGGCATGGCAATGGATTAATGTGTCTAGGTGTGTCTTTATGTTTGTGTGTAATTTTCGCCTTAGTAGACTTGTCTGTATTGTAAATTTTTGCTGATTCATTTGTCTGTCGTGACACAAGTAGTCGTTTCACTTTTTCGTGTTAATTTCTAATGTTTTTTTTCCTAACGAATATGGATTCGTCATGTAAAGGAAGTTGACAAAAATGATAAGACTAATCAACATAATGTAACAAATGGAAATATTTGTTAATATATTTTGTTTGAATTGCCTTAAATAAACTGTACAAATTAATATTTAAGACAAAGTTATTTATGGAAAATGTTCCAGTGTCTGCACTTGTTTTCTAATGGTGACTAATAGTTCTAGTTTTCAAGTTTAAAATTTTAGATTTGTTAGTGCTAACTTTAGACAAAGATAGGATATAGTTATTTGTCTTACTAAATTGGATTCGCAATTTTTTCTATGTTTGTATGTATGTAAGCGGTGTGGCTTTTACGCATGGTTACCTCGAACATAGCTAGCTCACTTCTATGGCATGAATTTGTATGGCATACAGATTTTTTCTAAGTGACTCGAGGCTTGTTTAACAAAATTGGAATTAAATATTAATTTCCTCCTTACGATAAATTATTATGATGCTAAAATACATGACTCACTACCCTATATAATCGTACGATCTACGAAAAAATACAACCCTGTGCCCATGTACTGTAACTTTGGCTTTGGTGAGAACTTCTCGCGTGGATAAATTATGAAACAAAATACTTCATCGTTACTCGAAAAGTGAGAAAAAAGTGCATCTGTAACTCATGTCTAAAACCAACAAAATTGATTTCCTCGTAATTTTAGAAATGTCGTAATATATAACTCGAAGCCAATTTGAAATTGCAGACGTTGTGAACGCTTATCACAAATATCGAAAATACAACCGTCGGCTATTTATGTATAGTGCGACTTTTTTGAAACTATTTTGCAAAAAATAAATAAAATATTTTATTGTGGCGTTGGCTAAAGTAGTTAGCACGTTGGCTACGAAACCGAAGGTCCTGGTTTCGTGCCCGGTATCCAACAGTCATTAAATAATAAAGGCATAGTCACATGGTCACTGAACTACACCGTCTTCAACAGATACTAATCCTAATGTAACATCAGAGCGCCCTCTCTCATCGGTATTGTATTGTAAAACAACGAATTAAATTGCTACTAAGCACAGCTTCAAAAATTTAATACGCCTCATTGACACCAGAGGCGCTGCAGCACTGCATTATCAAAAAACGTGCAAAAGCAGATTTGTAAAAATATGAATCTTTTCTCTGTCTCTTCTTCTCTATCACTATCCCTTTCCTAAATAAGGTAACACCTAGTAATAGTAGCAGGCATTCATTGCTTAAGTGTTACTTCTCTTTGTAAAAAAAAGAAATTTAACAATGTGAGTATCACTTCAAAACAAAATGCACTTTGCACTTTTAACATGCATTTTTTGGTTAAAATTTTATCTCACCGCTTTTTAATTTGTAAGTATATTTGACAGTACAAAGCGAGATCATTTTTCACGAAAATTTTACATACACACTTTTTCTCTAAACTGTCGAGTAATATCCTTATATGACATCTACAAAAGATTTGCAGACACAGCTTAGTGAGAAAAACAGCTGTTTGTTTAAATTTATAACATTTTTGTTTCATTTAACATGTTCCAAGTGAACAAATTGTTCATGAAGAAAGTTACAGAACGTGAGTACTGATCTTATGAATTATTATTGTCTTTTGAAAACTAGTACGATTGTGTAGGATAGTGTATCACGGCCTTAAATATTGAAAAGACACAAGGAAAAAATGGTTTAATTAGTACTGAAACAAAATCAGTGAGAATACTCCCCGGCTAAACTTGACTTCTTCTAAAAGTCAAAGAAAATTTTTTTTATTTTTAAAACAGTCTTTAAAATTTAAGCATGCACATCTTATGCTTGGTGTGCATAATATGCTAAGTTAAAGAGTCAAGTATTTTTAAGATATATTTCAGATTTTTTGGAAAGGTTTTTAAAGTCGCACCAGCTGATTTTTTTTTCCAAAAACCGAGTTTGCCACACATTTTTGTGTTCTCTTTATAACTTAGTCAAAACCCAGATTCGTACTTTATTTTTCATAGCATACATATTCATATGTATATAATCACATAGCAAACATATGCAAATATAAATCTTTTATCAGTCGTTAAGCCGAATGCATAAGTCTTAACGACTTATGCATTAAACACATTCACCACAGCAAGCTACCGACTACCAAATGTCAAGGATAGAATAAAAATGTTTATATGAGAATTATTCTTTTGAAGACAGCAAGGCAACAGGGCGACAGGTTGTTGTCTATGTTGATTTTGTCGTTGTAGTCCAATTAAACTAATTTCTATTTCTTTGGCCACAATGAGAAAATTCAGTGTTGCCAGTATAATACAAAATATTGAATGAACAATTTTGTGCAATTTTTTCATATTATTTAACAGAAATCAGATATCCAGAAATTGATGTAAAGAATAAATTGATTCGATTTTGTACTTTTACGTAAAATAAGTAGATTTTAAAGGAGTAATTAATTTTTATAAATGCAAAATATATGAAAGTGACAATACTGAACTAATTATGTATTCGTACTATAGCATTGTACAGATACATCTGTTTGCACTAGTTTTGCCTGTTTGTTGGTTCTGGTATGAACAAATATGTTATTTGTCGTTTTCTGTTACTAGTTGCAAATGTTGATTTTTTTAAGCAATTATTGTATGGTTGGGCAATGAGCAAATGAAAACAACACATTTATTTTTTTTTGTTTTTCTAAGGCAAGTGAGATACATAAAACTGCTTTTACCATAAGTACCTTATGATGTGTTGAGCACAAATGTAATTGGCTGATGAATGAATGAATGAAAGCAAAATTGCACATACATATGTAAGTAAATGATACATGTACATGAAACACATGCATTTGTAATTACTATCAGAGCAAAATTGTCTCTTTCTCTCTCTATACTTTGGCTGCTCCACAAAATAACATAACGAACGTCCGCACATACATCTGCACATCATGTATTTGTTTCAATAGTGGTTTTTTCATATATTTGTATTACAATATGTATTTTTTGAGCAAAAATAGATCAAACAGTTGCTCAGCAGCAATACAATAAGCAATTGTTATTTGTTTTCAATTGTATTTTAATTTGGAAAAGCACGCACACACAATAGCTCTTATACTAGTTCTGTTGCTCACACTACAATTATATGGTACATACCAAGAATGATAAAATAAAGATTATGCAAGCGCGCAAGAATAAAAATACATTTCTGCGCATGATGGAATTCTGACGTCACTCAGCATGTGTTCTCATTGGTTAGTAAAATTCAACTATAGAACTATTACACACACACAAACTTACATTTCATATTTGCTCTCTTTCTTATCTCTTTATTTTTATTTTGTGTTTTTTTTTCTTAGTTTTGCTGCTTTTAAGCAACAACATTTAATTTTTTTCTTGGAGATCTCTCTGAGTAAATTAATCACAGGGCTGCCAACTACAACAAAATAAATAAATTTTTTCCAAGAAATTATAAATTTCACATATGATACAGACTTGGTAACCTTTGCGAGGGGATTACTACTTCATCAGACGGTAAATCATGCGCAAGGCGTAATCTTTATGTTATCATTCATGGTACATACCATGGTATATTTGTTTTGGCTATACAAACGAGTATACAAATACAACCCTTTAATTCGTACTTGAATATCAGGTGCAGATGGTGCTGCTGCCTACGAGGCGAAAAATGCTGCTGGCGGCATTTGAAGTCGTGTGTTCGTGTAGCCTGCTGTGGTGAATGTGTTTAATGCATTAAGTGCGGTCAGCACTGTTGTCAGACAATTTTACCAAAAATCTTCAAAAATTGGTTAAAAAAATCTGAAAAATCTGAAAAATAATTTTATAAAACTGGCAACAAAAATCTGCAACAATAAAACAACCTGAATTGTTTTTAATTTTAGTTAATTTTAATTATTATTCGAACTCCATTTGTTTCTATATTTGTAATTTGAACGGGCTAAGGTTCGACAATGGTAAGACTGTTGTAAATATAGAGATGGTAAAATGTAATATTACATATTCCGGTAATTTCCCTGCAATATTACCGGTTACCTGCAACTTAATAACATTCCAGCGAAGTTGCAACAATATTTTGTGCTCTATGGGTAAGGAAAACATTTTTAAAGGTTTGTTTATTTTTCAAACAAAAGAGTTTTAAGTTTAACATTTATTAACGCACCAATAATCCCAAATTATTATTTTACTTATTTAGTAAAATATTTTTTTCTCGAAAATAAATTGAAATTGATTATTGAGGGGTTTAGCTAGATCATATGCGCATTTCACTGTTGCTAATGCAGATCATTAAGGAACCTTTAGAGCTTGATATAAAAATTAATATTTTTTTGTTAATACAATAAAAAATCACTGTTAAACATGTTTTACTTCAACAGAAGTTATAGTATTATTTCAAAAAGAGACTTATGTTAGAATTGGTCAAAAAGCTTTCAGCAAATTGAAATAAGATGAATCAAAACAATTCACACATTCCATTTGCAATAATGCTAAGTATATAAAGCAGAAATCTACATCTACTGACACCACACACAGTGGACCAAACACAAAAGAACGCTGATGATGAAGGTTTAGTGGCTTTCGAAAACGGCTGGCTGTTGTTTTTAATTTTGTTTTTGAATTAACATAAGTTATATTCTTGCTTTACAAAAAGATATGCTGATATTATAAATAGTTTAATAAAAATGTTTAATTCACAAAAGGATAGGGACAAATATATGCATTAGTTTTCGACATAAAATTAAAAAAAATGGTACATATAAATACAAATCTGTAGAAAAAAATATACATGCATATCGCACACTAAATCATAAACAGTGACAACTCCAAAAATGCCAGATGTTCAGGAGTGCCAAAAAAATTAATATTGTTCAAGAAGACTTTGGCTGCAAAATACATTTTTGCGGTCCATGAAAAAACAAAACTGTTTTCATCATTTTGAGTTGTGACTGTTTACGATTTAAGCTGTGCTTACATTATATGTATTTGCCTTATGGAATGTCACTTTTTTATACACACGATATTTCCTGTGTATGTCAAAATCTGCGTTTTACACACGGTTTATAATTTTTGTGTTCACACATTGGTATGTTATGTACATATGACATAACCTATAAATGTAAACAAATGCTTACTTTTGTTAATGCCTTTTAAATTTTTTCTTTAATTTTTAGTTTTTAAACTATTAAGTCAATTTTAATTTAATTTATCTAACAATTTTACTTAATTTTTAACGCCACAAACACTTGCTTTATTTTAAACCAGCTGATGTCAGATGCTTTGTCGCTTGAAAATAGAACACGCTCTAAATCAAAAATGTCGTTTGTACTACACACATAGAAATAACACATGCTATTGTTTATAGGTGTTCAGACTATATGTACAAATTTACCATGTGAAAAAGTGACATTCCACAATACAAATACACATAATGTGAACACAGCTTTAGTGTGCGATATGTATGTATATCCTTGCACAGATTAAACTTCAAAAACTTAAACATTATTTAAAACATCACAAAATTAATTTTGTATACTTTTACTATTGTTGTATTTGCAGTTAGCCCCTTTGTATCTCAAAGACTTTGGCGGCAATCAAACTATCTCACAAAACGCGTACTTTTTAGCAAATATTAAGATTTAGTCATGCTGACTAATTCTTGATCAAATAATTACGCTCAAATCATTTATTACTTTTTATTTGTATTTCTTCCGGGCAAATAATTCTTTGATTGATTACGTATGTAGGTGTTCATTTATATGCGAAAAATAAAAAGAAAAATAAACAAATTTCTTTAAAATGTTATTTACTTATTCACACTTTGCGTGTTCCTATTTTGTATTTATTTTTATCTTTATTTTTTATTTTTTTTGCTCAACTAAGTTTTATACCGCCTATTCATGACTTCGTCCAGTCGTCCAGTTGAAGTCATTGTTTGTTATGAAGAACGTTAAAAATGAGAAAAAAATATAACGTCATTCGTCTATTAAAAGACTGTTAAACTCATTGTTTCGGTTCTCTGTTTTGACTTTTTACAAATGTCATATATTAATTTGAAATTTACATTAAACTCAATAAACAAACAGACATCAAATGAAATTAAAACGCACGCTGCTAAAATTTTAATATTAGTAGAAGCGAAAAACAAAACACGTTTAACAAACAAAATTCTCTCCTTGAATTGGCGATATATGTATATAGAGTTTATTTTTATTTTTTGCTTTTTCAAGCCATTTAACTGGTGTTAAAATTTTATTTTTATTTGTCTTTTCATTCTGTTGTTTATATTATTTCCCAGTCAATATTTTTTGAAAAAAGTACTTTAATATTATTGCGGTAATTTTTTAAAGTTTTTAACTTGTTAATGTCGTCAACTAAGAATTGTGCAAATACTTTGCGTATTCTCTGACAATAACAATATTTAATTGAATTGAATTTTAATTTATTTTAATGCTTATTTGCATACATATGTCTGTCTGTATGTACGTCTGATTATAAATCTTAAAGATTGAGTCATTGAGCCAGTATTTGTTTATGGTGATTTTATTATAAAAGATAAATTTTTAGTCATACAAGTGGGTCTCTTTCTAATTTAGTTTAGACTCTATTTGGTATGGGGTCAATAAAAATACATGATTGTATTTGATTGTGTTTAACGATTTAACCAAAAAACACAATTATTTTAGAATAAAAGTTACTTTTATGTTAGTGACTAAATTAGGCAGGCCATTAAGCAGTTCGACATTTTGCTAAAAAAAAAACGTAAATTTAAATAAAAAGGGAACTCAATACTATTTTGCAGCGTAATGTGTAACTGATAATCAATTTAATATTCATTAACTGGGAAGCGTATAGACATATGGAGTCACAGAGCTGACTTCAAGATTTTATGCATCCATAAAACATGATAAATAATTCCCAAATGGGTTTTTTTATTCAAAAAAATACAAAAATAATTTCTCATTAACTAATATGTACTACAGAGTCCCCTGTAAGGATAATATTCTAAACATTTCGCTATTTATACTGTAAATTTCAAGTTAACAAATTATAATTTTGTTCCCACTTATTTTTATGTCAGTAGCCTCGAAACACAAATTCAACGAAAGCTTGAAATAAATTTTTAGGTCCAAAAGAACATATTCATATTTTTAAGGATCAAATTAATTTTTTTGCTTTTGTTAACAAATAAAATATACTTATGATTTCGAAAGAAATAGTTTGGTATCAAAAATTAGAAAAATAAAAAACATAGTTCCAGACCTGGAATAATTTTTCTGGTATATAAATCTAATTAAATAAAACTAATTATTTCTTTGGTAATTAAATATATTATATATTTTAGAAAAAAAAAGTAAATTAGTATTAAAAACCAGAAAACTCAAATTTATGGTTCCAGGGTTGGAAATTTAAAAAAAAAATGGTGGTAAAATTATAACCAAAAATATTTTTTTATTTTTTTTTTCATGGTTTAGGAAAATCTTCACTCAAGAGTTTTTGTATATTAACGCAGTTTTTATATGGATATCTAATTTAGGTAAAGGGTCCGCCAGATAACTTTTTTTTTTGAAAATACTATAAAAAAAACTACTGAAGCTTCGGCTGTGTGGCACGTAGCTCCGTCCTGTTGAAAACAAATGTTGCCAATATCCTCCTCTTCAATTTTTACGAACAAAAATTCGTTCAACATGGCCCGATAATGATCGCCATTGACTTTAACGGCCACTCCTTGACCAATGGCCCAATTATGCCTCTGGACCAAAATCCGCACCAAACAGTGACTCGTTTTGGGTGCGTCGGCTTTTCAATATATGCCTGCGGGTTTTCTGTGTCCCAAATGCGACAATTTTGCTTGTTTACATACCCGCCAAGATCAAAATGAGCTTCATGTGAAAAGATGATTTTTTTTTTTGGCAAAATCGACATCTTCTGTAAGTCGATCGCAGGCCCACTTAGCGAAGCGAAAACGCATTGGATGGTCAGTTGGCTCGTTCAGCGGAAGGATAAAACTAATTATCTGTCAAATCAGACATGAGCTAAGTGTTACCATTCACAAAATAAGCACTAGTTGGAAGAAAAAAACGTTAGATGGCGGACCCTTTATAAACGCAGGTTTGTGCAATGTGGCTTATTATTATGCTGTCAAATCGTTGGTCTTTCCTGGACGTTTTGTAATGACTTCTTATTAATTCTTGGTAAATGGAGATCGATAGAAAACAAAATTTATCGCTAAAGGATATCCATAGCTACAAAATAAATTCAAGGACATGTTCTGTTTAATTTTTTTGAAACCGTTACTTTCTGCTGAACAAAATTGAAAAAATTCTTTAGGAATAAACCACTCACATAATGCCGCAATATATACCATTTGAAATGGGATGTTTAAATTGTGACACTAAACAGTTTTGCAACATCAAAAATCATTAAATACGGGAAGATATAAGATAAGTTAGTTTGCTTGGTATGGAGGTACAATACTAAGACCATTTTAGGATGGTTTCCGAACGTCTAGAGAGTGAGTAAACAAGCCCCAATTTGTGGTATTGTATAGACGTGACGTCGATGTTGACAACTGGAATAAAGGTGAAAGTAATATATTTCTTACATACATACTGTTGAATAAAATATACAACAATTGCTAATATCGAAAATAAAATATTTTAATCAAATTCTTTAGTCGAAAAATACTGAGAGGTCACTTAATAAATATTGCACTAGAGCAAAAAATTAAAAATTTTTTCAAAAAAACAAATATGTTTGTATGTACTTAGGTATGTATCTGTATACCACATATACGTACTTTGGTGAAGGGTATTTAGGATTCGGCATAGCCGAATGTAGCACTCTCGCTTGTTGAAATTAAATTTTTTTTTTCAATAACATAGTTTGGTGAACATAATTCTTTTCTATTTTTTTTTTCTATGATTCCAGGATGATCAAAATACAATTTAAAAGACGTATATTAACACAAAGTATAGATAGAATTGGTGCAACAGTGGTCGCCAAATTTCAAATCCTTTGATATCCAAATTAGTTAGAGATTGATAATTGCTTACGGGTACGAAACCCCGTTTTTTACTTGTAAACCACAATTTTGGAGGTGTGCCTTAGTTTTATATGGGCTTTTTAACAGCGTTTGCATTATTACTGATAATATGATATGAAACAGTGTATTAGTAGTGACTTCCAATTGGCGCTAAAATTGCAGGTCCAAATGTTTGGAGGTAAAAGGGATTTTTGTTATATTTTCATAAAAATAAACAACAACAAAAAACTTAAGTCTCAGCAATTTTTGCAATTTTAGTAAACTGAAATATCCTGTTTTTATATATAAAAAAAAATATATAAAAATATCGTTAGTTCACATAATAAGATAATAATCGTCTTGTAATTCTTAGGTTTCTATTAAGTCAGTTCGCTAAAATTTACAAGTACTGAGTGTGAAACGGCTAAAAAAACTAGCAGTCAGATCTAAGTAGTTTTTTGATTTGATTGCATGAAGAGTATGCTGACAAATGCACTTTTTTCCGTAAAATCCCCTGTGGAAAAGGAGGAAGTTAACAATTTGTATTTATTTGTTTTTTGCGGTGTTACTGCATAACTCGGTAAATTTTAACCGAATGTAAAAAATTGTTTTGTTTTCTGAGAGGGTATAGCTTTCCATTTCTTATTGTGAAAACATGGGTGGAGCTGCGCCCACAAATCTTTTTTATTTAACTTTATGATATTCTACTTATTTGATTGCTGCGAAACCTATAAAACACTTTTGGTACTTGTAATTACACAATTTGAAAGTTTAAAAAATGGGCGGGGTTACGCCCATTAAAATTTAATATTTTATTTAACGCGGTTCTACTTAACCACTTTTTATTAAACCTACCACACACCTTGAACTATAAAATAAGCGCAATCATACATTTAAAAATGGGCGGAGTAACGCCCATTAAAAATTTAAATTTTATTTTAATCCGTTCTACCTTAGCGATTTTTACAACACTCAACCTTCATAGGGTCTTTAAAATCGTGGACGTTAACGATCTTCGGGTCAAATTTGACCCAAATTGAAAATTATGTATTGGTTTCATTTATTTGTGGCTGGCATTCAAAAAATATCTTAGTAGTCACTGCGTAGAAAACATTCAGCTTAGATCATGCGATGATATTGAATTTAACATTGCCAATCTTAACGAAAATATTAAACAGGCTGCTGAACACGCCACTACCTCCTATCCGCAGACCGGCTTTAACAGAATTTATTCTACGGAAATTGAACGTCTTCTATGTGAAAAAAGGAGAGCTAGAAGAGAATGGCAACAACACAGATCACCCCTAAATAAAATCAGACTTAAAGAATGTACTAAACGACTCAAAGAGCTGCTATCGTCGGAAAAAACTGCACTACTGGAAAAGTATTTAGAAGGTCTTGATGTAACGTCCGCATCTATGGCGCGCTACTAGAAATCTTAAACGACCCGTTGATCTTAAATCACCATTGCGTACTGCGACCGGAGGCTGGGCAAGAAGTGATAGTGAGAAAGGTAACTTATTTTCTGAGCATTTAAAATCTGTATTCACTCCCAATTCATGTACGGGTGCTGCTGATTTGCCGTGTGTAGTTTCTCTACCCCCTCGTCCCTTAAGGTTTAAGATGCGTGAAGTACAAAAAGTAATTGCTGAACTCAACCCGAAGAAAGCTCCAGGTATTGATGGCATTAGTAACAAAATGCTCATGAACTTGCCTCATATTGCAATAAGAATCCTGCTATTTACTTTTAATGCTATTTTAAGAATGCAGTATTTTCCACATAACTGGAAACTGGCCAAGATCAAAATGATTCCAAAGGCGGGCAAAGATCTTACCAAGACTGAGTCATATAGGCCTATAAGGTTACTATCTACAATCTCAAAGCTTTTCGAAAAGCTGCTCATGACTAAATTGTCCAAAATTTTAACTGATATGGGTGCATCCCGGACCATCAATTTGGCTTTAGAAGTCAGCACAGCACGATTGAACAAACGCATAGACTGGTCCAAGTTGTAAGAAGAACATTTGAAGAAAAGAAGTATTGTTCTGCTCTCTTTATTGATGTTTCTCAGGCGTTTGATAAAGTATGGCACGAAGGCCTAGTTTTAAAATTGAAGACATATCTGCCAATAAACATTCAAAAGCTTTTGGAAAGTTATATTATTGATAGGAAGTTCACTGTTGTGGAAGGAGAGTTCACGAGTGTGCCCGAATCTATATATATCTTCTGGTGTGCCCCAGGGTAGTATTCTGGGTCCTGTCTTGTATTTAATATATACTTGTGATATGCTTGTGAGCAATAATATCCATATTTCTACTTTTGCGAGTATGAGTGTGCCTGTATGAGTGTGCACGAAAACCCTTATGAGGCATCCCGCAATCTCCAGGAACATATCACTCAGCTGGAAATATGGTTGAGCTTATGGAGAATTAAAGTAAATGAACAAAAGTGTGTCCATATAACGTTCACCCTAAGAAGAGATACTTGCTCTCCCATTCGAATCAACAATCAAAATATTCCTCAACATTCCCAAGTGAAATACCTTGGTATACACCTTGATCGAAGACTTACATGGAAACATCATATTGACTCTAAGTTAACTCAGATGAAACTTAAGTTAACTCAAATATATTGGTTGATTGGCAGAAACTCAACACTCAGCCTAGACTGCAAACTTTTATTATACAAGTCGCTTTTGAAGCCAATATGGCGCTACGGAATTCAGTTATGGGGCACTGTTTCAGCTTCCAATGTCGAGAGAATCCAACGAAGGCAAAACAAAATTTTACGGTTAATAACATCGGCTCCATGGTACATCCAAAATTCTATTATACATCGTGATTTAAATATGCCACTAGTGACTGAAGAAATTGAAAAATACGCAGGCAAATATTTAACAAAACTCGAATCACATCCTAATCCGCTTGCTCGTAATATTTTGAACTTTACTGGACACGTCCGCTTAAAAAAGAGGGACACACGGGCTCTTATACCTAACACTCCAGATGGGACTACTTGAAAGTACTTTCCCCCCCCCCCCTTTTTTTTTTTTTGATTATCACTACTAATGTATTATTTATAACTATCACTAAGTTTATGTCCGACACTGGTCGGGCCTAATAATTTTTTTTTATAGATTTAAGATTTGAATACTTATTGTTAGTTCATATATGAAGATACAATAAATAAATACATGCATTAAAAAAAAAAAGATTTATTTGTGATTCATTTATTGCCAATGAAAGAGAACATTATTTCATATATTTAATTCGATTAATATATGATAGATAAAACCGTAATATTAAATCGATATTATTATTAATTGTACATAAAGTAATGGTTTCAGAGTGCAATTTTCATGTCAAGTTTTTGCAAGTTATAATAGTATCTAATGGTGTTTTATTTTCTGCGTTGAGGCCTAACTGGCAACGACTTCTTTTGGAGCTGTTTTTACCCTCTTCAAGCATTTTTTCTTTGGATTTAGTTGAAGTTTACGGCTACTTATTTACCTCACGTAGTTTTAGTGCAACTTTCTGTGAAAATACTGATATTGGTAACCTCTTTTGGTTCTTTATATAAGACATAGTAAGCTGCAATCCTAAATTTTCTTAGAAGTGTCGACGTTTTGCAAAACAGTTTATTTCCAGCCGCTATTAGCTGATGTAGATATCACAAAAGCATTGTAAGCTTATATAGCTACCATGTTACTAACCACCATTTGACAACATTGATTAGTCTTTCTTTTGCAAGTAAAACATGATCTAACTTTGGCCAGCAAATAAACCCTTCCATTTTATTTATTGTAATCTAATCATATTTGCAGTTTCTTGTCTTGGTGATTACTAACTTTAGAGATATGATGCAAAGTACTAAGACGGTTAGGTTAGTTTAGGAAGGGTGGTGCTTTACCGCACCTCCACTTGGAGACCCAATTGGGTCCATTGTGATTCCCTTCTGTTGCCCAAAAAAGAGTAATATTTACCCTCTCATTTGCAGCCAGAAGGGACCATATTATACTAAGAAGATTCACAGACTTTTTTTTATCGGAATATGTATAAGAAGGGTACGAGTACTATCTTTGGTAAAACAAAAATAATGATAAACACGCATGATAATAACACATGTACTATCTCTGGTAGTAACTCATTTATATTTTTATGTGTAGTTTGAACTAAAGTGATTTGTGATCTCAGTATTTATTGTTCAACCCATAAGATGTAAAAAAATTATCTGCAGTCGTGTTATATTTTCAAAATCGTCTGATAATGTATGCAGGCCAAATTCTATTTCATTATCTTTCATTATTTTACGAAAAATACCAGACACAACACTTCCAAACTTTAAAATGGGTCAAATTTGACCCGAAGATCTCTAGTGTAAAATCTTACATACAATTTTCTTTGGCAAGTTTGCGGATATATAAACCTACTATATCTGTTAATATATAAAATTAAATAAAAGTCAGAAAATATGATATAGATCAATCACTAATTTTCAGAAAAAATCAAAGTTTTTTCCTGAAATGGGTCAAAATTGACCCAAAGACCCTATGAAGGTTAAAATGCATTCGGATTGCTCGAAAATACACAATCTTGCATTAAAAAAATGGGCGGAGGCACGCCCATTATAATTTAATTTTATATTTCACGTACTTCTTCTTATCTTCTTCTATCAAATCTTTGCATTGAAGTCGGTTTTTTTTTTGGCAGAAAGCATTATTTATTGTCAGTCTATCGGAAACTTCCGATGGAGCAAATAAAAAAAAATAGTTTTTGGGTGCCCATGCATTTTTTAATGATCTAATGTATGCGTATATACAAATATGAAATAAATAATTTATTTTATTTCATTCCTCTTGATTTTTCGTGTTTTATATCTTGCCAAGTGAATGCTTTGGTAAATTTCTATTACTTTTTCCCAAATGAAGATTTTTGTTAATTATGAAATATTATTTCGGAAGTCTTTGATGATGACAACATGAGATGTAAAAAAGATCGCTTCCTTGTGTTTTTGGCACATACTTTGACGCACCTTCAAAATGTCTCAAATATCAATAAAATTCTCAGCGAAACAAATTAATTTCTTTTCATGCTGGACTATTTCGTTTATGGTAGTATAAATAAATTCATTATTAATATATCGATAAAGAATAATTCTTTTATGCAAATTTGTCTTGATGATAAGAACTTTCACCTCTCTTAAACAAAAGCGAACACAGAGATTAAAAAAATTCAATTTATTAATTTATTGATATTTGTATTAATTACAATAAAATTATATGCATGATTAATTAAACATTCAAGTTAATGATATTCTTCAATAAAAATACTATTAAAATAAGTATGTAAATACGTATAAAACAACCGAACTAAACAAAACAAAAAGAGATCTTACACGAAATATTAGCCGTCTCTACAAAATATACCAAACACAATTGTGGCTAAAATTAAGCAGCAACATCAAAACGAGACAAAACAAGTTGGCTGACAGACTGACTGAAAGTTGGCGAGACTTTTAAGCCTCAGCCAAGGTATTGAGAACTTATAAGTAAACATCTTAAACAAGCTTTTTCTTTTCGCTACTCACTCACAACACTTTGAATATTTACACTCTCTTTTAGAGATTTTTCAGTAAATTTTGCGAGCTTAAAAGCAGTTTGATTTTTACATTGGCTAAAGACGGTTTAACCTGCTCGCAAAAGGCCGGTGCAAATTCGTTTAATATTTTAGTTATTTTTTTCGCATTCTTACGGTAAAGTCAGTTAGATCTAACTTAGATGAGATCTTTTCAATTTATTAAGAGTAATTAAATTAAAAACAAAAAACAAAAGAGGTGCTATAAAAAATATTTATTTTTTTCTTAATACGGATGTAAAAGTGCTGAAATCAAGTGTGAATTAAAAAACTTCTCCAGCTTAAAATAATAAAAAATAAAATCGAATTAAAAGTGAGTTTAATATTTAGTTGAATAAAAAAAGAAAAAAAAATAAAACGAAAATGTTATAATTCTCAACTCAATGAAAGAAATAAATCAAATTACATATGTATGTGCGCAACATGAAAGAAGTGTTAATGATGGGAATTTTTTTTTTCGACTGCTAAGAATAAATTTTAAAGAAGCTTCAAATAGAATACAATAAATTCTTTAAACGACTTTGAACCCTTTTTGCAAATAAAAGCTAAATTAAATATTTTGTTTAACATTATTTTTTTAATTTGTATATTTTGAAAATTGTTTTAAATAAAAATTAGGCAAATCTAAACAATTTATAGCCTTCTAGTCAATTGATGATTCATAGACAAATATAAAAAAGTAACTTACTAGAACAGGAATATAAAACTGAGTATTGTATTGTTAAATAAGAAAATAAGAAAAAACTACGTAAGTCTAATTTTGTAAGTTTTTCGATATAGTTGTTCGTTCCTTAAAAATTTGTAATAAAATAAAATAATTTTAAACACTTTTTGGCCTAATATATTTATAGTTTTTGTATTTATTAGGAGTCTATTTATAAGCATTAAATTCTAGTTATTAGTTTTCTGAGCAGCAACGAAATGCATATACATATGTAGAGGTGCTGAATCAAACAAAAACAAATTATTTTAAATAAATAATTTAAAAAATGCCTGTAAAGAATGTATTTTCAAGAAAACACTTTTTCATAAATTCAGATTTTGGGTGTCTTGTTTGATTCCATGTGAATTAATAGGCTTCATTCTATTAAGTTAGTACCTAAAGCTCAAAGCATATTTTTTTACAGATTCATAGGCTCAATAGTATAAGCTTCTGTATTCAGCATATCGCCATATAATATCCAAAAATATTGTTTATAATATTACTAATTAAGGAAAATCTATTCACGCAAAATACTTTTATAATATATATATATATATATATGTATTTAGTTCAAAAGTTCCTTTTTTTTAAAAACAATTTAAATATTTAAAAATCACTTTTATTCAAAAAGTTTCTTTAAAAAATTTGCTTTTAAAAGTTAAGGTACTTAAAACGTGCACGAAGGGTTCCGCACGGATACTACATATCTAATACTATACGAACTTTAGCCTAGATAATATAGATTTCTTGGATTTTAAGCGTTTTTTAATTTGGCGTTTTCTTTGCGTTTTTGCTGTTTTTTTCGGTTTTGGAAATTTTTTTAGTTTATTAAAGGTATTCATTCACATCAGTTTTTATCTTGTTGGAAAAATCGAAAAATGTAAAATTTTTACAACAAACATAGGAAAAAAATTCCATCTAAAGTTGAGTTTTTAAATTCAACTTTTGGTGAATATTTTTCCCTGTGTTTGTTGTAAAAAATTACATTTTTCCATTTTTCCAACAAGAAAATAACTGATGTGAATACATTTATTGTTTTTTTTAATTTTGGGTAATTTTCCATTTTGGCGACTTTTTGTTATTTTGGCGATTAATTAATTCTGGCGATTTTTTAGATTTCTAGCGATTTACTTTAGTTTTAGATTTTTTTTAATTTGGCGATTTTTAACTTTTGTCGTTTTTTATTTTGGCGATTTATTTTAACTTCAATTTTTTTTATTTGGAGTTTTTTTTGTTTCTGTGTTTTTTTGGGGGGTTTTTTGACGATTTTTTTTTCGGTTTGCAGATTTTATAATTTTGGAGTTTCTTAGTTTTACCGTTTTTCAAAATTAAAACAGTTTGCCCTTACGGTTTCCAAGATACAGCTAGTTGTCAAAATTGCAGTCAAAATCATATTAACTGATAGAACAGCCTTTAATTTATATTTTTTAAATTTTAGTGTTAATGGTTGAAGTCTGTATAAAAATACACTAACTTTACAAATTTCAAGTGTCTATATACTTATAATTTATTTATTGGAACATATTATATAAAATAAATTTGCATAATATGGTGTTTCACAAATATGGGTGGAGGAACTAGACCATATGCCCAAGATGTTACTTTAAAAAAGTTTTATGACTGACTGTATGCGACCTATGCCTTCACATAGGAAGTAGCAACAAAAACTCGCAAGATTATACTGTTAGCCGTGGCAGATCAGTCAACCAGTGCGAGCGAGACGAAAGCTCTCGAAGGCCAAACAACACACAAACGCCTGACCGCACTTAGGAAATAATTACGATGACGCGAGAGATGTTCTCCAACCCAGAGCTGCTTAACGGCTCAAGTGTCTATATACATATGTACATATAATTGTATGTATTTTACATAGCATTTTAACATATTTCGTTGCTCGTTTCGGAACACCCTTTAATTTTAAACTCATGTACTTATTGTTGTAGCGGCAAAAGTTCAACATACTTTGTCCAAATTTCAGTTCCGTAGCTCTTACGCTTCCTGAAAAAATAGCCTGTGATGGACAGACTGACGGACGGACAGACGGACTGCGTAGAGAAAACAACCGCGTTTCTTTTCACCTTTGGTTTAAGGAACATTAAAAAAGTACCCGGCAATAAAATATCTGCTTAAAAAAAAGTTTCTTAACGTAAAAGTACCTTAAAGCCCAACCATAATATGAATAATCTAGCTTAAGCCAGTTCAAGCAACTGTGCGGTTACATATGAAACGTATGTGACAAACTTTAATGCACTTGATGAAGCTTTTCGTCAATTTTCGTCAAATATTAGTTGCTTAAGCGTAGTGCCAAACTGAAAGCACATTTCGTACAGAAACAACTGTTTGTGCAATTTTTAAACTCTAGCAAACAGGAGCAGAAAATATTCCTTCATTTTTCATTTTAAGCTCATGGAATAAAGTAAAATTTTTATTTGTATTTATTATTTTACAATATACATATACACACATACACATGTGTTTACTTATGTTGTTACATGTGTTGCACTTTTTAGTAGGCAAAATAAATAAAACATGTAATAAGGTGATATATATAATTATTTGTGAACTTTTAATAGATAAGGACATTCCAACAAGTTAATTTGATTGACTTGCATGCATTTAGGAGTTGTGAGAAGAAATAAAATCACTACAAATTACATCTGAGTTGTTTAAGCATTTGACAGGCTGATCGTTCAGTTCTGACATTAACTTAACTTATAGTTGGGACTTAACTCATTAAAAAGGTTTATTTAAATAAAAAAACTTTTTTTGTTAAATTAAATAAATTTTTTTAATAAAGAAAAAATTATGACAAGTTCTTGTTTTAATAAACCCGTTTTTATTTTAATGTTTTTCTTCTCACGTTTTAAACTTTTTCGAAATTTGTTATTTCGCTTTACGAATTAAGTAAATTAATACAAAATAAGTTTTGTTTTTATATACTAAAACAGACTTCTTTAAAATAAATTTGCGTCATATAAAAAGCTTCTTGCAAAAAAGAACTTACCTAAAAATCATTGATTAAAAAAAACTATATTTTAAGACCGCACTTTTTTTTAAAGAGAAGTAACACTCAGGCAATGAATGTCTACTACTATTTATAGGTGTAACATTTTTTAGAAAAGGGTTAGTGATGGAGAATACAGGTGGTGAAGGGCGAGATAAAAAACAGCTTCATTCTTTTTACAACTCCGCTTTTTGCACTTTTTTTAATAATGCAGTAATGCAGCGCCTCTGGTGTTAAATGAGGCGTATTAATTTTTTTTGAAGCTGTATTTAGTAATCATTTTCTCGGTTATTTTACTTCGCCGATTATTATGCTATATAACAAAGGAGGGCGCCCTGATGTAACATTAGGATTAGTATCTATCTGCTGAAGTCGGTTAAGTTCAATGACCAGTGACTATACCTTCATCACTTGAACTATCATACAACAACTGACACAAAGCGACACTAATGCACATCAGAAAAAAGCGTGGTGTTTTTATTTTAATGACTGTTGTATGCAGAGATAGAACACAGTACTTCAGCCAACACCACCCTTTTTTTTAAAGCATCTTAAGAAAATTACCGGTTCAAAAAAGCTGGTTTAAAAAAATTAATTGAAAATACATATATATTTTTATTAAAAAATTAAGATCGCTTAATTTTCAGGCCATCTCTGAAGTTTTCCACTAAGCCACAAAATATTGTCAAATTTGCGAAAGGGCAGTAAACATCTAAAATCGATTTGACAAAGACTTGAAGTTGTTAGGATAATACCTGATTTGAGCGAATTGGCATCAATCGTAGTTTTATTTTGAGGTTAAAAGCTGATTAGATTTCAAGCTAACTATATCGCCCATGTAGTTCAAAGATTGTTTAAGAATACAGTTTTGTAAACATTTGATCTTCGAACATTTTTGAAATCAACCGTACTTAAAATTAAAGTCTTTCGAATATGGCAAATTTGATTCCAATTATGAGATGTTTAAATATGTGTTTACATTCTCATGCACACATAAAACAATATCTACATTAGAGACTAGCGAATGTCAGTTAGCGAATGCAAATGCCAAAGCGAAAAATAAATTTAATTGAGCAAATATTTATTTATTTATGGCAAATATATGTTCATAAATTCTTACTAACTAAAAATAAAACTGTAAGTAAAATTTTAACTTCCTAAATGACACAGAAAAATGCCGAGACACCCCAACTTAATTTTGGTGCATATAACCCAGTGGTATAATTCGTTTTGAAAGATTAGGTCAAAATCAAGAGATATTCCATTTTTAGGGTTCCGTACACCAAAGGTGAAAAGGAACCCTATTGTTTTCGCTATGCTGTCCGTCTGTCCGTCTGTCCGTCTGTTCGTTTGTCCGTCACACGGTATTTTCTCAGGAACCTGACATTTGGACACAGTATGTAGATACTTGGCCGCTACAACAAAACTAGCAACGAAAAATGTTAAAATCCCATGTAATATACATACAATTGTATGAACATATGTATATTGAAACTTGAAAATTGTAAAATTAGTGTATTTTTATACAGACTACAACAATTAACACTAAAATTAAAAAAATAAAAATTAAATTAAAGGGTGGTCCATCAGTTAATGCAATTTTGACTATGTAATTTTGACAATTTGCTATATCTTGGAAACCGTAAAAGGCAAACACTTGAAATTTTCAAAAACAGTGAAACCAAAAAAGCCGAATATTATAAAATCGCTAAACCAAAAAAAAAAAATCGCCAAAAATTAAAGAAAATCGCCAAAACGAAAAAAATCGCCAAAATTAAAAAAAAATCTCTAACACTAAAATAAATCGACAAATTCGAAAAAATCGCCTAAATGAAAAAAAACGCCAAAACGAAAAAAACGCTAAAAATCTAAAAAAAATCGCCAAAACGCGAAAATGTTGCCAAAACTTAAAAAAAATTTAAATAAAAAAAAATCGCAAAAATGAAAAAAATCGCCAAAAATAAAAAATCGCCAAATTGAAAAAACGCCAAAAAACGAAAGAAATCGCCAAAACAAGAAAATAAAGTGTCAAAACTAAAAAAAGAGCTAAAACTTAAAAAATCGCCAAAACAAAAAAAAAAAAGAAAATACCCCAAAAACGAAAAAAAATGCCAAAACTATATAATTATTATATAGGATGAAGTTTGTATTAAATTACATATCTAGTGTTCGTACGGAACCCTTCGTGCGCGAGTCAGAGTCGCACTTTACTGAATTTATTAATTTTGTATTTGCTGTCAAGTGATTTGTTGGTGTTTTAAAGGAATTATATCAAAATCTCTATTAAAATGACTTTAGCTTTTGCTTATTTGTCAAATTTGAACTCTTATAATAATTTTCTTCCACTATCCGGCTAGCACACTTCATTTTTTTTAACTTTTGTTTACTAATTAATTCATATTTGCCGAATTTCATGAATTTTTTGTAATATTATTTTATAATATAATTGATAAAACTAGACTTAATAGTGCAACAAACTGAAAATAGTTGCATCTTATACACCTGAAAATAGACGGCTTTTATTGTTAGAGTTAAATGTTGACAAAAAAAAATATTGTGTTATTTCAAAAAACTTTTCGAAGCCTTTTTCCATGTTTAATATAAAAATAGCTTGATAGATAGATAATACAAACTTAAAAATAGAATTTCTTTTGATTTTGACCTAATCTTTCAAAACGGAGTGTACGGTATCTCTGTGTCTATCCTTACAGTGTAATTAGAAAAATATTTGCTAACATCGCTAGGTTTTTGTTTCAATTTGATACGTATGCCAACTTATTTATAGAACAGTTTTCAGCTTGAATTATAGAATCCTTACTTGTGAGTATGAGTGCGTACTCTTTTCATAATTGCCTAAAATAATTTTTCTTGTTTTTCACGTTTGTTAATTGCAAACTACCCGTATTTTCGCAAAAGATCTGCAATATTTTCTTGAATATTTCAAGTGAATACTAGCTTTGAAATATTGGCATACATTTCAGCACATGTAAATGCGAACATTTTTGATACTACTAATGGATCTCTCATGAAAATAGTTAGAATCCTGGAAGAATGAAAATTTTCATACAAAATGGAGTTCTGGCAAGACTACCTCATTTAATATATTTGATATTAAAATTTAAAAATAAATACTGTTTCTTAAAAACTTATACATTTCAAATATAAGAAAATTTTTATTAAATATGTATACATATTGTATCTGCTAGTACATGATATTTTGATTGGTATTGATTACACTGTGTAACAGTTTTTTGACCAAATGTATCTGATACTCAATCCTAATGTAAAATTAGGATTCGGTTCGCTGAATCCGAAGATGAATTCGAAATCGTCGAAAGTAGAACAGTTTTTGAGATATAGCCAAATTACAATTTTTAGGTTTTTAAAAAAGATGATGTGGCTTAAATGCAAATATCTTAAAAAATATTCGTCGTTTTATTCACCTTTTTTTTCATTAAAAGATAGGAAAATTACTAAAATAAACAGACATAGCATGTCAAGATTAGTCAAGAAATGATGGAGATACAGTGCACAAAATTTCAAACTTCATTAAAAATTTTAGGATTTTTTTCCATAGGACATTAACTAATTTTAATACAAATATTTTGCGCTCTACAAGGTCCAGCTTGGTGCCAAAATGACACAGCTACAGAAGATTTAGTGAATTAACCCACTTTTCGGTTTTAGTTAATTGTTTGCTTAATTTTTTGATTCTCTTGAAACACCGAATTCATATTAAAAAAAAAAAATAAAATGCATAGTGCAAAATGTGAATTTTTTGCCAGAACAATCCAAACAAGTTTTGCTATGCTTGTGGAGTTTATTGTTTTTTCAAGCCAATTACAAAATGCATTTTCGCTGTATTTTAAAGTCAATCCGGAAAACATTTTGAAATCTTGGACCCCAAATAGTATGTGCAATTCCTGCAAAAGCTCGTTTAACTATGTGGATATTTATGTTAACATTAATTTGTATGTCTCTCTTAAAAAAAAAGAGTTAATATGTCTTTAAAAATACATCTTCTGCATTCACATTTAAATTTCTTCCCAAATAACCTTGGCGATGAAAGCGACGAGCATGGTGAGCGTTTTCACCAACAAATACAAGAAATGGAACGTCGGTATCAAGGGGGCGCATGATGAGGCGATGTTGCGCGACTATTATTGGTTCCTTGTATTTGTCCTTGACAAAGAGACTCAGCAGTTTTAAGCCATTTTTAATTTAATTGTTACCTATATATAAATATTTCTATATTTACTTGTTTTTTTTTTTTTTTTTAAAGTGGGATAATTCAATTAATGTTCTGTAACCCAGCAAAAAATTTCAAAAAAGGTAATCGAGTTTGGAATTAAGCATTTTTGGTGGAAGCACTTCCCTACTGGATTACCAACTTAATGATTTTAACAAGGCGTGAGACTAAAATAATCGATTCTTGAGAAGTACTTACGTTTTTTTTATTTGTCAACATTTCACGTAATCTATTTCGTCTAAAAAAATTATTCTCTTCATTTAGCAACTTGTACGTCATTTTTTGTAATTTTAGGTAATGTGATTTGTAAGCGAGTAATGAAAATTGGCAATCAGAAAAGTAAGTCATTATATGGCAAGTAGTTCTAATGGTAATGTGTAAATTTTTGCTTGGAACTTTATCATTTTTGCACCGATCTGTATTTTATTGAGTACATAATGTTTCTATTAAAATAATCTAACGTGATAAGTATTACAACTTAGCAAAAATTAGTTATTTAGTGTAAAAAAACCAAGTTAAAAAGCCAAAATTGCAAAAAATCAAAAATTTTTTTGGGAAATTTGAATTTTGTTCCACTGTACTTCAGTCATTTCTTGATCAATTTTTACGAGCAACCCATGGTTGTTTTAATAATTTTACTTTCTTTCAAGTGGAAAAAATTATTTAATACTTACAAAGATTCTTTTATTAAAGTGATATTATCTTTTTTAAAAACCCAAATAACGGTAATTTTGCAATATCTTGAAATCTGTTCAACTTTTGACCATTTCGAATTCAGATTCGGATTTGGTAAAAAATTTTACATTAAGATCATGTGTCAAATTCATTTTATCACGATTTTGTTGAAATTTTGTTTCACAGTGTTATTGTGTGGAGTGTGATGCTATCAATTTCTTAGTTTTATTTCTGCTAAAGTCTAACAAAATTACATATATTATTTCAAAATATTATAACGTAGTGACACTGTAGCCGTTATAATTAAAGTTTTTCTAAAGACAAACTGCCTTATTTACAAAAAAAAAATATTATTGGCTTTGTAAAGGTAAAATTAAAGGTAAAAATTTTTATGGAAATCTATATAATTTTTTATAAATAAGGCTGAAATAATATTCAACACTTGCTCAGTATCTACAAGGGAAATATTTTGTTTGTTAAGTGAAAACAAAGAAATCGTAAATATATATTCAATATGGTAGTCTAAATTTATTTAATACATTTGCCAAAGTGGTTTACTCATATTTTATAAAATATATGCTTTCAGTGTTAGTATAAGACTAAAACAATATTATATAATCGGCAGCTCAAAAGCTACAATTAAAGATTATAGTAATTTTAAACTCTAACATCGAATTTAAAAACTCACCTAAACGAAAATTGCCTCTCCAATCTTTATAAAAAAAAAGTTAAATTATACATATTTACACGTATTTTTCTTAAACTTTACAAAGTGCAAAAGTATCGTATTAATAAGTAAATGTCTGCAACAAGACCGCTGCTTATCTCACTTATTAACAAATTAACAAATGAGTATGAAATAATAATCCAATTAATAAACAGCAGCTAGAAGTTAAAATTATTGTATAACAGCTACACAGCCGATAACAACAACAACAATAACAACATCAACAACAGCATGTGCTCTTATGAACAGTCGATGTAGAATGTGAAAACAGGTATTTTTCTAATATTTTATTTATGTTTATTTCAGTTCTTAAAGTTAGAAATCTCTTTTAGATCTTAATAAGTTGGCAAATCATAAAAAACACTCATAAATTTTCATTGCAAGAAATTTTATTTCAACCAGAGAATGCACCTTCCGGCATTATTAAAGTAACTTTTCGATTACAAAATAAGTTTGTTTATTCACTTTTTAAGTAATGTACATACACACACATGCATACACACATACATATGTACATATGTATGTATAATGTGTGTAATTGTTTATTATAAATTAGTAAGTAGTTCGTTGTTGTTTAAATCTTTAAAACAAGTTTGCAGCTTAAGTCTTTTGATTTAGCTAGCGCTGCTGCGGCTGCTGCTGCTGCTGCTGCTGCTTGTGCTTTCGACACTCCACTTTGTCAATACTGTCGCAGAGCATTCTATTTTCATATTCATACATTTATATTTTGTTTTAAACGATGTCGTCATATTTTATAAAGCTCTTGTGTAACTAGATTGTCATTTTGCCATGAAATTTGAATTTATATTAATAATTTATCGATATTTATTATTGTTTTTTGGTTTTGTAGATTAATCGCGAGCCATTTATTTTGCATTTAGTTACAAAGACTTTGTAATGATTTGCTCTTTTCAATTATATTTAATATAACTTATATGCTCTTTATAAGGCAGCATTTTAATTGTGTAGTTTATAGCTTGACATCATACAATAACAATTTTGAAAGAAACCAGTGCCACTCAATATATCACTATGAGCTTAAAATTTTATAAACATGTTTAATATTTCACGAATTAAGTGCAAAGTATTTAATTTGTTATAGGCAACTTGTTCAATATCTTATTAGGAATTGCCAAATTATACTTGATTTTTTTATTGTTAAGAGTAATAATTTATAATTATCCAACTTAGGGCCATTATTATAACTTGACGATAAAGTTATGGATAGTTAATCCACTAAAATCTTTGTACTTATTCGCAAATAAAAATATTGTAAATAGAAAATTTTGCCGCAATAAATGGGGAATTAATTTTTTATTTGCAAATAGGTATTTCACAAAATCCATTCCTGATTAATACACTATTCTCAAATAAAATGCTTGAGGTTGCCACGCTTTCAAATGTTTGATAGCAAAAAACGAAAAAATACGAGTATTAGACAAAAACATTAGGTCTGTTCGTTTACTTTGCCAGCAGAAACTAGGAAGAAGAAAGTAAGGCAGAAATTTACAAAATTATTATCCTAAATATGGAAAAGTAACTGAACGCCTTACTTGTAAAAAGTTGCATGAAAATCAGAACCATGGATGGAAGTCATGATACAATTGTAATTTTTATGATGTATTTTGCTTGATAATATTTTAAACTGGGTTGATTTTTAGAAATTGGCATTTAATATGAAATTCTTTACACAGTTTCATGTATTTTTACTATTTTTATGCATTTTTTATAATTTTTCAGTCTTATCCATTAACAAATACAAAAATGCACCTTCCATCTCTGATCATATATGTGAAACAAACAAAATTATTTGCCATTAAAATTCAATTTATGTGGCCTAATGAAAAAGTAAATAAATTAAGAAAAAATGCTTTTAATTTGATAATTCTTGCAAGTAGTAATTTGTAAGAATTTTTTTTGTCTCCCAATTTTTTTTCTCTCTTTCGACGCTCTCTCCTTGCAAACCTTTTGAGTGAATGAACACTTTCCAGTAACAATTGTTACAAATTTGTAATAATTTTAGTAAATGAACAAACCTATTCATAGAAGCAAGTAATGACAATTAAAACAAATAATTATTTGTTATTGTGAACATTCACACCATATTATTTTTTCGACATAAGTAAGTTCTGCAGAAGTGCTACCGGGCTTGGGTACTTTCGCTATGCCGTATAAACAGTGAGTTAATTTATTTGCAAATATTTTTATTTGCGTATAAGCGTAGTATATAAGTAACCTTTATTACAGCTGCCCGATAAAATAAATAAACAAAATGTTTGTTTGGTGGCAACATTTTTGGCGATACTGTGGATATTGATTGTTAGCAATAACTAGTGGCAGCTTGCTTTTATTTATTTGCCAAATTACAAACACCAATAGGAGTGTTTATTTGCTTTATTATTATTTTTTATAGTTATTTTTTATTTTACGCCCATAAAACATATATAAATAAGCTATTTTCCATTCCTGATCAGATATGATAAGAAAGTCTTCAATAATTGTACTTCTTTGACTGTAAAATTGTATATATCTGGTTTAGTAATGAACCATAAATTAACAAAATATGCTTTCTTTCTAACAAATATTCTTTTTAATAAAGAAATGCACATTTGTTTTATAGAACCGCAACAATTTTCATTAAATGAACACACCTATTATAAATTCTGTTTAAAACTAAAAAAAAGAATGGTAAGACTGTTGTAAATATAGAAATGGTCAAATTGAGCTTTCATTACAAAAAGCTTTCAGCAAATTGAAATAAGGTGAATCAAAACAATTCACATATTCCATTTGCAACAATGGCTAAGTATATAAAGTAGAAATCTACATCAACTGACACCACACACAGTGGACCAAACACAAAAGAACGCTGATGATGAAGGTTTAGTGGCCTTTGAAAATGGCTGGCTGGCTGTTACGTTCAACTATGTGTTGTCAGAATATTTACAACTAACTTTGGTGTTATTTGTTCATTAATAATTATAACATGCAATTTGGCTTAAAAAGCGATACTAACTTTAGCCTATTCAAATCAAAAATATAGAAACAAATTAAGGTCGAAAAATAATAATTAAATTAATAAAAAAAATAATTTGATTTAATTAATATTACCTGGAAAAAATCTAAGCAACAATTTATCTGCTCTTGAAAAGGAAATGTTGCCATTACTTTTCAGCACTTCAATCTTCACTTATTTATTTTTTGTTTGATTTAATATCGACGTTCTTTATTAAAAAATGAGCAATGTCTTATTTAATGCGAAGAAGTTAAATCTTTATTACTTTTCACACTATTTTGCCTGCACAAGAATGCGAAGCAACAACAACAAAAACTCAAAATGTTAGCAAGTTTGCTTCTTAAGTCTTTCGTTTTGCTCTAATAAAACAACAACTCGAACTATACTGTTCGCAATTAATTTTAGTTATAATTTTATTAACACTGTTTTCACTTTTTTTTACAAAAAAAAAAAATTTTTGAACTCTGGGACGAGTCCTTTTTACTTTTCATATATTCTCCCCTAAAAATGTCGCATTGTATCAAATAATGTATTTATTAAATTGCTGTTAAACAACATTTATTTCCACTTCATAAAATTATAATCAGTCGATATCAACAGCAGCCAAACACAGTGTGACAACAACATCATAGGTAAACATTATTTAATGATTTTAACAAGAAAGACAACTCTAAGCAGACAGTCTGCAAAAAAAAAAGTGAAACAAACTATATAGGAGGCTCTGCGGCAGACAGTGAGTAGCAGCTAGTTGCGACTAGTAGTCGTTGGGCCTCCCTTTAACACCAACTGTCACCTAAACTTTGACAGTGTATATATTATGTATTTATTTTTTAGTGTTGACAGCTCTCAACTCTTGGATAGACTGACTAAATGATCGCCTGACTTTCCGCCTAACTGGTTGTCTGCCTGATTGTTCACAGAAATAAGCTCAACTTAGTCTCTCCGCACAGATGTGATAAACATTGTCAACTCAACAAACTGTGTAAACAAATAAACACATGACTTTGTTTTCTTATTTTACTTTCATGTCTTCGGTTCTTTGTGCATTCTTGCTACTCTTTTTTGTGTAGTTCTTCTCCTAGAGACAGACTAAATGTCTAGTGGTCAAGTCGAATTTGTCTACTCGTTCTACTTTGTATGTGTGCTTTATTTCTTTCTCACTGCGTTAACATATTGCAAGCTAAAGTTAAAGTTTCTTACTAGATTTTTTATGGGTTTCATCCATTATAAATGGCTTGTATTGTGCAAAATCAGCTTAAGACATGCAGAGATTTATTTCTGTGTGTGCTACGACAAATAAGTTAAGTCAAGTGTGTCATTTGTTTGAGTTAGTTGAGTTGTGATTCTTACGGCTACCAGCAGGATAAACTTTACTTAATGGCACATGGTGACTTGTCTGGGAATATGGGAAAAATGCTTTTAAGAATATTAAGTCAACTCGGATGCGTTCAACGCCTTCTACTATAAAAATATTTTATATTAAATAGCAAGAAATCTAAATTGGTGCAACATTTCAGCAACAATTACTGCTTTCCAGAAGCGTTTTTGTAAGGAAGACATTGTTACAGAATCACTTGCTGTTGCGCATGAATAACGCATTTTGTTTTTGTTACAGATGAGCCAGCTACATACAAGCAATATATTTATTTAGCTTCCCGAAAGCTATGAATTTTTTTTGTCTCACTAAAGTTCTTCACAGAAGTAATAACATATAATTTTTGTGAGAGTCCGCCTTACATTAATGCTTTTCAGAAGCATTTTTCTAAGCTTTTGTTATCAAGTAAGCAAAACATTGCTTTCCTCAGTTGTTAGTGCTTCCAAATCAGAAGTTTTTTCGCTGAGATATAGAAGATTAGCAAGCTATAATTTTATTGCTGTCATGTGTTTCAGTGCCCTCTTGGACAGTAGGCAGCATACTAGTCTAGTAGTCGAGGGATTGTAAGTTAAACTTTAACGAGATACTCTGGGTATTTCTCCAGACAATTCAAAGTATCTTTGCAATTTGTGTTTATAATATATCTTTTCAAAAAATTCTTAACCAGTTGCAGCTAGAGTCGTGCCTTTCAAAATTTAATAAACCGATTTTCACAGAAAAATTTAAAAACAACATTCAATTTAATGAAAAAAGAGCATTTAATTACAAATTTATTTTTTTCAACCAATCACGAATTAATTACTTTTGAAAATTGCTCTGATTTAATTAAAAAAAATTCACTTGTTTTTGGTTAAGTACGTCTAGATTTATTTCGTTGCTACTCGAGCAACATATCTGTCGACTTCAACCACAATTCCGGGGAAAAAACTTACATAATCCCAAAAAAGAATATTTACAATTAATTTTGGTGTCATTTATGCCTTAAAAATAATCATACATAGTTTGGATTACAGTTCGGTACAAACTTTAGTTTAATCGAGTCACAAATATCGAAATATGATACATATGTCGTTACCTTAATATAGAAAGACCCTAACTTATTATTTTTTAGAAATCGAAATCTTTGCATTTTTCGACAGATTAAATATTCTTCTATCCAAATATACAAAAACCTTGACTTCGAAAATATAATGAGTTGGGGCATTTCTATATTAAGGTAACGATATATTATTCATAATAAGGGTAGACAAAAAAGAGAAACATTTCTACAGAAACTTTATTCATGATTGCAATTTTAGGAAAAACGTGACTATAAAAACCCTTTGGTTATTGTAATTACACAATTTGAAGATTGAAAAAATGGGCGTAGTTACGCCCATTAAAATTTAATATTTTATTTTAAGTGGTTCTACTTTACAAATTTTTACAGGACTTCACACGCACCCTTAGCTCTGAAAAACATGCAAACTTGCATTTAAAAAATAGGCGGAGGCACGTCCATTAAAATTTAATTTTATATTTCACGTACTTCTTATCTTCTTCTATCAGATCTTTGCATTGAAGTAGTTTTTATTTAAATTCAACTAAAATAATTTTCTGGTGTTTCTTAACTTTGGTAGGCGAAGTTTTTCAAACATCCTAAATTTGTGTTGTTTTTGGCAATTAAATAGAGTAGAACTGACAAATTCACACCACGTTTCGGGAAGTATTGGTATGCACAATTTGTCTGTTTCATACACAGAACAAATTTGGCTAACCAAGCCTGCCCGTTCAACTATTACAACCTCATTATTAAAGTCAAAACACGTAGTTTAGTGGATATTCAGGGTGGCTGATGAATTTTGCTACATTAAGAAACTGGCATAACTTTTTTTGTAATGCGTGAAATTAATTCAATGTTTTTTTTTTTTCATTTCAAAGCCCATTGAATTGTATTAAAGGTAATTGAATTACTCTTAAAGACAATTGTAGTTGAATGCCAGCTCTGCTCGTTGATGCAGTTGGGACATCATAACACAGGAAAAACTAAATTTCATTTTCAGTAACCAAATTCGTTGAATCAGTAAATATTTTATTTGAATGCGGTCCTACAAATAATTTTGTAAATTCTGATAAAAAGTTTGTAAAAATTTAAATTAATCATAGTTCGACTGAGAGAAAATGTTATTTCAGTGTGTTGGTGTTTATCTTGCTTGCTGATAAGAACAACGTGCTGTTGTGCGGTTGTTGTTGTTTATTTTGATTGATCGTGTTGTATATATGTAAATGCCGAAAAGTAGCCGACAAATGTCGTGGCCTGTTTCTTCTCCACACAGTTTTTTGGCACAAATTAATTTAGTGGAATAGTACAGAATATTTACTGAAACTAAGTTTGATTTCAAACAAATATTTGTTTAAAAATTTTTTGCGAATAATTTTTTCTGTGTAACAAAACGTTGTTCATCACTGCCCGCAAAGTTGATGTCGGAATTGCATCTATTTGCGCAGTTGAACCATCTTGTTGAAAACACACAGAGTTGAAAGGAATTCTCTTTCGACATAGTTCCTGCTAAAAAATTCTTTTAGCATGCTTAGGTAGCGGTCTCCATCAACCGTAATGCTATATCCGTTTTGTTCAAAAAAGTATAGATCCACAATACAGCGTGAAGCAACTGCACAGAGCACTGTGACGCGAATTGGATGAAATTCCCTCTCATGCTGTTGAAACCACTCGATATGCGACAATTTCGTTGGTTTACATTACCGTTCAGATCAAACTGAGCATCATCAGACATGAAAAGATAATTAAATATTCACTTGGTAGCGGCTTTCATTTCATTTAAGGTGATATAACTATTATGTAAATCAAGATTTTCCAATACTTAAAAAGCATTTAATAACAAATTTTTGACAGTATATAAAAGAAATGATCATATTTCGAAATAAAATCATCGAGGTGCGTTTGAATACCAAATAATCTGAGGCTTTCTTAAGCTATAGAGTTAGACGGCTTAAGATTCCATATAAGTGTATTTTATTTTTCACATATTTATACCCAACAGATTTCTATGGAACCTTACACATACATACATATATATATCTACATTGGACTGTGAAATGAACGTAATACACATATCTATTTTACTTAATTTCTCTACACCGATTTAAACAACACTCTAGGTATCCAATAGGCATAGAGTTTTATGAGGATGGATCAATAAGTCCACGACTGTTAAAATTTCTCGCCTCTGAAATGAAATGACAGTACTGTTTCTATCAACAGATAACTCTCAATGAATTTCTGTCAAAACTTTAAAAAACTAAATCATTTAGTTTATGTTTTACAGCCGTTGATAGCAGACTATCTCGTGATTTGAGAAAAAATTAGAAAAAGTCAATTTGGTTTAGTCAAATTTGTCTCTGTTGATCAAAACATTCGTTCACATATTAAGAAATAATCTCTTAGCTTTGCCAAACACCATGAAGACTATTCAGCATTAGTTTCAATGGTTAAAAAATGGTTTACTAAGTTGTAGGTTGGCCTTACCATCACGGAAAATATTGAACGTTCTGGGCGCACAATTAAGGTATCTACATCGGAAGCAGTTTAAAATTCACTGACGGACTTGTTGACCAGACCTCGTATTTATTTTTAAACAATCGCAAAGTGATCTTATGATAACATATATACATAGTAGAGAGCTGCGTAAACAGTCTTGAAATGTAAAAACGTCATGATTTTTAAATGTATTCACGTCGCATATATTATACTAAACCAATAATAAATGCTGTCGTACTATAAGCGAAGCACGATGAATGTATTGGTGTATGTGTATATCAGTTGTAACAAGCGATGTCGCAAGACAGCTTGCTTGTAACAAACACTCAAAAGAAGTACTGTTGATTAGTGTATGCTTGTTATTTTTCATATTGTACGTTTAAGTATGTGTGTAATATGTAGATAGTAAGCTATTATCTAGGCGCACGCCAGTGCGCCAGGCCAAGTTCTGGCCAATGCACGTAGTGTGTATATTTACAGGAAGCCATTCGAGCTGCTTTTACCCCCCTCATAACTTTGTTCCCCGCGACCGTAAAATTATGAAATTTAGAATAAATTCATGTAACCTCATATGCAAAGTTTGAAAGTTTTACAGTGAAAGGTTCCGGAGATATGAAGGTGCAAAAAGTGCATATTTTAAGACATACTCACTGACTTACTGACCTACTGACTCACTCAATAATATTATGAAGCACTTCCGCTATAGCTAGAGATCTAAAATTTGGTACACAAGTAGATCTTGGTAAGCAATGAACTAGAAAAATCTGAAAACCCAAAAAATTTAACCAAGGGGCGGTGCTACGCCCATAAAAATTAAAATGTGCGCTATTCAGCTGAAATTTGCTGCAGAACTAGGTCTAGGTGGATAATAAACTAAGAAAAATTTAAAATCCGAAAATTTTGGCTAGGAGGGCGGAGCTACGCCCATAAAGGCTAGAATTAAAAAAGCAAATCTAAGGCGCTTAACGGAAGCTATTTTATTGAAATTCGGCATACATACTGGGATAGGGCAAGCCTAAAAATGTTTCTTTAAAGAAGTGGGCGTTGACACGCCCATACCGTTTCAACTTCATTTTCGTGTACTACGCCTCAGCATATTTAGATATACTATTTCTGTATGTATTATTATCCGTTTGCAACGAAACTTGACACAAATAATAAACACTGGCCGAAAAAATCTTGAGTTTGGAAAAGTGGGCATGTTTACGCCCATAAATATTAAAAATTAAAAGTTGCGCTAAGGAACTGAAATTGGATACACGAGTAGGTATAGGTCAGAAAACAACAAGAAAAACCTGAAAATCCAGAAATCTTAGTCTTAGTTTGATACACAAGTAGGTCTAGGTGAGAAACCAACTAGAAAGATCTGAAAAATCAAAATATATTACCAGAATGGGCGGGGCTACGCTACTATTGTTTGAACCTGAAAACTTACAGACTTATTTATAAATCTTATTAAGGCTTTTTAAGAAAAATTTCTTACGAAAATTTAGTGAAAACTTGCATATGTGTTACACGTATACAATACTTTAAACTATCACATAAAAAAGTGGGCGTAATTACTCCCATACAATTTTGGCCTTGAGTTTAATCTACTTCGGTCTAGCATATTTTAGAAGAAAATTAGCATGAATTATAAGCGCTGCTCACAGAAATATTGTGAGTTTAAAATAGTGGGAGGGGTAATGCTCATAAAATTATAAGGTATACTTCACGCTAGAGAGCTGAAATTTTATACACAAGCAAGTGTAGATGAGTAAGCCAATGGGAAAATCTTAAAATCTAGAAGTTTTATCCGCTAAAACTCTAATTCGCACTAGAGAGCAGAAAATTGGTACACAAATTAATCTAAATCAGAGATCACTAAGAAAAATCTAAGAAACCAGAAGTTTCAATCAGGGATTGGGAAAAAGCACTGTAAACTCAAAACTAAGTTTTTATTATTTTATTGAAACTTTTCATACACATTGAACTTATCCAAAGGAAAAATTTCCTGTTTTGAAAAGTGTCCGTGACTTCACCCATAAATCTTAGCTTTTTCCTTCATGTACTTCGGCTTAGCACTTTTTAGTCTATTACTCATGTATTTCTCAATAGCTTTTTCCTACAAAACTTTACATGAATCATAAGCACTAACAGATATAAAAGTTGGCGGGGGCAGGCCCATAAAAATTTTACGTATAGAGCTGACATTTTGTAAACAAATAATCCTAATTGATTCATTCAATCGGAAAATCCAAAAATTAATGCACCACCTACCCTATTCAAACTTTGCATGCACATTGGGCATATCCTTTTGATTTATGTACTTCGGCTAAGTAGACTTTAATATGTAAATATATTGGGAAAAAAGCCGGGATCACTCCCACTAAAATTGACGCTGTATTTTACATGTTTCTTTCCAGACGACTCTTACCAAATTGCGTACACACTGGCGACCCGTTGTAATAACACAATAATTCATTTTTACTCACGCTCTAACCCATTATTTTATGTAACTTTGCCATTTTTAAGTGGCAAAGTGATCATGAATAGAAATAAAACACACTAGAAATTTTAAGTGTAAAAAATTTTATCATAGAAAATTTTTCAAAAAGTATTCAGATCCTCACAAAAACATAAATGTGAAAAAGGGCCAAGTTCCTATAAAAAAAGTTCGGCCATTAAAAGTAGTGAGATATATGTACATTTTGACCAAGTTCTTGTTTGGTACAATACCTATCATTGAAATATGCTATGCATTATATAAATTTGTAATCGTAAGGTTGTCATATAATTTCTAGATAATCTGCTAACTTGGCAATATTTTTAATTTTCTAAAAAAGGAGAGAAAAATTTTTATTTGTTCATTTCTTTATATCGGTCAAAATGCTGTCAAGTTAGCAGATTATTTAGAAATTATTTATTTTTCACATTTATGTGTTTGTGAGGATGTGATTAACCGCATACAACTAATGTTAATGCATGTGTGTGCCTTTGCATGTGCGCAGAAAAATAAAAGATCATACTCACATACATGCATGACGTTTGTACACGCGCTCATGCGTAGAAAGAAGCAAGTATCACAAATTCTTCCGTCAGGAAGTGTTTTCTTCTTTACTCTTATACCTACAATACTCAAACAAATTTCTTGCAAACAATGTTGTTAACGTTTTTTTTTTTTATAAGATTTCGCTGTAGTAAAGCATTTGAAAAATCCCTCATGTCTTAAAAGTTCTTATAAGATATCTTATGCAGGAGACTAATACATAGATGTCTTGGTACATAATTCTCTTTTTTAGTCTTAACTGAAATATAATTAATTAATTTTAGCTTATAATTCCTATTAATATTTTTCAAGTAAGCATAATGAAATTTTTGTCTCTCTCTCTCTCTCTCTCTCTCTCTCTCTTTTTTCTTAAGTTACTTCTTATGCATAATTTCCTTCCATCCAAAATTCCTTAAAATGTCATTTGAACTATAACCTGAGGTAAGTTTTAAGCGCCATTATAAATAAATTTTAAGCGCCTTTGAAATTGATATGCATTTAAAAATAATTATCTCAGCAAAATAAAAACAATTTAAAAGCAAAAACCCGCTGCATACATATTTTTGTTCTAAATAACACGCAAAATAACATTTAAATCTTGTCGATAAACTAATGAGGCCCTTCAAACTGCAACAGCTCCCGACAAGAGAAAACTTCACAGCAATACTTGTGCACATATTGGAGCAATTAAAGACACTTTATCATTTTACAATGCTCTTAATTTTATTTTGTCTTTGCTTCTTTTGCCTTCCTACAATTTTATAGTTTATGGTATTATTAGCCCTAACAAAAAAAAATATTTGTATGTAAATATGTCTTCACTTATCTCGCACAGCAGCAAATACTGCATCGGCTGTGCTCAGTCAGTTACTGCTGCAACGTAATAAGTCCCACCAAAGTCATACGAGTACATTCAAGCTGCCACCATTTAAGAAGTTAAAGACTTTTTTATTCAAAGCAACCTTGACTTAAAGCCCTTAACCAAGAATTAAAAAAAATACAAACTACAAAAGCGGCAAACTACCAGGGAAGCTTTTGAGCACAAAATAGGCACAAGTTCACAAAAAAAAAACTACGCATATATTTAACAAGAATAAAAAAAATTGCTTAAACGACTTTTTAATGATAAAGTCATTGCTGTTGCTCTAAACACCGATAATCCTAATCACAACGGGTGTACTTTAACTTATTTTTTTTTTTCTTTCTATTCGGCACTACAAAAAGTGACCCTTTAAGATGAAGTAAAACAACTTACGAACTGGAAATATTTTCCATGACAAATCAAGGGCTGGAGTTGGGAAAGAGAAACGAATACAGAAGGCATAAGGCGGCATAAGACTTTTAAGAAAATTTAAAAAAAGTAAAAGAAATGAATTATAAATTGGTTAAATATCTATGAATATATTTGAATTGTTAAGGAACTAAAAGTATGTGCACGAATGAAAATAATTCTCATTTTCAGAACGTCTCAAGTATAAATGGTTTTATTAAAATATTTTCAAGGGCTTGCGATTTCTGTTGTAAATATAACAATTTTCATACCAAGTGCGTTATAACTTCTACGATGAGATATAAATAAGTATGTACACGGTTGTATAAAATTTATCTTATGTATATATACAGAAAGATATTATCATAATTTTCTTTTCTAAATTAATATCTTTGTCTGATATTGTGTCTGTCTTAACTACATAAAAATTATAAAATAGCATTAATTATTTCAATTAATTGACGCGTGTGAAAGTGAATTATAGTGAAATATGTCGTTAGTTGTGTTAAAGATTGTTAAATTCAAAAACATATTAATTCTCAATAATGTTTGGAAGTTTTTATGTAAATATTGAGTCATGTATATTCATATTTTTTATTTATCTTACATTTATTTTATTATATTTTGAACTAGAAATCATATTACTCTTCGAACTTCGTTCATTTCTGTATATATGATTTTATTGGGCTAAAGTTCGTATCGCTTTGTAAGTCGAATTACATGTGATAATTATTAATGAGCATATAACACCAAAGTTAACTGTAAATATTCTGACAAACACGTTGTAAAACGTAACAACTACCTATTTTCGAAGGCCACTACACCTTCATCATCAGCGTTCGTGAATCAGAAACACGTTTCACGAAATTTATTATGGTTTCTGAAATAATAAAGGCCTCATGTACTTATAAGCAAAAAATGGCATGAAGCAAGCATGAGTGACAACATTGAGCCAGGTGCTAACGAGTTCCTCCATATAATTTGACATTTTAAATCGACGCATAATGTAGCTTTAACTCACTATCAAATCCTAGCGTGGTTTTTAATGTAAAATTGTATGGCAAAAATCGTTAAGATCATATTCAATTTTGCTCCACTTATGCTAAATTTTTGCCTGTTTTTTCTTATACGTAGGGCCGTAAGTATTCATTTTGCTCCATATACCCTATCCACTATTTTTAGGTTTAATAAGCATTGTTTTGCTGTATACGCCACTGTTTGGCGATTGCGTCGAATTTTCCACACAAAAACGGACGAAGTAAAGTTAACTCTTGTTTGGCTTCATTTCTATAAGAAATATATATAATAAAAACAGAAAGTGTCATAAAAAAAATTCAACGGCGACTTTTAAGCAAAAATATCATCCATCACCCAGACTCAGCAAAATTACATGTTTTAATATAAACTTATTAAACACTAAAATAAAATACAAAGAAACCTTAATTAAGCATGTTTGAGTATAACAGAAAACATTTAATTTCATTTTTATATTAAATACACTTCAATTACATGTTTTTCTTGTGTAGGTATGTATGTAACGATACTTAAAAATATCACTGCGGTGACTTCTTGGTCGGCGTTAAACGATCGACTATTTTCTCTGAACAGTAAGAAAAATAAGCTTAACAATAAAATTCTCAATTCACAGTAGTCAGGTATACGTATGGAGCACAAAAAACTACTTTTTGAAAATAAATTGCGTATGCGGCATAAAACATAATTTTACCTTTATAGTTAAGTAATATTAACTTCTAACTTCATGCATGAGAAAGTTCATAACAATTTACACTTTTCTTTAAAACATGTGTTGGAAGCAGTGGTGTTAATCCAAAAGAAATTCTTAGGGTATTTTTTGAGAAAACTTCATGTAGGCCTTCTTTGTCGTTTTTTCCACTCCAACTTTGTGGCGTATGAGCTAAACCAATTCGGGGGCGACGATACGTGTATGTATACTTTGAATAAATGCCCTTAAAGGTTGGTTGGTACTCACCAGTGATTGGCAATGAATCATGTTTTCGCTATTCATACTGATGCTAGGAACACAACTGGGACGAACGATGAATTTTTCGGTGCGAACTTTCGTCATAAAAAATAAAACACATTTATTCATATGAAAATGAACACAACACCGCCATAGAACGAAATTAGTCGTGCGTGACGAACTCTGAGATAGATTTATTTCTATTTTGTACGCCGACGAACGACGAAAAAACAATTTTCTCTCACTCTCTTTACATACACAATAAACAGTGTGACCAGATTTTAAAATAAAATTAAGCTAAATCACGTATGTCTTTAATATATTTTTAGAGAATATGTAATTTGGATTAAAAAAGGCTAAAAGAGCTAAATAAGTTAAAAAAAAAACTAAAAAATAAGCTAAGGGCTTAATAAAAATTTTAAAGCTAAATCCAGAAGAAATGAGCTAAACTTAGCCCAAAATTAGCTAATATGGTCACACTGACAATAACCAACTTTATCAATTATAAGAGCTGAATTCGCTGAGTAAATTCGTCGTTATTGTGCTTCACACGACGAATTTATGCAGCGAATTCTTATCGACGAATTCTTCGACGTGGACGAAATTCGTCGTTCGACCCAATTGTGTTCCTAGTATGACTCATAAAATTTCAAACATAAGTGAGTAGACATCATTTAAAATCAACTACTCTGAGTTACGCACACTCACAATAATATTGATTTATAAGTATATAGGCCCAACTATAATATGAATAAGCTAGCTTAAGCAACTGTGCGGTTACATATAAAACGTATGTGGCAAACTATAATGTACTTAACAAACTTTTCGTCAAGTTTCGTCAAATGTCATTTGCTTAAGTAAAGTGCCAAACTGAACGCACATTCCGCAAGTAAACAACTGTTTGTGCATCTTTTAAACTCAAACAAGCAGCAGCAGAAAATATTCATTGATTTTAAATATTTTTTTATTGTTTCTTATTTTAAACTCGGAAAATAAAGCAAAACTTTTATTTTCATTATTTGTTTTACAATACACATATACACACATACACATGTATTTACTTATGTATATCCACTCTTGTACTTTTTAGTAGGCAAAACAAATAAAACAAATAATAAGGTGATGGATATATTTATATGTGAATTTTTAATAGATTAGGACATTCTTTCAAGTTAGTTTGATTGAATTGCATTCATTTAGGAGTTATGAGAAGAAACAAAATGACTACAAAATTATTGACAATACCTAGATGTGCAGCTGTGGCTAAATAATACTTAAGTGCATTTAAGTACATTATGGCCACCTAAAAGTCGCATCTGAATTGTTTAAGCATTTGACAGACTTAAGGCCCACTATAATATGAATAAGCTGGCTTAAGCTAATGTCAGAATTGAACGATAAGTCTGTCAAATGCTTAAACAATTCAAATGTGACTTTTAGGTGGCCACAATGAACTTACATGCACTTGAGTATTCTTTAGCCACAGCTGCACATCTAGGTATTGTCAATAATTTTGTATTAATTTTATTTCTTCTCATAACTCATAAATGAATGCAATTCAATCAAACTAACTTGAAAAAATGTCCTAATCTATTAAAAATTCACATATAAATATATCCATCACCTTATTACTTTTTTTAATTGTTTTTGCCTACTAAAAAGTACAACAGTGAATATACATAAGTAAATACATGTGTATGTGTGTATACGTGTATTGTAAAACAAACAATGAAAATAAAAGTTTTGCTTTATTTTCCGAGTTTAAAATAAGAAACAATAAAAAAATATTTAAAATCAATGAATATTTTCTGCTGCTGCTTGTTTGAGTTTAAAAGATGCACAAACAGTTGTTTCCTTACGGAATGTGCGTTCAGTTTGGCACTTTACTTAAGCAAATGACATTTGACGAAACTTGACGAAAAGTTTGTTAAGTACATTATAGTTTGCCACATAGGTTTTATATGTAACCGCACAGTTGCTTAAGCTAGCTTATTCATATTATAGTTGGGCCTTTATTTTTCAATTCTGACATTAGCTTAAGCCAGCTTATTCATATTATAGTTGGGCCTTATGTTGCAATAAATATGAGTGTGACGTCGTACCACACTCACACTCATAAATCACTTCAGTTTGATTTATAATTTCAGAAAAATACTTGTACTACTTACATACATTGATTCAACTCATTCAACGCATCCATATAGTACAACTACAACAGTATAAAGTGAATAAAAAAACACATTTGTAACCTCATAATGAACAAACACATAATCTCATAATGAGTATTTTAATGTTCGTACACGAAGTGGGATTTGCCATACAATACTTATGTTGCATCGTCTATAAACATTGAGTTCAGGAGAGTCGAAATCAACAACGTCATAAATCTTGCTAAGTATGAGTGCGTTGAGAACTTCAAACTTTTGAGTGAATATAATTCATAGACAACATTGCAATAAGTATGAGTGCGCATAAGTACAAGAAATTATAAATTATGATTCAACTCTACTTACTTTTTCACTACTCATTGCGCTTCCCTGGTACTCACTACCCTACATAGTCGTTCGACTTTTGCGAAAATTGAACCCTAATCGAATGAGTTGTTATTGCCCATTAGATCAAAATTTGAACAATTCTGTAGGACAGCAAGCACCAGCCTTAACGTTAGTAATATTTGAAGTATTTTTTTGCTAATTGTTTCTACTTTGTTTGTATCATGTATTTATTTTATTTTTTAGCAAATAATATTGCACTCAATTGAATTTCAAATACTAACATCTATAGCAAATTCACTAGCTAATTTGCATTAAAGTGTAGGGAGATAATCCCTGTAAAAGTGTAAAATCTTTTTCGGGTACTTCCTGTTAAACTTAGTAGGAGGCAAACTGAAGTAGCTTGTAAGCATCAGTTAGTTAATTTTTAGCTCCTTTTGCAAGCACATACATACATATACATATGTATACTTCTTTATTAAATCTTTCTTTATGGACTAGTTAAGTTATGAACATAAATTTTAACCAGACAATAAAGTTCTATGATGGTAGCTTTGAATATTTATTTGCTCTACTGCGAGTCCTTGAACAATTTTCAAGGCTATTAACTATCTTTGCATGTATAAACATGTTCAACTATTTAACATCATTTAATGGTTGATTATTTTTCTTTCGCATGAAAAAAATTCTGAAACGAATAAAAAACAAATAATAAAAACAAGTTGTTTGTTTTGCATGCGTTTTTGCGTAATTTGTTGGCGGATATTATTTACGGTGACTTTAAAGTTACCAAGACAAATAGTCTTTGAAAGGCAGCGGAAAAAAAGCAATGACAACAAACAAACTTTGAGAATAAAAAACGAAGCGCTTAAGATCAGTGTCAATGTCATTAATGCATTTTTAGTTTTAAAAGGTTTTTAAATACCTTTTTGTTTTGTTTAATTTTGTTTTTTTTTTCTTGGGCAATCATTTTAAAGGTTGTTAAACTAATGAGATAACAATAAATCAATTAAAATATTTGTTTTTGTTTCTAACTTATTTTTTTCCGATTTTATAATTTAATAAAGTGCTCGTTAATGTACAGCATAAGTGGTTGAGTTAATGAGACATTATTAAGTAAATTGAAGCCATTAGATAGGGAAATAACTAAATATAAAAAAATGTCAACAGAGGCAATTAAATGCGTTCACGCCAGTTAAATCTAATTATAAAGGCCAAACCGCACATTTGTCTACGCAGACAGGCAGTGCTTTAATTATACGCTTGAGAACACATGAATATTTGATACCTTATCTATTATTAATTTTTGACAGCTGAAAATAAATTCCTTTAATACCAATAGGAATTGTTTTAAATAATTTTTATTAAGCTCTAATAAAAGAATTCTCGCTGATCATAAATTTATTTTTTTTTTTTTTTTGAATTTTTTGGTGATACTTTTTTCTGAACTCGTTTAAAAGACTGAGAGCAAAAACTGTTAACCCTGAAATATTTTCAAGATCACAATTTAAACAATTATTTAACACCCAATAGGTAGGTCCAGAAAGCGCATTAGCTACATATCAGTCTTGTTCTTTGTAGGAAAATAATTGAAATTTTTAATTTTTTTTTTGCCTTCCGCTTTGCCTGACTGGCCGTAAAACTTCTAGTCCAGGAAATTCCATGACAGTGGATGTAATTAACAGTAATATAAACAAATATTAGGCTTGAGTGCACCATTTTAAAGTACCTAGGATTCAAAGGATGATAGAAGAATTTGTACCTGGCTTCGTATGTTTAATTTATATCGCTCACAGATGTGGTATTGGTTGTGATCCATATATATCGGACATTCAGGCCCCGAAAGACCTTAATATATTATGCTTGCCATCCTCTTGTAAGTTTTGAATAGTGTTTGAGTAAGGACTCCGTGCCAACCCCACCGCATTCGCCGCATTGAGATGAATGCCACTGTGTGACACTTCTACGGGAGTCCAGCTTGTGGCAATAGTGGGAAATATGTCTGTTACGGATAACTTCGACAGTCTTTGTCTATCTGCCAAAATTGCTGAGAGAAAGATCTGAGATAGTTAGTTTCTTACTAATGCTAGTGATCGTCTAAAATTTGTTAACAAATTATGCTTCCGTTGAGTTGTCTTTCAGATTTTTTATACCGATGAGTGGTCTTCATTTTGTCTGCCTAATACTACGCTTTTGGCTAACTTTAGCATGCCTTTTAAGCAGCGCAAGCTTAGATGGCAAAGACTACTTCATCAAGCCTATCGTTTATATTCACGAATACTTTTAATCAAGTGTTATAACCAATTTACACCTTCCAAGTCATATGGTGATATCTTCGTGGGTATAAGGGTGGGGGTTGATTAACGCCTTAGTTTACCCAATATAAGGACCACAGAGATTCAAAGATGAATGCCAAGTAATAAGCAAGCCACTTTATATATATTCTGGATCTTTATGCATAGGGAAGACAAATAAGCGATGTCCATCTGAGTATGTTCAACTTTATATCAAGGTTGTTGTGTTTTCAAACAAAAAATATTATTTTTAGATTTCAAAATATTTTCAATTTTTAAAACAAGACTGAACATTTTTGAAATAAAAGAAAACAAACTAAGTTCTATTTCATAAAGGTTGCGTTTTTAAAATGAAATTGTTTCTTCTTGATTTTAAAACTTTTTTTTGGGTGTACGTGAAACCGGTTTTACGAAGCTCCCAGAAAAGCAAGAGACTTCGGTATTGAGCTGGTATGTGAGAAATAGTCTGAAAAATATTAGTATTGAAAATCAGCAAATCGAGCAGACCATTTCAGGGCTGGAAAACTCAACTATATTTTGCCATACAAAATAACTACCGAAAACCAATTTTTATTATTTTTTTTTTTGTCAAATAAACTTATGCTTTATGCTTCAGTGTGAATAAAATTGGTATTTGCAATAAAAAAAAGGAAAAAAAATTAAAAAACGTTTCCAGGGTTGGAAGACTTTAAAATTTTTTATACAAAATTATACAAAATTTTCCCTCTTTTCTATAAATTAAATATATATTATATTCTTAAAAGAAAGAAATTGATGTAGGAAATCTGAAAAATCAAAAAGGATGATTTCAGGACTGGGAAACTTAAAATTTTTGCGATATAAAAAATTAACAACCGTAAACTAATTTTTTACTTCAGTACAAATTAAATTGATATTTCAAATTAAAAAAAAAGTTAAAAAAATTAAAAAGATGTTTCCAGGGTTGCAAAACTTTAACCTTTTTTTCTTATACAAAAGTAAATTACTAAAACAAATTTTAACTTTTTCTCTATAAATTAAACAAATATTATATTCTTAAAAGAAATTGATTGATTGGTGTGAGAAACCAGAAAAATCAAAAAGGATGGTTCCAGGTTACACTTTTTGTGGTATTTTATATACCATATCGTCGCTGTTTTAACTAACTAACCTAACTAACATTTTAAAAATTTAAAAGGAGAGCAGATTTTATGGCTGTTTTATACATTCATTCTTATGGCTGCATCAGAAATCTTTTTAGTTATATAGGCACAAAAGTAATGCTTACAGTCGTGAAAATTGTAGAGAATGTGTATTATGACTTATAAAGTCTAGTAGAGGACTTAACTCATTTTTTCCAAAAAATGTCAGTTAGGTCAATTAGTTAAAACAGCGACGATACAACTAGGGCTGAGTTTGCATCTGGCATTTCTTGTGTGTCATTTGCCCAAAAAAGCGTAACTAACTAATTACTAATGAAAAGCTGTTTGATTCATGCATGTATTTATTGATAACAGTTTGCAATCATGCTAGATTCTATAAAATTGTCTTTTAGTTATGTATGAAACTATTTAACTTCATAAATACATGTCTGATTCCAAAAGTTTTTCATTAGTAATTAGTGGTTACACTTTTTTTACGCTTCTGTGGCACATGGCACATATATCGAAACCCGGCCTCAGTCTAATTAATTTATTTCTTTTTCCTTATAAATTGTATATAATTTACGTTTTGAAAGGAAAAGTTTGGCGTAGAAAATTATAAAAATTAAAACCACAACTGCAGAGCTGGAAACTTTGAACTTTTTTTCTGAATATTAAGGTTACTAAATAAAACAATTTTTTTAATTTGATTTTTGGATATTGTATGACTTGACGTCGTTTTTGGCAACTGGAATAAGGGTGAATGTAAAATATTTCTTAAATACAGAGTGTAGAATAAAATATTCAACTTATTGATTATATCGAAAAAAAAAAAATTTAATCGAAAAATACCGAGAGGTCACTTACTAAAAATTGCACTAGAGCAAAAAATTATAAATTTTTTGACAAAACATATGCATATGTATGGATGTGCTTATGAATGTATCTCTATACTTTATATACGCACTTTGGTGAAAGGTATATAAGATTCGGCACAGCCGAATATAGCACTCTTACTTGTATTTTTTCTAGTTTTTTCATTCCAAGTGCACTTAATATTTTAAAAATTGCAAATTTGCTTGAGTTTTTTAATCAGTAAGAAAAAACTTTAAGCTTAATATTATATATGTGAAAGAAATTTAAGTACTTTACAGCTGTTATCATTTTAACTAATTACACTGCTAACTCTTCTTATTTGTTAGCTTAGATGTTCTGCCTTTTTTCTCATATTTCCAAAAATGGACAGAAATATGATTGATAACTTGATTGTCAGACAATAGAAAAAAATCATTGACTGCATTTAATTATGCTTCAATTAGCATATATATATTTTATTTTATATTTATATTTTTATAATATTTAGGAAGTATTAACTAATGCTATATTTTACTTTTAGAAAAAATTCATAAAACAAGTTCCCATAATTTTTGTGCTTATAAATGTGACGCTTTGAACACAATAGAGTTTCAAACTTAAAATAAAATTTAATTAAAATTAAAGTGGATATACTTACAATACATAAATATTCATTATATTCTTTTATTACTTGCAGCTGTTCAGGCAACGCATGAAGGAGCCACAATATGAAATTTTAATTCACGGCGATCCCGTATATACAATATTATGTATGTATTGGACAAAAAATTATGACACCATTTTTTGAGGGCGCACTGATTTTCGAAATCTTTATAGGCCCATAAAAAAATTGGTCACCAATACCGCCAAACTAAACATAGGGTTTTAATACCCTTTGTTAGTAGAATCGAACTTATACTGTCAAGTCCTTGGGTATTTTTTTCTTACTTTTGCACAGTGTTATTATTAATTTATATTTATTATAAAAATTTTTCTCTTCGCAAATTTCTTTTAAATTAGAATATTTCAGGGGTGTCTCTAGCCAAACTTATTTTGGGAGCCATGTTTACGAATTAATACTTTCAAGAACCATTCATTTATTTGTGAAAATAATACAATAATCAAAAGATTTGATGAAATACCTGATGAAATACCTTAATGGTTGCCTGGTTAAATTCATTCCTATTTTGAAATTAATTCAATTAAATAATATTTAATTAAGCAATGTTTTTAGTGATGTAGAATTTTTAAATATTAACTGAATATTTTTAGTTTTCACGTTACATGAAATTATTTTTTAATTAATCCTCAAAATCACCACTTCCGGTCTTTATGTGTGACAAGAGCTCAACAGCCAATTATATCTCAGCGACAATAACCCAGAAAACACAAAATCAAAACTTCGAATTAAGATGAAAAACATTTGAAAAGAACTGTTTTACAGTAAGGTGAGAACAAAGGATTTTCTCAATTTGAAAATAATTTTTGTTGATAATGCAATTTGTCTACAACTCATTTTCAAACATTTTGTTAATTTATTAAAAATAAGTATTTGTCTGTTTTTACTGGGCAACTGCTAAAATGGACGATACCCGTAAGCAAGCAAATCTAATTTCTAAACGGTTTCTATTTATCAAATCGCTAGTGTGAATTAAACAAAATGTATTTGCGTTCAATTTAAAAATTTGTTTTAAAATCCCAGATGTGTCTCGTTACCTTAATATAGAAAGGTCCTAACTGATTATTTTTTTGAAATTGAGTTTTTTCATTTTTGGATACATTAGATGTTCTTCTATCAAAATATACAAAAAACTCGATTAAAAAAATATAAAGGTAAGTGTATGCGAGTTTTCTGTTTTAAATCAAATTTTTAAGTAAAAAGCAAATATTTTTTTTATTCGTACCACCCAATATTTTATTTTATTTCTCTAATAATTTTTTTTTGTTTTGTATAAATTTATAATAAGAAATGAAATAGTATATTTTTTATATATAAATACATATGTGTGTACCATACCTGTGAAATTACGATTACAATTAGTAATCAATTAGATTACATTTTAAAAAGAATTGTAATGATTATATAATTGCCTTCAAAAGAATTCCTGATAAATAATTGATTACGATTACTAAAACAGAAAAGTAATCTGAATTACTTGAAATTACTAAAAAATAATCTAAAAGAATCAAAATTAATCAAAAAGTAATCCGATTACTTTCAAAGACTACTTTTGATTCTATTTGATTATTTTCAAAATTTCTGAATTAAGATTACTTTATTTTGAAAAAGTTCTAAAGAAGTTTATATAATTAGATGTTTTTTTTGTTTAAGAAATTCTTAACATATCCGTTTATGTAACAACATTAATAATATCAATCTGAGAAAAAAATATAAAGAAAAACATAAAGTGAAATTTTTTGCTGGTGGTTAAGGATTGTCTGTATGCATTTCATAGTCGCTTCGACGAAATGTCAGTAGACTTCAAACCACACAATTTGAATAGCCCCTAACTTCTTATCTTATTCACAGACTTTTAAAGAATGATTTGAGAATTCACAAAAAATATTTTTGAAAATCACAAAAGAAAAAAAAAACATATACACGCCTATTTTTTGGAAGACTATAAAAATGTATCAACAGATATCTTTCAAGCTTTTCTCAAAATTTTGCTCATTTGTCAAATTATTAAATATTTAAAATTTTAATATAAGTGAAATGCAATAAACTTAATTAATAATCAAAAAGAATTAAAAGTAATCCTTAGAAGTAATTGGATTATTTTTTTAATTCTTTTGATTTTCTTTTTGATTATTTTATAGTAATTTCAAGTAATTAAGATTACTTTTCCATTATTGGTAATTAAATCATTATTTTACCTTTAAAAAAAAGTAATAAAATTAGTAATCATTACGATTAGTAATCATTACTTAACATCTATGGTGTGTATGTACATAATAAAAAAAACAATAATTTTTTTTTTTTTTTTTTTTTAAGGAACTATAATATTGTGCTTAACACAACCCCTCCAATCGTCTTCAAAATGTGCATGCGAATAACGAGTAGCGTTATGGCCTCCTCTTATATATATTTTTTAATAAATAAAAATATAATGGTTCATGACATCGATTTCATTTGCCTAAAAAAGACAATAAATAAATTTTCAATCAATTATCTTCTGGATATTGTTCATAATCACTAACTGAAAAGTCAAAAATACACATTTATGATTTCTTGGAAGTATATTACAAAAAAACAGTTCCTCGACAATCACTTCCAATTTTGTTCACTGTGTAAATGAGCTCGTAATATTATTTCGAAGAAGCCCTTTTAATTGCCAACTAAAATTTGTCTTACCTTAATACATAATTCTTCAAAGCTTATAAATTTGTCTGTTTAAGCAAACGTGAAAACAACTGTTTAATAACAATAATTATAATTCATATAATTTTGTTTTCGTTAAAAAAAAAACTCCAAGCCTAGCAAATTAAAATAATATGGGCCCAGTCTGTTTAACAATTTATAATTGTATACTGCAATAATTATTGAATACGTTCTACTATTATGGCACTCGCGTGACTTATAAAAACATGCAGCTCAAAATACTTTCCGGAATTCTTTTGAATAAATACTAAGAAAGTCTATTTAATTTTTTTTTAATTTAGGGCTTAATTTTGTAAAATGTAACGCTAAAGCTACGGTCACACTTGTCAAAAATTTTCCCAAAAAAAAAAACGTAACCAACAAACACTAATGAAAAAAGTTTTGATACAGACACTTGTTTATCATATTAAACAGTTTCGAGCACAACTAATGCACAATGTAATATAATCCAACATTATTGGATACTCTTTAAGTTGACAAACTTTCGACTGAAGTGAAATATGTTTCGTTAGCATTTAGTGGTTACGCTTTGTTGGGCAAATGTTTGACAAGTGTGACCGTAGCTTAAGCGTTGAAAAATTTTATATGGAAAAAATTAAAATTACAAAAACAAACTACATACAAAAATTAGGCCCTTCTTCTTTGAAAATATTTTCTAAGATAAATAATTGTTTTATCTCTGTAACGATCCTTTTCACATTGAACAATTAAAAGCTAACAAGGGCTTCAACGGCAAGTTTTGTATGAAGAACTGTCAGTTAAAGTTCACGATAACTCTTAATCATACATTAGCCCAATTCATAATCTAGTGCAATTGATCTTGCATTGTAGCATGTGCAACATGATATAGTCAGCGTGACCGCTTGACTGACTAAAGTGGCAAATTGCCACTTTTTTGACTGCCTAGCCACTTTTTGTCCCCCTTTTTTTAAAGTGAATTATATAATGATACATTATAAATAAAAAGTTTAGTGTAGTTGTCTTGTTTTTTTTAATGTTGCTGCTTTTTTATATATAAATCCCCTGTTCGGTGCCACAATATTGATAATCACCACTTAACAATTCTTAGTGGTGAGTATCAACATGCTATACACAGAAAAAAATTTAGCCAAAATGCTTCCAATTAAATCAGGTAATGCTGTTTCAAACAATTTTATAATTGTCCCAATTAAATTTTGTTGATTGAAAACAAAAAAGTTTAATGTTTGTATGGATGTTAGCAAATATGCAAACATACAGACGAATATTAAACTTTTGTACGCATTATTAAAAATTCAACAAATTTTTTGATTGTTTGAATTAACTTTGTTTCATGAAAAAAACTATTTTACTTTGTGTTTTTGCTTGTTCATGTCTTCATGGAAGTGTGTCAGCTTGTTATTCTAGAAGTACCAAGTTCGAAGCATGACAGCACTGTAAGTTAAAAAATAAAAGAAGAACACATACCTACATATGTGCAATAATTGAATGAAAAATAATTTGCCACGATAGCCTAGTGGATGTGTGTTAGCCTGTTAGAATGGAGGTACCATGATCAAAGCCTGCAGCGTAAGTTACGGAATTAAACAAATAAATAAAATAAGTAAGTTTAAAATAAATATAAAATAAAACAATGACTTTTTACTTTTTAAAATTTTTTTACTTTTACTTTTTAAATTTGTATACAGATCAATTACTTTTATTAATTCATTCAACGAACAATTTAATTATTTAAAATCTCTAAATTCAATTTTTAATTAAATTGGGCCAATTAATCATTTGTTTAAAATCTCAACAGCAAGAAAACCTCATTTTTACAAAATCATTAATTGTTATTATTAATTTGTTTGCAGGACGAAAATCAGTACAGGATTTAATTAATAGTACAAATTTCTAACTAATATATTAATTAAATTTGATTTTAAATTTTTTCTGTGTACCAGGGACGGCATTGATAGTTTTAAAATTATACCAAAAACTTTCAAAAATTGTACTATTTTGACCTTAATTATACTTAAAGATTTGTTTAGTTCAAATTACATATTTTTATTTGATTTTATTAAGATAATCGCCTTTGTCCTAAATACCGAATCGTTTTCACACATTTGCTTGTAAGTTGAGATGTTAATGCATATGGTTACACCTGTTTAAGTTGAAATTTAAATAAACAAATTAATAGCATGTGCTCTAGCATCCGAATTAAGGGCGTGTGCCAAACGGTAGAAAAGTACTATGGTAAAAAAATATTTTCCTGTGGGGAAAAAATTTCATTTTTCTGCTGTGCCAAATGATATCTTTTTTGACAATGTTAAATTTTGCCAAATTCGTTTTAGCATAGAAAGAAGCTGATGAAACAATTGCTGCGGCGGCGGTTTTGCTTCGCTTGCCTACAACCCGCCGGCTACCAACAAATTTTTAAGAGGACATTTTTATATAAGACAATATTCTTGTAGCAAAAAATTATATAATATTATATATATAATGCAACATTTTTTGCAAACTAAAATAAACAATGATTTTTTCGCAGTCTAACTAAACGTAAATGACGTAAAAATCTTTGTATTGGGCGACGGCTCGAAGCGACGGCGGTGGATTTAAATTTTATGATAACATGCTTTTTATTGCAGCTTGTCAAAAATTTATCTGTTGTGTCAAAATTTCTACTAGCCCCCAGGGCTAGTGAAATTTTATTCGCCTCAGAAGTGTCAAAAATTTACTTACACTAGTACTTTGCTACCGTTTGGAAAAGAACGACTTCACATTTTTTTATTTTCTTGCTGCGTTTTGCTTGCATAAGACTGTTTTCAAGTGAGAAGAATATGAGTTTCATGGTTCAAAAGTGAAAATCGACATATGTAAACGTTTGAGAAGAAATGCGGAGTGAAACTGAGGAGATTTCTTAAATGTACTAAATAAGTCATTGGTGTACTATTGCAGTTTTCTTGTTTGATTAGTACCAAAAAAGATACTATTGTACCAACTTTGCCATCCCAGTACTATACCATTTTGCTCATGCAACGATGCAACACCATTTGCACAATATTGTGAATTATGCTGTTGCGAAAAGGGAATTAAAAAATTTAAATAACTAAAGAGAATTAAACTTCAGGAGAAAGTAAAGAGGTTAAATCCAAAACAGCAGGAATGAAATATTTTTCTTTTTTATTTCAACAGCAATATTTTAGGCTAAAAAAATAAATAAATCTTAACCTTAATACGTTTTTTTTTCTACGTTAGCTTATGAATCTTAGTTGTTCTTATTAACGTTAAATGACACGATTAATTTTAAATCCCTTTAGGGGTTTTCCCAATTTTTGTTTTTTGCAAATTCATGTCCCATACAGGGTTTTATCAAAAAGCAGCTATATACAATGTTATTTTTTCCTCTTGAAAACGTTTTATTTTGTACTACAGCTCTTGCACTCACATCGAAATTACTGTTACAGTTTTTTTGTTCAATTATATTGCAAATATTTTGCTAAAATTTATTAGTAACCTGCTGTTTACCACCAGCTATAAAAAAAAATTTTGCAAGTCTTGTTGTATGATTAAAGTTTTTGAGTTTCATGCCAGTGGCACAAAAAAAAACTGGATATTTGCATTGCACTTTAAATCAAATCCAATTCTGCTTAAATTTAAATAAGCTTATGTTAGTTAAATACGAGTACACCTACGCCTTGACTTGCAGTGACATAATCTTCTTTGAAGAAATTAAATTTTTTTCATAAGATCTTTTGGTAATCGTGAAATATTTAGGAAACTATGATCATTTTAGTCCAGAATTTGTTCACTATGGTAACGTATGCCATGGGAACTAAATTCTAAGGAGCGTATTTATTATGAGACACATCAGCATACAAAATGTTAAAGTAAATCTAAATTCAAAATAAAAACAAAGAAACAATTAATTAATTTTAGCTTCAACCGACAGATAATATTGTTTAAATATTACAGCGGATAGCAAAGTTTATAATTTTTCATCATATTTACTAAAACGATACGATTATCGTAAAAAAAGTTACTGAATCCAGATACAGATCATGAAGTTCAATTATAAAAATATTGCAGGAATACTTTTTACAGTTTATAAACTAAAATATTGCATTACGGATTAGAGACGACTAATTTTTCACTTTCGTGCTAATCTTGTGTTGGAGCTGCAAGAGTTGCCGTGTTGTTGCACATTTCATTTACAATGAAAGCGTAAGTATAAACGGACAAAATACCTTCAAATGTTATATTAACACTTCGTATCTTGTCATCTTCGAAGCCGATCATTAATTTTCAAGTATTATTGACACTTTCCTAAGTGTCTGTCTTATTTCAATTTAAAATTCAGGTCAAAAAATGTTGGTGAAACGAACAAATAAATTACTGACTGTTTGTGCTGTTACATTTTTGTATATTTGCCGATTCAAAAAGAGGTTGTCTAAACATCTTTTTGGTTTTTTTATCTTTTTTTTTTGCATACACGGGATATTGTGCAAATATGCGTGCCACTTCACATTAAGTCATTTTAAGCGAAATTTTGAAGCAAAATTAGCTGTTTCTGTATATTTTATTTAATGATTTACTAAGTTTGGTTTATTTATGTTAAAACTTTGTTTATTTTTTGTATGTAGCTCTGCATGAGCTCATTTTTGTTAAAAATATTTGCTTATTCGTATGAATTAAATCTTCATTTTATTTTATGATTTTATTCAACTTTAATTCAAAAACTGGAATTATATGCTAAAATTACTTAATGTCTTATTTGCAATGTTGATTAGTTTAGTGTTTGTCTGGAAATCCAATCCCCCGCATTTCATATATATTTTTATATATCTGTTTCAAGGAAAAAATTATAAATTAGTATTAGTAAAAGAAAATATTTATAAATAAGTGTTTGCAATTGAAATATGTCATCACTTTAACTCAAACAACTTTTTTCAATCTACATTAGAAATAATGCTGAAAATTGTTAAACTAATTCTCATTCAAATTTGTCATATTTTTGCTTTTTGAGTTCTATTACTCAATAGCGACTGAAATGTATAAACATAAGTTGCTATTGATGTATTCAATAAAAAATTATTTATTATTCTACTGTAGAAAAAGTATGAAAAATAGACTACTTAGCAAAAAATTTCAAAAAAGGTAATCGGGTTTGGAATTAAACATTTTTGGTGGAAACTGTTCCCTACTGGATTACCAACTTAATAATTTTAACATTCGGCGTGAGACTAAAATAATCAATTCTTGAGAAGTAATTACTTCAGTAAATTTTAATTTTGTTTTTTTTTTTTTTGCTAATGGTTACACAGATATCTAATTTAAAAAAAAAATCGCGTTATAAGAAAACTAAATTCAAATAAATACTCAGAACTTTTCCAATATTAGTCCAAATAGAATGATTTTTTGTCATTTTGTCTACTATTCAATAAAAGTAGAAAAATATTTCACAGTGGACATGGATGCGATTTTCGGGTTTTAATATTTTACATGAATTTTTTTTCACTGTTTATATATTTATATATATATATTTTTTTTAATTTTCTTATACAAAACTTTGACATTTTCCACAAATCAAAGGATCCAGTTGTTTGTGGGACTCAAATAACTACTATTTTTCTGATTTTTTGATATTAGAAAAAAATTCAATATAAACACAGCTAATAGTTCCATTTATAAAAAAACGTTAAATGAAGCTATGAAAACCTTCAAACCACCAAGGTAATTTGTAATAATCATTTTTATATATAATTTGCATATATACATAACTTTTTTAAGTTCCTTATTTACAAACGTTTATACACAAACATCCACATCAAAATAATTCTATCATCAACACGTAATATGCTTTCAAATAATTCTTTCTGTCAAAAAAAGCCAGCCTCAATGCAAAGAACTGATAGAAGAAGATAAAAAGAAGTACGTGAAATATATAAAATTAATTTTTAATGGGCGTGTCTCCGCCCATTTTTTTAAATGCAATATTGTGTGTTTTTCTTAGCTCGAAATGCGTATTAAGTCTTGTAAAAATCGGTAAAATAGAACCACTTAAAATAAAATATTAAATTTGATTTCGTGACTCCGCCCCATTTTTTTAAATGGTAGATTGTGTCTATTTTAGAGCTGTAGGTGTGTGGTAAGATTCGTAGAAATCGGTTAAGTAAAACCGCGTGAAATATTATAATAAATTTTAATGGGCGTAACCCCACCCATTTTTTCAATTTTCAAATTGTGTAATTACAAAAACCAAAGGTTTTTTATAGGTTGCACGCACAGCAATAAAAAAACAAGAATATCATAAAATCAAATAAAAAATTATGGGCGTCCCTCGCTTACTTTTTTTACAATGACCAAGGGGAAGCCATACCCTCTCAGGTAAAAAATACTTTTTTTAATCGGTGTAAAATGTACCGAGTTAAAGAGTAACACCCAAAAAAATAGAGACGAATTGTTAAACTTCTTCTTTTTTTTTAAGTCGGTTAAAAATAAAGGAAATAAAAAAATATTTTTCTCCAAACTGTACGATTTGACATTGATTGCCCCATATACATATACTCATTGAATTATAAATAGTCAAGGTATTAATGTATGCATGTTTGTAAAAGGTAATCTTCGACACCTCCGATCCGATTTCTAAAATTTTTCCACCAAAATGTAGAATGTAGCCTCCCTACGAACATAAAATATTTATCGTGCCGTTAAAGTGCTGAGGAAAAGATCAAGAAATATATTTATTTCAAAGGAAAAACAGAACCCTAACGTGATTTGAACATGATTATATCCGACCTCCAAAAAATCTCTTCGTCCAACTGTCCCTTGACCGAATGAAGAAGTAACGTTTAAAAGGCAAAACGGTTGAGCAGATTTTGATGAAATTTAAAACAAAGATAGATCTGCATCTAAAAGAACACAAAAACTTTGGTTTCTTAAACAGTGGGTCAAAAGTAGAGGGAATTTTAAGAAATTAAGAACATAAATTTATCTTTATATAAATAAATATTATTATATATTTTTAAAACCAGGTATAAAAAGTGAAAGGAGTGATTTTGGTGAAAGTTAAATTGAAACTAAAGCGTGATTTTTTTAGCAACTTTCTTTTTGGCAACACTCTTTTTGGCAACTCAGCTGTTTTCGCGTATCATGTTACTGTTAAACACGTTCAGTTTGGTCTATAATGAAGAACGGTTGCAACTTATTAAATTTTATTATCAAAATTCATGCTCGATTAAGAAAGTTCATGAGTGCACTTCTTCCATTTTATGGTAATTTTGGACGACCTTCTGAGGCGGCTTTCGAAATATTTGTGACTAAATTTCATACCCAAATTACATTATTGATTATTAAACCTATACATAGAGTGTGGATAGAGGAAAATATCGCAGCTGTATTCACCAGTGTTGTTGATGACCGTGAATTATCGATTCGATGCCATTCGCATTTCTTGGTTCCAGTAAGACGATGACACATGTCACATAGCACGCGAAACAATGGCCCAATTGAGAGGCGAGTTCGGTGAACAATTTAAATTCACGTTTGAGGTGTATGAACTAGGGATGGGCGCGTGTCGAATTTTTCCAACATGACACCACACGAACACAAATACCAAGACGCTCAACACGTACGAATCACGCATGCGAAAAATTTTATCAACACGATACTGTATTTATTTATTTATATATTAGCTTTTTATTTACTTATTCATCCCTTAATTTATTACTCACAATGCGTCTATTTATTTATTCTTTGGCTGATTTATATATTTGGTTAATGTAAGTTTCTATATTTTTTTATTTTAATAAATTAATCATTTATTTATGTATTTACTTATTTATTTATTCATATATGTTCTTATTTGTTGACTTTTTTATTTCTTTTTGAGCTTATTTGCTTATTTATTTATTCCTTTCGTTGTTATATTAAATTATATTTATGGAATTTTGTCACTCTTATTTGTTTTCATAACTCGCAGTTTATTTTCATCACCAATCCAATATCTTCAAAAATTTTCACTTCTCTGAGAGTTATCATGTAATTCGGTTTGAAAATGAAAAAAAAAACCTTATGTAAAATAATATTTAAACTGATTTTTTTACTAATACATGGCATGTGGCAAATGTAGCATCACGATAACGTCAAAATTATGTCAGAGCCAAATGCATATGTGGCTTTTTTCCAGCAGCACACTAAAATCGATTAATAATATATTACAAATTTCTTGCTTCTTGTTTTGTCGACTAGTGTCATTTGTCACATGCTCATAAGAATTTTCTAAACAAAGATTCTTATGAGTATTTTAAAAGTATATTGTCTATTTTATCGAATAGTTGATATAAATAGTATACAAGCGAAAAATTACTTTATTTATAAAGATTTTTAGAAATTATGAATTTTCGGCTACTGAACGTTTTCCAATGAAAAAAAAAAATTTAGCAGCAAATGTATCAGTACTCGTAGATAAAACTTATCTGAAAGCTTTGAAAATGAACATTTAATAGTTTTTTATTACAATCAACTATAAAAATATTCTTTCCCTGAATTATTAAGACTCTAATTAGAGAGATGATCTGTTTGAGTTTAACAGAAAAACTATTTTTATTCTTGTTAATGGCGATAATTTGGGACATGCCTAGTTGCCAACTTTAACACTCTTTTACAATGAAATGTTGTTCTTATAAGTTTTTTTTTTCATTCCTAAGTTTTACTTTTCAATTCAAATTTAAAACTTACTTTCAAAATCATGTAGTCACGTTTTATTATGGACTACAATGAAATCATAATCACAACATAAAAATACCAACCAAATGATAACTATCTGTGCAAAAACAAAAAATATATTAATAAATGAAATAAAATGTACAAAAAGTTGTTTATATCTGAGCAGCAACAGCAACTTAAATTATAAATAAAATCTCAAATTCAAGGTCAATTTTAAGAACATTAACTGCCAGTTTATGGAAGCCATGTAAAAATTCTCGACTGCCTATTTATATTGAAAACAAAAACGAAGCACTCAAAATTTGTTTTTGTTTTCAATATAAATAGACAGCCGAGAATTTTTACATGGCTTCTATAAACTGGCAGTAAAACGCAACAATGTTTAAAGAAAATTACGTATAAAAAAATAAATTTCTTTTAAGAATTAAAAAAAAAGCACAGAAAACGAGCAGTCATAAAAATTATATTACAAGATTACAAATAAATATGTGTGTGTGTATATTGCGATGAGACAGTTGATCAGCGGCAGGGGCAAATATTCTCGAAATAAAAGTATTTTTACGTAAACAGGCTCATAACATTCTTTTTTTTTATTTCTTTTGTTTCTTTACGGGGAAAATAAATTATAAAATTTAACGGTCATTTTTAAATTAATAAGTTTGAAATTCAACTTTTTAAAAATTATGACAACAGTAAGGAAATTGAAGTGCCAAGAATTTTTTTTGTAATGGGTGTTTTATTGAGGTATAGAACTTTAAGTTCGCATCACTTTTTTAACTGGCGGCCATTTTGTCAGCTGTCAAGTGATTAATATTTAGTTTGGTTTGCTATTTCATCATGAACAGGTTGACAAAAGAACAACGCTTGCAAATCGTGCAAATTTATTTCGAAAATAATGGTTCAGTTCGCGAAGTTTACCGCAAGCTCCGTCCATTTTATGGTCGACATAATCGTCCATCAGAGCAATTAATTCGGTTAACCATGGATCGTTTTCGCACAACGTTTACTCTATGTGATAATACGCATCCGAAGAGACGTCGAACAGTGCGCACCGAAGAAACAATTGCCGCTGTAGAGCAAAGTGTTGAAGAGGACCCGAATGAATCGATTCGCCACCGTGCACAGCCATAGAGCGATGATAACCGACTATTTTGTTCCCGAATTGGATGGCATGAATGTGGATGAGTTGTGGTTCCAACAAGACGGAGCTACATGCCACACAGCGCACGTCACAATCGATTTATTGAAGGAAACATTCGATGAGCGCATAATTTCGCGGAATGGACCTGTCAATTGGCCACCAAGATCGTGTGATTTGACACCATTGGATTATTTTCTTTGGGGATATGTGAAGTCGCTCGTCTACGCCAACAAACCAGAAACGTTAGGGGACTTGGAAGCCAACATTCGTGGCGTTATTGCCAACATACGGCCCCATATGCTCGAAAAAGTGGTTGAAAATTGGACCTGTAGAATTGGCTTTATTCGAGCCAGCCGCGGCGGCCACATGCCCGAAATCATATTTAAACATTAATGGCATAAAATTATCCTTCCAATAAAGCCAAATTGATGGACATTAAAACGATTTTCTTGTGTTTTATTTCAATTCAAAGTTCTATACCCCTAAAAAAACACCCGTTATAAAGATGTTGCTATTTTAGTCTTTTCAGACCAAAAATGTTAATTATGTGTTATTAAATAACAAAAATTAAAAATTTTAAAAAACCCCCCACTATTTTCAGAAAAGATGTTATATCTTCTAAACGGCTGGACCGATTTTCTTCAAGCATAGCTAAGAAGTCGATCAAGTCATCTTTCAAACAGAAAAAATTAAATGAAAATCGGTCCAGCCGTTTGGCCTGTACGTGGACACGGACAGACACACAGATACACCGATACACAGACACACACTACAAACTTATAACACCCCTTTTTTAGTCGGGGGTTAAAAATACATGTATATATTTTATTTTTATATTTTTTTTATAAAAGTTTGTCTTTTGAAATTCTAGCTTTACGGTAGATGCAAAATTTGTTAATCGCAATGGCTGGATTGATTAAGGTCCAGGGCGAAGTCAATTAAAAATCAAACATCTCTTGTGTGCCTTCAAAAAATTAAAAAGATGTTTCCAGGGTTGGAAAATTTTAACTTTTTTATACAAGAGTAACTTACTAAATCAAATTTTTCCTTTTTCTCTATAAATTAAAGATATCTTATATTCTTAAAAAAAATAGATTGGTATCAGAAAAATTAACAAGTAAGAGTGCTATATTCGGCTATGCCGAATCTTATATACCCTTTACCAAAGTGTTTTTATATGGTATAGAGATACATACATAAGCACATACATAAAGTATAAAGAAAAAGAAAAAAATAATTTGACCTAGTTACTTTTATGTAAAAAAAAAATTTACAAACCCTAGAATGATTACATTAGATTTTTATGATTCCTTATATCAATCTAGTAGTTTTTAAAAAAATAAAGAAAGTGTGTTTAGTAAAAAAAGAAAACAGGAAATTAAAAAAAATGTTTTATTTAGTTACTTTAATATCCAGAAAAAAAGGTCAAAGTTTCCAGCTCTGGACCAGTGGTTTTTATTTTTATAATTTTCTACACAAAACTTTTATTTTCAAAACGTAAAATATGTATAATATATAAAGGAAAAGATAAAAATTAATTAGACTTAGTTACTTTTATATATCACAAAAAGTGTAAGTTTCCCAACCCTGAGATCATTCTTTTTGATTTTTCTGATTTCTTGCACAAATCTCTTTCTTTTAAGAATTTAAGATATGTTTAATTTATAGAAAAAAGGAAAAATTTGTTTTAGTAAGTTACTTTTGTACAAAAAAAAAGTTAAAGCTTTCCAACTCTGGAATCATCTTTTTGATTTTTTTAATTGTTTTTTTTTTATTTTAAATACCAATTTTTTCGTACTCAAGCATAAAATAAGTTTATTTAATAAAAAAAAAATTAGTTTTCGGTAGTTAATTTTTTATATCACAAAGAGTGTAAGTTTCCTAACACTGGAATCCCCCTTTTTGATTTTTCTGTATTCTTAAAAACAATCTTTTTTTTAAGAATCTAAGATATGTTAAATTTATATTAAAAAATGGAAAAATTTGTTTTACTAAGTTACTTTTGATTAAAAAATAAGGTTTTCCAACCCTGAAAACTTCGTTTTAATTTTTTTTTAATTTAAAATACCAAATTCATTCGTACTGAAGCATAAAATAAGTTTATTTTATAAAAAAAAAATAAAAATAAGTTTTCGGTAGCTAATTTTATATATCAGAAAAAGTGTAAGTTTTCCAGCCCTGGAACTGTTCTTTTTGATTTTTGAGATTTCGTACACCAATATGTTACTTTTAAGAATATAAGCTATGTTTAATACATAGAGAAAAAGAAAAAATTTGTTTTAGTAAGTTACTTTTGTATAAGAAAAAAGTTAAAGTTTTCCAACCCTGGAAATGTCTATTTCATGTATTAAACTTTTTTTTATTTTTAATATCAATTTAATGTGTACTGCAGTATAAAATAAGTTAATTTAATAAAAAAATAAAAAAAATAGTAAGGCCTAGTTACTTTTATATATTACAAAAAGTGTAATTTTCCCTACCCTGGAGTCATCCTTTTTGATTTTTCTGATTTGTTACACCAACTTATTTCTTTTAAAAGTCTAAGATATGTTTAATTTATAGAGAAAAAGAAAAAAATTTGTTTTAGTAAGTTACTTTTGTATATGAAAAAAAATTAAAGTTTTCCAACCCTGGAAACGTCTTTTTAATTTTTTTAACACCAATTTAATTTGTACTGAAGTATAAAATAAGTTAATTTAATAAAAAATATATAAAAATTAGTTTACGGTAGTTAATTTTTTATATCACAAAAATTTTAAGTTTTCCAACCCTGGAAATATCCTTTTTGATTTTTCTGATTTTTTAACCCAATCTCTTTCGTCTTAGAATACAAGATATATTTATTTTATAGAAAAAAGTTAAATTTTCTTTTAGTAAATTAATTTTGTATAATTTTGTATAAAAAAGTTAAAGTTTTCCAACCCTGGAAACGTCTATTTAATTTTTTATTTTTTTATATATTTTTTTTACTAAGAAATATTAATTTTATTCATACTGAAGTATCAAATAAGTTTATTTAATAAAAAAAATAATAACTAGTTTTCGGTAGTTATTTTGTATGGCAAAATGAAGTTTAAGCTTCCCAGCTCTGAAACCGTCTGCTCGATTATGCTGATTTTCAATACCAATCTTATTTTGACCATTTCTAACACACCAGTCCAAGAACGAAGTCTCTAGCTTTTCTGGGAGCTTCGGAAAACCGATTTCACGTACAGACAGACGGACCGACGGACATCGCTTATTCGTCTTTCCTATGCATAAAGATCCAGAATATATATACTTTATGGCTCGCTTATTATACCATTTACCAAAAAATGGTAAAAGGGTATATATAGGTTTGTCATTCCGTTTGTAATTTCCAGAATATTAATAAGCGAGCCATAAAGTATATATATTCTGGATCCTTATGCATAGGGAAGACGAATAAGCGATGTCCGTCTGTCCGTCTGTCCGTCTGTCTGTACGTGAAATCGGTTTTCCGAAGCTCCCAGAAAAGCTAGAGACTGCGTTCTTGGACTGGTGGATCAGAAATGGACGAAATAAGATTGGTATTGAAAATCAGCAAAATCGAGCAAACGGTTTCAGAGCTGGGAAACTTAAACTTTATTTTGCCATACAAAATAACTACTGAAAAGTAGTTTTTATTATTTTTTTATTAAATAAACTTATTTTATACTTCAAAATAAATAAAATTGGTATTTCACTTTAAAAAAAATTTAAAAAAAAATCAAAAAATATTAACAGGACGTTTCCAGGGTTGGAAAACTTTGATTTTTTTTTCTTATACAAAAGTAACTTACTAAAACAAATTTTTCCTTTTTTCTACAAATTATACATATATTATGTTCTTAAAGTGCAGATATTGATGTAAGAAATCAGAAAATCAAAAAAGATGATTCCAGGGTTGGAAAACCTACAATTTTTGTGATATATAAAATTAACTACCGTAAACTAATTTTTTATTTATTTTTATTAAATAAACTTATTTTATACTTCACCACGAATAAAATTGGTATTTCAAATATAAAAAAAAATTTAAATTTAAAAAGACGTTTCCAGGGCTGGAAAACTTTATTATATTTTTTCTTATATAAAAGTAATTTATTTAAACAAATTTTTCCTTTTCTTTATAAATTAAACATATCTTACATTCTTAAAAGAAAAAGATTGGTGTAAGAAATCAGAAAAATCAAAAAGGATGATTCCAGGGTTGGGAAACTGGAACTTTTTGTGATATAAAAAATTAACTACCGAAAACTGATTTTTATTTATTTTTATTAAATAAGGTTATTTTATACTTCAGTATGAATAAACTTGGTATTTCAAATTAAAAATTAAACTTCAAAAAATTAAAAAGATGTTTCCAGGGTTGGAAAACTTTAACTTTTTTTATACAAAAGTAAATTATTACATAAGATTATTTTATACTTCAGTATGAATAAAATTGGTATTTCAAAACAAAAATTAAGCTTCAAAAAATTAAAAAGATGTTTCCAGGGTTGGAAAACTTTAACTTTTTTATACAAAAGTAACTTAATAAATCAAATGTTTCCTTTTTCTCTATAAATTAGAGATATCTTATATACTTAAAAGAAAGAGATTGGTGTAAGAAATCAGAAAAATTAAAAAGGATAATTCCAGGGTTGGGAAACTTACTCTTTTTGTAATATAAAAAATTAACTACGGAAAAATAATTTTAATTTTTTTTAAATAAATAAACTTATTTTATACTATAGTACGAATAAATATGGCATTTCAATCTAAAAAAGTTTAAAACACGATTCCAGGGTTGGAAACATTTACCTTTTTTATACAAAAGTAAGTTACTAAAGCAAATTTTTCGTTTTCTTTATAAATTAAAGATATCTTATATTCTTAAAAGAAAGAGATTGGTATAAGAAATCAGAAAAATCAAAAACCATGATTTCAGGGTTGGTAAACCCACACTTTTAGTGATATAAAAAATTAGCTACCGAACTAATATTTATTTTTTTTATAAAATAAATTTATTTTATTTCTTCAGTACGAATGAATTTGGTATTTCAAAATAAAAAAAGTTGAAAAAATTAAAACGATGTTTCCAAGGTTGGAAAACCTTATTTTTTATACAAAAGTAACATAATTAAACAAATTTTTCTTTTTTTACTATAAATTAACGTATATTATATTCTTAAAAAAAAGATTGGCATTAGAAATCAAAAAAATCCAAAAGGAGGATTCCAGGGTTGGGAAACCTACACTCTTTGTGATATAAAAAATTAACTACCGAACATTAATTTTTGTTTATTTCTATTAAATAAACTTATTTTTTGCTTGAGTACGAATAAAATTAATATTTCAAATAAAAAAAAAAGTTTAAAAAAATTAAAAAGACGTTTCCAGGGTTGGAAAGCCTTAACTTTTTTTCTTATACAAAAGTAACTTACTAGAACAAATTTTTCCTTTTATTTACAAATTAAACATATCTTATGTTCTTAAAAAAAAGAGATTGGTGTAAGAAATCAGAAAAATCAAAAAGGATGCTTTCAGGGTTGGGAAACTTACACTTTTTGTAATATATTAAAGTAACTAAGTCTAATTAATTTTTATCTTTTCCTTTATAAATTATACATATTTTACGTTTTGGAACAAAAAGTTAGGTTTGAAAAATTATAAAAATAAAAATCACATCTCCAGAGTGGGAAACTGTGAACTTTTTTTCTAGATATTAAAGTAACTAAATAAAACATTTTTTTGGAATTCCCTTTTTTTATCACTTAACACACTTTCTATATTTTTTTAAGAACTACTATATTGATAAAAGGAATGAGAAAAATCTAATTTGATGATTCTAGGGTTTGAAAATTAATTTTTTTTGCACATAAAAGTAACTAGGTCAAATTACTTTATGTATGTGCTTATGTATGTATCTATATACTACATAAACGCACTTTGGTAAAGGGTATATAAGATTCGGCACAGGCGAATATAGCACTCTCACTTGTTAATATTCTAGAAATTACAAACGGAATGACAAACCTATATATACCCTTTTACAATTTTTTGGTAAGGGTATAAAAACTAAATGAATTTGAGCTTGCGATTTTACTTTTTTTTACTTCAACAGCGAATATCATCATAATATCTTATGGCGATAATTTTTCGTTATATTAATCCTTATATTACTTAAGGCGATGTGGTTATCAAATTAAAATTTATAGAATTCAGGTACTGATCTGTTTTAAAATCATCTCCATAAAGATTATTTTAAGCAAAATTAAAATTATTCTATACATTTAACCAATTTTTTTTTTGGTTCACCGTAAAAGGGGTGATGTGGACTGAAAAAAATATGGCTGTCTATATATTCTTAAAGATCATTGATTCTAAGAAAAACTCAACAACATTTGATATGTATTGCTTAGTTTATTGAAAAAAAAAAATTAAATAGAAAGTTAAAGAGATATTTTTTTTAGATTTAGTTGAACTGTAGTGAATTTTGATCATAAATAATTTCTTATGCGGGCTTAAGTTCAGTAATTTCAATTATTGTTGAATGAAATATTTTTATTAATTAATGTGAGTTTCTAAAGAAGAGAAGAAAAATTAAACTACACTTTTTAGCTTTAGTTAATGATTGAACAGAATAATGGTCCCTGGAGACGATCAAATAAAACCGGTCAATCAATGCATGTGTATGTTAAGCGAGATTATATTGACAGTTTTTTTAATACGCAAAAATAAATTCGTCAATCAGCATTTAAATTTTATGTTGGTTGTTATCATTTGCACGTATTTCTTCATCGAATGATGATTTTTTTGTGCAAGTGCCGTTTTGTTACCAAAAAAAAATCTTTATGAAATATTGTTATAGATAAGGAACATTTTAATAAGAATGTACATTAATTCTACCTCCCACGGTAATTTTTCTTCGTCTATACGATATTAATAATAACTAACGAACTTTAGCCTATATAAAATATAGTTTTGGCTTTTTTTTTTTGGTTTTTTGCGTGTTTTGTCGTTTTGGCGACTTTTTTTGGTTTCTGGCATTTTCTCGTTTCGGCGATTTTTTTTAATTTTGGCAATTTTTTGTCATTTTTGCAATTTTTTTATATAGGAATTTTTTTCGGTTTTTGGCATTTTTAGGGTTGGGTACACCAAAGGTGAAAAGGGACCCTATTGTTTTCGCTACGCTGTCCGCCTGTCCGTCACACGGTATTTTCTCAGGAACTGTAAGAGCTACGGACCTAAAATTTGGACACAGTGTGTAGACGTTTGGCCGCTACAACATCAAATACATGAGAATTAAAGTTTGTTCCGAAACGACCAACGAAAAATTTTAAAATCCCATGTAATATACATAAAATTGTATGAACACATGTATATTGAAACTTGAAATTTGTAAAATTAGTGCATTTTTTATACAGACTAAAACAATTAACACTAAATTTTAAAAAAAAATTAAATTAAAGGTTGGTCCATCAGTTAATGCAATTTGGACTATGAAATTTTGACAACTCGCTATATCTTAGAACCCGTAAGAGGCAAACACTTGAAATTTTCAAAAACGGTAAAACTAAAAAATCCGAATATTATAAAATCTCCAAACCGAAAAAAAATCGCCAAAAATTAAAAAAAAATCGCCAAAACGAAAAAATCGCCAAATTAAAATAAAAAATTCTAACACTAAAATAAATCGCCCAATTCGAAAAAAATGCCGAAATGAAAAAAATCGCCAAACTGAAAAAAACGCCAAAAATCGAAAAAAAATCACCAAAACGCGAAAAAGGCGCCAAAACCAAAATAATTGTTTATATGAAAAAAAAAATCGCCAAAATGAAAAAAAAATCGCCAAAATGAAAAAAAAATCGCCAAATTGAAAAAACGCCAAATACCGAAAAAAAATCGCCAAAAACGCAAAAAGGCGCCAAAACTAAAAAAAAATCGCCCAAATGAAAAAAAACGCCAAAATTAAAAAAATCTCTGATATGAAAAAAAATCGCCAAATTGAAAAAACGCCAAAAACCAAAAAAAAAATGCTAAAACTATTTATTATATAGCTGAAGTTTGTATTAAATTACATATCCAGTGTTCGTACGGTACCCTTCGTGCGCGAGTCAGAGTCGCGTCTTTACTAAATTTATTTTTATTTTTGTGATTTTTTTCAGTTTATAGCTTTTTTTCATTTTGGCGATTTTTTTCATTTGGGCGATTTTTTCGAATTTGGCGATTTATTTTAGTGTCAGAATTATTATTTTTTTGAATTTTGGCTATTTTTTCGTTTTGGCGATTTTATAAGTTTGAAATTTTTTAGTTTTGCCGTTTTTGAAAATTTCAAGAGTTTGTCTCTTACGGCTCTATATAGAGCAAGTTGTCAAAATTACATACATAGTCAAAATTGCATTAACTGATAGTACACCCTTTAATTTAAATTTTTTTAAATTTTAGTGTTAGTTGTTATAAAAATACACTAAATTTAAAAATTTCAAGTGTCAATATATATATGTACATACAATTGTATGAATATTACATGGGATCTTAACATTTTTCGTCGCTTGTTTTGGAACACCCTTTAATTTTTAACTCTAATTTTTTTTGTAGCGGCAAGGGTTCTACATACTCTGTCCCAATTTCAGGTCCGTAGCTCCTACGGTTCCTGAGAAAATAGCATATGACGGACAGACGGACAGCGTAGCGAAAACAATAGGGTTCCTTTGGTGTACGGAACCCTAAAAATAAAAATGTGTGATTAATGAGTTTATTTGATCGTCTATTTGGTACTTAACTGTGCAAATAAGCAAATCGAACAACAATATCCACGGCAGTAAATAGTTATAATTGATTCTAATTTTATTGTTTTTTTTTCTTATTATTCTTTAATTTTATGTTTTGTTCAAATATGAAATTTAGGGAGAGTAAGGTGGAATTCCTGAGAGAATGAGTACCTAAAGCATAATAAAAAAAGCAGTTAATAAAATATGTTTTATTTCATGTCTGTTTTTTTTGCATCTGATTCTTTGTGTAAATTTGCATGACAAATATATTTACGACGCAGTTCTGTTTGATCATACAACTAAGGTTTTCTTGTCAACTAATATTTTTAACATTCAGTCAAAATAGACATAAGTTTAGACGAAACGAAAGTCACTAAACTTTTAAATGAAATTAATTTAACCAAAGTTTTTAATTTATAGCTGTTAGAATGAGATTCCATATGAGTTATATAATTCATTATAATTCATTGCTATTAGTACAGTGTAGTTCCATTATAGCTAATATTGTCTATCCATAAAAATTGCATATAACAAATATTTTCTCAAGTCACAACAGTTATGCTTTAATTTTTTAATCCCTGTTATAACGATTTTTGACCTACAGCGAAATCTGTAAATAAAAGTGCATGGAATTTCATATACTTATCAAGAACAAAATATTATCAATGTACAGTTTCATGTGTTTTAGAAACAGCTGTTCTCTTAACTTCAAAATGATTGATTGTCTGTCATTTCTCAATTGATTATTTAAATTAAAAAAATATTTGAATATTTTAACATTTTTTTGGAGTTCGTTCGTCATAGCCGAAAAAGTCTCCTTCGCTTCAGAGAATGTTTTCTGTATTTGTTCTTACAATAATATAAAAATGAAACACTTAAAAATGCCACTTTAGCAATACTTTAATTTATTTATTTTTTCAGGTTTCCTTGGTCAAAACCAGCTTAAGTGATTTTGTTAAATACTATTCATATTTTTTTCCAAAAACAAAAAAACAAACAATTTTGATGGTTGAGTATATTTATTTTTATAAATTAAATACTGCATCAAGTAGCTGGCCAAGTCCAAGGCTTTTTCTGGTCATTAATAAGCAGAAATTTTTAATGATTTTTTAATTAATATAAAAAATATCTAAAACATATGTCTCCTTTATTGCAACATAAGCATAACTCAAAAATCCTAGCTTGGAAGAAAATAAGTTTAAAATGTTCAACATAAGCCGAGTGAGTTACCATTTGCCCAAAAATGCTTAACCACTAATTACTAATGAGAAATTGTTTGATTCAGATACTTTTTAATAGAATCCAACATGATTGAAAATTGTTTAAAGCAATAAAATGTATAAAATGTCTGAATTAAACAGCTTTTCATTAAAAATTAGTGGTTACGCTCTCTTGAGCACATGGCACACAGATGTAAACCCGGCCTTACATACAACTCAAAGAAGATATAAAAATATTTTCTCCTCGCAAGAGATAAGTGTGCAAGCCTTTTGTGTTCAACTTCCACACAAGATTAAACAAGAAATAAAAAATGTTGCTACATAATTAACTCAAAAAATGAATTATTAGAGATATTACTATGTGGCATTTAAGGGAGATATGCTGATGAAATAGGTTTGCTTCTTAAGTCTTTTGTTTTTAATTATTCATCTATTCGCATTGTCTAGTTTGTTTTGAAGCTAATAGCAACTGTCAGCTTTCAATATAACTTTAATTTTTGCATTTTAAGTCCAATTATTAGGCGGCATGGCATATCTTATGGATTTAGTTTTTTTTTTGTTGTAGATTATTTATTATAAAACTATTAATTACAAAGAATAATAAATTAAATTCAAACAACAGGAAATAAATAAAGTTTTTTTATTAGCTTTGTATAATTTATATTTGCTATTTTTGTGACAGTAGTTTTATCAATTATATGCTATTCACCGATTAGCAAAATATTTTAAACCTAGCCGATGTATAATAAATTGTGTTCATACCTAAAATATTGATGAAGGCCTTAGATTTTAACGGTCTAATTCATAAAAAATAATTTAGGTTTATTACAGGTTTATTTGACAAATTTCCCATAGATATATGTATGTCAAATAAGCGCTTAATAAACCTGAAAAATTTTTTATGAATAATGCAGTAAAAATTTTAGCTGTTAATACTACTGCTGCATATAAAAGGAGAAAAAATAATAACTTCCGAAACTTATTTTTGACATAAAAATAATTTATAAAACAAAATTTTTCAATGCTTTTTACTCGTTATAATCTGTTGATCTTTAAGCTGCAATCAGTCAATCATTGACAAGTTTCCTTCTAAAGTCTCTCATATGACTCAAACTGTCTTTATTAACACTTGCATTTGGATTACATACCAGTGTCATCTTGTGATTAATTTTTTTTTATTAGCAAAAGTTTTTTTTTTGCTTCTGCTTTTTACAACCACAGTGCACAATCACTTCAAAAATGTCTGCTCATCACATGTCATTTTAAATGACACATTCGATACAAAAGGAAATAGCACTTGTTGCCTTTTGTGTTTAACTTTTTAACTTGTTTTTTTTTTCTTCTGCTTAACCACTATTTTTAGAGAGTTTTAGTTTGTTTACACATCATTCTGTTTAACATGTCGTGCCACATGAAAGAAAACCAAGACATGATACAACCTTATTTGGCTAAAACAAAAAACTGAAAAAAATTAAACAAATCATCAAGACACACAACATTTACATAACAATTTTAGCAAACAAACAATCATATTAAAACCTACCAAGAGCAAAAAAAAAACTCGACGAACCTGCTGGTAATTAGGTAATGCTGGAAAAAACTATAACAGAAATAAAAATGGCAGGAAGTTAAGGACGCTTGGTTTACCTTGACACACATATTACTTTTGTAATAATTTGTGATCAATATTGCTTGTACGGGATAGATGACATAATATTTTAATGATTGAGTTACAACTGTATTTTTGTTTGCTTAATATGGAAAATATTAAAAAAAATCTACGCAATTTATTAAACAATGCTGTAGAAAGAATAACGTTTATCTCTTATGAGTTTATGTGGGAAGTATTTGCTCAAGTAAAATTTAACATATTCTTAACTTAGAATTTCAAAATGTTCAGTCAAAATTTTAAAAAGCTAAAAATTGATAGCTGCCAAAATAACACGACATATAAAGTATTCATGTAGACTTACACAAGTGTGGGAGTTGTCTCATGACTCTAAGTGAACATTTCAGCAATCAAGCAGCTATATACACACGGTCATTCAATTTAATATCTGGCTTTAAATTGTGGACGTTTTTTTAACATTGAAAACTTTGCAAGTTCCAAAGCAAACACATAAACAATTTATTTGCTTTGAACGCTATTTTAATATTCGTTCTTTATCTAATTTAGGAAATTGGCAACAATGTTGAATTTAATTTTTGTTCTGTTGTATAAAACTTCTTCACAGTTTTTTTATTTCAATTGTTAAATGGCGATATAATTTCAATTTTCAATGTTTGAATTGTCATGGCAAAGTAATTGTTGCTAATGCTGCAGCATCAGAAATATCTTTAAAATTAGTTTAATTCATTGTTTGTTCATTGAATTATATCAGGTGGGCTTTAATGTGTCTCGAGTTGAGCGTTCAGTTGAATTGTGTTGAGTTTTCAAGACACATTGACGGACGAATTAGTTTTAATTTGGAATTTTTTATTAGAAAATTTTGACATTAAGGGTGCGCTTAAATACAATTTGTTTTTCAATAACCAATAATTTTTGTGTTTTTTAGATTAAATAACAACTGGGAGAGACAAACACTTTTTTTACTAAAAAGGAAACAAAAGACTTAAGGCACATAAATGATATTTTTGGAGCAATCAATAGTCTGAACGAAAAACGAAAGACTTAAGACACAAATGATGTTTTTTTAAATAATTAACAGATTCCGTAGGCAGACACTTTTTAAGGTCGAAGTCGAGCCAGAAGTTCGGCCTGATTTCGAAGGCGAAAAAGAGATTTAATAACTAAATTGCCAATTAGCAACAACTTTGATATTTTTGAGTTCAATTATTTTTTTTAAAACAGAGAAAAACAATTCCTTCAATAAAAAAAAAACACACGATACTCATTTAAACACTAGTAGCGACTCTTGCTTGAGTTTCACGTTTTTAATCTTGAATTTATTTGTAAAAGGAAATAACAATTAAGCAAATTTATGTATGGAAATATTTTTTAAAGTAGTACCCATAATTTTATTTGCCTTGTGTGAGTTCTTTTATACTAAATTATGCTTATTTAAATATGATCATATTAACCAACCCTGAGTTGTAAAATATTACATTATTTTATTATTCTCTCTTTGTTTTGAAAAATAAGAATTTTTGAAGTTTGTTTTTTGAGAGAAATAAAGGAAAATGTTCCCATACCGTAAAAATGTAAGTCTTCCGCTAAAAATTTTTTACAAAAATGTGTAATTATCTTTACAAAAATTTGAGAATAAATAAAGTTATATACATAACTACATAACTGTGAAGTTTGAAAAGTGATTATGTAATAACCAGGGACAAGGATTTCATGCATTTAAAAAAGGTATTTTAGGCGCCTAAAATATAACATCAAAAACGCAAAATATGCACTAAGAACAATCAAATATGCACATATCTGTAAAAAAAAATTATTCAAATTATTCAATCTACATATCACTAAATAAAGATATTAAAATATTTTCTTTTCTCAAGAGGTGCGTGTACAAGCCTTTTATATTGAATCTTTACACAAGATTAAATATGGTATAATGATTTTTTCTGCATTATTAACTCCAAACTCGCATTTTCGAGATATGTATGCTTATATTACAGTAAAGGAGCGATACGTAAATAGAAAAGGAAAAGCGTTGTTATTTATTTTCATTAAAATTTTTTTTATTATTCATACATATCGTCACCTAAAATCCAAAAAGCCGTAAGTACACTTTTTACTTTTATACAGGAGAAGCAAAAAACAAAATAAATTTTAGACTATTTATTTGTTAGGTGCCAAATTGAATAATGAATAAAATCGGTATTTTTGAACATATATCGGTAAAATTTTAGGAAAAGTTGTATTTTGGTTTCTCACATCATAATCAATCAAAAAGTGTATTTTGAGTTTTTTGCTTGTTACGGCTTTTTGGATTTTAGGTGACGATATGTATTATCGAATGTGAAGTCCAATCAATTTCTTCTTAGAAAGCTTTGTGCATTGAAAAAGGCCTTGTAACGTCTGTGGATGTAATCGGCTGGAATTTAAATGATTATTTTTATATAATGTTGTATATTTATTTAACTCAACTATTACAATGAATTGAATACTAGCTATTAGATTTAGTTTTTGAATCCGTTATAATTTTTAAAAACAATATCAAATTTCAGCATAATTGTTTCACTACTTTCGGCTTTAATAGCAGACAATTTGTAATTATCAAAATTACAATTTCCATTAAATTTGTTATGCCTGTACAATCGCTCAACAATTCAAAACAATGCAAGCGAATACAGTTGCCAAAAACAGTTTTGCAATATTTTTTGAAATTTGAATTTTTGAGAATATTTATATGACACAGCATTCAGCATTTTTATCAAAATATGAGGCAAAAATATGCAATTATGACTTAATTATGCAAAAATATGAATTTTCAGCACAATATGCAAAAATATGCACTAACAAATCGATGCCATTTTTACGCAAATTCATTGTTTCGTAAAGATATTGGGCCATAAGCATAGTCGTAGAATAAAGTCGGTTCGTTTTAGAAACAACTTAAAATTAATAACCTGTTCTTAAATATTTTTCTACTATAGTCAAAAACAAAGTGTGTGTTAAGTTGAACCGACTTTAACTGGGTGCCACAGTAAATATTGGAAACTTTTCATATGATAGAAAACAAAATATAAGGAAGTGGCATCTCTGTCTCTCAACTCTCTCATCTCTCTCTCATCGGACATTGTGTTATGAAAAAGGGTTGAGTTTAAGAACAAGATAAAATAAAACAACCGAACATAAAAATAAGTTAACAAATAATTAATATAGAGAAAATTAAAAAGGTGCTTGTATTTTGTATTATTTTAATAGCATAAACTGTTCAATGATTGGATTATAAATTGTTTATAGGAAAAAAGCAGCCAAGATATAGAAAGTCATGTGTTTTGTGTTGAACTAAATAGCCAGAGTCGATGCTAATCTAGTTAAAAACAACTTCAGCATGTTTTAACTTTAGAACCGACTTTTTCCTTTAAAGTGCAGTTTTTCTCGTCTATGGTAGGTCAAAAGTACATGTTTTAAAAAAGTGCATTCTAAAACTAAATAAGTAGACTCTTTTGTTAACTATGGTTATGGCCCATTTTGTTCTAGCCATTATCAGAGTTAAGGAAAAAAAACATGCATTTGCATGAAACCCCTGTCCCTGGTAATAACTTATCTCATATTTTTAAGTTTTCTTCTCAATACAAATCTTTTAAGTATATTTTCATATTCATGAGAAACCAAATTTATTGATGTTTTTGATTAGTTGACAATGTATTTTCATTAAGTTTAACAAATATTTGTGTTTAATCTACATAACATGTTTCTTGTTGATTGTAACATCCTTTTCTAAAAAAATTGGTTTAATAACCGGTCAGATCTTTTGGCAAGTCTATTTCACAGATCTTATAGGTTATTAGCCACCGTTGACGAATACCAGGAAATAAAGGGAATTTAAAAAATGCTGCACTCTTATTTTTTTACTTATGCCTTAATTCAGTAAGAAGATTTAGGACGTTTTTTGTTTGAAAATACTTTTGAGTTCTTGCTTTTGAATTCTCTAAATTATTTTCTTCGGAAATGATTCTTGTCTTTGATAATGAAAAATTAAAATATTACCATGTTTTGAAAACATGAAAATTAAATTAAAGTATTGTACAATAGTTTGAAAAATATATGAAAAATTATGTGTTGGAAATAGTGTTTGGAACAAAATCACAAAGCAAATACACGAACCTTATGGCATAGGCAATAAATAATAATTATTTTAAATAATTACAACTGCGTCCATAGACAAGACGATATAATCGTCAAACAGAATTAGGGCATTAATTGTTTTATTTATATATTCTGTATTTTATAAAAACAATTTTGAAATAATTTTTGAATAAAATTTTCAAAAAAAACAGGAAACAGAAGGAAATATTAAATTAATTTGGTAGCACGATTTTACCAGAAGCTTCACTATCCTACTTGTCAGAAGGTGAATGTCAAGACAAAATGAGAGAATGGAAGTACCTTCTATATTTACATCATGATCGTTACTATGTCTAGTTACCAGTTTCCTTTTTTGTATTAAACGCTATAACTTCCATAGGGTTATTTTCACTTTTTGTGATGAAATTGAACTTCTTTCGGTACGAAGTAATTTGGCATTCATTTTCGAATTGTCAGCTAGACCAACAAGGAAGAATGGCACATATTTAAACATAATTTTATTTTACAATTAAATGTAAGAGTGATTGAACCAATTCCTTTTTGAGCAGCCATATTCTTCGAATTAATTCAAATCTTCAAGTCCCCTTGAACATATTGATTTGACTTTGATATATCAGTAATCCGATTAGTTTTTAAACAAATACATATATTCTATTGTACTGTCGGTTGGACGGCCGACAGTGTCCGCCTGTCGCTTATTCGTCTTTCCTATTCATAAGGACATAGAATATAAATACATATTTTAGGGGTGGCATATTAATACTGTTGAAATTACACACGGAATGACACAAGTGTATATTTATACCCATTACCGTTTTTGCTGAAGAGTATAAAAATAATAAAGAAAATATCTAAAAGCAATGAATATTTTCCGCTGCTGTTTGCTTGAGTTTAAGAAATGTACAAATAGTTATTTCCGTACGGAATATGCGTTCAGTTTGGCACTTTGCTAAAGCAACGAAAAATATCAGTTATGACAATCATTGCCAGTAGTACACATTATTGCCATAATCCAATTGACCAACACGTTCGTTAATGATACCGATTTCGAACTATTTAAAAAAATTGATTTCGAAGGTTCGCTAGCAATATCAAAAGTGAGCAAACATCGAAATAATTTCGATATCGCAAAAAGGCAACATGAAATTTTTTTCTGTTCAATTATTGCACATCTGTATGTAAGTATTTTTTTTTAATTCTGTAACTTACGGTGCAATCGTGGCTCGATCTCGGAACCTCTAGACTAACAGACTAGAACATATCCACTAAACTATCGTCGGATATTCCAGAAACTATCGAGAGAAGTTCGCTTTAGCAAACATTCGAATATTTTTAGGTTTTCGAACCTATATCGAACAATGTTGTTTAAAAATTTCTTCATTTCATTTCTTCATAATCTTCATTTCTTCATTTCTTCATAATCCCACTTTTTTACTTTTGCAGTTACTTACGAACAAGAAGACCATATTGTTTTTGTTGTAGGTATATATACACAGCCGTATTCATAAAAAAAGTTGATTGAGGTTTAAAATTCATATTAGTTAAAAAACGTTTTAAGGCTAAATAACGTTTTTTTAACTATTGGTATTCATAATCAGGTTTTTTAACTAAAAATCAATTAACTAGATTTCTTAAAAATATCGTGGCAACACTGTATTCTTTATTTGTGACTTGCATATTAGTTCTGCAAAACAACTATTGTTAACTCACAAAGTACTCGTGTCTATTTTGTTTATTTGTCGCTTTTCAGAGAAATATTGTTTCTATAAAATAAAAGATATATTCCAACTTGTATTTAATAAAAAAATAAAAAAAGTTCTCAACAAATCTTTGTTAAAAGTGCTTTTTATATTATTTATTTTATTGCAGATAAAGAAGCACTAGAATAACGAGTCTTATTTTGCTTGTTTTGAGTGTTTATACATCCCTAGTTAATTTTCTACAATTATACTATTTTTGTTAACACATAAAATGAGAAAACAATGACTGGGAATGGAAACTGGATCGCTCCTTTTCTTTTAAATATTCTTTGGGGTATATTTGTTATTTCGGCAATAGTTTCTATAAAAAAAAATTACATTGTTTTCTTCTAAATAACACTGGCATATGCATACATATGTACATGCATACATAAGTACAAACATACATACACACATATGTACATACAGGTAAAGTTCAAAATGTAAACAAAAACGAAGCAAAATTACAACAACGTCATCTTAAAATTGGTTTAAACATGGGGCCAGTCAATTTTAAAATTTGCTGATTTACGCGAGGTTTAAAAACCGTTTTTTAAGCTAAAATTCTATTATGAATACAATTTTAGCGAATTTCACTTAAAAAAATTTTTAAACGCTGTTTAAAATTTTTATGAATACGGCTGACAAAGTCTTTAAATGTTTATTTTTGTAGTTTTTTGCATATTTTCTCCCAAGACAACATTTAACAAGAAAAGATCATCGGAAAGAATTTTTCAAGCCGCACCCAATGGTGCATTAAACTTTAGCATTCATAACATCAGCAATACGTTAAAAATTAAGATTTTTTAAGCCTTTTTATAGCACTGAATATGGAGAATATTCTCACAAAAGTGCAATCACTTCTCAATACAGACTTATGTACATACACACATATTTTTATGAATGTATATAGTATATGTACATATAAATATGTCATCCTTTTGTAATTTGTATAATGTACCTGCTAGAAGGTTAGTACCGTTCACACTGAACTTGTTATTTGTTTACTTGGTAAAATTATGTACCATTTTTGATGTTTTAAAATTCTACTTTCTAATATTTTAAACAAAAATATTATTAAAAAAATATTACTAAATAAACAAATAACAAATTCAGTGTGAACTATATAGAAAATAGCTATTTAAAAATATATCATAGTTAGAGTCTTTAGTTTTGGTATGTTTCGATTTGGTGCTATGTATTAACACAGAAAATATTAAATAACTAATAAAATTTAAAATTAAGCGCTTTGTTAAGATCAATAAAACAAGTTTAATTTCAAAAATTAAAAGAAACTCTCAAGAACAAATAAGAAAAATTTTTGTAGAGAAAATAAAATAATAGAATACAATTTGTTTGTTGCGATTTCTTTGTTTAAATTTCTTAGTTTCCCATACTTATGCTTTAAGTCTTTCATTTGATTTTTCCCAGCCTTTATGGCAACTCTTACAATAGACGTGTGACGTCACGTCTAACGGTAAACTCTCTGATTGGCGTAATCTTGTAGCTTATCATTCTTGGCTTGCATATGTATGTAAGTTTGTGTGTGGCTGTGTTTTAATGATTTTTTATGACGTTTAGATACATTTTCTTTGAATCTTAAATTATTTACATTTTGATTCTAGAATACGGATGAGTGTGTCGTCCGTTTGGTATATCTAGTTAATATTAAATAGAGTTGCAGCACACTTATGGATTGATAAAATTGATGTAGTTAACTGAGAGCACCTGTGAGGCTGTATTCATAGCACACTTGTGCACTTAACGTTTCAGATTTACATGTATGTATGTGGAAAAATATTTGAAACCATACAAGAATTTCCACAATAAAAAATTAAATCTTATTTAAACTATTTCTACCTTTCACCTTTTCACGTTTGCCAGAAAAACTACAAATAATTTGCCAAATTGATTCAAAAAGCGATAAGATATAACTTTCCCACACCATTTGCTTAAACTCTTAAAGGGGATTTTGGTTGGAAAAATCTACAGATTCCGCTGGCGTGTTTAAGTATTTAGTACTCGTGTTTACCTCTTAACGTAAATTTAATTCTTTCTGCTTTGTTATTGGCTGATAAGAAATCTGCTCTAATTCATGCCAAACTTGATTATACTTTTTTTTGCTGTTTCTCCAGCTCCAAAGCAAAAAAAAATTGTTTGGCTTATTTCTGCTTTAGTTTTGAAGTATGTAAGTATGTATTTATAATAATTATTTCTTCCTATATAAAAGTAGCAAACATTAGCCTGATTTTATTAAATTTTTGCAAATTAAGTTTTGTAGGAGATTTTTTACAAGTCAGCGATCCACAAGATAATCCATTTGTTTGATTTTTTTTCTTAATTAATCTTTGCCATGACCACAAAAAGAAACAAAAAAATACACATACATACATTTAAACATACCCAGTTGTCCAAATCGTCCTAGACGGCATTGTCTTCGACGATTCATATACGACATGTCGTCTGTAGATTAAGTTTTCTAATCGACAATTTAAAAGAAATCGGCGTTCATGCCTATCTGAACGACAATGTCACACGTTTTCTCTTCAATAAAACTTTGTTGGGGACCATCTGAGCGACAGTGTCATACGTTTTGTCTTCAATAAAGCCTTGTCGAGGACAATCTGAGCGACAATGTCCCTCGTTGTGTCTTCAATAAAGCATTGTTGACGACAATATGAGCGACAATGTCCCTCGTTATGTCTTCAATAAAGCCTTGTTGATGACAATCTGAGCGACAGTGTCACACGTTTTGTCTTCAATAAAGCCTTGTTGAGGACAATCTGAGCGACAATGTCGCTCATCTGGTCTTGTGTGACCTCGCCGCCATTTGTATGAAAATTTCGTCAACGATTTGTATGTAGTTGTCTTTAACATGTCTTCTACGACTTACCATTGTCTTGTACCCGGTCAAAGATGTCTTAAAGACGTGGCCAACTGGGTAGATATGTATGTTTATGTATATACATACATATCGATGGCTTAATATAAAAAGGGCCTAACTTAATTTTTTTCGAAATCGCGTTTTTAATGTTTTCTGGGGAACAACGTATAATTGCATCCTCCTTGAAGAACTTAGTATGTTACAGTTCAAAATCAAGCACTTATGGCAACTTAGAAAACTATTTCTTCATGTAAATGATTTATTTTTTCTTCAGTTTTTTGTTTCTCCTGTAAAATATCGAAAATTCGAGTTACGCGTTTTTTATATTAAGCCTTCGATATGTATGTATAACACTGCTGGTCAGAGAAGCGCCAAAGTGCCGAACATCAATCGGCTTTTTGTGCAAATGAATGCACATACGCTGATACATTTCTCTTGGTTTTCTCTCTGTGGGCAGCATTGATGTATAATAACAAAAAAATAGATCTTATTTGATGATGCTTTTTTATGTCTTAGATAATTTATTACAGCATTTACAGAAACAACTTGCTGACATGGGATATGCGTTCGACTTTCACTGATGTTAATGCTGTGGTTTCAGCATTGAATGTTTAAATGGCAGAAAAAGGCAACTAAAATCAGATATCAGATATTCGCAAAAAAAAAGTAAGCAATTTAACTGGGTTTTGCTGTTGTTGCTTTTCTTCAATTATTCCACATTTGTTATTTTTGGCTGCATTCTGCATTCAATAGTCGAATTAGAGTATTAAAGCTGGCTTGGGTGACATTAATTTTATAATCCGCCCTTACATGTTGCTAAATTTAACGGTTAAGAAAAATTAAAAACGGAACAACAATATTATTCTTGTCAATTCGAATTGAAGTATTGAAGATTTCTATTTATTATCTCTTGTTTCAAAAGAAATCATAAAACTTGGTTTTCTAAACCAAGAAAATTTAAAAATAAAAACTATGGAAGGATTTGCTTCATAAGTAGTGATATTCACTCACTTTCTAATTCCTATTATAATCAATAAAATCTAAATAGTGCTTGTTTATTTTTTTAAAGTTTTGGGTTCGCTTGCAGTTTTTGGCTGGACTTAAAATTGTTTGAAACAATTTAATAATATTTCCAAAAAGTTTGAAATAATTTTAAATCTAAAGTCTGCTGTAATGGAATGTAACTGCAACGGTAGGAAACAGCTGATCGATATTGTTATGTGAATGATGTGAATGATGTGAATGATGTACAGATTGCAGTTCCATTACATTGCAGTCGCCTGTAAAGGCTTAAGGCCCAACTATAATATGAATAAGCTGGCTTAAGCTAACGTCAGAATTGAACGATAATTCTGTCAAACGCTTAAGAAATTTAGATGTAACTTTTAGGTGGCCACAATGTACTTACATGCACTTGAGTATTCTTTAGCCATAGCTGCACATCTAGGTATGGTTCATAATTTCGTAGTAATTTTGTTTCTTCTCATAACTCCTAAATGAATGCAATTCAATCAAATGAACTTGTTGGAATGTCCTAATTAATTAAAAATCCCCAAATAATTAAATCCATCAGTTATTACTTGTTTTATTTGTTTTCCCTACTAAAAAATACAACAATGAATATACAAAAGTAAACACATGTGTATGTGTGTGTACATGTGTATTGTAAAACAATGGATGAAAATAAAAGTGATGCTTTATTTTCTGAGTTTAAAATATAAAACAATAAAAAAATACTTAAAAGCAATGAATATGTTCTGCTGCTGCTTGCTTGAGTTTAAAAAATGCACAAACAGTTGTTTCCTTACGGAATGTGCGTTCAGTTTGGCACTTTACTTAAGCAAATGACATTTGACGAAACTTGACGAAAAGTTTGTTAAGTACATTATAGTTTGCCACATGCGTTTTATATGTAACCGCACAGTTGCTTAAGATAGCTTATTCACATTATAGTTGGGCCTTTACTTAGCCGACTATAATGTCTTTCAGATACGTAACATTTACATTCCAAAGTCTTAATTCAGCTGTTAGAAAAACGGAAAGAGAAAGTATTCCTATCTTTTTCTTTCATCCATCTGAATGAAGACTTTGCAAAGTAAATTTTGTGTATCTGAAAGGGATCAAAATTAAAATACTGGTATACTTTTAGGCTCTATATATCATCATGCTCGCTTAACACTCTGCAGTCGATGTAAGCGCAATGCTAGTGACATGAACTGGCATCGTGAATTACTTTTTAAACAAGAACGCACCTATGATACTTTAATTTAAACACTAAAATAAGCGAACGAATCGCCACTGACAGCTACTGAGTATTACTGATATCATCGATTATGTAATGTATATTTTTACCACTGGATAGTTATGACAAAATCAATAACCATAGACTGAGTTTACATCTGGCATTTCTTGTGTGTCATTTGCCCAAAAAAGCGTAACCAACTAATTACTAATGAAAAACTGTTTGATTCAGACATATATTTATTGATTTAAACAGTTTCCAATCATGTTGGATTCTATAAAATTGTCTATTAGTTATGTATAAAACTGTTTAACTTAATAAATACGTCTCTGAATCAAACTGTTTTTCATTAGTAATTAGTTGGTTACGCTTTTTTTTACGCTTGTGTGGCACATAACACACAGATGGAAATCCGGCCATAGCTCAAAAAGTCTTAGTATTTTATGACTCTTTTGTTTGAGGAATAACAGCAATTTTTTGAAACTATGCTAAAATGTTAAGACATTATGACACTATTACCTCGTTTATACGCAAATCTTATTTGCAAATAAAACTAAATTTAAACGGCAACGCTTTCCAGTTTTATTTGTTAACAAGAAGTGCGTATAAACGGGATATATGACACCTAGACTACCGTTTGAGTCCTCTTAATATTATTTTGACTTTTCTTAACATTGTTTTTATATATTTCCTTTAGCACACAAAAAATATATATATTGCATATACCTTGCACGTATACAATACTTTAAACTATCACCTAAATAAGTGGGCGTGAACACTCCCATAAAATTTTATAAGCGCTGCTCACAACAAAATTGTGAGTTTAAAATAGTGGGAGGGGTAATGCTCACTAAATTTAAAGGTATAATTCGCGCTAGGGAGGCGAAATTTTATGCACAAGTAAGTGCAGATGAGTAAGCCAATGGGAAAATCTTTAAACCAAGCAGTTTTATCCGTTAAAACTCCAATTCGTACTAGAGTGCTGAAATTTTATACACAAATAAATCTAGATCAGAGATCACTAAGAAAAATCTAAGAAACCCGAAGTTTTAACCGGCGGGCCGGAACAAGCACTGTAAACTCAAAACTAAGTTCAATTTTTTTAAAACTTTTCATACACATTGCACTTATCCAAAATAAAAATTTCCTATTATGAAAGGTGGCCTTGACTACTCCCATAAATCTTGGCTTTTTCTTTTATGTGCAATTTTTAGTTTATTACTCATATTTTTCGCATAAGCTTTTTCCTACCAAACTTTGCATGAACCATAAGCACTAACAGATATAAAAGTCCGTGGGGCCAAGCCCATAAAAGTTTTATGTAATGTTATAGTTTAGAGAGCTGACATTTTGTAGACAAATAGTTCTAATCGGAAAATCCAAAAATTAAAGCACCAGTTAACCTATTGAAATTTTGCATGCACATTGGGCATATGCTTTTGATTTATGTACTTCGGCTAAGCAGTCTTTAATATATAAATATACTGAGAAAATAGGCGGGGTCACGCCCACTAAAATTTCCGCTGTATTTTACATGTTTCTTTTCAGACTACTCTTACCAAATTGCGTACAAACTGGCGACCTGTTGTAATAACACAATAGTGCATTTTTAGGGTTTCGTACACCAAAGGTGAAAAGGAACCCTATTGTTTTCGCTACGCTGTCCGTCTGTCCGTCACACGGTATTTTGACCGTACCTTGGTACCTTGGCGGCTACAACAACAAACACATGAGAATTAAAAATTGAAGGGTGTTACAAAACGAGCAACGAAAAATGTTAAAATCCCCGGTAATATACATACAATTGTATGAACATATGTATATTGAAACTTGAACTTTGTAAAATTAGTGTATTTTTATACAGACTAGAACAAATAATACTAAAATTTAAATAAATTTAAATTAAAGGGTGGTCCATCAGTTAATGCAATTTTGACTATGTAATTTTGACAACTTGCTACATCTTGGAAACCGTAAGAGGCAAGCAAACACTTGAAATTTTCAAAAACGGTAAAACTAAAAAATCCCAAAATTATAAAATCGCCAAACCCAAAAAAAAAATCGCCTAAGATTAAAAAAAATCGCCAAAATAAAAAAAAAAATTCTAACACTAAAATAAGTCGCCAAATTCGAAAAAATCGCCCAAAGGAAAAAAATCGCCAAAAATCGAAGAAAATCGCCAAAACGCGAAAAAAGCGCCAAAACCAAAATAATTGTTTATATGAAAAAAAATCGCCAAAATGAAAAAAATCACCAAATTGAAAAAACGCCAAAAACCGAAAAAAATCGCCAAAACGCGAAAAAGGCGCCAAAACTAAAAAAATCGCCCAAATGAAAATAAAAAATGAAATGAAAAATCGCCAAAATAAAAAATATCTCCAAAATGAAAAAATATCGCCAAATTGAAAAAACGCCAAAAACCAAAAAAAAAAAAAATTATTAAACTATATATTATGTAGCTGAAGTTTGTATTAAATTACATATCTTCGTGCGCGAGTCAGAGTCGCACTTTACTGAATTTATTAAGGTCTACATTCGAACACCCATCACGCTCCACCCCATTATTTTATGTAGCTATGATATTTTTAACTGGCACAGTGATCAGGAATAGAAAGATAACACACTAGAAATTTTAAGTTTAGAAAGTGTTATCCAAAAAAGAAGCGAAAAATGTACATTTGTTAGTTTCTTTATATCGGTAAAAATGTTGTCAAATTATTAGATTATCTAGAAGTTATATGACAACCTTACGATTAAAAATTTACACAATTCATAGCATATTTCAGTGTTTGGTATTGTGCCAAACAAGAACTTGGTCAAAATTTATATCTCACTATTTTTAATGGCCAAAATTTTTTGTGAGGACTATGACATTTGCAAATAAAATGTTGCCACTGTTTTTTCGTCACTGTTGCAATACCAAGAAATTTAAGCAATCACTCAAAAATATCAAACCCAATTAGATAATGTTATATTAAATTAATTTATGCATTATTTAATTAGTGTAAGAAACTAAATCTAAGGCAAGATTTCCTTAGGTAGTTTATTCCACATAAGAACAGTACGGCTAAAAAAGGAATTTTCTCTATAATGCGTAGTGTAATTTATTGGCTAATCGAACACTATGAAGTACGTGTTGTGCGTAAAAATTTTCGGGTTTCAGGAACTTACATTAGTTGACTACTGTAAAAAACTAAGTCGAATCTCGAACACAAAAATTAGCTCTTAATGGATTCTTGGAAGACTATGTCGAACAATATTGAATATTAAGTGAATATCATGATAAGTACTGAAGGCAAAGGGAAATCGCTTCTACTCTACGATATATATTTACAAAAATCCTAATATTCTATAAGAAAATTTTTCAAAAATCTTGCTGAAGTTTCACTCCTTAATTTCGATTCTTTGCAAGTGCATAATTGTTTTCGACTTACAGGTTGAAAGGAGGTGGCCAATGAAATAAGTGGTTCGTTATAAATTTATTTCACTAATTTAAAATAATTATAATTAAACATATTTCGAGTTGTGTGGCATGTGGCGCCATTCCTCGGGTATCATAGTTTAATAATTATTGAATAAGTTCTTGAAATTTATATAAGCCTTGAGCAAAGTTAATCATAAACTTTAATACTCTATAATTTATTATTATTTATTTCACTATATAAATTTATAAACTAAAACAATTTATCTCTACCTTAAATTCATTTCATTTTAGCAACTTTTTGGGCGTGTTATACGCTACATTTATTACCAACATTTAAAACTTATTTTTAACCTTTTTGTTTAATTATTTGGGCAAACTTTTTTTTATTCTATTGTTCTATTTCCACTTTTTTTGCTCTGGTTTTTTGTTCAAAATGTTTTCTTGTATTCTTATTGCCACTTGAGTAGTTGTAGTTAAGGTTGTTTCTTTTGCTGCCATTATCGTTGCCATCATCTGGAGTCTCTATTCAAACGCGAACGGAATGTGTCTGTTTAAGTTCTTAATTTGATTGATGATCGTTTCCTAAGGTTTTAACATTTTGATTTTATGTTGTTTGTTGAAAATTCTAGTTGCATATTAAAAGCTTATCATATTCTCAGTTGTGATGGATTTTACACACGGGTTGAAAATTCAGTTAGTTAGGTGAACACGCATGAGTGGGATAGATATGAGTTGACGTAGATCACGTGTTGTTAAATCAGATTAATATTGAGGTTGACATAGCTGGGAAAATTTGTATTTTTCCTTAGGAGAGCATTCTACAAACAGCGCACATTTACATGAGGTTTTTTTGTCGCAGCAGTCAGAGTTTAATTGGCCACTGCTCTTGTTCTAGATACAATTCTTCGCAATTATTGTTAATTTTAAAATGCAGAAATATAATAAACTTGCAACAGTGAATAAAATTTTTGAAACCAAATAAATTTCCTTATAGCGAGAAATATGCCTGCAATAAATAACTTTAATTGAAAATAAAACCTATCAGGAAAAATAATATATTAAAGTTAATTTTTTTGATGTGTAAACATCTATACGCTAGGGGGTAAAAATCTTTTGACTTTGAATTCTTTGCTGAGATTTCTTTGCTGAGATTTCTTTGCTTTTCTTTCACAGCATTGTCAAATCGGTGTGAGCTATGTATGAGTGCATTAGTGTTTGAAAGAAGCAATACCAAGTAGAGAAACAAGTCGACCGGCTCGAAGCCGACGGTGCGCCGCCGCCGGTTATTTTTCTGTATATTTCCGTACACCAAAGGTGAAAATGAACCGTAAAAGCTACGGACTTGAAATTTGGACACGATGTGTAGACATTTGGCCACTACAACAACAAATACATGAGAGTTAAAAACTAAAGGCTGTTCCAAAACGAGCAACGAAAATGTTAAAATCCCATGTAATATATATACATATAATTGTATGTACATATATACACTTGAAATTTTAAAAGTTATTGTATTTTTATACAGACTACAACAATTAACACTAAATTTAAAAAATTTAAATCAATGGGTGTTCCATCAGTTAATGCAATTTTGACTTTGTAATTTTGACAACTTGCTGTATCTTGGAAACCGCAAGAGCAAAACTCTTGAAATTTCCAAAAACGGGAAAACTAAAAAATCAAAAAAATATAAAAACGCCAAATCTACAAAAATCGCCAAAAACAGAAAAAAAATCGCCAAAACGAAAAAAAGCACCAAATTAAAAAAATCTCTAGTACTAAAATAAATCGCGAAAAACCGGAAAATCGACAAAATGAAAAAAAATCCCTAAACAAAAAAAATCGCCAATATAAAAAAATCACCAAAATGAAAAAATCGCCTAAATAAAAAAACCCCAAAAACAGAAAAAAATCGCCAAAATGAAAAAAACCCAAAAAAAACAAAAAAATATCGCCAAAACGAAAAAATCGCCAAAATAAAAAAAATTGCGAAAATTAAAAAAAAACCAAAGAGAAAAAAACGGCAAAACGAGAAAAAAGCGATAAAACTGAAAAAAAATCGTTTAAACTGAAAAAAACTTAAAAAAGGATGAAAGCTAAATCAAAAAAATGCTCAAAACCGAATGTGCGCGAGTCAAAGTCGCACTTTACTGAATTTATTTTAATTGCAATGCGTACACAACAACAAGAACAGCAACAACTAAACGACGAACAACAGGAATTAAAAATTAAAAAGTAAAAGGCATTTACCATAGATGAGCACGCAGTACCACTAAAGTTTCAGCAAAAACAATAAAAAATGTTTAACAAGTAAATTTTTACTGATTACTAAAATTTTTTTCTACAATTTTTATAAATTGCCTAAATGATTTGTTATATGATGAGGTGCATTGAATTTTCAGTAATCAGTAATGCCTGTATTATAACGAAATTCTACCAAGTGACTAAATGATTTTCATACAAAAGTTTCAAAATTTGAATGAAAAAACTTTGCCACTTGCTAAAATTTTATTATGATTACGGCCCTACGATTTTACAGGTAATACAAATTAAATTTCATTAGCAGTAAAAATTTACTGAATTTTTTTTAGTAATCAGTAAATTTACTGATTACTGCAATTTTTAATACAGTACATATACATATACTGCAGTGTGCCCATTTACTAACCAAATAAGTTTCATAAAACAAATAAAAACCAACAAATTCATATGTATTTATAATATTGAAAGTTTTGATACTTTTAATTAATTAATTTAAAAAAAGATACTAAAAGCATAAGTATTTCCAACTTAAAAAAAATTTTTCATTACTAGATGTTTACACATCTCCTCTGTGATCGGACTCACATTGCTTTTTTTTTAATTTCTGCATAAGCAACTTTAATTGAAAATAAAACCAAAAAACCAATTAAAAATGTCTTGAAGTCAATTAAAAGTTTTTCAAAAATTTAATTAATAACAAAGTTGAATTGACTCAATAACATTTTTAATTGATTTTTGGTTTTATTTTTAATTAAAGTTGTTTATTGAAGGAATTTTTTTCTGTGAAAGTAAATAAGTCACAATGTCCGTTTTAATGAGATACAGGTTATTGGTAAAAAATCGTTTTATTTTCTTTAATATCTTTACAATTTATTCAACGTTTCTTCAATTTTGTTTATCTTTTCCAAAAAATTACATTTGTCAAAGTCATCATAATAGGCATTTGTTTGTACGATGATTCCCTTCTTTGGATTCTTTGGAGTTAAATCTCTTTCCGCCGAGCCTTTTATTCAGATTTAAGAACAAGATTTAGTCACTCGGGGCTAATTTCAGTAAAAAGAGGAATAAAGGATCAGGTCATACACCAATTCACGGAGGAGTTTTGCAATATAAAGTGCTTTTGTATGTAGCCTTGGTCCTATGGTCCTGGTGGAAAATAACTTTTTTGGGAAAAATGTGGCCAATCTTTCCAAATCCACATGAAAGCGACTCACTAAGTTGGCAAAATAATCCCCATTGATTACTTTTCTATGTGGATTATATAGTACCCATAAGAAACATATGTCGCCATGACTTAATTGGTTGACAATTCCATGTTGTTTGGCACCGACTCACTTTAATAAACCCTATATTGTTTGGTGTCTGATGTGTTGCGGTGGATATACGGCTACGGGTCTATCATCATACTTAAATTGACGAACAGTTCACATAGTATGAGTATTTATTAGATGTGAGCACAAGCCATTTGCATGCCTACTCTTCATGATGTACATTATTAAGCTGTTCTCTAATTTCATTGCTCTTGATTTTAAGTGAAAACTAAAAATGTTATTCCTTTTTATCAAAAGCATTCAACAGCATTTGTTTATCTGCCAAGCAAAGGCATTAGTTCTATAGTGTCGAATCATATTTCACTATTGCATACTGATTGAGAAGTGTAAAATGAGAGCATAAGTGTAAAAATATACATATGTATGTGTAAAAGACAAGACAAGCAACGCTGATTCTTTGACTAACAATATAGGTCAGCTGTTTCCTACCGTTGCAGTTACATTCCATTACAGTCGGCTAACTGAGCCTTTAGTTCGCATGCGATACTATTCTAAATTTTATAATTTAATAATTTACAACTAAAAAAAATTATATATCTATAAAAATAATATCTTTCACAATAAATATATATATATATATATATATATATATATGTGTAAAAGTTTTATTATCACTCAATATTTCAAAAAATATGTGAAATGAAGTACGGTGAACTATGAAGAGTAAAATAAAAATATTGCACACTTGACACAACTGTCTATTCAACTGTTGTACAATGATTTTGTTTGCTTTCTATATTTGCTTTACACTCAATTATAATTACCACTACAAACAATATTCTCTTTTTGCTACAAACAATACTGTGCACTTTATCGTGGCTTGTGCTCACTTCTACTATTTATCAAACTTAATATTAGTTTGAGTGATGATTTTTTCCATAAAAAAGGACACGATATAAATTTTTTTCATTTTATTTTCTGCTATGAGTGGCTGTAAAACACACAAATTAAATGACGCTTGCTAACAACTGTTGCCTGTTGACAGGAGCAGCATTCATTCCTCTTTCAGCTGAGAGTGGGAAAATTCAGATTTATTTAAATGTTCTCGTAAGTCGCCTACTTTTCACACAGTCTTCATTTTTAAATTTTTTATATGATATCTATTTTATTTGACACAGTGCTGCTACAGATTAGATAATCGTCAATTTTCCAATTCCATAAAAACTTAGTTGTACTAGCTACACGTCTCATACATACCATGACAAGAAAACGAAAAAGAGAAAGGTATAAAACAAAAGTGTGCCCTGGATTCAGTGATGCCAACTTTTGAGACTCAAAATGCATAAAAATTTTTGAAAAAAGGGCTAGAAAGGGCTAAATTGAAAAAATATTCAAAAATAAAAAGAATAGTAAAATTTTTCGAAAAAGCGCGAAAAGGGGCTAGTAGTAAAATGTTTCTGTTGAAAATAAAATCAATAAATTTTTGTAAAGTAATTTATTAGTATATAAATAACTATCATGAGATCAACACATACATAGCTTGAGAGCTTCAATATTGTACATATTTCATTTACATTTCATGTTTCACATTTCAATAAGGTATGTACATACGTACATGATACAATTATAACAGGTACATGCACAAGCCCAGCCTGTCACTGTATACATTGCAGATAATTGTCAAACTTTGTTTACAAGCTACAAAAATGTTAGTGTATGTGTGTGAATAAAATGATTACAGTGTTGCCAATGAATTTATACATGGCTGTGTCTCCAATTACACATTGAAGAAAATTACACTACACATCTTTTGTGTAGGTTAAAATTAAAACAAAAATAAATAAAAATAAAACCCAAAGTAGAATTACACACAGATTATACAAGAGTTTAATTACATGGCCTACACATGTGAGTAGAAATTACACATTGTCTAACTACACACTGATTGGCAACACTGAATAACTATAATCATGCAGGAATGCCGCGTCTGCAATTGTACTTTAGTTACCCTGTAATTGTTATTTTTAAAAACAAAAGGCATCTGTTTCTGACAATTATTCGTTTGTTTATACCAACAAAATACATGTGTTTTTTGGTGTTGTATTTTTGTTGTAGTCGTGCATGTACCTAGTATAATTGTATCATGCATACGTAGATTAAATAGTTAGCATATACAGTGCACTCGGGAAAACGTCAACACTAGTTTACGTCAACATCCCAAAACGTCAACCTTTAATTTTTTACATTGTCTACTCTAAAACGTCAACCAAACAACCAAACCACAAAGCTCTAAAACGTCAACTTTAAATAAATCAAAATTTTGAATTAAGCAACAGTTAAAATACACAGTTTTGATCACACACACATTTATTTTATGAAATTAGTTCAGAATTCGGGTATTCCCCTTATAAGTATGTAGAATAGAAAAGAAATTGCATCTCTATATGTTGTCTTTTTTTTGTTCAGTTGCTTTTTTTGTTCTTTTTTTTGTATTTGCTTATGTTTCGTTTTAGTTTATAGCCAAAAGAAAAAAAACGTTTTAAAGCACATTATTAATATGTTTTTATTAAAAGTTTCTATTTATTTACATTCATAAACGTCAATAATTTGTTGAACGTCAACACTCGCGGTTTTAATTAGTTGACGTTTTCCCGAGGGCACTGTGCATATTTATATAATAGAAATATATATACATATGTATGTTAACATCAGTAGATACATTTAAAATTTGCCGTTATTTAATAAAATTTCGATTTCTCGCTCTTCCAAAAACATACATTATCTGTTTTAGGCTGTACTGAATAACTTTCAAATCATAAATAATTTGGAAGAAATAAAAGATTACTCTTTATTATTCTTCTTTTTTAAATTGGTAAAGCAATATCGACTTTTTACTCATTTTATTTTGCTAGATTAAAGGAAGAAAAAGTTCGCAAAAGTTTAAATGTAGCCATATCGAGCAAAAACTAAAAAGGGGCTAAACGGACTGAAAGATTAATGAAAAAATTTCTACGTTTGCGCCTTTTTTAGTTTGGGGCTAAAAAAATTTTTTCGCGTTTTGACTGACTGAAAACGGGTTAAGTCTAGCCCTAAAAGGGCTAAGTTGGCATCACTGCCTGGATTTCCTCGTTAGCTTCTATACATCTCTCACAAACAAACGAGTGAAGCCCGGAGTTTTTCGCATCGACATCATCCTTTTTGTGAACGTACCCTTATAGACAATAGCTCATGACAATTAGCCAGTTGTTCAGCGCCCGTATTCTGTGACTCGCTAAAGTTAAAGCTAAATTCGATCACTAAAGTGCTGAACAAATACAAAATTAAAAATTTTTGGCGATGACTTGAAACTGTAAAATTTTGCCCGATTACATTCCCAGTAAAAAAAAATGAAGGAACCACATTTTCATTGCTTCCAAAAAATCGATATTTTTAATATGCCGATAGTTAGCAGAAAACCAAGTAAAAGTTTATTTTAATCACACAAAACCTTGTAGTTTTTCCATAGTTTTAGTAAATACTCACCAAAATGTTCAAAAAATCGATTTTTTGAAAGAAATTTATGAACTAATTTTGGTTTAAAGTTTAGAAGTTATTTGCTTAAATTTACATGAAAACACTGTTTCGCGTTTAAATTCGTTTAAAAAGAAACGAATTGTTAAAATATGTAACTTTTTAAAGTTTTTCCTAGATGAAAATATTACCATAGAACACAAAAACGGAAATTTTTCTTAAAATCGCTTCTAATTCGGTGACTAGGCATCGAAAAAGAGAACTTCTTGCAATGACAACCCTTTGTAAAAATCATTAGATCGGATCGAAATTTGAACTACTTCCAGACTGCAAATTCTACATTTTCATGACTTCTTTGGAGTGTCTTTTTTTACTGGGTTTTTAAGCCATTGCGTGAACTAGCAATACACGTTTAAAAATAGTTTTCGTAGCCCAAAATCGATAAATCGGCTTTATAGATTTTTGAGAGATTTAGAGATTTAGCTTTACCGAGTTACACAATATGGGGTCTGTTTACGTGACGAGCAAAAACATTGTATCGAGTACAATTTTCACAGAATTAAAAGCTTCTGAAATGTAATTTGCATATTTTGAAAATTTTTATGTGCAGCTAAAACAGCAGATGGGAAAAACTAGAGAAAAATCTTTAAAGTGAGTAATTTCTAGTCACATCCTCGCAGTGTGTGGCGCATGTTCACATGTTTTATTTCTTTGTGTTGCATGATGGTGACTTAAAAGCTACTCATGCTCACCACGTTGGCTTCACGTTTCTTTTGTATATGTTTAATTTTTTTGCAAATTAAAAAATACAAGTCTAATGTTTTCGAACCAAACAATGGGGCGTTGTTTCAATTTGTCTTAAATGTTAAACTATTTTTATTATTTATTAATTTATTTTTGTGGAATTGTTTTTTTTTTGGGTTTAATGTTTTTGTTTGCTTGTTGAAGTGTTGAATTGTTAACTTTTAACTTCAATGAATTCAAATTAATTTGGAACATTTACAATTTAAATGAATTCATGAAAATACATGAATACAAAAAGCGCCGAGATAAATAAAGTCATGGCTCATAATCAAAATTATTTGCATTTTATTAAACTTTGCTTTGATTGAATTAATCTTGTTTTACATAATTTGTTAATTTAAAATTTGAAAATTAATGAAAAGACCTAATCCAAAACCATCAAGAACATTTGCAAATTAAAAACTATTAAATATATATAAAATTTAACTGCGGTTCCATAAAGCAGAAAAAGCAATACAAAACTTTATTAACTATTTATAAGACTTCAGAAGCTTTTAAAGAAAGGATGAAATATTGACTGACTGCAAGTCAAGTTAAGAAACATGTGTTGAGGTCCCACAATAATAATATTTATACACTGTAGAATTTTTCTGAGAATACTTAGGGCCTTATGTATGAGGAAAATCTGGCATGAAGTTAGTATAAGTGGCAAAATTGGACAAGAACTTAAAGAGTTTTAATTAGTGTTTTTATGGGAATTTCAAGAACTATTTGAAAGTCTGTTCATAAGATAAGAGGTTTGTGACTATTGAAAATGTATGGTTAATGTCTACTGATGATTTGTTATAGCAACAATGAAATGCATATAGACAAAGCTGAACCACTAGCAAATAAATTTCAAATTAATAAATATACTTATGACAATATGTCGAATAATAAATTTGTTAAATTATTCATTATGTGATAAAAAAAGAGACCGAGAGAAAAAGAATTAGTGTTGCCAGTTTTTTTTTTCTAGAGGCTTGTCCCCAATTTTTTTACATCCCCGAAAATCCCCAAATTGAATGTTTTTGACTCACGTTTTTTCTTTTGTGAAAAAAATAAAAAATTTTAACCTTACTTATAAAATAAAGACAAAAAAGAACATATTTATTCAATAAAATTAATTTATATAGATAGCTAAATTTACATGCATATTAATTTAATAAACTCAAGTATAAAAAAAAATTAAAAAATTCAGAATCGAAATCTTCTGATTCATCAGCCTTAGAAATTTTCTTGTATATTAAAACGCTTTAGCATTTCAGCAGAAGGATTTAATTTATCACAACAAATTGAATTATTTTTAAAGTATGTGTTTATTGTGCTTCCAACAATTCAAATTGCATTTTGTTATGTATTTTTATTTTGGTAGTGTTCATTATTTGTTAATCTGCCTTAATTCTTCGTCTTTATTAGAAACCAATCACTTTTTTAGAATTGCCAGACGCACATTTCTTAGCTCAAAAATAATTCGTGTTACCATCAGTTATAAAAACACCCCAAAAAATTCCCTACAACTTGGTTATCATCCCCAACAAATCTCCGGATCCCAACATGAAATTTTCGTCCCCAATCGCGAAAATAAATATCTCCAATTTGGACACAAATCCCCTAAACTGACAACAATGGCAACAACGATCTAATGTAAGATATCATGTACACATGCACACATTTTTATAGGGCTCCATGTATTATATCTTATTTCTATATATAAATCCACGCTTCATAGTTAAATTTTCATATATGAGCTCATATAAATATTATAACACATTTCATAGTAAGTCCATGTATCAATTCACATATAATACTTTTGCCATGTATACATGGCATACATAAATTCACATATCTAGGCGCACGGCAGTGCGCCAGGCCAAGTTCTGGCCAATGCACGCAGTGTGTATATTTACACGAAGCCATTCGAGCTGTTTTTATTCCCCTCATAACTTTGTTCCCCGCGACCGTAAAATTATGAAATTTGAATAATAATTAGAATAAATTCATATAACCTCATATGCGAAGTTTGAAAGTTTTACAATGAAAGTTTCAGGAGATATGAAGGTGCAAAAAGTGCATATTTTAAGACATACTCACTGACCACTGACCACTGACACACTCATCAAATTGATGAAGCACTTCCGCTATAGCTACAGAGCTAAAATTTGGTACACGAGAAGATCTAGGTGAGCAATGAACCAAAAAAATCTGAAAACCCGAAAATTTTAACCAGGAGGGCGGGGCTACGCCCATAAAAATTAAAATTTGTGCTATTGAGCTGAAATTCAATACAGAGCTAGGTCTAGGTGAAAAATAAAATAAAAAAATCTGAAAACCCGGAAATTTAAGCCAGGAGGGCGGGGCTACGCCCATAAAGGTCAGAATTAAAAATGCTAATCTAAGGCGCTTCATAGAAGCTATTTTATTGAAATTCGACATATATACTGCGGTAATGCAAGCTTATAAATTTTTTTATTAAAAAAGTGGGCGTTGACACGCCCATACAATTTAAACCTCATTTTAATGCCCTGCGGCTCAGCATATTTAGATATACTATTTATCTAGCTATTATTATCCGTTTGTAACGAAAGTAGACACGAATAATAAGCACTGACCCAAAAAATTTTGACTTTGGAAAAGTGGGCGGGAATACGCCCATAAAAATGAAAAATTAAAAGTTGCGCTAAGGAGCTGAAATTTGATATACAAGTAGGTCTAAGTGAGAAACAAACTAGAAAAATTTGAAAACCCAAAAAATGTTACCAGAATGGGCGGGGCCACGCTAATATTGTTTTGAACTAAATACTTAATATACAGCTTTTAATTTAAGCCAATTTAGTGAAATCTTGCATCACCTTAAAACTTGGGCGTGATCACTCCCATAAAGTGTTAGCCTTGTGTTTAATCTACATCGGTCTAGCATATTTTAGAAGAAAATTAGCATGAATTATAAGCGCTGCTCACAACAAAATTTTGAGTTATGAATAGTGAGGAGAGGTAATGCTGATAAAATCTAAAGATATAATTCGCGCTCGAGAGCTGACATTTTATACACTAGTAAGTGTAGCTGCGTAAGCCAATGGAAAAATCTTAAAATCAAAAAGCTTTACCCGGTATGCGGGGCCACGACGTTAAAACTCCAATTCGCACTAGCGATCTTAAATTTGATATAAAAATAAATCTAGATAAGAGATCACTAAGAAAAATCTGAAAACCCAGAAGTTGATATCAGAGAGCGGAAACAAGCACTTCAAATTCAAAATTAACATACATTTTATTAAAACTTTTCATACACATTGCTCTTATCCAAAAAAATTCCCTATTTTGAAAAGTAGCCGTGACTTCACCCATAAATCTTAGCTTTTTCGTTCAGGTACTTCGGCTTAGCAGTTTTTAATTCAAAACTCAGGTATTTGTTATTAACTTTTTAATACCAAACTTTGCATGAACCATAAGCACTAACAGATATAAAAGTCAGCGGGCCAGGCTCATGAAAGTTTTACGTAATATTATACTATAGAGAGCTGACATTTTGTACACAAATAGTAATTGATTTACTCAATCGGAAAATCAAAAAATTAAAAGCACCAGCTACCCTATTGAAACTTTGCATGCACATTAGGCATATCCTTTTGATTTATGTACTTCGGCTAAGCAGACTTTATTTAACATGTAAATATATTGAGAAAACAGGCGGGGTCATGCCCAGTAAAATTTACGCTGCATTTTACATGTTTCTTCCAGTCGTCTCTTACCAAATTGCATACACACTGGCGACCCGTTGTAGTGACACAATGGTGCATTTTTAAGGTCAACAATTCAACACCCATCACACTCTTAAAAATTATTTTATGTAACTCTGCCATTTTCAACTGGCACAGTGATCATGAATAGAAATAAAATACACTAGAAAATTTAAGTTTAAAAACTATTATTATAGAAATCTTTTCAAAAAGTAATCAGATCCTCACAAAAACATAAATGTGAAAAACGGCCAAGTTCCTATCCAAAATTTCGGCCATTAAAAGTTGTGAGATATAAATTTTGACCAAGTTCTTCTTTGCCACAATATCCAACACAGAAATATATTATGTATGATATAAATTTGTAATCGTAAGGGCGTCATATAATTTTTAGATAATCTGATAACTTGGCAATATTTTTACCTTTCCAAAAAAGGAGAAAATAATGCATAAATGTTCATTTCTTTATATTGATAAAAATGTTGTCAAGTTGGCATAGGAACTTGGCCGTTTTTCACATTTATGTTTTTGTGAGGATCTAAAAATATATTTACATATGTACATTCATATATTAAAAATATGTGGACAATACATATTTTTTTAGCAGATAGGTAATATTCTTTTCTTTTTGAACAGGCACGAAATCATATTTTCTTTCACGAACATTTTGTGTTGACCCGTGCGTATTCGTGTTGCAAAATAAAACACTAACGAGCCCATCTCTAGTTTTATTATGCTTGTGTTTGTCATAATAATTTACAATTATGGTAATTTCTTCCTTAAAAAATATCACATCGCTAATTTACTCAAACAACGTTAATGATGGATAATTAGTCCTAATATCATTCTTCATATTGCTTAAGAATTTCATAAAAATATCATGTTTACTCAACTCTTGAGAGAAAAATAAAATTAAGTTCCTTCACATTTATTAATCCCAAATTATTGTTTTACTTATTTAGTAAAATGTTTTTTTTTATTAATAATACATTGAAATTGATTATTAGGGGTTAAGCTGGATCCTATGCGCGTTTCACTGTTGCTAATGCAAATCATCAAAGAACCTTTACCCAAAAATTTCTTAGAACAACTAGAGTTATTATGCTATAAACTTTCATTTAAACAAATTAGAAGCTCACAAAATAAAAAAGGTGAAACAAGAACTCAATAATCAACATGTTTACATTTATTTTCTGTACATACTTTTTACAACTAAAATTAGAGCTGAAAAGAAGTCAGCTAATATACAGGGTGAGGCATAATGACCGACAGTGAAACCTCTCATAATCGGACTCTCATCGTCGTCGTATATTTGTCCGCTTATGAGAGTGGTACACATTCTTTTATTTTAATTTTGGTTCTACTAAACTTGTCCGGTTATTAGATATGTCCGGTTATGGGAGGTGTCCGTTAGGAAAGGTTTCACTGTATATGGTTTTAGGGTTCCGTACAACAGAGGTGAAAAGGAACCGTCTGTCCGTCTGGCCGTCTCTCAGTCACAGACTATTTTCTCATTAACCCTAAGAGATACTGACATGAAATTTTGACAGAATGTGTAGAACCTTGGCCGCTACAACAACTCGTACGAAAAATTTTAAAATCCCATATTGGCACTTGAAATTGGTAAAACTAGTGTATTTTTATACAGACTACAACAATAAGCACTAAACATAAAAAAATAATTAAGTTAAAGAGTAGTCCATCAGTTAATGCAATTTTGACTATGTAATTTTGGAAACCGTAAGAGGCAAACTCTTGAAATTTTCCAAAACGGTAAAACTAAAAAATCTCAAAATTATAAAATCGCCAAACCGAAAAAACTCGTCAAAAATCTAAAAAAAATCGCCAAAAATAAAAAAAGATTTCTAACACTAAAATAAATCGCCAAATTCGAAAAAAATTGCCCAAATGAAAAATCGCCAATATGAAAAAAATGCCAAAAAGTAAAAAAAATCGCCAAACCGCAAAAAAGGCGCCAAAACTAAAAATCGCCAATATGAAAAAAAATCGCCAAAATGGAAAAACGCCAAAAACCGATAATAATCGCCAAATATAGTCTAAACTTCGTATTGAATTACATATCTAGTGTCCATACGGAACCCTTCGTAAGCAGGCCAAAGTCGCACTTCACTGAATTTATTTATTTATGCAATTATTACATTTTTTTTAAATACAGATTATTGCGAAATGTTTTGCAATTAGCTTTGAAAAATTATGTCTATTTTCTGCTTCGTACCTAAGTGCTCTTTTTAACGGAAGAGTATACATCCAATATTTTCCATAACTTTCCGCAAAATTTCGGGTGGAATGGCCATGATTTCATTTCGAATGTTGATTTTGATTTGGATTATGGTTCTTAGTTTTTTAAAGTACACTCTTTCTTTCAAATATTAACAAAGAAAACTGTGGGTGCAGTGATTCAAATATCGACGATATGCACGCTTTGTCGACACAATAGACTGTTAGCTTAAAAAATAAAATTCAATTATTTTTGTGTGTTAATCGATCGTGTAATGATTCATAATTAATTCCCCAAGTCTTCTTCACAAAATGCTGAAAAAAACAAAGAAAGAATAATAATTAAAAAAGTTAGAAGCTCATTCTGCGCCACCCTGTACAAAGCACTATGTGTCCAAAAACAAAACTAAGGAAGTAAAAAAAAGCAATGTGAGTCCGATCACAGAGGAGATGTGTAAACATCTAGTAATGATTTTTTTTTTAAGTTGGAAGTACTTATGTATATTTCTTTAAATTAATTAATTAAAAGTATCAAAACTTTCAATATTGTAAATACATAGGAATTTGCTGGTTTTTGTTTATTTTATTTAACTTATTTGGTTAGTAAATGGGCACACTGTAGTATATGTATATGTACTGCATTAAAAATTGCAGTAAGCAGTAAATTCGCTGATTACTAAAAAATATCCAGTAAATTCGTACTGATAATGAAATTTAGTTTGTAATACCAGTAAAATCGTAGGGCCGTAGCAAATGGCAAAGTTTTTTCATTCAAATTTTGAAAATTTTGTTCTGCCACTTGGCAGAATTTCATTATGAGTACGGGCATTACTGATTACTGAAAATTCAAAGCACCTCATCATATAATAGATCATTTAGGCACTTTATAAAATTGTAGAAAAAAATTTTAGTAACCAGTAAAAATTTACTGGTTTAATTTTTTTTTATTTTAATTGAAATTTTAGTGGTACTGCAGTCCTCATCTATGGTAAATTAATTAAATTACTGTTGTTCATCGTTTAGTTGTTGCTGTTCTTGCTGTTGTGTATGCACTGCAATTAAAATAAATTCAGTAAAGTGCGAAGGGTTCCCGTACATTCGGTTTTGAGCATTTTTTTGATGAGGCTGTTTTCCTTTTTTTAAGTTTTTTTTTCAGTTTAAAGGATTTTTTCAGTTTTGTCGCCTTTTTCTCGTTTTGGCGTTTTTTCTCTTTTTGGGTCTTTTTTTTAATTTTCGCAATTTTTTTTCATTTTGGCCATTTTTTCTGTTTTTGGGGTTTTTTTAATTTTTGCGATTTTTTCTGGTTTTGGGGTTTTTTTATTTAGGCGATTTTTTAATTTTTGCGATTTTTTTGTTTAGTGTTTTTTTTTTAATTTTGGCAATTTTTTTATTTTGGCGATTTTTTTATATTTATGGTGATGCGATTTTTCTGTTTTTGGGTTTTTTTCATTTTGGCGATTTTTTTCATTTTGGCGATTTTATTCATTTTGGCGATTTTCTGGTTTTTCGCAATTTATTTTAGTCCTAGAAATTTTTTTTTAATTTGGTGCTTTTTTCGTTTTGACGATTTATTTTTGTTTTTGGCGATTTTTCTAGATTTGGTGATTTTATAATTTTTTAATTTTTTAGTTTTATCGTTTTTGAAAAATTCAAGAGTTTTGCTCTTACGGTTTCTGAGATACAGTAAGTTGTCAAAATTACAAAGTCAATATTGCATTAGCTGATGGAACAGCCTTTAAATTAAGTTTTTTTTCTTAAAATTTTAGTGTTAATTGTTGTTGTCTGTATAAAAATACACTAACTTTACAATTTTCAAGTGTATATACATGGGGTTTTAACATTTTTCGTTTTTCGTTTTGCAACACCCTTTAATTTTTAACTCTCATGTATTTGCTGCTGTAGCGGCCAAATGTCTACACACTGTGTTCAAATTTCAGGTCAGTAGCTCTTACCGTTCTCGAGAAAATACCCTGTGACAGACGGACGGACAGCGTAGCGAAAACAATAGGGTTCATTTTCACCTTTGGTGTGCGGAACCCTAAAAAGCAATTATCAAGTTAAATAAAACAAACAAAAACCAGCTAATTCCTATGTAATTACAATATTTTAAATAAGTTTGTATGGCTTCTCTCAAACACTAATACATTCATACGTATGTAGCTCACACCGATTTGATAACGCGGTGTGCATTTTACTCAAAATTTGTGATTGTATTGTGAAAAAGATTTTTACCCCCTAGCGTTTACACATCAAAAATATGTTGATTATTTAGTTCTTTTTTCAATTTTGTTAATTATAATTAATGTTTTTTATTGTAATATTTGTTACAATGTAAGTTTAACATTTGTTGACGCACTAATTATTATTTTACTTATTTTGTGAAATTTAAGGAGTTTATTATTCGACATATCGTCATAAGTATATTCACTAATTCGAAATTTATTTGCTGGTGGTTCAGCGTTGTCTATATGCATTTCATTGTTGCTGTAACAAATCATCAGTAGACTTCAACCATACATTTTGAATAGTCACACATTTTCAAGAACTATTGGAGAATTCACAAATAATAATATTTTTGAAAATCACAAAAGAAAAATAAGCGTAGTAGGCTTAAAAAATAAAAAAGATTCATATCCAGCAAAAAATTTCAAAAAAGGTAATCGAGTTTGGAATTAAGCATTTTTGGTGGAAGCTGTTCCTTGCTGGATTACCAACTTAATGATTTTAACAAGCCGTGAGACTAAAATAATCGATTCTTGAGAAGCAATTATGTTGTTTATTGTAGGAGTTAATTATATTCTCCGTTGTGGGAAATAGTTATTTTTTTTCTTGATTGAACGAACTACTTTTTTTAAATATGCCGTTGTTTGAGTAAATGGAAGGTCTTATTTAAAAACTCAGCTTGATTAAATACACATATAACTTTTAAGAAAAATTTAAATAATTAAAACAACCTATTGTTTTACTACGAAATACACCATTTTGTAAAATTTCTTTTATAAACTCAATTGAAGTGGGTTATATTTTGTTCGTATCAGTGCCTCCATTGTTACTTATAAATACTGTATTTAGAAAAATTTAAATTGCTTTCATTAATGAACTTTTATTAAAACCGTAAATGAAAAAAATTTATTTAGAACTACTTATATTTAAATAATTATTTTCCAAAATGTAGGTACTTATTTTTTAGTTTAAAATAAATAAGTAGGCAATTTGGAAATATTTATAATTTATTTAAAATAACTACTTATTTTGGCAATATTTTCACGTCTTCTTTTAAAACCCAAAGAATATGTTCAACTTCAGCTTCCTATTTTTAAAAATTTGCGTAATGTGTTTTGTAAGCGAGTACTTCAATTTGGCAATCGAAAAAGTAAGTCATTATATGACAAGTAGTTCAGATGGTAATGTCTAATTTTTTGCTGGGTATCGAATATAAATGATTTGCTTGGTTTTGTATAAGTTTCTATTAACGCTTATTTTTTTATTGTGATTTTCAAAAATATTATTATTTGTGAATTCCCAAATAGTTCTTACAGCAAAAATGAAATGCATACAGCAAATTAATATCGAATTAGTGAATATTTTGTGAAATATTTTTTTATTAAAAAAAATAATTCTACAACAACTAATAACTTTTTGGTTTAATGTTTATGACATTCAGGCCATATCCATGTCAATTTAATAATGTCCACTCAAATACATCTTGTCACGACAGTAAATACTGAACTACTTAATACTTTATTTCTCTCGTTTTTTCTCTCTCTCTCTTTATCCCTCTCTTTATCTCTCTCTCTCTCTCTCGCTGGACCCCATAAAGCCAGACTGCCCAAAGCACCAGAGTGCCGAAAATTAATCGGCTTCTTATACAAATGAATACACATACACGAATAAATATATCTCGAGTTTCTCTCTGTGGCCAGCTCTGCCATAAAGTGTTGGTCTTAAGTACTTAAATTGCAATCATTTGCATTAATCAAAAGGATTCTGGTTTTGCTTCTTCATTCGTTCCGTAAATGAAATATTTCTATGAAAGTACATATGTATTGAAGCTTTAATTAAAGAACTGTAGTTAGAATGATAAATTCGAAAGTAAGGGCGGGCTTCGTCGAAAACTCTTAAAGGGATATTCAAATACTACAGGCTCAAGAAACACATTTCAGGATGTGGAACACTTTAAAACAAAGAGCGTTAATTTAATATCGATTAGGTTACATTTTTTCAAAGCAAAAAATCGACTACTTTTATTTGTTTACTACACGCACATTTTTAATGTTTCTTCCTAGTAATTTATTTTTATTATTATAATTTAAACATCTCTCTTGTTTTCGTGTGCTTAAATTTGCTTTATTGTAATTTTAATTTACTAGATCTTTAACACTTTCCAATGCCATAACTTCATTTTAAGGCCGTCTCTGAAGGTGTGTGCCTGTGTCGTTGTTGATAGATTAATACTATTTTTTTTTTTTTTATGATTCTACCACTTGTACTTATAAGAGTGACTGAATGAGTGAGTGGTACATGTTGTTAACATCAGATTAAGTCGTTGTTTCTACCAAAGTTATCTTCGGAGTCTTACAATTTGTAATTTAAGACAAATGATGATGTTTCTTTTGAACTGTTTCTGTTCATCATTCGTATTTGTCTGTTGTGTGCCATCAAATGATCTTCATGTATATAAAGTAGGCGCTTAAGGGAATAATTTAATTCATTCATTCATATTTTTATGATGGCAGCACGAGAAAAAAAACAACAAGCTTAAAAAAAATTGTATGTATTACATACAGACAAAGGTCTTAAATCAATTTAATGTCAGTTATTAAAATAGGCTTTTATGAATTTGAAAAGTACATAAGAGACTACTTATGTTTAGATATAAAAACACTTAATTACTTCTTAAGAAATAATCAATTAATGTTTTTGTTTTAATTTCTTCTTTAAATTTTGTAGGAAAACGATCGAACGATCTAACAAACTACGAAACCACAAACTTGCAAGCACCTCAACATACTCAAGCATATCATCAATTACCAGCTGATCTCTCAGCTGAAAGTATACATAAAGAAGCCGCTTTGGTACTTGCCCAGGCCAAGCGTCACAAGAGCATAGCAGAGAATGGTGATAATATACCCACATTTAAAGTAAAAACTAAGCGCAGTGGTGAATCAAATTCATATCCCAAGAAATTTCACTCTTTGCCCTTGAGAAAGAAAAAGAGTGGCAACTCTAAGCCAGTTAGTCGCAGTAATAGTGACGCTGCTGCCAAGAAACCCATCAAGAGACCTTCAATTTTTAGTATTTTTAGTCGTAAAAGTGACAGTAGTCTGAATCAGGCAGTTGATCGTGATCCTCGCTTTGAAGATAGCGGCGGCCGGCGTTTGGTGAGAAGCAAAAGCGATGTTGGTTCTTCCGCACACAAACTAAAGAAAGCTTTGAAAGATAGCAAACAGGCACAGCAAACAGCAGTAGCAGTAGCAGCAGCATCAGCAACTTCAGGTTCCAACAAACACGTACAGCCCACCCAACTTAGTCCCATTATAGAAAACGATTCTCGGGAAGATTGTTTCGAAGAGCAATTCAATCGCGAACGTCGTAAATCCGAAGCCATCACTGATAGGGAAAAACATGAAAGCGGCATAAGTGAATTGCTAGAGCGTAGTCATTCCCAGACGGAGCTAGATGATAGCGTTGTACGTAACCCCATATCGAGACATATAAAAGAGAAAATCATAAATCTACAAACCCAGTCACAAGAAAACATGCACAGCTCCCAGTTGCCAGTACAAAAGTTGCCCCTTACTAAGGGTCAAACCGTCAATGGCATGGTGAAACGTTTGTCGATGGAAAGGTTTTCACCACCTCCAACAATAACAGGTCCCGCCTTCTCCTATATAAGGCCTAACGAAGGCATTACATATGCCCAGTTAGAATTGCAAGATGATCATGTACCTCAAAGGTCGTCACTATCCAGGAGGGAGTACGCACAAAGAGTATCGCCAGTAAGGGAGTATCGTGCTCCAAATCGAGATTATCGTTCAACTTCGAGAGATATTTTTACACCCGAAAGAGAAATATTACACAATAAAAATCGTAGAACGGAAGATCAAACAGATTTTAAAGCTAGTCATGCATCGGGTAGAAGTCAATATTCTCCCAGTTATAATGCCACAAACGGCACCACCACTATTCACATTGGCGGCTCTTTTTCACCCTCTCCCTGGCAGCAGTTATCACCTCGTAATCTTAGCGATGAGGATGAAGGACTGGGACTAGAAACACGCAAATACTATGAGGAAGAGTTACACAATAAACGCAGCAAGTCACCGGCTGAGCCACCCATAGTACCCAAAATAAGAAGCATTACACCGCCCAGAGAGAATGGCTACCATTTAACGGACAGATATTTATCGCCTAAGCCAGATTTACCCAAAAATGAGGACATGGGTTATCGTAGAGCACGCTTAGAGTCCCGAATTCTGACACGCAAATATGGTGAAAATCATACTTTAGAGAGAAATGGTTACTTACATTCACGAGAAAATTCACATGACCGTATTTTGGACGATGAACCTGATGCCAGTGCGTATCATCATCGTCGCTACCTCAGCCCCGAAAGAGAAATTTTACGAGATTGTTACGAACCACGTTTTCACAAGCCCGAGACAATTGAAATTCTAAACAAATATTCTCCCGAAAGGTCACATTTGGATATTATAGCACCTACGTTGACACAAATCTCTACATCCAGCCTACCGAGAGCGGAGAAGACTTCTCGCTACAAACATACCAAATATTACGATGATGGTCATGGTCACGGTGTCAAAGAGGTGTTTGAGCGTGAAACCCAATTCGATGTAGACGGCAGGCCTCATGTTCGTGAATCCAGACATCGTGAACGTGTAGATTCGTTTACGGGCAAACCCATACGTGACGTTTCACCTTTGGTCGAACATCATGTATTGACAGACTATGAACCCAAGTCATTGGAGTCGCAATTCACCGGCACCGATCACTACCATTCTTCACCGGAGAATATGAAACGTTATGAGAATTTGGAACATGCTCAAGCCAGTCGTCAGATTAATGAAGAGCGTTGGCACAGCAGCCTAAAAAGAGATAAGTTGCAGCAACGTAGCTTTGACAAGGGTGATTCAGGAATTGAGAATGACTTCCGCAAAGAGTCTTTTAATGGAGATATAGTAACGAGGTAAGGGTTTTTAGTTTTCAATTATAATTCAAAAATATATTAAAAAAATATATGTGTATGTATGTATATAAAGATATTTGATTAATACGATTTAGAAAAATGTATGAAACCTTTATTTGAGTCGGTGGAACGATCTACAAATTTAATGTTTAAAGATCATTTCATGTAGATGTTGACCGTGGCTACGTCTGAAGTGATCCATACGCTGGGTCCAATTTTGGCATACTCTCGCCAACAAATCGGCCAGTATTTCACGAATAAATTCTTCAATATTGTCTTGCAGTGCCTAAGCCGTTAAGAACATGTCCCTATAGACATGAGCCTTAACATATTCCTACAATAAATAGTCTAACGGCATTAAATCGCACGTCTTGTGTAGTTCATGAACGAACTAGTTCGAATAAACGATTCAGTACTTTGAACTAAGTGAACAAGTTCAATTGTTTTACGCTCACTAGTTCAATTTTTGAACTAGTTCCATTTTTGAACTAAGAACTAAGACACAAAATGAACTAACACAGAGGCTGTGAGCTAAATGTTTTCAACGTGTTCCTTACTTTTTTACTGTTTGTGTGCATATCTTCTATACTTATCCATATCTATGTATGTATTAGTCTCCTGCATAAGACATCTTAAAAGAACTTTCAAGACATGAGGGATTTTTCAAATGCTTTACTACAGCGAAATCTTATAAAACAAACGTTAACAACACTGTTTGCAAGAAATTTGTTTGAGTATTGTAGGTATAAGAGTAAAGAAGAAAACACTTCGTGACGGAAGAATTTGTGATACTTGCTTCTTTCTACGCATGAGCGCGTGTACAAACGTCATGCATGTATGATTTTTTATTTTTCTGTGCACATGCAAAGGTACACACATGCATTAACATTAGTTGTATGCGGTTAATCACATAATAGCTTACCATCTACATATAACGCACACACTCAAACGTACAATATGAAAAAAAGCAAGCATACACTAATCAACAGTACTTCTTTTGAGTATTTGTTACAAACAAGCAGTCTTGCGACATCGCTTGTTAACACTGATATACACGTACACCAATACATCCATCGTGCTTCGCTTATAGTACGACAGCATTTATTATTGGTTTAGTATAATACATGCGAAGTGAATACATTTAAAAATCATGACGTATTTACATTTAAAGACCTTTTACGCAGGACTCTAGTATATATGTATGTATATTTAGTTCTTGTTCATGGCTGGGTACTACCGCGCAATAAACAAGTAAATACTTATACTACCCTATTCACAAAAAATATTTTGGATTTATAATATTTTAAAAAATTTGTTTTATAAACCTTTTATAGAGCAAATTTATTTATTAATTAATGAATTAATTTTAGTTCATAAAGCAATTTAATCACAGAATCTGTATTTGTAATATTGTCAAAGACCACAACACTCATACATATGCATGTAGAATTGTAGAATTGTAAAATCATTGAACTAAAAAGACCTAACTATGTAGTTCATTGAACTAAAAAGAGCGATTGAACTAAATGAACGATCTAGTTCATTTACAAATAATGAACTTAAATGACCGGTTACTGAAATTAACTAAATGGCTCAAGTCCAACCGGCCCCAACCATGAAATAGACTGTTTACCGAACTCGACTCTCAATTGAGCCATTGTTTCGCGTGGTGTATGGCATGTGGCACCGTCTTGCTGAAACCACATGTCAGCCAAGTCCAGCTCTTCCTACTTTCTGCGCAAAACAGTAACAGAGGCAGGGCTGCCAGATAAAATTATCGAAAAATCGTCGAAATACCATAAAATACTTGTCATTTTATACTCGAAAAATCGTCAAAAAAAAATCGGACAAATCAAAATAAATTTTTTTAACATGTATACTAGGCCGGGTCGATTAGTATGGATAGAAAAAATTATAAAATCGTATAGAAAAAACAAAATCTACATATCGCTACCTTAATACAGAAATGCCCTAACTAATTTTTTTTTCAATCGTGATTTTTACATTTTTCGATACATTAGATTTCTTCTATCAAAAAATACAAGAAAATCGATTTCTTAAAAACAATTCTAAGAAAATTTTGCAAAGAAGCCATGGATGTAAAGTCAAACCCTATACAGCGCATCTCGACGTGAAAATTTATTTCCTCTTCATGAGCTCCTTGTTTGGCTACTGCCTGCCTTATTTGAAGACATTGACTTTAAAGATGAAAATGGGGAACCAAATATTATGCATAAGTCTAAGGTAGCTCGCAAAAAAATTAAAAGCAGAAAGTACGTATAGAGTGATTCGAATTTAGTAGCATTTATTTCAATACATACATTTATTTATTTGAAAAAATTGTAATTTCAAAAAAATGTTTTAAAGAAGAGGAAATGCATTTTCATGTCGAGAGGCACACTATAGGGATTAATTTTAGACACGTGGTTTTTTCAGAGAATTTTCTCAAAATTTCGTGTAGATTACGTTTTTGCTTTACGATTTTTGCAAAATAAAATCGATATGCCCTAGTGTATACATATGTTTTATTTTACATGTTTATTGGGAAATTGAAAACAGTTGTCCTTTTTTAACCCCTTATAACTTTTTTCCTCTCAGTGGTAAAATTATGAAAAATACTGCCAAGTTATGTTCAAGTCTTGGTGTCAGTAGCATTCATGCCCGAAATTTTTTATAGGAACTTAGCTTTTTTCAAATTTAATTATTTTATAATATCAATTTATAGAGATATCAATATAAAATAATGAGTGGGCAAAATTAAACTAAAATCTTTTAGAAGAAAAGTAATACATGAATTTAATAAGTCGCTTTTTTATAAAAGAACTGCAATATGTACTTGGACTTCTAAAAAATCGTCAATTTTAAGGGAAAAATCGTCAAATTGTCATTTTGCTATTTTCGGCACCAAAAATCGTCAAAATTACGATAAATTGTCAAATCTGGCAGCCGTGAACAGAGGCCCAATTGCTGTGAATGGCACTCAATCGATAAATCACTGTCATCATTTGAGGGTGGCGTTGGCTGAAGTAGTTAGCACGTAGACTACAAAACCGAAGATCCTGGGTTTAATTGTTTTATCCGACAGTTATTAAATAACAACACCACGCATTCTTCTGATGTGCATTAGTGTTTACCTTTGTATGAGTTGTTGTGGAAAGTTCAAGTGATGAAGGCATAGTCACTGGTCACTGATAGTGTCCTGCACAAGACTATATATAAGACCTTTCAAGACATGAGAGATTTTTTCAAATGCTTTACTACAGCGAAATATTCAAAAAGAATCGCTAAGTAACACTGTTGGCAAGACATTTTTTTCGGTTGTTTGTCTTGCCAACAGTGTTGTTTAGCGATTCTTTTAGAATATTTTGCTGTAGTAAAGCACTTGAAAAAATCTCTCATGTCTTGAAAGGTCTTATAAACAGTCTTGTGTAGGACACTAGTCACTGAACTATATCGACTTTAGCAGATGCTAATCCTAATGTAGCATTACAGCGCCCTCTTTCGTCGGTATTGTGAAGCAGAACAATCGGCAAAGTAAAATAACCCAGCAAAAAATTTCAAAAAAGGTAATCGAGTTTGGAATTAAGCATTTTTGGTGGAAGCACTTCCCTACTGGATTAACAACTTAATGATTTTAACAAGGCGTGAGACTAAAATAATCGATTCTTGAGAAGTACTTACATTTTTTTATTTGTCAGCATTTCACGTAATCTATTTCGTCTGGAAAAATAATTCTCTTCATTTAGCAACTTGCACGTAATTTTTTGTAAATTAAAGTAATGTGATTTGTAAGCGAGTAATGAAAATTGGCAATCAGAAAAGTAAGTCATTATATGGCAACTAGTTCTAATGGTAATGTGCAATTTTTTGCTGGAAATCAATAAAAATTGCTACTAAGCACAGCTTTAAAATTTAATACAACTCATTTGACACCAGAAGGCGCTGCAACACTGCAAAAAAAGCAGAGTTGTAAAAAAATTAAGCTTTCTTCTATCTCTTCCTTCACCACCTATGTATATATATATATATATATATATATATATATATATATATATATATATATATATATATATATATATATATATATATATATATATATATATATATATATATATATATATATATATATATATATATATATAAATATATATATGTGTGTAAAGGGTGATTTTTTAGAAACTTTCTTTCTTTCTTTTTGCAACACTGTTTTTGGCAACTCAGCTGCTTTCGCGTATCATGTTACTGTTAAACACGTTCAGTTTGGTCTATAATTTAACCATTAATCAACTTAGAAATGAACAACGCCTGAAGATTATTAAATTTTATTATCAAAATGCATGCTTGGTTATGGTCATTTTGGGCGACCTTCTGGGGCATGACATTTCTGAAGTGAAGTAAAAGTTTTTATTTTATAAAGCAGAAGGCTATCATAAGTATTCGACACAGCATTCATTTTACTCTCTTTCATATCATCACTAATACATATGTAACATAAAGATGTAAGTGTGTTGAAGGATGGTGCCGAAACGTAATCAGTAACTAAGCGCATAGAGTAGACCAACTGTTAGGCCACTGGAGCCCTTAGTAGCACTTACAAGTGACAAGTTAAGACCCGAGGTTCCACACCGAATAGCTCCACCTCTATCGGTTTTTGAACTCCGGGAAGTTCCAGGTGTCGCTGTACCTGTAATATTTTAATAAATATTTGCACATCCGTTCTTCTCTTATTCCAGAGATTGGGTAGAAACACATAAGTTTTATGGTTAAAGGTATTGCCCAAAAATCCAAACCAAGATCCACGGGATGGATGGTCACACCCATTATATCATAGAGATACTCCTGTAGTATTGCAGTTTAGCTATTGCATGGCTTGAAATCCTTAGTTAAAACTGTAGCCTGTTAATAACAATGCCCTGTCAGGAATAATCTCAATATAATTTTTTATACATATACATTTTAATTTCTAATAATAATCTCTTTTTTTCTTTTAATTTTTCAATAGATGGCGCAAACGTACTATCGCTGATGATATCAAAAGCTGTGAGAATTTCCTCAAAAAGGAACGACGTCATTGTGAACATCAACGTTGTGGTAAGCGTAAAGAGAATTATATCTATCGTGAACGTTCCATAGATGATGGCTCTCACTTTGATCCATATTTAGATAAGTATCCACCGACCACCACTCACGCGACAACACAGCGCCGACGCGATCAACAATCGCAAACCGTTCATGGTCGCGCCGAAGACAACTCCACACTGAAACGTAACAAAAAATTGGGTGGTTTTGAAAAAGTGAAGCAACTTTTTGGCGCTGGTACTGGAACAAGCGATAAAAAAGATGTCGAAAGGAAGAGTATGACCAGCAGCACCAGCAGTAGCGCGGGCACACAACAAACCATAAAATTGAAAGATAAAGACAAGTACATGGTCAAAGAAGAGGAAATGCGTTCTAGATATCGAGAGTATAACAGTGGTGGCGGCGCTGCAGGAAGCAAAACGATTGTTGGTGTGGGCACACAAGCATCAGGCACAACTAACACAACCTTGCAAAATGATAATTTGCGCGAACCAAAGGTGAGTGTTTGCCTAATTGAAAATTAACTTAAAGAAATATGTATATAAAAGATTAGAATATTGTAGAAGAACCCGTAACAATGGAAACAAGAGAGTTGCTAATTTTAAAATGATTAAGTTCGTTTGCCTTTAATTTCGCTAGATGAATTAGGAGTGTGTGCATTTTAACTTAATGAGCGGAAGCAACATTGTTTGCCTTAGTTTCCAAAGAAATTGACTTGCAAATATAAAATGAGCAAATCTGTTAGAAATTTGGTTTCTGCTAAAGCAGCAGACGAGGAGTTCAATGTCCGTTTTGTTTTAATTAATGTACCTGTAGCTAATGCAGTGTGGGCGGAATAATAATGATTAACATTTACTATTGAGTTAATAAAAATGAGACCCAGTTCTTCTACGAGTATCTCTTTTGCCGCTTTCATGTCTTGATTCGCTTATTGTTCGCATTTCAAAAGAAGCAGATGCTTCTTTTTCTGGTCACGGGAAGCTGCTAATTAAGGAATTTTTTGCTTATTAGATGTTCTCTTTGCGTGGTTCGTTCATATTAAGGTTAGATATTATTTCATTTATAAAAGGAATTTCAACTTTCGTTTATTTACTTCTCTTTTTTCATAGAAATATAATAAATTTAACTACATATTTAACATTTTTGTATTTATTTGCGCCCTTTAGTTCTGCCTTGTGTCACAAATTGTTGTAACGAAAGTGCTGTTAACACTTTTTTTATTTTTTACAATTTCCTAATTTACTTTGATAAATCTAAATAATTGGAAAATATAGTTTACAAGAAAAATTTAGAGAAATTAAAGTTGAATTTGAAAGCAAAGCTAATTCCGCAAACTAGATATAAGATCATTATCTATTTATTTATGTATCTTTTAATTACATATCGTCAGCTAAAATGCAAAATAACGTTACATCACCTTTGATAAGTTTGCAAGAGAAGCAAAAAAATTCATAGAATGGAAACTATTACAATAAGAAATAAACCTTCGTAACAGTGTGCACAATTCTATCGATATTCGGTAGATTCTACCGAATATGTTTGTGAATTTAACAATCTACAAAATTCTACCGAACAAGGCCTGAAATCTACCGAATATTGTTATTTAGTAACTTAAGTCGATATATGTTTAAATTGCCTATTTTTCCATCGGTTAAATCGGTTAAAAATTTAAACTATAACTAACCCAATATTTGCCAAAGAATTGTGCCTTGGGGATGAAATATTTATTCCTACCAATGATTTAATAATTTTTGCACAAAAGTTTAAATTCATAAATGGATCTTACATATAATTTTTGTAGTACAAAAACTGAATTCCTTTTATTTATGTATATTATTTTATATATGCATAGCAGATCTATATAAAGCGTAAGGGAAAATAACTGGTGATGACACTTTTTTTATTGGAAATGCTTCATTGTTTATGGCAGTTTAATTTCCAATCACATGCGAAGTTTTAAATACGCTTTTGGAACCTGTTTAGTTTGATACTCCTTGCACTGTTATTTTTTTATGTTTCTTTGAATTGATATTTTTAGCTTTTCACTGAATAAAAACAAAATTCTACCGAACTTCATTCAAATCTACCGATTTTTTTGTCGATTCTACCGAATTTAAAAAAAATTAAGTGTGCACACTGCTTCGTAAATGCAATGATTTTTTACATTTTATTTTTGATTTTGTCATTCACCCCTATGGTGAATAAAATGTGAAATTTCCCCATGAAGGGAAATTTGCTTCAGGCAAACGTTTGTCCCCGCTATCAATTCGTAGTGAATGAAAATCGAACAAATTTATGTTTCATAGTAAGAAATACACAAATTTTTTGTTTCAAATGTATTTTCAAATACTTTAAGTGCCGTGGAAAAAATTCTTAACTATGCCATCGCCATGTGAAGAAAAGAGGTTCATATTCAATGAAAAAGAGATATCACACGGAATTATTAATATTAATCGTGGACATTATTTACTGATACATATTGTTCTAAAAATAATTACTTATAACTTTTAATATTTAATTGGAAGTTTAATAATGAAATTACGCTTTGTATTGATTAATTTCACCTGCACATATAAAGTGAACAAAATCAAGGGAAAGAGAAAAAATCCAAAAAAAAGGAACAGATTTCTGTTCGAAAATTATTCACGATTGCAATTTTGAGGAAGAGAGAAAATATTTTGAGAGAAAAAGTGTTCACGATAGGGGTGATTATTTTTCAAACAATGCAGCGCTTCATTCGCAATACGAAAATGGTTTCATCAGCTGAAAAAATGTCATATATGCAAAGATATAAGCAACGTACATTTTCATATTTTAAATGAAAAATGTAATTATTGCAATGAAACTTTTTAATTTATACAACAAATTGACGATAATTTTACATTTTTTTAATGAACTATTTCATTAATTTAACAGAATTTTTCACGTATTTCATTACTGAGCGTAACATATCATTTTTTGATGAAACCGTATCATTGTGTTAACAACACATTTCATTAATCTAATGTTGTCATTGAATTTGAGTATTTGTTTAACTTACAGAAAAATGTTTGTATGAAATAATTGTCTTCTCCGACCAAGATTTGAACTTGGAACTCATAGCGTGGTAGTCAGCACGCGCTTACCGCCACAACAATCTTAAATATTCTTTAGATACACACTAAATATATAGCATCGTTAATGAAATTTTAATTAAACATTATTTAATTTACCATTTAACATAAAATTTATTTGAAAAGCTATATTTAAGAAAAAAAAGCACTTTGACTTGTCTTCAGGATTCGAACCTGTTGTTACGAAAATATTTCATTAAACAAAACTATAATTTCCACAGCTATACACCCGGAGAAGAAAAAGCTTAAAATCAATAAAAACCATATTGAATTAATAAGAAACATTAACGAAAGTCTAGCCATGTTTAACATTCTCATTTCAATATGGAAAAATATTAATTTAAAGTATTAATTTATTAATTTTATTTATTTTTAAGTATCTCAATATACATTTTCTATTATATTGAAAATTACTGAATGTGACGCGTTCTTATTTTTAAGTTGTACCTTTTCGTTGAGTGAAGATTAATTATAATTGTGTTTTGATACTTTGATCGTCTTTTATGTCACCTAATCAATTTAAAATATTTTTTTTATGAATTCTACATAAAATTAAGCGTTTCAGTTTTTTATTATTAGTGACACTGCGAAATGTAAAATATTAACCATAAGAAAGGTTTCACTCCATTAATGAAGTTTGCATCAATATAATGCAATGTTTCACTTTTTTATTTTTTTTAACACAAACACAAACACAACCCGCAAAGCGATTAGCCTGTCTGCGAAAAACACCCAGAGTATATGGTGGGAATCTAACCCACGACCTCTGTACTGAGAGGATAGCATCGGTACCACTCAGCCACAGGGGCACATTTCATTAATGAAATTTGTCGTTGTGTTAATGAAAGCGGTTCAACATAATGGCTTCATTCCCGTTATGAAGTGCTTTTCTTTCAGTGTAGAGATATTAAGTTACAATTTTTAAATCATCTATATATATAAAAATAAGTTGCATTGTGTTAGTAATTGATGTTCTCTAAAATGCGTGAACCGATTTTGATTTATATGAAAGGTGACGTCAATACCAAGGTTTCTATGTACAAACAGTCTCTGTATGTGTACTGGTTCGTGAGTTATATTTTAGTGAACACTGCATTCATTTCGAAATATTTATATACTTAGCTATTGTAAATCACAACTTCGGGAATCCATGAAATAAATTACATGTAAACACACCGCTAAAAACTTAAATATTTAAATACATTATGCACAGCAAAGAGCTTTCTTATATGTTAACTTAACGGATATTCCAAAAACTAAAGGCTCAGTTAGCCGACTGTAATGTAATGTAAATGTAACGTAGAAAACAGCTGATCGATAATTTTATATGAAAAGTAGGTTACTTTACATTACATCTCTATAACCATTTTCATTACTTTTCGCATCACAATATCGATCAGCTGTTTCCTACTGTTGCAGTTACTTTACATTACAGTCGGCTAACTGAGCCTTAAATCAAACAGCTTATATATACATGTAATGCTGTAAAGGACTTTTTCTCCAAGGTCGCTAGCTTTTGAGTGCATGCTATGACTCACATTTAATGATCAGATGATCTATTTATATTCTTAATAATTGCATTATTCAACTAACATATGTATGTATCTCAATTTTTGTATTTCGCGAATAAATAAAATTTCAATTACTTCATATTTAATTGGTGTAGCCACATTTTTTAATACAATATGGTACGTACGCGCAGTAATTTGGGGCGTCAATCACGTAATGCTAGAAATGTTGCGGCATATAGAGCATCTCAAAGTGACAAACAGCGTGTAAATAATACTTTGGCTGCTCGAAATGCCATGGCACGTGGTAGGGCTCTGCGAAATCCAGCTACACGTCCGTAAGTGCGACGTACTTTGGAGCGTGCAAACTTTGATTACTTTTCTCATGGCAAGGTTTCAATTGGACCAATGACTACGGTTTGAAGTCATTGCAAGGCATTTACGTTTAAAGATGAGGTATCTGGATTGTGTTGTTCGAACGGACAAGTTAAATTACCAGAATTGAATCCACCACCGTAGCCCTTGAATAATTTGATGACTGGTGGCACAGCAATTTCAAAGCATTTTCTGGCAAACATACAAGCGTATAACTTCGCATTTCAAATGACTTCATTTGGAGCGACAAATACTGTTAGGAAATTGTTTGCCAAAGTTAAAGCTATTTTTGTTTGTTTTGATGTTTATTTAGATAATCGCGAAAAGTACTATTATGAAAATTTCAATCTTCAATAGATTCAAGGCCAAGTTTCCCATCGACTAGGTTCTTTGTTACCCTTTCCTGATCAAAGCTATCAATTTTTGCAAGTATACCTTGTGGGTAACTCAAATGTGGAAATTGATTGTGGTTGTGATATTTCATCAAATTTGCGGAGGGATATTATTGAGCATTTGCAGAATATGTTGCATGCTGAAAATGAATTAGTGCGACTTTTTCAAACTGCTCTCGATCAAATGCCATCTGATGAATATGAAATTGTGATTCGTGCTGATAAAACGCCTCCTGGGCAACATGTCAGACGATTTAATGAGCCCACAATGGCTGATGTCGCTATTTTTATTTTCTTTTTGCACTACGAAGTGTGCAGGGGCTCGCTAGTAGTTTAATAAAACAAAAAAAAAATTATTTTTTTATAAAAATTATGCGTTTATCAAAGTAAGCTTAGTGTTATATCGTCGGTTGGTTTCTGGTTTGATGTATGGAACAAAAATGTGTTTTCTAGAAAATTGATTAAGAATATTTAGTTCATTAGTTTTATAAAAGTACACAATAGAATTTTTTGTTTAATAATAAAAGTACTATTTACATATGTTTTTTATTCAAACTAAAAGTTGATAAACTTTGTACATCCAATATGACTTAAATAAAAAATGACCGAAATCTTTGTCAACGCATGTCACAATTATAACAACAATATTTTTCCCTGCTGTATATATTTAAGTAAATATAAAAGGTGAAAATATTAGTTTTATTCATATAGCATGACTTTTAGGGGAAAAACAAAGAAATAAATAAAAGAAAGTTTGAATAAATTTAATAAAAGAAATTTTATTATTAAAAAATAAATATAAATTCATTTGATTAAAACCATGGTGTAATTATACAGGTGACTGCGTAAGGATTTCTTTTACAAAAATACGGCAACCATAGCTGTGTAAAGAACCGAAGAATGTCAATAGCACAAACATAATTGTACTAAAACCAAAACAAAATCGAAGTTTTTGACACTCTTCAGCTACAAAGCACATAGAGCAAAAAATTATCAGCTGAAGTAGCACTACCACCTAGTTAAATACACCTTGATTAAAACATAACACAATAGGTTTGTTCATTTATTAAAAATTGTTACGAATTTGTAACAATTATTACTAGAAAGTGTTCATTAACTCAAAAAGTTTGCAAGGAGAGAGCGTTAAAAAAGAGAATAAAATTGAGAGACCAAAAAATTCCTACAAATTATAACTAGAAAAATTTTTACTTGCAAGAATTATCCAACCACCTGTTGTGCATTTTGTTGTCAAATTAATTATTTTAAAAATAGATTGAAAAGGAAAATTGAAAAATGTGTATTTTTTCGTTAAAAAAAACATGTATTGTACGTATGTAAAAAGAAAGCATGTTTTCTTAATTTATTGTTTTTCTTTCAATAATCCACATAAATTCAATTTTAATGGCAAATAATTTTGTTTGTTTCTCATATATATATAGGTATGATCAGAGATAGAAATTGGCATTTTTGTAGTTGTTATTGAATAAAAATTACAATAACATGAAAAATGCAAAAAATAGTAAAAATTCACGAAACTGTGTAAAGAATTTCATATTTAATGTCAATTTCTAAAACAAATTGCAATTTAATATATTATCAAACAAAAAACATCAGAAAAAGTACAATTGTGTCATGATTTCCATCCATGGTTCTAGTATGAATAAAATTTTTTTGCAAGTTCTTACAAGTAATGCATTAAACACATTCACCACAGCAGGCAACACGAAGAAACGACTTGAAATGCCGCAATCAGCATTTGTCGCCTCGTTGCCGGCAACTTAATTATTTTGGAGACATCAGCAGCACCATCTGCAGCTGATATTCAAGTACAAATACATAGTTCAGTATTGCCACTTTTATATATTTTGCATTTATAAAAATTACTTATACTCTTTTAATATATACTTATTTTACGTAAAAGTACAGAAATGAATCAATTTACTTATTCCATCAATTTTGGCATATTGTTTCTGTTAAATAATATGAAATAATTGTACAAAATCATTCACTCAACATTTTGTATTGTACTGTTGCCTTGCTGTCTTCAAAAGAATCATTCTCATATAAACATGTGTATTCTATCCTTGACAATTGGTAGTCGGTAGCTTGCTGTGGTGAATGTGTTTAATGTTTAGGAGAGTAATTTTGTAAATTTCTGCTTTACTCTCTCATTGCTAGTTTTTGCTGGGAAAGTAATTGAACAGACCTAATAATTAAGTTTTTGTACTTTGATTTGATTCACGTTCTTTGAGTAGAATATGAATTGATATGCCTTATAACAGATGCGAACAACAATATTAATACTTTTACGTGGGAAATGTGCAACATATCCCAAAAATTGTCGATTGCCGTAAAACAGATTTTACAATGTTCAACAATTGTGGAAATGACGCAATATTGCAGCTCTATATCTCCTGATATATTCAAGATATCGGAAAACTGATAACGAATTTGGAAAACGGATACATTATTCATATATAATCAATCAGTGATTTCCCCCAGCTTAAAAGTCTAATTTAATTTTTCTGCTCTTCTTTAGAAACTCACATTAATTAATAAAAATATTTCATTCAATAAAAGAATTGAAATTACTGAACTTAAGCCTGACTAAAAATTATTTCTGATTAAAAATTCCCTATAGTTCAATTAAAATCTAAAAATGTCTCACTTAATTCATCATGGGAACGTGACAAAAATATGTTCACTTGGCAATCACAAATGTTGGAAAGTCAAATAAAGCGTAGAAAGCAAAAACGAAAGTAACATAATATCCACTACTATAATACTTACATGTATGTACCGACATCGAATAAGTAAAAATAATTAATGTGATGATCGTAAAAGATAAGCAAGAATGGTTAAACATACGTGGGTAGAGTAATATAACTTCGTGCTAACCTAAATATAAAAATGAAAAATATGGAAAAACAGAGGAAATAAATAGTGATACTTACATATGTATTTACCAAAGGTAAATCAATAATTGTACACGACAATCATTTCTCACATTCCATTTCATTAGAATTTACGTTAAATAGCTGATGTTAATAACAATCTATACCCAAGTAGATAGACTAGGGTGCTGATGAAGTGCGTTGCTGCACAGAAAAATATCGGTATTTCCTCCAGCTTAAAAGTCTAATTTAATTTTTCTTCTCTTCTTTAGAAACTCACATTAATTAATAAAAATATTTCATTCAATAAAAAGAATTGAAATTACTGAACTTAAGCCTGACTAAAAATTATTTCTGATTAAAAATTCACTATAGTTCAATTATAATCTAAAAATGTCTTACTTTACTCAAAAGTTATACTATCATAGAAGAAATGACATTCCACTGGAAACAAAGGTTTTAAATCTTGCACATGCCGCCATTTCTATTTGGAAATGGTAAGCCTTTGCGAATGCAATCACTTAAGTTGCTGACTTCCAAAATTTCTGGTAGTTCTTTGTGGAAGAAGCTGATAGTCATCCTTAATATTGGTTTTGTAATATATCGTCAGTCCATTATTGCTTTGACCCACCGACCATTTAAAAAAATAAGAATATCTCCTTTCTGAATCCAAAACATGTTTCGCGAAATTAATTGTGGTTGCTGAGATATTTAGCATTCATTTTTCTCCATTTCAATTATTTTTAATAAGTATTGTTTTGCTGTACATGCCACAGTTTGGGGTTTGCGTCAAATTCTTCATACAACAACATCCGAAGTAAAGTTTACTCGTGTTTTGCTTCATTTCTATAAAAAATTAATAACAAAAAAAAGGTACCGCAAGCAAAATTCAATGGTGAATGTTAAACAAAAACATCAGCACCCAGGCGCAGCCGCCGATTAAATATTTTAATATAAACTTATTAAACACTAAAATGAAATAAAAGAAACTTTATTTATGCATGTTTGAGTATAACAGAAATCATTTAACTTAATTTTTTATATTATGTACACTCCAATTACTTGTTTTTCTTATGCAAGTGTGTATGCGGATCGATAATTAAAAATATTACGGTGGCGGCTTCTAGGTCGGCGTTAAAAGATCGACTTATGTATATCTCTAGACAGCAAGAAAAATAAACAAAACAACAAAATTCTTAATTCACAGCAGGAAATTATACGTATGGAGTACAAAAAAAGCTTATTTAAAAATATATTAAGAAAAGTGGAGTTTGCGGTAGAAAACGTATTTTTACTTTAACAATAAATTAATATTAACTTCTAACTTTATTCATAAAAGTTCAGTAAAGTTTACACATTTCTTCACATATGTTGGAAGCAATGGAAAAAATACAAACAAAAAATGTATCGTGTATACTTTGCGAAAACTTCGTGTACACATTCTTTGTCGTTTTTATCCATTCCGACTTTTTGGCATATGCTCCAAACCAACAATGGGTTGAAGATGTGTCTCTTTTTGTATCGTACGTATACGTGAACTCTTTCCACTTTCCGAATTATAAAAATTTGTATTTACTAAAACTAAGATGAGATTAATTGATTGAATATACATAACTAAAAAGTCAATGCTTATTTCAATTAAAAACAGGAAAATAAATGTTCTGTAGTTTTTTAAATTCATATGGCTGATGGATGATACGTTATTTTAAATTTTGGTTATAACTTTGGTATTTTTTATATAAGACCTTCAAAATTTTTTATAAATATGTAATATAATGTAGTGAATTGTAATCAATAAAAAAATCAGTTTTGAATTTTTTGAAGATACGTTATTTGGCATTTTAGGTGACGATATGTATGTAAGGTCATATACACACACATGTCAGAGATTTCAGAATTTATCTCATTTTTTTAAGTAAGAAGTTTGAAAACTTAACACGAAAATAATTACACTTACTAATGATTCACTAACGAAGCATTGAACCCTTCCGGAAATGTAGTCGAATGATTTTAAATGCTTGACAATGTGTGAAGTGTGTTTTCACATATTTATTGTTGAATTTATTATGATTGCTTTAATATAATAATTCCATCAAGTTCAAATTTAAGCTTAAAAGCTTGTTTATGTTTGTCCATAAATTATGAAAAGTTTTTTGTTTATACATTTTCGTATCGCTGGTATTTGCAATGTATTCCTTTCATGTTTGAAGTTTAACGAAAATTTATTATCGCCTGCTCTGGGTTTATTTGAAGGAGTAGAGAACAATCAAATAAATTTTTACACTTTAAAACCTCATTTTGCGCGTGTTGTTGTTTAATTTTTTTTTTTTTTTTTTGCCAAATTCAATTTTAAATATGTACATTTATCAAAAGTTGGAATGCCGGTAATTTTGTTGCATCATTTGTTGGTATGTGGCGACATAATCCTTTTAAATCGATGCCACAAATTAATGTTTTACCTTTTGGATAACAAACAAACGGCAACTAAGCGGACAAAGTTAAGGTGCTTCTTAAATATTTATTTGCAGAAGTTAAAGTTTTTGGGTATTTATTTTTTTTTTTTTTTTAGTTTTCTTAATACGAACCTTAAGGCCAAATATAGGTGGAGTTTTATAATGAAACATAAATTTAAAACGCAAAATAACAATTGAAAGACATTTTCATTGCTGATCGATGATAAATGTGCACACTTGAGAGTTTCAGTCGTGATGCTCAAAACTCTTAAGATGGGATGAATGTTTTCAAAGAATCTTAAATTTATTAGGGGATTATTGTTCGATTAGATTTATATTTGTTGTCATATTTATTTTTCAAAATTCGAGCATAGTTTATTGTAAAGGGTGTTTTTTATTGATGTATAGAACTTTAAGTTGGCATCACTTTTTTAACTGGCGGCCATTTTGTCAGCTGTTAAGTGATTAATATTTAGTTTGGTTTGCCATTTTATCATGAACAGGTTGACAAAAGAACAACGCTTGCAAATCGTGCAAATTTATTTCGAAAATAATGGTTCAGTTCGCGAAGTTTACCGCAAGCTCCGTCCATTTTATGGTCGACCTAATCGTCCATCAGAGCAATTAATTCTGTTAACCATGGATCGTTTTCGCACTACGTTTACTCTATGTGATAATACGCATCCGCAGAGACGTCGAACAGTGCGCACCGAAGAAACAATTACCGCTGTAGAGCAAAGTGTTGAAGAGGACCCGAATGAATCGATTCGCCACCGTGCACAGCAATTGGAGCCGACTAACCGACTATTTTGTTCCCGAATTGGATGGCATGAATGTGGATGAGTTGTGGTTCCAACAAGACGGCGCTACATGCCACACAGCGCACGTCACAATCGATTTATTGAAGGTAATATTCGATGAGCGCATAATTTCGCGGAATGGACCTGTCAATTGGCCACCAAGATCGTGTGATTTGACACCATTGGATTATTTTCTTTGGGGATATGTGAAGTCGCTTGTCTACGCCAACAAACCAGAAACGTTAGGGGACTTGGAAGCCAACATTCGTGGCGTTATTGTCAACATACGGCCCCATATGCTCGAAAAAGTGGTTGAAAATTGGACCTGTAGAATTGGCTTTATTCGAGCCAGCCGCGGCGGCCACATGCCCGAAATCATATTTAAACATTAATGGCATAAAATTATCCTTCCAATAAAGCCAAATTGATGGACATTAAAACGATTTTCTTGTGTTTTATTTCAATTCGAAGTTCTATACCTCTGAAAAAAACACCCTATATGTGTATAAAATTCTAGAAGATGATTTTTATCTTTAATATTTTTGGTTGCCGCTAACTAGATCCTACTAAAAAAAATTTTTGCTATCGAATCTGTGGCCATAAGAAAAAGGTGCTCAAATCACATTTAACTGTATTAAACTTTCAAGTCAATTTTCAGAAATTTACTTCTTTTGCAGTTAAATTCGGAAATTCGGTATTCACTTGAATTTTTATACCATTTACCAAAAAATGGAAAATGTAATTACGTGTGTAATTTCCATAATATTCATATGGGACCCATAAAATATATATATTCTGGGTCCTTATGAATAGGGAAGACGAATAAGCGATGTCTGTCTGTCCGTCCGTCCGTCCATCTGGTGTACGTGAAATCGCTTTTCCGACGCTCGCAGAAAAGCTATAGACTTCGATCTTGGACTGGAGTATCAGAAATGGTCCAGAATAGATTGGTATTGAAAATCAGAAAAATCGAGAAGACGGTTTCAGAGCTGGAAAACTTAAACTTAAAATAAAAATATAAAAATATAAAAGTAACTAGATAAAACAAATTTTTTAATTTCTTGATTTAAATAAACTTATTTTATATTTCAGTACGAATAAAATTTGTATTAAAAATATATAAAAAATAAAAATAAAACAAAAAGACGTTGCCAGGGTTGGGAACTTTAACTTTTTTGTTATATAAAAATAATCTACTAAAATTTATTTGTCCTTTCTATCTATAAATTTAAAATATCTTACATTCTTAAAAGAAAAATATTGATGTAAGAAATCAGAAAAATCTAAATGGATGATTCCAGGGTTGGGAAACTTACACTTTTTATGATATATAAAATTCTGTTAATTGCTTTAGAAAAACATAGTTCTGCACACTGTAACTAATAAATTCATTTTGAATTAATATCAAAATATAAGCTTAATTAAGCTATTTTTCCGTATGAGATTATCAGTCGAAAAAAGATAAGCAATAATTTATTGCGCTATAACTTCCTGAAAAATAGCACAAAATAATAGAAATTTTTACCAGAAGTACTTTTGAATATGAAGATTACGCAGGTCCCACTAACTCAAAATGTGCTTAGAAATTTTCTGTTATCGAGAGTTACAGTTTCTATAACAAATTTCTCTTATGGATATCTTAAATTCGCCATAGAAATTTTCTGTAATCGAGATTTAGAATTTTCTTTAATATTTTTCTGTTATCACTAGCTAAAAATTTACTTAGAAAATTTTTGTAATAGGTAATTAGAATTTTCTTTAGAACATTTTTATTACCGATATCTAGAAACTTCCATTAAAAAATTTGATAATTAGAACTTTCCTTACAATATTTCTGTTATCTATAACTAGAATGTTCTCTGCGTTTTCGAGGATTTTCGTTAAAAACAAATTATCTAATCTTGCCTGCCGATATCAATTTTTTTGAGGTTTTTCTGTAGCAGAATTTTTTCCAGAAATTTTTTTTAGAGAATTTTAATTGTAGATAACAAGGATTTGCTTCAGAGAATTTTACCTATCGATAACTACAAGTTGCTGTAGACATTTTTTACTATCGATAACTATAATTTTTTTAATATATTTGCTAACTAAAAGTTGTATTGGAATATTTTTGATATTGAAAGCTGGGATTTGTATATGTTTGCTTTCGATATTATTTTTTTTTTTGTGAAAAATAGTTGTATGCATAACCATAGTTTCACTAAAATTAGTGACTACTTTTTAGATAAGCGATGATCAGAATTTATTTAGGAGACATTTTCTGATCGCTATATAAATTTTTCTTGCAAAATTTCTTTAGTGAACTATACTTATTTGACACTTTATATTGAAAACAACAATAAAATATGAAAATTTTTTTTCTGTTTTCAATATAAATTGTAAGTCGAAAGTTTCGTTTCGTTATTGCAAAACATTCCATTAGTCTTTAATGTACTAGAAATTTTTGATATTTTTTGTTAAGCACCGTAAATATTTATTCCCTAAGGAACGAAAATAAAGTAAAAATTCCTTATTTTTGCAAACGATAAAATATAATATGAGAAAAAATATTTATTATTGATGGCAAAATTTTTTTTAGAGAATTGCGCATCGATTGCTAGAAGCTTCTTAAGAAAGTTTTTTACATCGATAACTAGAAATTTCTTTCGTAAAGTTTCTTTTATCCATAACTGGAATTAGAAAAAGAGATTTTTATTTTGATAATTTTTCGTATCGAAATTTACTTTAGAAAATACTTGAATATTATTTCATCTTAAATATTAAGAGTTACATATGTATGCAACTTGAATTATTATCATCTATTCGTCTATTTTAAGCGCCTTTTCTAAATGCACACTTAATTAATATGAGTTGTATCAGACAACGGAAATCAAAAATTACAAATAAACGTGCTTTAAAACAATGGCAAAAACATTTCCCATATGGAACAATTATAATAAAAAGAAACAAAGACAAAAATTTATAAAAGATTTAATCGAATTAAATAAAACTGACAATTGGAATTAAACATTTTGACAAAAGAGTAGTTATTTAACTTAATCACACCACAAGTGAAATACATGTGCATATACTATATATGATTTGCTTCTCTATGTGTCTGTCTGTCTGTTTGATTTAATACCCCAACAAAGACATTTCAGTTATGACTTTTTCAAACAAATGCATCTATTCTATAATAGAGGTCTTTAGCAAATTAAATATTAAATACATACTCGTAAGTCTTTGTAAGGACTGAGATAAATTAGTTTGACAAGCTTTCGATGTCATTCACCTTTATAGTTTATGTTCATATGAATACTTTGAAGTTTAAAAAACACTTAAATTTTTTCCTAAACCACATTCCAAATAAAAATTCATGTTAACTTCTAGAAAGTCTCAGTAAAGGACTATTCACTTGACCAGGGCCCAAATGATATGGACCAGTCCGAGTTCTAACACTTCCTATGAAGCGGGCCAGCTACTTTTACATTAGGATGGCCTAGAAGGGGGTTAATTGATACTTCGTAAGCACCTTGTAACTTGTCAGTGAACTATCTCATAGGGACCTATTTGGTGTAGAATAATATAAATAATTTAAAAATGTCATTCCCACACTTAGCTATAACAAAGAAAACTTATATTTTTTTTTTTTGTTGTTGTTACAAATGCAATTATATATTATTTTAGCAGATTTTTTTGAGATGACAGGCTTGCAGACTATCCACTTGATCACAAGGAAACTAATATTTTAAAAGCATAAATACTAGTTAAGCTTAGTTTAATATCTAACTATAGTTACTGGACTGATTCCAGAGTGGCTTGGAAGTATTATTGAGGGGAACAATTTACTTTATAATTACACTATTTGATAGGTTCTGAATCCAACCACATTGAACTAGTTCAGTACCGTTTAGACTAAGTCCCATTTAAAATGACAAAAGATCAAGAAGCTACATCCGAGAATGGTGAATATGTAACCATTTACAGGAATGTCTTTTTTCGCCATACACCACTCCCTACTTTTTTTGGTAATACCCCCATATTCTCAAGTTATAGGACGAGTACGTTTTCATCAATTGTCACCAAATTTTCTGCATGGGGTGTCTTGCTTATATTTATGTTTTTTATGCACACAATTTCTAATAATAATAAAACGCAGTAATTTTAAATTAACGAACGAAAGCAACTATTTAAGCCTATATTTTCGATTCTTACCAGTGTTGCCAGATCTCTTTTCGACAAATTAAATGTCATAAATTGGCTAAATGGCTAAAGCATATTCTTGTTTAGTTTTTGCCAACAATGTGTACTTTTAAACCAACTCCAAAAGAGAATGTTATATGTCCGTCATGTATATATATTTTTTTCTTCTATGTTCACCGAATTAACGGTCATTTCTGAAAAAAAAATTTATATGAAATTGTATATCACACAGGTGGCCCCATTTTTACCAGTATGCGATAGGAGCATAGGGATGGGTACAAAGTAGTTATTAATTATAGCATATATGGAAAACTATACCATTAAGGGGTTTCGTACTTGGTATTAAAACTAGCAGAAAAGTGGTGATATAAGAGCTTTCCTCGGCTCTCTCTTATACAAATTAATTGTTAATTATGGCTATTTTGAATACTAATTTGTGAGAGTCTTCAAACTTAGTAAAATATTACTATGGTACAGAACTTTTCTTGTCTATGGACGAAAAAAAGCCGCAATTGTGATTTTTTAAAACAATTATTACTTCTGTGGCAAAAAGGAAAAAGTGCTTAAGTCATATTTTACTATTTTGCAGGAGAGCAAGTTTAAGCTTTCAAGTCGATTTTCAGAAATTTATTTCTTTTGCAGTTAAATTGGAAAACTTTTATTTTTTAAGCAAACATCGTTCTAGACACTATAGGTAATACATTTAAGTTAAAATATACCAAAGTATAACTCAATTAAGCTATTATTCCAAATGAGATCAGAAGTCTAAAAAGGAAAAGTCGCAAGACATAGTGTATAGCACTTCGAGAAAAATTGTACAAATTAATTGAAGTTTTGACCAGGGGTACTTTCAAATATGCAGATTACGGGAGTACTATTAACTCAAAATCAGCTTTTCTCGACTTAAGATTTTTTTTCCTTTTTGCCACATCGTCAGCCCATTATTGGTTTGGAGCATATGCCAAAAAGTAGGAATGGAGAAAAACGACAAAGAAGGTTTACATGAAGTTTTCTCAAGGTATACCCGATAGAATTTTTTTATATTTTCACCATTGTTTCCGACAAATGCTTAGAAGAAATATGTAAATTTTTGTGAACTTCCATGAATAGAGTTAAAAGTTAATATTACTTTATTGAAAGAGAAAAATAATGTTTTGTGCCACATACGCCACTTTTCATAATCTATTTTTAAAAAGTACCTTTTTGTGCTGCATATGTATACAAATTTACTGCTGAGAAACTTGTTTTCGAGAAGAAAATTATTCTTGCAGTCCATAGAAATAAATCGATCGGTTTAACGATAACCCCAAAATTAAACAAAATCCCTTACCGCACATTGTAATTTCCGCGATGTTAGCAATTTTTTTGAAATTGATCTAATTTTCTGAGGTTTTTTTATTCATTCAGTGTAAGTAATTTTTAGAATGCATTTAGGAATTTTTCGCGTATCTGAGATTTTTTCGCGTTCTTTTCAACTTTATTTTTTAACAGTTTTGGCAATTTCTAATTAATTTTACGGCTTGTTTCCGATTTACAATTTCTCGCGAATTTTTGCAATGTTCGCGATGAAAGCGAGTTTTTGCAAGTATTCTTCTTAACAGTTGATTTTGAACAATATTAGACCTTGCTTTTGCATATGCTGCTGTGACAAAGTTTTCGCGAATTTTCGCAATTTTCACGTTTTTATGGAATTTTTAGCATTCCTTATAGTTTTTGCGATTTCTATTAAAAATTATGGCTGGTTAAAAATATTGCAATTTTTCGCGAATTTCTGTTTTTTTTTTGCGAAAGATGTAATTTTTCCAAAGTTTTTGGGTTTCCTTATTTGTTTTTATTTAAGGACTTAAAATTTTAAAAAAAATTTGCAAGCTTATTTTGAATTTTAATAATGTTAATAACTCAATTTTAGTTTTGAGCTTGTTTTCAACATTGCGAATTTTTAAGATTTTCGCAATAGGTGTGATTTATTCCAAATTTCTGCCTTTTTAGAGTTTAACAGACTTTTATTTATTTCAAGACTTGATATCGATTTTTGCATTAATTTTTATTTCAAGTACACAATCCATTTTTTCCATACTATGCAAGTAACTTTTGCCGCAGTTAATATTTGCATAACTTGGTATCCATACACTACAAATATATCCATAGCAAGGCAGAGATTTGGAGTAAATCGAATTCTTGAAGGCAAGTTTATCGAACTATGCGAAGTTCGTCGGTCATCCCAATTATTTTTATAACATTACGGAAATGAAGCAAAACAAGAGTTAAATTTATTTTGTACATTTTTGTATGAATAATTTGACGCAATAGCCAAACAGTGGCGTTTACAGCCAAACAATACTTATTAAACCTAAAAATAGTTGAAATGGAGCAAAATAAATGATAAATATCTCAGAAACCATAAAAATTTCCCGAAACACTTTTTGGGTTCAGAAAGTGTATATTCGAAATATATATACTCCATACCTAACTAATTTTTTTTAAAAATGGTCGGTAGGTCAAACCAATAATGGGCTGAAGACATATCTATTGTCTATGCTAGAAGATTCGTGTATTTGCTCTATGATTTTGTTCCAAACATTATTTCCGACACATATTGTTTCATATAGTTTTCAAACTATACCATAATACTTTAATTTAATTTTTATGTTTTAAAAACATGGTAATAATATTTTTAATTTTCATTATCAAAGACAACAACGATTTTTGAAGAAAACAATTTAGAGAATTCAAACACAAGAACTCAAAAGTATTTTCAAACAAAAACGTCCTAATACTTCTTACTGAATTAGGGCATTATTCTGAGTTGATGCTTATATTATATTTTTGAAAAAAAAATTAATGGGACATCTTGAGGCAATGATTTTATATAAATTTTATAACAGCAAGGTTGAAAGATTGCAGAAACGTTTATGGATGTGGTCAACCGGATGGAGATCAAAATTTTCGTCTGACAAAGTTAGTTTGTTTGGTAATAATTGTAAAAAAAAAAACTCACTTAGCCTAACACTTCATAGAAAACTTACCATTTATTAGAAAATAATGTGTTTTTGTGTGTTATTTAAAAAGAAGACAAAAGTTACAATTGAATAAAAAAAAGCAATGTGAGTCCGATCACAGAGGAGATGTGTAAACATCTAGTAATGAAAAATTGCTTTTCAGTTGGAAGTACTTATGCTTTTAGTATATTTTTTTTAATTAATTAATTAAAAGTAGCAAAACTTTCAATATTGTAAATACATAGGAATTTGCTGGTTTTTGTTTGTTTTATTAAACTTATTTGGTTAGAAAATGGGCACACGGCAGTATATGTATATATACTGCATTCAAAATTGCAGTAAGCAGTAAATTTACTGATTACTGAAAAAATTCAATAAATTTTTACTGCTAATGAAATTTAATTTGCATTACCAGTAAAATCGTAGGGCCGTTATCATAATAAAATTTTGGCAAAGTTTTTCTATTCAAATTTTGAAACTTTTGTATGAAAAAAATTTAGCCACTTGTTAAAAATTTTGTATTATTTTTACTGAAACTTTAGTGGTACTGAAGTGCTCATCTATGGTAAATGCCTTTACATTTACTTTTTAATTTTTAATTCCTGTTGTTCATCGTTTAGTTGTTGTTGTTCTTGTTGTTGTGTACGCATTGCAATTAAAATAAATTCAATAAAGTGCGACTTTGACTCGCGCACATTCGGTTTTGGGCATTTTTTTGATTTAGCTTTCTTCCTTTTTTAAGTTTTTTCAGTTTAAACGATTTTTTCTCGTTTTGGCGTTTTTTTTTCTCTCTTTGGGTTTTTTTAATTTTCGCAATTTTTTTCATTTTGGCGATTTTTTTCATTTTGGCGATTTTTTTTTTGTTTTTGGGGCTTTTTCATTTTGGCGATTTTTTTAATTTTGGGGATTTTTTTCTGTTTTTGGGGTTTTTTTATTTAGGCGATTTTTTCATTTTTGTTTTTTTTTTTTTGTTTGAGGGTTTTTTTATTTTGGCGATTTTAACGGTTTTTCGCGATTTATTTTAGTCCTAGAAATTTTTTTAATTTGGTGCTTTTTTTCGTTTTGGCGATTTTTTTTGTTTTTGGCGATTTTTTTAGATTTGGCGATTTCATATTTTTTTGATTTTTTAGTTTTACCGTTTTTGAAAATTTCAAGAGTTTTGCTCCTACGGTTTCCAAGATACAGCAAGTTGTCAAAATTACAAAGTCAAAATTGCATTAACTGATGGACCAACCTTTAATTAAAATTTTTTTAAATTTTAGTGTTAATTGTTGTAGTCTGTATAAAAATACACTAACATTTAAAATTGCAAGTGTATATATGTATGTACATACAATTTTATGTGTGTATATTACATCGGATTTTAACATTTTTCGTTGCTCGTTTTGGAACACCCTTTAATTTTAACTCTTTTTTTTACTTTTGAGATTGCATAAAATATCTATAGTATTTTTGTGCTTTTCTTTTTTACTTTTAACATGTCATTTATAGTACCGTTATAAGTATAATAATCAATTTCAATGTATTTTTAATAAAAAAATGTTTTACTTAATAAGTAAAATATTAATTTGGAATTATTAGTGCGTTTAAAAAATTGTAAACTTAAATTTTAACAATTCCCATTAAGAAACACTAATTATTAAATTGACTGCACCAGGTCAAAAAAATACTTGTGTGGCAACACTCTCTTCTTAAATAGCTGTTGTTGTTATTTACATTTATTTTCTTTTTACATACTTTTACGACTACAATTTGAAGCTGAAAAAAAGTCAGCCAATGTAGCAATAGTAAAGTAAGAAAATAAAAAACATGTTGATTATTGAGTTCTTGTTTCAACTTTGTTATTTGTTATTGAGCTTCTCATTTGTTTAAATGAAAGTTTATAATATAATAACTCTAGTTGTTCTAAGAAACTTTTGGGTAAAGGTTACCTGATGATCTGCATTAGCAACAGTGAAATGCACATAGGATCCAGCTAAACCCCTCAATTATATATTTCAATGTATTTTTAATAAAAAAATGTTTTACTTAATAAATAAAATATTAATTTGGGATTATTAGTGCTTTTAGAAAATTGTAAATTGTAAACTTAAATTTTAACAACTCCCATTAAAAAACACTAATTATTTATTTTTTTTATATTTGTAGTCGTAATTTCTCAAATTGAACACTGTGCAAGGGTTTAAAATAATTCAACCTATTTTAAATATTTTAAATTAAATACATAAAATGCAAAATTGCTAAATAAATAATTTAAAAATACTTACTTGATATAACGCCCAATTCTGCAACAATCATACGTACATGTTGACCATCTATCTATATAATTAATAGGCGAACATGTTTTTTGTAATCCCTTTTACGCTGGTACCACTACACTAGAGCTGCAAAACTATCGATGGTACTATCGATAGTATCAATAGTTTTATATTAAGTAGAATATCGAGATATATTTTTTTCGATAGTGATACTATCGACAAGAACACGCTACTAAAAGAGAAATAATCAAAGTCAATAAAAACGGAATGATGGCGACTGTGTAATAAACAATGCAACATTCAAATTTCGCCTTTATAATAATGGTTATCATTAAATAATATGTTGGTCTCAAGTAGAAAGGCCCTAACTCAAATAATTGTAACTTTACAGGAGAAGGTAAAAAACGTAAAAATGCACAGTACAACTGCATGTAGAACTGCTTTGTTCAACTGCTTGTAAAAACGCTAATTTTTACACTATTGCAATAAATTTTTGCGACAAGGTGTATTTGTGTGAAATATATTGGAATCAGTAAAAACCTCAATTTCGTAAAAAAATACGAGTTAGGGCCTTTCTACTTCAGACCATCGATATATAAATGTGAAAACAAATTAATTAGTTTTGATTTGTTTCAACATAAGATGCCAGTTTTTATCTACTAGATGCAAATTGCATAAAAATACAATTGTATACCAACTGCTTTGATACATGAAGAAATTTGACGGCTACTGGACTGCCTCTGCTCTTTACTTTTAAATAACAGGTGACACTAAATAGTTTGCTTCTCCTTCTGTTAAACCCATACTTTTTAGCTAACTGCAATAGTTTAAGTAATGATGACAGATTTTTTTTGCTTTATTCCTTTTTAATTTATTTTTTATTGATCCATCTATCTATCTGTTTGCTTTTTCGTTTATTTTTTATAGAACTGTGTATATATGTTTGTTGAATATGTGTATTAAAAACATTGGAACTAAAAGTTTTAAAAAAATCAAGTTTCTCTTTACTTTATGGAATGATTAAAAAAATTCAAGATTTTATATTAGAAAAATACACAATTGATAAGTTTCTAAGAATCAAAAACTATCGATAGTATCGATGGCATCAAAAAATACTATCGAAACTATCGAATGGAGCCACTATCGATAGTTTTGTAGCTCTACACTACACCGATTTTAATAAGATTTATGTGGTTTTAAAGGATTTTCTGTACAGATGTGCAGAATCTATATTTTATTGAAATCGGTTTAGTACAGTAACTCGCAAGCCATAGCACAATTGTGCGGATGAAAATCACATACATGCTTATGCTCTTTCATTTAGTCGTCACTGAGCAAGCGACGAATGAAGTTGTGTACGCATGAACGAATTTTTTCCTGGTTTTTTTGTTTAGTTTTTTTTGAGCACACGGAACGAAATTAAAGTTAAAATTTAATATATTTGTACAGCAAAAACAAATTAAATAATTATGGAAGTTAAGAAAAATTTCGTGATAAAAAATGCTTTTTGCATAATGCAATGGATTTTATGTTATGAAACATTAAAAAATAATAGGGAAGATAGTTTAAGAAGGCATGTGAATAAATTTAATTTTGAATTTTTACACTAAATTGTTGAACGGTTATTAAATTTTTACTTTTTATTTAAGTTTTTATTAAATTGCTTATTTACAACAAAAAAATCAATCTACTAATAACCACATCATGCATTTTATATTACAAAACTTTTCTTCTCACCAATACAAACATATTCTGTTTTGCGGGACACTGGTTTAGTATTTTGGGAGCTATAAGCGTTTAAAGTTGCTACTACTACATGCACACATATTATACACGCATTTATTAGATTACAAGTAAAAAAAGAAAGAAAACATGAGTGTGTGTGCGTGTTTGTAGTATTTCTCTTGAGCTAACAATATTTTTCTCTTATTTTTTGTTGTATGAAAGCCATAATACTTAAAGGAAGAGAATTGAATAAAGTGAATTAGCTTGGTTTAAGGGATTTTGTTTATGTTTTTTTAATTTCATGTATTATTTTATTATGCTTGCATATGTACATATGAAAGTTTGTGTGTGGCTGTGTTTTAATGAATTTTTTATGACGTTTAGTCCCTATTTACACTATGCAAGTCTTATTGCTAAGCTGATTAGTTTATTAGGAGAGAGAGACGGGGGGAAAAGAAACGTTTCTGTTCCCCTCGTCTTTCTCTCTCCTAATAAACTAATCAGCTTAGCAATAAGACTTGCATAGTGTGATTTGGGACTTAGATAGGTACATTTTCTTTCTTTGAATCTTAAATTATTTACATTTTGATTCTAGAATACGGACGAGTGTATCGTCCGTTTGGTATATCTAGTATCAATTAAAACTCATTCCTAATTCAAGAAAATATTCTTCGTACAACAATTTGACTTGTGACAGTTGTTAAAGCGAATTCGCACACATAAACTTTAAAATGTATTGTGTTATAGTAAGGCTGCGTTTTTTGTCTATGTGTGTATGTGTGTATGTATGTATGTGTGACTGAGTGTGTAGTTTTAAATTTGTTACGCTTCAAAGCTTAGTTAGAACACTTGTTGTTATTTTTAGTTACGTTATGTTTTTGTATAACATTAACTTGGATGCATATATTTACAATAAAAAGCAACAACAATAAATGAAACTTGTTGCAAAAACTTTTTAACCACAGCAACAACCACCACTACCGCCACTTTTACAGCAAACAATACCAACAGCAACAATGGTAAAAGCAACAACAATATCAGCAATGCAAGGCAATCACAACATTTGAATTTCAAACATATAAAATTGCAATGCCACCATTAAGTCTGTCTGCTTTTTTTTATAAAATGTAAGTTTGTGTGCCTGCCTGCGTGTCTGTCCCTGCAAGTGTCTGCCTTAAAGACTTAAAGAATTCGATTTGGCTGGCTTCATGTGGCCTTGGATTTCTAATGAATAAAGGCAACGGCAAACTGAACCAACAAATAACAAATTTGAAAAAAAAATATATTAAAAATGAACAACACAAGACGCTATAGAATTTAACATTATAAGAATATAACCGCGTCGGCGGATGTCTTTTTCAGCTTTCTGTTCTTTTTTTCTTCTTTTTTTATTTAAATGTAGAAAACGTTTATTCAAAATCCATTAAAGAAAAAATTAATAAAACAATTGGTAATGCAAAAAATAATTATCCACCATATACTTGTAAAGTTATTTGAATTTAAACGGATATTGCTTCATTATAATAGTTAAACATTTTGTTGCAGCAATTATGACTTAATAACAATTATGTTAAAAATAATAACAAACAAAAAAAAGATGAGCTCAATTGGAAATCACTGAATAATGAATTATTTTGTAATTATTTTTGACAATAATCGCTATAAAGCTTTTCTCATTTCTGTTGCTAAATATGCATATTATTACAGTTCTGCCTTAACAGAAACGATGATTTATCATATATTTCAAGAATATTATTTTGTCTAGTACAACATGATTTTTTTTAAAGAGAATTAACACTCAAGCACTTAATGCCTACTACTATTATTAGGTGTTACCTTCTTTAGGAAAGGGATAGTAATAGAGAAAACAGGTGGTGCAGGAAAAAATGAAGGAAGGCTTCATTCTCTTACAATTCTGCCTTTTGCTCGATTTTTTAATAATGCAGAGTTGCAGCGCCTCTGGTGTCAAGGAGGCGCATTAAATATTTTTTAAGCTGTGTTTATTACCCATTTTATTGGTTATTTTACTTAAACGATGATTCTGCTACACAATACCGACGAAGTAGTCCGCCCTGATGTTACATTATGATTAGTATCATCTGCTATAGTCGATGTAATTCAGTGAGTAGTTCCTATGCCTTCATCACTTGAACTTTCCTACAACAACTGATACAAACCGAGACTAATGCACATCAGAAAATTGCGTAGTGTTGTTATTTATTGACTGTCGGATAGCGTTCTCAAACTCAGGACCATTGGTTTTGTAGTCAACGTGCTAACAACATCAGCCAACGCCACCCCAGTTCTATACTTTTTTTTTGATTAACTCTAATAAAATTAAGTTTCACCTGATTTTCACGCTTCCATAAGAACTGTGTAAAGAGAAAACCGTATAGAAATCAGAGTTCAAAATTTTTTCAAGTGTCTAACATTACGTTTGCTAGTACTGACTTTAAAATGGAAAGTGTATGGAATTGCTGACACATATTGTCTTGTATGTTATAACAACAAATGAACACTTTTTTCATCAACGCAAACAAAAATTAGTGTTCAAACAAAAAATTTGGGTATAATAAGTCTGTGAAAGTTTAAGTGCTGGTTTAGATGAAATAAACTAAACTTTATATCTGTTATAAATTTAATAACAAAAAACCATTAATATTGATATTGTGGCAGCACTAGAACAAATGTCAAAAAAATTCCTTACACAACCAAAAAGGCCACAAACGGCTTAAAAACTAATTAAAATATCGTCAAATTTTACTGATACAGAAATTAATTTTATGCTTGGCGAAGTAGAAAAGTATTAAGGAACAAAAAAGTGTAAGAAAACAGATCGAACAAGAAAGATCTGGAGAAAATGTAGAAGCTTGGAAAAAAGTTGAGTGCTCTTTTAATGGAAAATCATATGATCATATGATCTTTCTCTTAGGGCCAAACAACAAACACCATCCATACCACACTTAAAAAATAGTTACGATGATGCGAGAACTAGTCTTCATTCCAGAACTCATTTGTGACTGGTAAATAGAATATTGCTCAAATCACAAGCTACTGTGGGAGTCGTAAATTACCATCAACGTTTGTGCGAAATACGACTCCTACAATAGGTTGTGAATTGAGCAAATGATTTGTCTACCATTAGACATTTCTCGCTACATTTGTAAATATTTTCTGGCGCAGAAATAGATGATAATTTTCATCGAGTACATACTTCATATTTACCATCATACCTAACTAAGAGCGGCAAGCGTTGCGTTAGCAACAGGGTACGCATTTTTAGTAAAGGGTGTTTTTTATTGAGGTATAGAACTTTAAGTTGGCATCACTTTTTTAACTGGCGGCCATTTTGTCAGCTGTCAAGTGATTAATATTTAGTTTGGTTTGCCATTTCATCATGAACAGGTTAACAAAAGAACAACGCTTGCAAATCGTGCAAATTTATTTCGAAAATAATGGTTCAGTTCGCGAAGTTTACCGCAAGCTCCGTCCGTTTATTGAAGGAAACATTCGATGAGCGCATAATTTCGCGGAATGGACCTGTCAATTGGCCACCAAGATCGTGTGATTTGACACCATTTGGGGATATGTGAAGTCGCTCGTCTACGCCAACAAACCAGAAACGTTAGGGGACTTGGAAGCCAACATTCGTGGCGTTATTGCCAACATACGGCCCCATATGCTCGAAAAAGTGGTTGAAAATTGGACCTGTAGAATTGGCTTTATTCGAGCCAGCCGCGGCGGCCACATGCCCGAAATCATAATTAAAATTTTAATGGCATAAAATTATCCTTCCAATAAAGCCAAATTGATGGACATTAAAACGATTTTCTTGTGTTTTATTTCAATTCAAAGCTCTATACCTCTAAAAAAAACACCCTATACATTTGAATGTAAAAATATTTTTTGATTGTACTGAAAATACGTACGCTGCTGCTAACGCAACGCTTGCCGCTCTTATTTAGGTATGGGGGTTAGACAAAATCCGACCTGAAAGAATAAACCTCTTAACTTTAAATAACAACATCGAAGTACATATATATCGAAATCAGCACTCATGAGAAGGCTACTAATATTTCTTAATTATAACAGAACCTGGGGTTTGGAAGTGACAACCTCCGGGACGACATGCTTGCACACTACCCACACGACCACAGATACACTTATATTTCAAAAATATAAGCACCAGTTAAGTTTAGGTTAATATCTGAGTATATTTACGGTTCCACAGTGGCTTGGCGGTACAATTGGAGGGAACAATTACCATTATATTTATGTACATTAAATGATTGGTAGATATAAGAATTTGAGAATGCTTGCAAATAAGTTGTCAAGTGAAAAAGTGCTTTTATAACAGGACTAACCGAAGCAACAAAATAGGAACGTTTATTTTTGAAAACAACTAAATCTCTTGGTATTAAACAAATAATTATGACAAATTTTGTTAATTTCAAAATACTCGAACCAATCCACAAATTGGTTTCACGTTGAAAAATTGAGAGAGCTGCAAGACTACATAACATCCTTATATTTTAAAAATTCCCTTCCAAACTTGCCCTAGGTGGTGGCTCTAGATATCTCCAAGGCGTTTGATATAGTGTGATATGGCGCACTTTAGTCAAAATGTATTGCCCTTGGTGTCGGTGATAACTTCTCTCGATTCTTATCGAGTTTCCTCAGGGATCGCACTATACGATTTGTTATTGATGAGATCTCATCAAACGAGTTCAAGATAAAATCAGGGGTACCGTTATTTCACCAACTATATTACTTATTTTTCTAAATATTTATTCTTTCGCGGACGACAGCATCATTTGCTATTCTTTCTCATTTAGTAATAGACCGAACCTGCTGGATGTTGAGGCTATGCGACAAACTATTAATGGGGTCATACGAATAGGGTAAGACCCAATGTTGTATAATTACTCATAGACACATGACCGAAAATGCTTCTACCTCTGTAACTAAGGCGGGGTATAAATATTAAGGAGTCGGAAGCTCTTGATATTCTTGGCATGAAAATTCAGTGTGATGTTCGATGGACTGAACATATTTTTCAAGTCCCAAAAGAAGCATTCAAGTGCCTAGGATTTTCGAAACGCTGCAAGCTATACTTTACCCCATCTGATCTTCTTACTATTTATATCATTTATATCCGACTGTACATTTAATACAACTCTCATGAATGGGCCGTCGCTTCAAAGTCTATTTGTGGGTTGCACGACCGCGTACAGGAGGGCGAAGAAGTTCATGTTGGGTGCATTTCCTGGTTCCATCTTTACTACAATGGAATGTATTCTAATGAAATTAGGGAACTTGACCTGAAACCTGAACATATTTACGCACAACACGTGCTTCATTTAGGGCACATCCTTTTGTGAGCGATTGGCCAATAAATCGCACTACGCATTACAGAGAGGACTCCTTTTTTAGCCGTACGGTTCGTATGTGGAATAAGCTATCTGCTAAAGTCTTTCCCGTCACTTTCAACGGGGGAAAGTTTAAATGGAATGTCCGCAGACGCTAATCCCTTTATCCTCCTCTCCATAACATATTTTCCTAGTTTTAACACAATGTATTGCATGAGTAGGGGTTATCCCCTGAGTGCTGGTCTTATTATAAAAAAAAATGAATTAACACAAAAACACACTTCACACAGAAATTATGCAAAATCATCCTTAACTCAGCAGTTCCTTTTATGAACACCAGCGAACACAAAATGTTCAACAGAACAACAGCAGCAGCAGCCGAAAAAAAAATTACTTTAACAGTACCAAACAACAAAATGGGTGTCAATATGTCAACTTACAAGTGTTGCATAACTTTCAAGATCATTCAACAACAAGAAGAGTGAGAGAAAAAACTCCACACATGATCGTGAAGGAGCAGGCAATAAACCACAACCACGTGAACTCATTGAACACTATACGAAAGCTTACAATAAAATGTGTACTCTTACATTTATTATGCAAGACAGTAAATGTTTTTAGATATATTTTTATTTTATTTTGTTACTTAACGCCTCCACAACATACCGCATGCACCATGAACAAAAGGAACCATGAACACGAACATAAGCAGCTACACCAACACGCAGGCAAAGATACATTAAACGCCATTGCATCCATTGGTTATCCAGCAATGTGCATGCATACATACATACATACATACATATGTATGTACATGCAACATACATTTGTTGCATAGACAACATGAAGATTGCATCTTTTTTTTACTAGCATTTTATTCATGTCATGCTAATAGCAGCTGACTTTTAACTATTTGTTAGCAAATGTTTCAAAGTTGTTATTCATATTGTTGTGGCTGGGAAACTCCTTAAGAGCTTCCTTATGGATTCTTCTACATTTATTGTCTGTTTATATATACCGCTACATTTTCTTTAACTGTCGAGTCAAATGTTTACTGCACACATCCATCCATACATACAAACATAAATACATACCATACATAAATATGTGTGTCTGTATGTCAGACGAATATTTGTGTCTGTATGTCAGCAGTACTGGTCATTAATTAATGTCTGGCAAGCATTTTTGCATCGTATTTTATGTCATAAATAGAAAATTTTCTTTTTATCTAAAGAATTTGTAATTTTATAGGGGTTCCATTGCGGAAGGAAAATGATCTCTTTGGTATGATTTTAATTTTCTTATAGAAAAGTGTCGCTTATCACGTGCAAGACAAAGAATATTTTAAAATGCAAACTATTTTCGCTAGCTTCTCTACTGATTTGAGAGACTAATGTATTCTGAAAGTTTCTATGCAACACTATGTAGTTGTGACTGTATGGGAAATGTTGTACCAATTATGTATCTTGAAAGTATGGAAATGGAAAAGGTACATAAAGTTCCTCAAGCCGACTACACATCTGGCATTTCTTGTTTTATCATTTTCAAAATGTGTGCTAAGCCGTTTTCATTATATTTTTTATATGGATAGCAATGACACACAACGAAATATATCGGAAATGACAAACGGTACAGCTAGTACACACTATTGCGATGTCACAAAGAGGATACATCACAAAACTTGAATAAAAGTGTTAAGAAACCTTCCTCACCACTCAGCGTCACATCCGAAGGTTTAAAAAATTTTCGTAAGATTTTTCGGACCGGTTCTTATGAAACCATAACTGCGACGCGTACTCAGGAAACCATTACAGGACAGGTGCCTTAAGTTTAGATCCAAAACATATCACCGCGGTATCATAATTATGTAATGTATGTATGAGCGCTTCCAATGACAACACCATCTAAAAGTTACTTATCCCTCTTATATAAAGTTCCGAAACGGGAACCGGATGCTAGTCCCTGCGAACCAGTCACGTGACAGGTTCTCTTCCCTCTAGGGGTATGAAAATTCATGGAAGCCTCCTGTGGGCACGACCAAAATTAAATATTTGAAATTATAGTGCAATACGTAAGTGTCACAAAATAATTATACTGCGAAACAATAATCTTGTGATATAGAGGGTGGATCAATAAGTCCGTGACTTTTTTATTTTATTATTTATTTTTCAACATAATCTCCTTTTAACTCAACACAACGTTTCTCCAGTTTTTATATCTCTGGAGAAATAGGCATTTGTTTAATCAAATATTTTCATCGTTGGAGCTAAATCTCTTTCCACCGAGCCATTTCTTTAGATTTCGAAATAGTATTTATCAAGCTTTTCCTTGGTTTGATTGACGGTTTTTTTCGCAAAAAATAATCTTTAAGGAGCACACGAAATTCACTTTTTTCCATTTTTACAAAAACACACGAGGTTGTATGTTTTGAACAGCTGTTAAACGCAAAGTAAATAACAACACTTGCTAAAAATTTGACAATATTCTATTAACCTCAAGAAGCTTATTTAAAATAAATGGTTACACTTTATATGATACAAAGGACCCGAGAGAGAGAGCATGTGGTGGATCAGCAATTCTGATTAAGTCAAGACTCAAGCACTATGTCCTTGACAACGTTAGTGAAGAATATTTGCAAGCAACGAATATTTTCGTAGAATATTTTTGTGCGAATTTCGTGATATCATCAATTTACTCACCTCCCAGATTTTCAGTTAGCGAAGATCAGTATGAGAAGTTCTACAAATCGCTTGGATCTTGTTTCGTGGCAGCTGGTGACTACAATGCAAAACATACGTACTAGGGATCGCGTCTTGTTACACCTAGAGGTCGAGCCTTGTTCAATACAATTTCAAAAATGGGCTTAGATGTCATTTCGAGTGGGGAGCCTACTTACTGGCCTACTGACGTAAGAAAAATTCCAGATGTTATAGATTTTGCCGTCACTAAAAATATTCATAGGGACTTAATTCATGTAGAGGCCTCTCTAGATCTGTCCTCCGATCACTCTCCAACAATAGTTACAATTTTCAACCCACTAAGGAGTGATTTAACTAACTCATATGTGAAGATGATTAATGGAATCAGCTGGCTGGTATTCAAAAAATATCTTAGTAGTCACTGCGTAGAAAATATTCAGCTTAGATCATGCGATGATATTGAATTTAACATTGCCAATCTTAACGAAAATATTAAACAGGCTGCTGAACACGCCACTACCTCCTATCCGCAGACCGGCTTTAACAGAATTTATTCTACGGAAATTGAACGTCTTGTATGTGAAAAAAGGAGAGCTAGAAGAGAATGGCAACAACACAGATCACCCCTAAATAAAATCAGACTTAAAAAATGTACTAAACGACTCAAAGAGCTGCTATCGTCGGAAAAAACTGCACTACTGGAAAAGTATTTAGAAGGTCTTGATGTAACGTCCGCATCTAATTACTCTTTATGGCGCGCTACTAGAAATCTTAAACGACCCGTTGATCTTAAATCACCATTGCGTACTGCGACCGGAGGCTGGGCAAGAAGTGATAGTGAGAAAGGTAACTTATTTTCTGAGCATTTAAAATCTGTATTCACTCCCAATTCATGTACGGGTGCTGCTGATTTACCGTGTGTAGTTTCTCTACCCCCTCGTCCCTTAAGGTTTAAGATGCGTGAAGTACAAAAAGTAATTGCTGAACTCAACCCGAAGAAAGCTCCAGGTATTGATGGCATTAGTAACAAAATGCTCATGAACTTGCCTCATATTGCAATAAGAATCCTGCTATTTACTTTTAATGCTATTTTAAGAATGCAGTATTTTCCACATAACTGGAAACTGGCCAAGATCAAAATGATTCCAAAGGCGGGCAAAGATCTTACCAAGACTGAGTCATATAGGCCTATAAGGTTACTATCTACAATCTCAAAGCTTTTCGAAAAGCTGCTCATGACTAAATTGTCCAAAATTTTAACTGATATGGGTGCATCCCGGACCATCAATTTGGCTTTAGAAGTCAGCACAGCACGATTGAACAAACGCATAGACTGGTCCAAGTTGTGAGAAGAACATTTGAAGAAAAGAAGTATTGTTCTGCTCTCTTTATTGATGTTTCTCAGGCGTTTGATAAAGTATGGCACGAAGGCCTAGTTTTAAAATTGAAGACATATCTGCCAATAAACATTCAAAAGCTTTTGGAAAGTTATATTATTGATAGGAAGTTCACTGTTGTGGAAGGAGAGTTCACGAGTGTGCCCGAATCTATATATATCTTCTGGTGTGCCCCAGGGTAGTATTCTGGGTCCTGTCTTGTATTTAATATATACTTGTGATATGCCTGTGAGCAATAATATCCATATTTCTACTTTTGCCGATGATACAGCCTGTATGAGTGTGCACGAAAACCCTTATGAGGCATCGCGCAATCTCCAGGAACATATCACCCAGCTGGAAATATGGCTGAACTTATGGAGAATTAAAGTCAATGAACAAAAGTGTGTCCATATAACGTTCACCCTAAGAAGAGATACTTGCTCACCCATTCGAATCAACAATCAAAATATTCCTCAACATTCCCAAGTGAAATAACTTGGTATACACCTTGATCGAAGACTTACATGGAAACATCATATTGACTCTAAGTTAACTCAGATGAAACTTAAGTTAACTCAAATATATTGGTTGATTGGCAGAAACTCAACACTCAGCCTAGACTGCAAACTTTTATTATACAAGTCGCTTTTGAAGCCAATATGGCGCTACGGAATTCAGTTATGGGGCACTGCTTCAGCTTCCAATGTCGAGAGAATCCAACGAAGGCAAAACAAAATTTTACGGTTAATAACATCGGCTCCATGGTACATCCAAAATTCTATTATACATCGTGATTTAAATATGACACTAGTGACTGAAGAAATTGAAAAATACGCAGGCAAATATTTAACAAAACTCGAATCACATCCTAATCCGCTTGCTCGTAATATTTTGAACTTTACTGGACACGTCCGCTTAAAAAAGAGGGACACACGGGCTCTTATACCTAACACTCCAGATGGGACTACTTGAAAATACTTTCCCCCCCCCTTTTTTTTTTTTTTGATTATCACTACTAATGTATTATTTATAACTACCACTAAGTTTATGTCCGACACTGGTCGGGCCTAATAATTTTTTTTTATAGATTTAAGATTTGAATACTTATTGTTAGTTCATATATGAAGATACAATAAATAAATACATGCATTAAAAAAAAAAAAAAAAATATTCTATTAACAGGTGGTACTTGATGGGAACAGTGTTGTATTTCATATAACTACGAGGGTAGTTCGAAAAGTCACTGACTTATTGATGCGCCCTCTATATATGTATACAGGCTGTCTCATAATAACGAACATGTTCGTTAGCCAGTTTTCTTGCGTCCTATTGAGAACTGGACTTGGGTCGGAATCATTCAAATCCATTTAATTACGAGTACAAGGTATAAAAATATTTACTTATGATTTCAGAAAATTTACTGATAAATATGTGTTGACATCTGTGGGATATTCGATTACAAGCAGCGAAAAAAAGTAAACATGGCAGTTGAGACCACCTGAGCTGGCTTGGCCTTGTGTTCTTTCATATAAAAATCAAATCAGATCTCATGATCGGTAAATCAAAATAATTATTAATACATTATATCTGTGGCAAAAAGGAAAAAGTGCTTAAGTCGAGATAGACTGATTTTAAGATAATGATACCTGTATGATCTGCATATTTGAAAGTACCTTTGGTAAAAATCTGAATTAATATGTGTGATTTTACAGGAAGTTATAGCACTGACTTGCGACTTAACTTTTATAGTATGGTATATTTCAACTTAAATGTATTACTTTTATTGTGTGGAACGATTTTCGCTTAAAAAAAATAAATGTTAACAGAGAGTTTTCCATTGTAACTGGGAAAGAAATTAAATTTCTGAAAATCGACTTGAAAGCTTAAAAGTGCTCACCTGCAAAATGGTAAAATATGACTTAGGCACTTTTTGCTTATTGCCACATATATATTATATTGACATCAGGGATTCTTAGGGCCAATTTTACCAATTCTATTTAAATATGAGTTCATAAAAAAAAATATTTTTCATTGAAAAAAATATTAATTAAAAATTTGGTTTTATTTTAGCAAACCTTGAAGATGAAATATTTTTTAAGTTATGTATATTTTAATTTAAAAATTTACTGCCTGGCTCACAATGTCAACAAGAAATTTTTTTCGCTTATTTATATTGAAAACTAAAATAAAATAAGAAAATTGGTTTTTGTTTTCAATATAAATAAGCGAAATAAAATTTCTTGTTGACATCGTGAGCCAGGCAGTTAATTTTAAATAACTTTAATTAACTGAGCTACTATATTATTTTTTTCAACATTAAAAAGTCATTAAATTTTATTAACTACGACTAAATACTTTTTGAAAGTAAACACAAATAAAATCTAACAATTTTCTTTGTTAACTTTAATTTAATAGTGTTTTTTTATTTTTTTTTTTTGAAATTTTTCATTAGCTAAGTGTGAGAATATGGAATTTATTTCACTTCCAGCGATATTTAAAAAGTCGCACTTTTACTTATTTGGGTTCCAAAGAAACGAAACTTTCAAAGTGCACACGAGTGTTCGCAAAAAAAAAACAAAAAACTTCATAATAATTGCTGCACTAAAACTTTTATGAAGTCAAAAGCTTAAAATAATATTTACTCTGCTTATAAAGTGGGTGTTTTAATGTTTACTTTAGTTTTAGACCAAAATCAACCTTTTTCTCTCTTCTTAAGTTTGCTAAAATAATTTGTGGCAAAATGCCAAAAGATTTTCAACAATTTTTGTAAGAAGAAAAAAGACTTTATTTGTCTTGGCTGTAGCGAATTGAGTTTTGTTTTTTTTTTGCTTTCATGGAATACTCGTATGTATGTAGATATATGCAAATTAGTGCTGTATTTTTTATTTTAAATCTTAAACGAAATAATTTAATTTTTCTTCGTTCACTTTTAAGCAGCATGATCAACAAAAAAAACCTTTAAAAGGTTAAAGAGTTTAAGAAAATTTGAGGAAGTTTTGTTTACATTAAATGTTGTACTCGTATAAAATGGATGGGTGGGTGGCCTTTTCGAAATTTTAATGACATGAGGTGTAAATTAGTTTCATTAAACTGTTGTAAACTGGGCTAATGAGAGCAATTATGGTTAATAGCCTTGTGATTTTTTTTCAATGTTCATATATATAAAGGTTAATTAAATACAGACACGCAAAATCTTTGATTATAAATAAATTTTACTAGATCAATTAAGGAAGTGAGGAAATTTCGAATGAAACAATTAAGAAAAACAAGAATGGTTTAATACACACAAAACACAAAAATGAATGTGATTGAAGATTGAAAAAGAAACTAATAGTGAAATGCCTTAAAAATGCATTTACCGATGGCAAGTTAGCAATTGCATTTGCAGTAAAAAACTAACTCTCGAATTCCATTTTATGTTAAATAGCTGATGTTATTTATTTTTATTCCCCCCCCCTCCCACCGTCCCACCATATGGGTGCTGATGAAGTGCGTGGTGTTACAGAAATTGCATCATTTCCCCAAATCACGTTAATAAATATAATTAATTTTCATTTCTATTCAAAAGAAATAATAACACTTAACCAGAAAGCGTATTTAGCAACCGTATTGTAAGCTTTGTGACACAATCAAAGCAATAACTAAAGCTATGTACAGACGATTGTCAGATCTTACAATATTGTCAGATCTCGCAATGTGCTGACAATGTACTGGCAATCGAAAATTGCCAGCACAATATTTCTTGTCAGTTCACACGGATGTCAGAAAATCTTACAATTTATTGCTGGACGGTTGTATGACAATAAATTCATCTGACAAAATCGTCAGTAGAAAAATTGTCAGTTCACACGGTTGTCATATGCACAAATTGTTCGATCTGTTGTTATGCGTTGCCAGACTTAAACCATTTGTTGGAAATTGTTAAATATTTATCGTTTGTGTTTGTGTTAAATGTAAAAAGTGAAAGTATAAATTATTATGGACCATAAAGAAGCAATTGCAATGATTTTGTCTGCATATATTTTATTATAAATTTTTTCTTTAAAATCAAGCGTGTGCAGTGTTGCCCATAGAAAGAATTATCTTACAATGACGCCATTGTCAGATGCATGAACTTCGCACATCCGACAATATTAAAATGTCTGACAAATATCTGGCAATAATTTTACAATGTGTTCACACGATTGTAAGATGTCTGACAATATGTTGTCAGTTGCTAGTCTTGCAATGGACTGACAATGCTTTTTCTGGCAACGTCGTCTGACAAAAATTGCCAGTTCACACGGTTGTAAGAAATTTTTAGCACATTTTACTGGCAATATTGTAAGATCTGACAACCGTCTGTACATAGCTTAAGGCTGAGTTTACATCTGGCATTTCTTGTGTGTCATTTGCACAAAAAAGCGTAACCAACTAATTACTAATGAAAAGCTGTTTGATTCAGACATATATTTATTGATTTAAACAATTTCCAATCATGTTGGACTCTATAGAATTGTCTATTAGTTATGTATGGAACTATTTAACTTAATAAATACGTGTCTCAGTCAAACAGTTTTTCATTAAAAATTAGTGGTTCCGTTTTTTTCACGCTTTTGTGGCACATGGCACACAGATAGAAACTTGGCCTAAGCTAATATTTAAAAATATTGTCACAAAAACTATAAATGTTGTTTGATTTTTTTATCACTAGGTATAGAATTTTCATGCATTTAAATTTGCGTTTTATGTATGTACTAGAGGCCTGCGTAAACAGTCTTGAAATGTAAAAACGTCATGATTTTTAAATGTATTCACGTCGCATGTATTATACTAAACCAATAATAAATGCTGTCGTACTATAAGCGAAGCACGATGGATATATTGATGTATGTGTATATCAGTTGTAACAAGCGATGTCGCAAGACAGCTTTCTTGTAACAAACACTCAAAAGAAGTACTGTTGATTAGTGTATGCTTGTTATTTTTCATATTGTGTGTTTGAGTGTGTGTGTGTAATATGGAGATGGTAAGCTATTATGTGATTAACCGCATACAACTAATGTTAATGCATGTGTGTGCCTTTGCATGAGCGCAGAAAAATAAAAGATCATACACACATACATGCATTACGTTGGTACACGCGCTCATGCGTAGAAAGAAGCAAGTATCACAAATTCTTCCGTCACGAAGTGTTTTCTTCTTTACTCTTATACCTACAATACTCAAATAAATTTCTTGCAAACAGTGTTGTTAACGTTTGTTTTATAAGATTTCGCTGTAGCAAAGCATTTGAAAAATCCTCATGTCTTAAAAGTTCTTGTAAGATATCTTGTGCAGGAGACTAGTATGTACATTAAATTTACATTAATAATAAGATAATATGTATTTAAAACTAATAATATATGCATTTATTAACATTTAGCAACATTAAAAACTTTAAAAAATCAGCTTCATTGCTTTCATAACAAATATTTAGTCACTAAAAACTCAAAAAAATATAAAAAGCTCTGCTTCAATGCTTTATTATAAAACATTTTGTCAAATCATATGGAATAAAAATAAAGTTAAAAGGAACTTTTTTTATTTTTTCTGAGTCCGATCACAGAGGAGATGTGTAAACATCTAGTAATGAGAATTTTTGTTTTTAAGTTGGAAGTACTTATGCTTTTAGTATATTTTTTTTTTAATTAATTAATTAAAAGTATCAAAATAGGGTGCCCCTGTGGCTGAGTGGTAGCGATGCTAGCCTCTCAGTCCAGAGGTCGTGGGTTCGATTCCCACCATAGACCCTGGGTGTTTTTCGCAGACAAGCTAATCGCTTTGCGATTTGTGGTTGTGTTTGTTAAAAAAAATAAAAAAAGCAATGTTTGTTCAAAAAAAAAAAAATTGTAAGTACATAGAAATTTGTTGGTTTTTGTTTGTTTTGTTAAACTTATTTGGTTAGTAAATGGGCACACTGCAGTATATGTACATATATGTACTGCATTAAAAATTGCAGTAAGCAGTAAATTTACTGATTACTAAAAAATTCGGTAAATTTTTACTGCTAATGAAATTTAATTTGTATTACCAGTAAAATCGTAGGGCCGTAATCATAATAAAATTTTAGCAAGTGGCAAAGTTTTTTCATTCAAATTTTGAAACTTTTGTATGAAAAACATTTAGCCACTTGGTAGAATTTTATTATGAATACAAGCATTACTGATTACTGAAAATTCAATGCAACTCATCATATAACAAATCATTGAGGCAATTTATAAAAATTGTAGAAAACAATTTTAGTAATCAGTAAAAAATTTACTTGTTAAAAAATTTTTATTATTTTTACTGAAACTTTAGTGGTACTGCAGTGCTCATTTATGGTAAATGCCTTTACTTTTACTTTTTAATTTTTAATTCCTGTTGTTCATCGTTTAGTTGTTGCTGCTCTTGTTGTTGTGTGCGCATTGCAATTAAAATAAATTCAGTAAAGTGCGACTTTGACTCGCGCACATTCGGTTTTGAGAATTTTTTTGATTTAGCTTTCATCCTTTTTTAAGTTTTTTCAGTTTAAACCATTTTTTCAGTTTTATCGCTTTTTTCTCGTCTTGGCATTTTTTTTTTCTCTTTTTGGGTTTTTTTTTATTTCCGCATTTTTTTTCATTTTGACGATTTTTTCTGGTTTTGGGGTTTTTTCATTTTTGGCGATTTTTTTCATTTTGGCGATTTTTTCTGTTATTAGGTTTTTTTTATTTAGGCGATTTCTTCATTTTGGCAATTTTTTCATTTTTAAGATTTTTTTGTTTAAGGGTTTTTTTTTTATTTAAGCGATTTTTCTGATTTTTCGCGACTTATTTTAGTCCTAGACATTTTTTTTAATATGGTGCTTTTTATTCGTTTTGGCGATTTTTTTTTTGTTTTTGCCGATTTTTTTAGGTTTGGCGATTTTATATCTTTTCGATTTTTTAGTTTTGCCGTTTTTGAAAATTTCAAGAGTTTTGCTCTTACGATTTAAAAGATACAGGCAAGTTATCAAAATTACAATTAATTGTTGTAGTCTGTATAAAAATACACTAACTTTTAAAATTTCAAGTGAATATATATATGTACATACAGTTGTATGTATATTACATGGGATTTTAACATTTTTCGTTGATCGTTTTGGAACACCCTTTAATTTTTAACTCTCATGTATTTGTTGTTGCAGTGGCCAAATGACTACACACTGTGTCCAAATTTCGGGTCCGTAGCTCTTACGGTTCGTTTTCACGTTTGGTGTACGGAACCCTAATAAATCAATTATCAAGTTAAATAAAACAAACAAAAATCAGCAAATTCCTATGTATTTGCAATATTTTAAATAAGTTTGTATTGCTTCTTTAAACACTAATACACTCATACGTATGTAGCTCACACCGATTTGACAACGCGGTGTGAATCTCAGCAAAATTTGTGATTGTATTGTGAAAAAGAATTTTACCCCCTAGCGTATAGATGTTTACACATAAAAAAAACGATTTTATAAAATAAACATGAACGTTTCAATATCAGCAGAAGTTATGGGAGCATATTTCAATTCTGCTAGTTCGTTTGTGAAATGTTAATTTTTTTAATTTTCGCTGATAGAACTATGTATAAAATACTAATGCAATTTGTTGCATTTTTTCAGTCCATAATTTTTTTCTATAAATTTATATATATTTTTTACATCAAATCTAAAATCTAAATATAATTATTAGGCCCGAACAGTGTCGGACATAAACTTAGTGATAGTAAATTAATAATAAATAGCAGTCGTGCTAAGCAAAAAATTAAAAGTATTTTCTAGCAGATACATCTGGAGTATTGAGTATTAGAGCCGTAGTGTCCATCTTTTTTAAGCCGATGTGTCCAGTAAGATCCAAGATGTTACGAGCAAGAGGATTAGGATGGGACTCGAGTTTTATTAATTACTTGCCTGCGTATTTTGCAATTTCTTCACTTATTCCGCCTTTCAAAACACACATTTTTTTATCGCATCTTCAATTAATTCAACTTGAGATGTTAAAGAAACAAAAATCTCTAATGGGGCTGTAGCATCAACAAGAAATATAGAATAATAGTATAGAAATATAGTATCCGACAGCCTTCAACCACTTTGCCCACATAGTATCCCTGGACTTTTTTTAAGTCTGCAACACGTGAACAAGCTTCCAAAACAATTTTTATCTACATGAAATTAATACGGAGCCAATGAGGAGCGACAAAGAATTATACAAGTTTTGGGCTTATTTTGTTTTTTAAATTTCAATTGTTTAAACGATATTCTTAACTTAAGCCAAACTATTGAATTATTCATATGAGTTGAAGGAGACCTACGGTGTTTTGCAATATCGATTATATATTATACAGTAATTTTGACTTAGCTGCACAATCTACTTTGCACGACTTTTTGTGCAGATAAGTCAAAAATGCTGTTATCTTAAATGCACTTACCTGCCTAAATGTGCAGGTATACAATTTTTGACTTCAGTTTTATACACATACATGGTTGCATACTTATGTAGCAACATTTATTTAATGTGGGCAGCTAACTTAAAATTTTTATATGAGAATAATTTAAAACTGCCAAAAAATATGTTAAATGTGCAGGTATACAAAGTGCACTTAAAAAAGGATTTTGAACAATAATTACAGAAAAAATATATTTTGTGCAGTTAAGTCAATGTGCAGCTAACATTGATTTTTTGTACGAAAATCTTTTAAAATTACCAAAATTTTAGGGCACTTATCTTAAATGTGCAGGTATAGAAAGTGCACTTAAAAAACGAATTTGTATGGGATTTTAAAGAATAGTGACAGAAATTTATCAGTTTAGGCAGTTAAGTGCAAAGTACACTTAAACAAAAGGCAGCTAAATCAAAACTACTGTATATAACAATTATTGCGATCGTAAATTTTACATTCCTGTTGAAACTAAGGAATGTATTAAAAATATACATCTATAATTAAATATGCAAAAATATGTACTTATTTTAAAATATGCAAGAATATGCACTAACAAATCGATGACATTTTGTCGCAAATTTGTTGATTCGCAAAGGTATTTTATTTGCGTTGATCCTTTCGCTATTTATGACAGTACATTTCAATTTAACAAATTTTTTTTACTTCTAATAGCAACAATTTCCTCATACTTAAGTAAATTTATTACTAATTCAATATTTCCTTTTTTCCTTTTCATTGCACGTGTTGAGAAAGTCCGATTTTACTCAAAACTTTTCACTATTTTTAGATTAAGCGCTACAATAATTTTCCTGGGCTTTTACTTAAACTCAAAGCTTTCATGGCTCCATGAAAAATAGTCTAAAACCAAATCGCCCAAAAATAAAAAATAAAAATCTCCCAAAATTTTCCCATACGAATTCTAAGAAATTTTTAATATGAAAAATTGCCCAAATATATTTTGAACATTTAAAAATGAAAGGGAAAAATGCACCCAAAAAACCTGGGAATCATCAAAATCGAATATACAATTTAAAATACATATATATGTGTATATTGTAAAAAAAATATTTGAAAGCTTCTCCAATGTGTTCCATCTCCACCATTATTTGGCTTCTATAGCAATAGAAGTGGTTCCCCAAATTGTCGTAAGCGAAGCCGAGATTGGACATTGATCGCACTTGCTATATTTCGTGAAATAGTTGACTAGATTTTGAGAATCTTCGATAATAATATTTTAAAAAATTGTTATTAATAAACTTGAAATTAGTATATCACCAAATTCGTTCCAGAGATGTCATTGACAAAAATGTTCGAATTTCGCTTCATTTTAATAAATCCAATCGACTTGCCGAGTTCATTCAGGTCTTCTAACTTGCATTCAATACAACAAATTTTATCTAAACCCGTCAAATATTTCGAGCAGTGTTATTGTAGAAATTAAAAAAATGTGTTTGAGGTTATAACGTGCTCTAATGTCCTTATTTAATCTATTTTCTCGGAATTTGTGAGGTAATGAATCAACTCAGTGTGATAGATCTTAAGAAGTTCCGATAGTAATATGTCTATTTCAAATAATATTTATATATTTTTTGATATATATATATCGCTCATTTACTTAACCAACATCATAACTAAAAAAAAACAGTTTGACAGAAAGCGAGTTTCAATTTACACGCAACTTAATGGAAACAAAAAATTTTATTTTTCTCTCAAGAATTGAGTGAACAAAATAATTGTATGGAATTTTTGTATAGTACGAAGAACGATATGAGGATTAATTCTGCATCACTAACCCAAAATTCCATTTCTTGAGTTGTGACGTTCTTTGAGTATATGAGCGGTATGTTTCGGTATAATTTTTCAATTAATTAATCAGTATATTCTGTTGGAGAAAAATTAATATTCCCAAAAATTTAAAAACAAAAGTATTTGTCAGGTCGATTTTCTAAATTCATGTGCTTCTTTTAAATTGCGTTCAACGTCTCAAACTCAACCTAATAGCATAGACAGACGACAGCGTTAATTTGCATTAACTGTCTTAATGCAAATTAACTTGTGAATTATCCTCATTTGTAAATGCACTAAATGACAGTGAATTAAGTGCTAATTCACACCGTGAAATTTATGACGTCTATTTTTCTTAATTCTCTTTTGAAGTTGTTACCAAAAATTCCTTGCATTCATACGATGTTTTTTTTTTGACGTCTAATTTTACGTCTCTCCACTGATATAGCCAATAAGCTAGAAGAGTAACAATAAAAAATAACAATAAGATAGAAGAGTAACATTGAAACGTAACAACAATAACAACAAGAGCAATGTAAAGAGAAATATGAAAAAACCATGGAAAACAGAAATTGAGTCATTTTTTCAATCCCTCTTTCTTCTCTACCCCGTTCGCTAACAAACAAAAAGTGACGTCGAAAAATAGACTTCATAAAAGTCTTGGTGTGAATTAGGTGTAATACTGAATTCAGCTATATGATAATACAGTCCTCATATGGTAACACCGTCACAATCAATCAAATGTTGACAAATTGTTTTGGTTTTCAAAATTAAAATGCGATTCGGTCAGAAAATATAAGTTATTTTAAATGTTTTTAGAAAAAGAGCAAAGAAATATTAAAATCGAGACACATTTTTTCCATTTTAAAATTATCGAAGTGTGTGGCACGAAAGGTATGTACAGATTTTGTTTACTTAATGCAAATACTGTCGTCTGTCAGGGTAAATTTTTAATTCACATTAGTGATATTTTAATGCAAATTAACGCTGTCGTCTGTCTACGCTATAAGTCGCTGTCGAAAACTTCTTGTTCGATTAATAAAACTTTTATTGCAAATTGGAATATTTTAATACATATCGGTGAATTAGTAATGTAATTTATAATAATGTATAATGAATGTAGTAATGTTATATCATAAATATTCTTGTGTAGATATTGCATACAGAGGATTTGTAAGTCCTAGTTTACACTATGCAAGCCTTATTGCTGAGCTGATTAGTTTGATAGGAGAGAGAGAGAGAGAGAGCGATAGAGAGAGAGATACCAGAGGAACAGAGACGTTTCTTGTCCCTATCAAATTAATCATAAATCTTCATTGATATGGGTACATACATCCAGTTGTATGTATATTAATTGAAGCCTTTAAACTTATTTTCTAAAACACCAACTGTTTGCAAGTATAAAATATATATATGTATGTACATATATTTTCCACCATAAAAACAAAAACACTAATTGTAAATAATATTAATTGTCTTTAAATCGAAATAGTTTTAAACATTTATCAACATTTTACACCTTTAAGATACTTAGATAACATAAATTCACATCACAACAACAAACACTCCCAAAACAAAAGCCCATTTTGGATGACCCAAAAATTAACAATGAATTTTCTTCAAAAACCTCTCATACATACACATTTACTTCCTAATAAAAAACAATATCTAGAACTTTTGTTTTGTTTTTGTAAGCACTTAGTAAAATAAATTCACACAAAATCAATAAAAAAAAGCTTTTTATTGTTGCTCGCTTTGATTTTGCTGTTTAAGTTCATTTGGCCACAATTGGGTTAAAATCACAATGAAACAAGTTTAAACTATTTGGCTGTAAGTCAATACAATTATATGAGCTCAAGTAATTTCAGTATTTGTATTAAATCTGGTAATATGATGCCCATTTAGCAATTGAAAAGAATGAAAAAAAATTAATGCTGCACCAGCCAGCAACAGCAGCCAACAATTTGACTTGGGCAATGGAAAATAATGTTTGCAACTTTTTTGTAAAATCAATGAAAAAGAAAAACAAAAACAATAAAATCAATTGGCAATACTAGAATGTGCTTTTGGCTTTATTCATTTATCATATACATACTAGAGACCTGCGTAAACAGTCTTTAAATGTAAATACGTTATGATTTTTAAATGTATTCACTTCGCATGTATTATACTAAACCAATAATAAATGCTGTCGTACTATAAGCGAAGCACGATGGATCTATTGGTGTACGTGTATATCAGTGTTAACAAGCGATGTCGCCAAGACAACTTGTTTGTAACAAACACTCAAAAGAAGTACTGTTGATTAGTGTATGCTTGTTATTTTTCATATTGTACGTTTGAGTGTGTGTGTAATATGTAGATGGTAACCCAGTGGGAATTTGAGTTAACTCTGAGTTATTGAATTATCAGCCAAAAATTAGTCAGAGGTGGTTAAAATCAGCACTCATTTTGCATGTTAAAAGTGATCAGATTTAACATTGAGTGGCCGGAGGACAAGTGCATCAGTTTTGAATCAGTTTTGAACTAACCATGAATTATCTCATTATGAGTTAGCTTGTGCCAAATAAAAAAAAATTAAAATAAAGTGTTATACATATTTAGTTAATTATGATTTAGCTGATTATCTATTAACATTTTTTAGTCAGCTTAAAGTTTAAACAATTTTGAATTATTTTTTTTAGAAACGAGAACGTGTATCGAACCGTGATCAATTTGTTTGTCAGCCATCGTACTTAACACTTTGCCATTGCGCCATATAAAATATAAACGGCACAGAGTTATTATAAACATGAATTTTATGCTGGCATCTTCTCTCTGAACTTTGACTGTATCAGTTTTGAGTTAGCTCAAAACTTATCGAAGCAGTTAGTTGTACAAAAAGAACTCACTAATCTCTGCATCAGTTTTGAGTTAGCTTAAAGTTAGTTCAATACTTATCGGGAAGAAGACAGTTGTGCAAAAAACAACTGACTCACATCTGTATCATTTATTAATTAGTTCAGAAGCTAGTCGTAAATGAGTTATCAAAAAGTCACCCATATTTTGAGCTAGCTAATAAAAATCCGACTGGGAAGCTATTATTTGATTAACCGCATACAACTAATGTTAATGCATGTGTGTGCCTTTGCATGTGCGCAGAAAAATAAAAGATCATACACACATACATGCATGATGTTTGTACACGCGCTCATGCGTAGAAAGAAGCAAGTATCACAAATTCTTCCGTCACGAAGTGTTTTCTTCTTTACTCTTATACCTACAATACTGAAAACAATTTCTTACAGTGTTGTTAACGTTTGATTTATAAGATTTCGCTGTAGTAAAGCATTTGAAAAATCCCTCATGTCTTGAAAGTTCTTATAAGATATCTTGTGCAGGACACTAATATATACCTATTTGTTGTGTTTGTTGATGTGTTTTTCTTGTGTTGGTAGCAATCAATGACCACGACGACGACAACGATGAAGAAAATAATGCAGACAACAAACAGCATCAATAAACGTGGTGCGACATGCAATAAAAGTCTTTTTTATACAGGTTGCATTAAAAACAACAACATGAAAAACAGCAAAATGCATGTGATCGTGAATGAACGCCTGCCTCAAAGACATGACTTTATGAAAACAAAGCGATAAAACAGCAACAATAACAGCGACAACAAAAGCACACATACACACATAATCAGTTTCGTTGTTTTTTAGTTTATTTGACATTGCGGTACATTTAGTACTACTCGTATAACGGTGATATTTGTAAAAACAACTGCAAGAGGAAACCACCGTGTGTACCAACCAAAGCGAGGCTTAGACGGTGCGATTTTGAGAGAAATAAAACCCAATTTTAGGGTTGTAAATAGTGAGAAAAGTTGTTTCATTAATCTCTGAAGTACATAGAAAATATAAATATTTGGAACAAATTCAGTTTTAGTGAAGCAGCTCCAAAATTAAAAGGAGCTTATGTGATAGAAAATTAAGAAATAAGAAAAAAATTTAAAAAAAATGTTAAAAGAAAGAGATTGCTGTAAGAAATCAGAAAAATCAAAAAGGATGATTCCAGGATTGAAAAACTTTAAATTTTTGATGTGTAAACATCTATACGCTAGGGGGTAAAAAATCTTTTTCACAATACAATCACAAATTTTGAGTAAGATCACACCGCGTTATGAAATCGGTGTGAGCTATGTATGATTGTATTAGTGTAATCATACGAACAAGAAGTACAAAGAAATTTAACAGCTGCAATAAGTTATCTAGTCAAGGTAGCGTTTCTTGTGGAGTACCACAAGGCTCTGTGTTGGTACCCCATCTTTAGAACATTTTCATACACTATTTTCCTCATGAGTACAATAACTCACATAGTATATTATATGCTGATGACTCCCTTCTATATGCACATGATGAGTCTCCTCAAAGCGCACTTCAACGTGTTTCTTCCCACCTCAGGGGATTAAAATAAACGTCACAAAAAGTTTTGCTATTTGTTTGCGGAATGCTTCCGAAAAGTGTAAGTATACTGTCGTTCTGGAAAGCAAAGATCTTAAGTTAGTATTAAATGCTAATGAAATACAATTTAAAGATAGCATAAAATATCTTGGGGTCAATTTTAAAATACTAATGAAATTTAATAGTCACGTTCTATACAATCTGAATAAAGCCAATTGTGTCAAAGGAGCCTTTGGAAAACTATTTAACAGTAAATTTTTACCAGTTAGGACAAAACTACTTCTGTATAAGGTTAGTATTAGACCAATTCTACTCTATGCATTTCCAATATGGTTCAGCATCTCAAAGACAATTATGAGGAAAATGGAAATTTTCGAATGGCATATTGTGCGAAAATGCACAGAAAAGAACTACCAATACTTAAACAAAAGTTTTCAAATAAATTAATTTATGATAATTCCAAATTAACGCCATTATCTCAGTATGCTTTTGAGCTGCTGAAAGGTTTTGTTGAAAAATTTTCGAACGGCTTTGAAAGCAACGTTATTCAAGATATTTTATCCAGTGAGTAAGATTTCAGTTGGTCAAATACGCAATATATTTCTTGCATTGGGATTTTGCAAGAGAATTTCAATGGTTTTGTTGGTCAAAACTTTTATTTAAATAATACTCCCGGTATTCACAGAGGGTAATTTAATTTCCACATATTATTATTTTGTTTTTTTTTTCAATTTGTTAAGTCGTAGTATTAGTTTTTAGTTTAAGATTTAGTTTGAAGTTTTTTTTAATATTAAGTTTATTTATTGTAAATAAAACTTTACTAGCAATGACAAGTGCCGGGAGCAAACACTGCTTTCACCTATGTTAATTTTATTTAAAAACTAAACAATAGTCATTCAATTTTCATAAGCACGAAGCATATTCGAAACAAAGTTATGTTATTAAAATAATACTTTATAGTTTTAAAGGCCCAACTATAATATGAATAAGCTAGCTTAAGCAACTGTGCAGTTACATATAAAACGCATGTGGGAAACTAAAATGTACTTAACAAACTTTTCGTCAAGTTTCGTCAAATGTCATTTGCTTAAGTAAAGTGCCAAACTGAACGCACATTCCGCAAGGAAACAACTGTTTGTGCATCTTTTAAACTCAAACAAGCAGCAGCAGAAAATATTCATTGATTTTAAATATTTTTTTATTGTTTCTTATTTTAAACTCAGAAAATAAAGCCAAACTTTTATTTTCATTGTTTGTTTTACAATACACATATACACACATACACATGTATTTACTTAAGTATGTATATTCACTGTTGTACTTTTTAGTAGGCAAAACAAATAAAACAAGTAATAAGGTGATGGATATATTTATATGTGAATTTCTAATAGACTAGGACATTCTTTCACGTTAGTTTGATTGAATTGCATTCATTTAGGAGTTATGAGAAGAAACAAAATTACTACAAAATTATTGACAATACCTAGATGTGCAGCTGTGGCTAAAGAATACTTTAGTGCATGTAAGTACATTACGGCCACCTAAAAGTCACATCTGAATTGTTTAAGCATTTGACAGACTTATCGTTCAATTCTGACATTAGCTTAAGCCAGCTTATTCATATTATAGTGGGCCTTAAGTTTTCACAAAATGTGTGTTGGAACAACCCTGTAATATGAAAAAAATTAAGTCTCAATAAAACTAACTAACTAACTAACTTAACAGCTGCATAGAAATAACTCGTTCGGATTTTAAAGCATACCTTCAGCAGTTAATTTTAATAGAAATTGCTTGTGAAGGGTAATAGGGTAAAAGTTGAAAAATATAAAATATATATAAACTTTTAAATAAAAGAGCGTTTTAAATGTCAAATATTTGTTTAAAAGATATATACCAGTCTTTATAAAGAATTTATAATATTATATTATAACATATCTTTATTACGTACTGTTGCCTTATAGTGAAGCTGGTGCACGACAATTGGGTAACAATCTCCATCTCATGCCAATTATTATGAGTGGAGATTTTAATACAAATTTTGCAAGCCCACAGTCACAAGCTTTATCAAAATTTTTATTTGACGTTTTCCACTTGCATATGAGCAATTCTCCACAAACCCTCATAACAAATAATTCCACTACACTAAGATGCAGTTTTCCATAGATTTTTAAATACAGTAGAGTCAAAAATTTATATATCTTATTTTAGCTACCATGTGCCAATATTAATTATTTGTACTTAAGGTATTCACCATAGATGTAGATGAAGTACTACTAAAATTTCAGTAAAATTTACTGGTTACTAAAATTTTTTACTGCAAATTTGTATAAAGTCCCTAAATGATTTATTATATGATGAGGTGCATTGAATTTTAAGTAATCAGTAATGCTTGTATTCATAATGAAATTCTACCAAGTGGCTAAATTTTTTTCATACAAAAATTTCAAAATTTGAATGAAAAATACTTTGCCACTTGCTACAATTTTATTGTGAATACGGACCTACGATTTTACTGGTAATGCAAATTAAATTTCATTAGCAGTAAAAATTTATTGAATTTTTTCAGTAATCAGTAAATTTACTGCTTACTGCAATTTTGAATGCAGTATATATACATATACTGCCGTGTGCCCATTTTCTAACCAAATAAGTTTAATAAAACAAACAAAAACCAGCAAATTCCTATGTATTTACAATATTGAAAGTTCTGATAATTTTAATTGAATAATTTAAAAAATATATACTAAAAGCATAAGTACTTCCAACTTTAAAAAATTTTTCATTACTAGATGTTTTCACATCTCGCCTGTGATCGGACTCACATTGCTTTTTTTACACAAAATTATATAAAATTAACTTACTAAAACAAATATTTCCTTTTTTCTATAAATTAAATATATCTTATATTCTTAAAAGAAAGAGATTGGTGTAAGAAATCAGAAAAATCAAAAAGGATGATTCCAGGGTTGGGAAATTTAAAATTTTTGTGATATAAAAAATTAACTACCGTAAACTAATTTTAATTGTTTTATTCAATTAACTTATTTTATACTTCAGTATAAATTAAATTGACATTTCAAATTAAAAAAAAAGTTAAAAAAATTAAAAAGACTTTTCTAGGGTTGGAAAACTTTAACTTTTTTTATACAAAATTATACAAAAGTTACTTACTAAAACAATTTTTTGGTGTAGAAAATTATAAAAATTAAAATTACAGCTCCAGAGCTGGACACTTTTAACCTTTTTTCAAGATATTAAAGTTACTAAATAAAACTATTTTTTTAATTATATATTTTGATATTGTATGACGTGACGTCGTTTTTGGCAACTGGAATAAGGGTGAATGTAAAATATTTCTTAAATAAAGAGTGTAGAATAAAATATTCAACTTATTGCTAATATCGAAAAAAAAATATTTAATCGCAAAATACCGAGAGGTCACTTACTAAAAATTGCACTAGAGCAAAAAATTATGAATTTTTTTCACAAAACATATGTATGTATATGTATGGATGTGCATATGAATGTAGTATCTCTTTACTTTATATACGCACTTTGGTGAAGGGTATATAAGATTCGGCAGAGCTGAATATAGCACTCTTACTTGTTTGAGTTATGACATTCTTTGAGTAAATGAGCGATATGTATACTGGTAATATAAATATGTATAAACTCACGTTTTGACCTAATAAAGCAAATTGAAAGACGGACGGACAGATTTAAATAAGATTTACTCAATAGATTTTGTTCTTAACATTCTTGAATAAAATTGAAGTGCCACATATTGTTCGATGTATGTATAAGCAAATTTGTTTGTGCCACTGAGGTACGCTGCATTATTTTTTTAGCATCAAAAACGTTGCAAGCAGATGTTTCATTTACTCGTAAAAAGTGCTGCTTTCTAATGATATAGTTATGAAGAGTACAAATGTGCCAAAAAAAAAAGAGTAACTACTAACTACTAATGAAAAACTGTTTGATTCAGCCATGTATTTATTGATTTACATAGTTTCCAATCATGTTGGATTCTATAAAATTATCTATTAGTTATGTATGAAACTGTTTAACTAAATAATTACGTGTCTGAATCAAACAATTTTCCATTAGTAATTAGTGGTTGCATGTAAACCCGGCATTAGAATACGTAGTGAAATATATTTTTGCTACGCCAATCAAAAATAAAAGTTTTGTTTTCTAAACCTTTTCGGAAATCTTAGAACAACCACTGTTTTGCTAAACTTTGTAATACGATATTTTAAAGAATTAATTAAACATAAAACTGAAATGATTTTGGTAATAGAGTAACATTTTGTTGGCTTTTACCTCATTTTCTTATATTACTTCCATTCATAACTGCAAGGGTCGTTTATAATAGTTTACTCATTTGTTGCATTTAATGTTGTAGTTGTTGTTTTAGTTCTATTTTTAAGGCTGGTTTAACTATCTAAGTATAACGTTTTTCATAAAGAGCTTTTGGTGTGGCACCTGTATTAAGCTCATAAACATTTTTTTTGTCTCTTAACACAAACTTGATTACTGGATTTTGTTATACTCGTATTGTTTGGCTTCAGTTTTACTGTTAGCTTTTGTCTAACCAGCAACAGGTTCAAATTTATTATAAATACAAATACTGCAAAACAACTTATCGTTATCAATAGGGTGGATCAGTATTTAAAAAATTAAAGCCTCTGAAATTTAATATCCTAGAATATCAAAATTGTACACTCACGAATTATTAAAATTTTGAGGTTTTGAAAATATGTACATATTTAAGTTCCACAGATATTAAGACGCACGAAATTTGTAGAAAATCACAAATATTCTTAAGTTACACATTATATAAAGGGTGTTTTTATTGAGGTATAGAACTTTAAGTTGGCATCACTTTTTTAACTGGCGGCCATTTTGTCAGCTGTTAAGTGATTAATATTTAGTTTGGTTTGCCATTTCATCATGAACAGGTTGACAAAAGAACAACGCTTGCAAATCGTACAAATTTATTTTGAAAATAATGGTTCAGTTCGCGAAGTTTACCGCAAGCTCCGTCCATTTTATGGTCGACATAATCGTCCATCAGAGCAATTAATTCGGTTAACCATGGATCGTTTTCGCACTACGTTTACTCTATGTGATGATACGCATCCGCAGAGACGTCGAACAGTGCGCACCGAAGAAACAATTGCCGCTGTAGAGCAAAGTGTTGAAGAGGACCCGAATGAATCGATTCGCCACCGTGCACAGCAATTGGAGCCGACTAACCGACTATTTTGTTCCCGAATTGGATGGCATGAATGTAGATGAGTTGTGGTTCCAACAAGACGGCGCTACATGCCACACAGCGCACGTCACAATCGATTTATTGAAGGAAACATTCGATGAGCGCATAATTTCGCGGAATGGACCTGTCAATTGGCCACCAAGATCGTGTGATTTGACACCATTGGATTATTTTCTTTGGGGATATGTGAAGTCGCTCGTCTACGCCAACAAACCAGAAACGCTAGGGGACTTGGAAGCCAACATTCGTGGCGTTATTGCCAACATACGGCCCCATATGCTCGAAAAAGTGGTTGAAAATTGGACCTGTAGAATTGGCTTTATTCGAGCCAGCCGCGGCGGCCACATGCTCAAAGTCATATTTAAGCATTAATGGCATAAAATTATCCTTCCAATAAAGCCAAATTGATGGACATTAAAGCGATTTTCTTGTGTTTTATTTCAATTCAAAGTTCTATACCCCTTAAAAAAACACCCTATACAAAAAGCACAGACAAAGCAGGCTATTGACTGCAATCTGTCAAATATGTATATAATACGCGTTTACAAGGCGAAATTATACTAGACGGTCGCAACAGGCAAGATGATTATTTTCGCAGCATATAATTTGAATATACGTTGTATGTCAACATACCTTTTTCAGTACATTTTTTGACATTAAACGTATAAATTGCTCAAAGCGAATTGAGCTGATTGTACTTATATGAATATGCCTTGCGCGTTTATATGAAGAAAGCTATTTGGACAACATGACCACTCCGCTCTCGTCAAACTAACATACCATTTACACATGCCACTATAGTGGTATGCCATTTCGAAAAACTCAATACACTCACGATTTTTCACTAACACACTCAAATTTTTCGCAATAGCAGCCCCAGTGGCAGCAAAATTTGCATGCGAGTGAAAATTTGGCAGTTGCATACCATTGAATGTCAAAACGAAGAAAAGTGTTAGCCTGTTCTACATTTGATGCAAATTTATTGGATTACTGTGAAAATTAAATTAATATTTTAGCTTGTTAAATGTGTTATTATGATTTATAACTTGATTTGTGTGTGTAAAACTGGAGTTTGTTAATTATAAAGAACTAATATTATTAAAATAATAATAATAATAATAAGTGTTAATAGTTTCCTCAAGAATGTGCCTTGGTGACGTACTAGGTAAATCTATTCTATAAACAAAAGGAAAAGTAAACATGGAAGCGAGACTGAGCCAGCTCGCTTCGACGACATTTTTAAAATGAAGTGGCAATGGCATGTGTAAACAGCAAAGCAAATGGCAAAAGATTCGACTTTTTCGAAAAAATTTTCGTCTATAATACGTACACAATACTGGCATGCCACTAGTGGCATGTGTAATTGCAGTGTAAGGCTAATTTCTATTTTTATAAGCAACAATTAGAATTGCCAAATGTGCAAATTAATCTTCTTTCTTTTTAACGACTTTTAACTGTTGAGCAGTATGCAGTTTTATGTTTAAATAATAAATTTTTCTTTTAAATTATCAGTTTTTATAGTTTTTTTTTTAACTTTTCAGTAAGTTTTCTAATTCCAGTGCATAATTTAGACCATCAGTAAGTAATTTTTTATCTGTTGATGCACGTTCATATCAGTGACAAGGTTTTAAGGAAACCAAGGGTTTGCTTTACTTATTTTGAGAACATGTTCTCATTTTGACAATTTATCGTTCTCATTTTAACATCAATCGTTATAATATTGATTTATGTATTTTTTATTTGACTGTTGTATTATTGAGGGCAACAGTCCGTTACTTTTGACAATATCCGATTTTTTAAGAACGTATCCAGCGTTAAAAAAGAGTTGGATGTAATTATTACCAAAAGCAAGTTTTGGAAAGGTAACAAAAATAAAAACTTAGTTTGAAATTTGGAAGAAAATAAGCAAACGTGTTCAAATCTTCTGAAGTTTTCGGAATTTATCTTTTGATTTTCCTGTAGTAATTTGAAATTATTAACATGAAAATATAATATTAATTATTCATGAAAAAATTTAGTGCGAAAAACACAAAAATAATCAATGTTCAGAGTCTGAACACAATGTAACGAGAATTCATTGCGGTGAGGTTTTTCATACGACTTTAAAGTAAAAACCCGCAGTGCGGAACGGCATGAATTTAAAATCTATTTTATTTTAATTGCGGACTTTTTTATTCTCTCAATTTTTGACTCTCTTTCTCTTTCTGATGTTGCCATAGTTTTTGAATAATTTGCTGTGTTCACAACATGATTTTGAAGTTCAAAAATGTTTGTCATAAAATATAAAAGCTCAAATATATCTGCGAATGTATAAAATTTTAATAATTTTTTGTTTTTAGTTACTGCCATTACAAAATATTTAACAGAAAGAGTAAATTTTTTATAAAAATTAATGCACAAAAAAAATTTATAAAAGTTTAAACAAACAATGACAAGTATTGCCGTCGCCGTCTTCCGTTGTATTATATTTATTTTTCTCTCCCGCAACGAGAAATCGCACCGCACCGCAAACATTGTGTTTAGACTCTCAAACAGAATAAGTCTTCAACTTCAGGAAAAAACGCTGGCAACTTAATAAAGCCCATAAAAAAATCTACGACAGTAACTTCAAATGCTCTCTAATTTTTGTTTTATTTTATTTTGTGCTTATTTTTCTTTGTAGTTTTGTCTACAAAATGTATTTATTTTATTGAAAGTATGGTAGCCTTGTTGAGAGAATGAGAGCAGAAGATAAAATGCTGTCAAAATAAAACAAATTCTATATGATCAATAATAAAAATAAGAATAAATGATCAAATAGAATTGCGGCATAAAAACATTTTCCATACAAATTTACAGAAAAAAGCTTGCCGAGGGATATAATATATTTTATTATGACACCGTTTTTTCTTATGCTCTCACATATACATAAATAAATATTCTCACAGAAATGCTACCATACTTTCAATAAATTTCACACATTTTGTGACCAAAACTACAAAGAAAAATAATCACAAAAGAAAATAAAACAAAAATTAGAGAGCATTTGAAGTTACTTACTGTCGTAGATTTTATTATGGGCTTTGTTAATTTGACAGCGTTTTTCCCTGAAGTTACGGACTTATTCTGTTTGATCATTTAGTCCGCAGCTTCATGAAAAATCGCTGTCAAATTAACAAAGCCCATAATAAAATGTACGACAGTAACTTCAAATGCTCTCTCATTTTTGTTTTATTTTCTTTTGTGATTATTTTTCTTTGTGGTTTTGTTCACAAAATGTTTGAAATTTATTGAAAGTATGGTAGCATTGTTGAGAGAATGAGTACTTATATCTATGTGAGAGCATAAGAAAAAACGCTGTCAAAATAAAATAGATTCTATCTCTCAACTGCTTTCTGGGTCTACTTTTTTGTGTCAATTTGAATAGAAAATGTGTTTATGCGTCAATTTTATTTGACCATTATTTCTCGATTACCTTCTGTCGTACTTTTTTGGGTCAATTTGTGTGGAAAATGTGCTTAGGCCGCTACTGATCATTCACTCAAGAAATTTCCAGCGAAAATAGTTGTTGTTCAGGGATAGAATTCGTTAGAAATTGTAATTCACCTGAAATTCTCTATAACTTTCAATACTGCTCATACCACTTTTTTTAATTTCTCTTCAGTAATTAAATTTTTTTATTTTAATTAACCGATATGAAATATCACTCAAGATTCGTTACTCCGTTTGGAGCTTCTAGCAAAACACAATATGAGAAAAAAATTTAAATTAAATTTGCAAAATCTCTCCATCTATTTCTGTCTGGCGCAAGTCTCTTTACTTGTGACCAGTGTTACCATATTTATTTATTCAAAAATCTTCAAGTCGAGCAAAAAAAAAACTTTTTTTGTGACCAAAAATCTTTTTTGTTATTTTATTGAATGGAAATGAGTTAAAATTTGTTTTGTTTCTTGTGAACTATTAAAAATAAAGCCAAATAACACAAAATATTTAATGTATAGAATATGTGTAAGATCATTATGAAGCAAATCAGAAAATTTGTAAGTAGTTTGGTCAAAAAATCCATCAATAATATATTAAAAGTACCAAAAGTAAAATTTTTAAAAATCTTATTTTAAGATAAAAAATCTTTTTTTGTCGTTTTAACATGTCTAAAAACTTCAAAAATAAGATAAATCTTCACATATGGTAACACTGCTTGTGACCAAGACATCCCTTTACTGGACATTTCAATTTCAGTTAATCTGCGCCATGTAAATTTTGGGTCGTCCTAGTAATTCAAATTGATTCACCCTTATATTCATCTATACATTGGGTATCCGAATTTGTTCACATTTCAAAATTTACTACGTGTGTTTTTTATGACTGTGTCATGTTTTTGTTTTTTTTTTTCAATTCATATTAACTATTTACATATTTTCTAAATTACAAAAAAAAATTTAATAATAATAATGTTATCATTATTACAATACTGAAAATCCAACAAGAAAAAATAGGGGATTGGTTTGTTTATCTTTTTAAGTCACAGAATTAAAAACAGAACTCCATCCAACTCGTGTCCACATTTGGGCAATTTGGTTAGTAGGTGTTGCATTTAAGCGACTTTACTTTATAAAAATAGTTCTTTATTCATATATTAATAGAGAATAGTTTTGTTTATTTTTTATTGTACTAGTAAATTGTATTCTAGAATATTACTTTCAAATTGCAAAAGGAAAATTTATGATTATTGGCGACCTCAATTTGAAAAACATACGAAAATTCAACTCCTTTCTAATTGAGAACTATTCTTAGTTTGAATTACATACATAATTAACATGTTAATAGCAGGTAATCAAGGCTGTTTTGTATAACAATAAATTAGTGGGATTTAGTGAGTGAAAGGCTAATTAAAAATTTTGCAATTTCTATTAAAAATAATGAATTCGGCCTTTTTTTCTCAGCAAAAAGCTATGAATTGTATTTAGGCAGTGATGGTATTTTGGTGCGTTTCGGGTATTTTTTGGTGCTTTTTGCCTCTTCATAAACGCGAAATTTTGGCTAATACCCTTTTTTAAAAAGCGGGTATTTTATAGTGCTTTTAACAATTTCTTACAGTGCTTTTGGTGCGTTTTTGTTAAATAAAAATATTTTTAATTTAAAAAACTAAAATATTTTTAAGCGCTAATAGCAGCATCTTTTACCTGAGGCTTCTTAAATTTTTTTCAATGACAATAACGAAACTATGTTAAAAACAATGTAGAAAACTTTTCATAATTGGGATTAAAAAATTTAATTTTTTTTTTTTGAAAAATAAAAAATGGAAGTAACTGGAAAGTACCACATAATTCTCTGCATAATAATTGATTGAAAGTAGTATGCAATAAGCATTTGTTAAAGCTTACACAAATATTTAATCATACTATAGGGAGGTTAAATTTTAAGGGCCGATTTCGGAATTTTCGTAAGGCTGTTAATTTGTAAGTGCAAAGTAAATCAAAATGTTCACGTTTACAACAAAATGTAGGTAAATTTGTATTCAACGCACAAGAGTGGTTAAATTTTAAGGGCCGATATCGATTGAAAGCATCAGGTTATCAATAGCAGTCAGTTGTTTTAGACAACGAGTAGCCAACCTCCAATTTTATCACATCGTATTGACGTGCTGTCAATGTTGACAACTGGAATAAAGGTGAATATCGCAAAAACAAAAACTTTTAAGTTAAGAGTACTCAAGAAAAGTGTGACGCTTTTAATGCATTCTTTATGTGTAAATGATTTTTCAGTAACATGCATATCTTAATCTAAGCCTAAGCTTCGCCTACTATTGAATGTATGTACATATGTATGTGTGTATATGTTACTATATTATTTGACTCCTGGTTTTTTTATACCCTTTACCAAAAAATGGTAAAAGGATATATATAGGTTTGTCATTCCATTTGTAATTTCTAGAATATTAATAAGCGAGCTATAAAGTATATATATTCTGGATCCTTATGTATAGGCAAGACGAATAAGCGATGTCCGTCTGTCCGTCTGTCTGTACGTGAAATCGGTTTTCCGAAGCTCCCAGAAAAGCTAGAGACTTCGTTCTTGAACTGGTGGTTCAGAAATTGTCGAAATAAGATTGGTATTGAAAATCAGCAAAATCGAGCATACGGTTTCAGAGCTGGGAGACTTAAACTTCATTTTGCCATACAAAATAACTACCGAAAACTAGTTATTAATAATTTTTTATTAAATAAATTTATTTTATACTTCAGTATGAATAAAATTGGTATTTCTAACTGAAAAAAAAAATTTAAAAAAAATTAAAAATACGTTTTCAGGGTTGGAAAACCTTAACTTTTTTTATATTTGTGATTTGAACGGGCTAAGGTTCGTATTGCTTTTTAAGCCAAATTACATGTGATAATTATTAATGAACAAATAACAACAAGGTCTGTTGTAAACATTCTGACTAACAACACATAGTTGAACGGAACAGCCAGCCGTTTTCGAAGGCCACTAAACCTTCATCAGCAGCGTTCTTTTGTGTTTGGTCCACTGTGTGTGGTGTCAGTTGATGTAGATTTCTGCTTTATATACTTAGCATTATTGCAAATGGAATATGTGAATTGTTTTGATTCATCGTATTTCAATTTTCCTGAAAGCTTTTTTGTATTGTAAGCTCAATCTTACCATCTCTATATTTCCAGAGTTGGAAAACTTTAACTTTTTTTCTTTTACAAAAGTAACTTACTAAAACAAATTTTTCCTTTTTTTCTATAACTTAAACATATCTAATGTTCTTAAAAGGAAGAGATTGATGCAAATAATCAGAAAAACAAAAACGATGACTCCAGGGTTGGAAAACCCACGATTTTTGTGATATATACAATTAACTACCGTAAACTAATTTTTAAATTATTTTTATTAAATAAACTTATTTTATACTTCACCACGAATAAAATTGGTATTTCAAATAAAAAAAATTAAAAAATTTAAAAAGACGTTTCCAGGGTTGGAAAACTTTAACTTTTTTTGTTATGCAAAAGTAACTTACTAAAACAAATTTTTCCTTTTTTTCTATAAACTAAACATATGGAATGTTCTTAAAAGAAGGGGATTGATGTAAATAATCAGAAAAACAAAAAGGATGACTCCAGGGTTGGAAAGCCCACGATTTTTGTGATATATACAATTAACTTCCGTAAACTAATTTTTTAATTATTTTTATTAAATAACCTTATTTTATACTTCACCACTAATAAAATTGGTATTTCAAATAAAAAATTAAACTTAAAAAAATTAATAAGATGCTTCCAGGGTTGGAAACTTTAACTTTTTTTCTTATCCAAAAGTAACTCACTAAAACAAATTTTTCCTTTTTTTTCTATGAATTAAACATATCTTATGTTTTTAAAAGAAAGAAATTGATGTTAGAAATCAGAAAAATCAAAAAGGATGATTCCAGGGTTGGGAAACTGAAACTTTTTGTGATATAAAAAATTAACTACCGAAAATTAATTTTTATTTTTTTTATTAAATGAACTTATTTTATACTTTAGTACGAATAAAATTGGTATTTCAAATTAAAGACTAACCTTCTAGAATTAAAAAGATGTTTCCAGGGTTGGAAAACTTTAACTTTTTTTATACAAAAGTAACTTACTAAAGCAAAATTTTCCTTTTTCTCTATAAATTAAAGATATCTTATATTCTTAAAAGAAATAGATTAGTATAAGAAATCAGAAAAATTAAAAAGTTTGATTTCAGGGTTGGAAAATCCACACTTTTTGTGATATAAAAAATTAGCTACCGAAAACTATTTTTTTTTTATAAAATAAACTTATTTTATACTTCAGTATTTCAAAATAAAAAAAAAATTAAAACAATTAAAACGACGTTTCCAGGGTTGGAAAATCTTATTTTTTATACAAAAGTAACTTACTAAAACAAATTTTTTCTTTTTTACTATAAATTAAACATATCTTATATTCTTAAAAAAAAGATGGTGTAAGAAATCAAAAAAAAACCAAAAAGGAGGTTTCTTTGTGATATAAAAAATTAACTACCGAAAACTAATTTTTATCTATTTTTATTAAATAAAATTATTTTATGCTTGATAACGAATAAAATTGGTATTTCAAATAAAAAAAAAACAATTAAAAAAATTAAAAAGACGATTCCAGGGTTGAAAAACTTTAACTTTTTCTACAAAAGTAAGTTACTAAAACAAATTTTTTCTTTTTTTCTATAAATTAAATATTTCTTAAATTCTTAAAAGAAAGAGATTGGTGTAAGAAATCAGAAAAATCAAAAAAGATGATTTCAGGGTTGGGACACTTACACTTTTTTGATATATAAAAGTAACTAAGTCTAATTAAGTTTTATCTTTTCCTTTATAAATTATATATATTTTACGTTTCGGAAAGAAAAGTTTGGTATAGAAAGTTATAAAAATAAAAGCCACAGCTCCAGAGCTGGAAACTATGATTTTTTTCTTCTAGACATTAAAGTAACTAATTAAAACATTTTTTTTTAATTTCCTTTTTTCACTTAACACACTTTCTATATTTTTTTAAGAACTACTAGATTGGTATAAGTAATTAGAAAAATCTAAAATTATGATTCTAGGGTTTGAAAATTATTATTTTTTCTTTGTACATAAAAGTAAGTATGTGCTTGAGTATGTATCTCTATACTACATAAACGCACTTTGGTAAAGGGTATATAAGATTCGGCACAGCCGAATATAGCACTCTTACTTGTTATTATTTGTTTTTACAAACTTATTTTTATTAAATTAATCAAGATTTTGTTTTAATTAATATGTTAATAAATTCTGTTATTACATCTCAAATACTCTGTTTAGTTTGAAGCAAAAATTTTAAATTATATTTTGAGCTTTTACACTCTAAACTCTCCTTTCTAAATGACTTAATGTATTAAAATTAAAATAAAAAAATATGCTCGTGCTTGCTTACCCTCTTTTTCGTATTTTATTGAGCTTTTTGCCCTTTTTGCAACAGCTTAATGTGCTTTTGCTCTTCGTAGAGATACCAACACTCTATTTAGGGCCATTCTTTTAACTTGCTGTTAGTTAAAAGCAGGATTTTGTTTGGCTGCATTATAAAAGCTTCATTTATTATTTTTAATCCATTAAATATTGTTATTATTAATATAAAGGATGATTTAGGATAATAAACCAACTGCACAATAAATATTTTCTTTTATATATATAAATACATACATATGTACAGTGTATAGCAAACTAATCAACCTGAAATGCTTCTAGAATAATATAGATATAACTTATGTTATATCTTCCATATATACTACAGACGGTCTTCATTACTTTAAATCATTTGTGTAACGACCGCTAAGTCCCTATTTACACTATGCAAGTCTTATTGCTAAGCTGATTAGTTTTTTAGGAGAGAAAGGCGGGGGGGAAAGAAACGTTGCTGTTCCCCTCGTCTCTCTCTCCTAATAAACTAATCAGCTTAGCAATAAGACTTGCACAGTGTGATTTGGGACGAAGTACATAAACAAAACAAATTATTTTCTGCGTGTCGCAGTATTAGAGCGTTTGTTTATCATACATATAGTCTTAAGTTCAAAACCCTTCGGAGGCAATTGTGTTTTTATATTGTCTATGTTCGGGTAAAGTAGTTTTGAGTGCATTAAAAAGTAGGCGTGTTATAAAGGGTGTCCCAACAAGAACGCAAGATTTAAATTTTAAATAAAACACAGATACTTAAAAAAAATCGTGAAACTTTATTATATCGTAAAGTAGACAAAATGAGGTTATGTGTGGAACAACAAGTCGGGCAGATGGCCGTCGCGGCTTTGCTGGCACACACGCGATCTTTTAATGAAATTTTCAATGGCCGTTTTGCATAAATTTCCAATTTCCTCTTTTAAGGCTTGAGTCGTCGTCGGCTTATTCGTGTAAACTATCGACTTCAAAAAACCCCAAAGAAAAAAGTCTAATGGTGTTAAATCGCACGATCTAGACGGCCAATTCTGGTCTCCAAAACGCGAAACAACACGACCGGGAAATGACTGATGTAGCAATTGAATTGTTTCTCTGGCTGTATGACATGTGGCGCCGTTTTGTTGAAATCACATGCCTTCCACATACATTTCTTCAATTCTAGGCACGAAAAAACTGGTTATCATTTCACGATACCGAACACCATTGACTGTTTGCGCTTGACCTGCGTTTGAGCGACATCATCACGTACAGCTGCGATATTTTCGGTCGATCGACCTGGTCGAAGGCGTGTTGTTGTCTTTACATCACTAACAGACCCAGTTTCGGCAAATTTATCCATTAATGTCTTTACAGTTGACTCTTTTGGAGCATTATTGTGACCCCAAATTGATCGGAAATTAGCGAGCTGTAGCCGCAAAACTTTCACCATTTTGGTAAAACAATTTCACAATGAGAATGCGTTGTTCATTCGTGTAGCGCTTCATTTTTACTAACCTCGTACCTTCTACTAGCAAACAATAACAATTGTTCAAATGTCATACAATGACACCTCGAATGGCGCCAAATTTAAATCTTGCCTTCTTGTTGGGACACCCTTTATTTCAGTGAGTAACTCGTTTGTGTTCAATCTCAGGAATAGATTTTATTTTATTTTATGCATTCGATTACTATCGACAATTGACATTTCTAAATTATTATTTGTAATCCATAAGTACTTTTCTCCACTGATATCGCCTTGTTAAAGTTATGAGTTAAAATGCCAGAGTAGAAATAGTGTGAGGGATATTATTCATAAGTTTATTAGCAATTTAACTCATTACTTTGCCATCAAAATTTTGCTGGATAGTTTATAATTATTTTTTTTCGAACTTATTTGTTTTTCTGTGTATGATTTGATTAAACTAAAGTTCATGTCACATACAGCGAAAATTTTGATGAAGCAAATTAGGGGCTGTCCATATATTACGTAACGCTCTAGGGGGAGGGGGGGTTCGAGTTTTGTTACGAGTTGTTATGGGGGGGGGGAGGGATGTCTTTGAAAATGTTGCGTAACAGAAAAAATTACTAATTTTGTACAAAAATACGTAGGTTTTCTCATTTATTTATTTAATTGATCATACGTGTTGCCTGCATATATATATTATATACGAGTATGTATACTGCATACATCTGCCTAATGTCAACTTTTGATATTCGGAATTCGAATTTGAATATTTAAAACGTACCTTAAAGTTTATGAAAACTATCCAAAAATTTAATAGTTGTTAAATAACATTTGGTTTTTATAATAAATTAAATAAATTGTAGTCAAACTGAATTGAACTGGTTCTGAATTCCTCATCTTTCTTTATCCATTTACATTCTTAAATATTATTAATATATGTATGTAATTACATAAAAACTTCTTTTTATATTAAACTGCAGAATATATTAAGATTAAATCCACCAAATACATAGAAGGAAATGGTATTTGCAGAAGTTTAGGAAAAGGTTTCTTGCAATTCTCATGGACAAAAAAGCATCCCACAGAGGGGTATTTGGCCAATCTAGCCGGACAAAATTATTTTTCATCTTATTTTACTTCTTACAAATCCCTTATTGAGTCTATATTGATAAAATTGCTTTTCACTGAATAACTTGATGATTTTTATTAAATATATCGTCAGCTAAAACGCAAAAGGGCGTAATTGCAAAAAATACCAAACAAAGGTATTTATGATAAAAAAAATCTATTTTAATGAATAATTATTTCAACATTCACATTAACAAAACTCAAAATACTACTATGATTAGAATATAAAGAAGTTATAAGGTATTCTACTGTTCTTGCTAGGAAGTAAAAGTTACAATACATTTTAAATGATAATATGGAATAAAACTACATATCTATGTACATTGTATATGCGTTTTATATAAATTTCTCTAACAATAATTCTTTTTACAAAATTAATTATTAATTTACTTATGTAGATAAAAACTACATGGTTTTAAATGATTTCTAGGAGGACCAAAGTTCTTCATCGTTGTCATCGTCTTCCGTTTTATCAAGGACATCTTCCATATCTGAATCCTCATCCGAATCAGGGGTATCGGGAATCATTAAAGAAATTGCCTCTTTAGTGAACGGTAATGTCCTTTTCTTTGGAGTTTGCCTTATGCTAGTAATCAGCGGGTCAGAAGTCAGTAAAAGCCTATTAAGAATATCTATATTGCATTGAACTCTTGAGAATTTCCTGGCAAAATTCTGCCTGTATAGCCGAAAGTGTTTATTTCGAGCCTCAGCCACTTCTTCTGACAGTAGTCCAATGGGTAGTAATGCCTTACTTATTACTGTTGCGCCATGAATTAAAATCTTGTGCATTGTGGGTGTCATGGAATGCCAGGGATACAATGTTATATAAAGTTTTGCAGTATTGAAGCAATAATCGGCAAACTCGTGCAAATTAACCCTATGACCACTTGATATAACTTCGAGAATGACTTTTAACCGATAAATTAAATTGAAATCAACTCCAGTAATATCCGCAGCTAATTCAGGATTGGGAAAAAATCTTCTGCTCGTGTTGCCGTCATTGGTGTTTCCACATCCAGATTTCGGGGTATCCACTATTAGTCCTAATTCGCTTTTGAATTTGTCTTTAATATATTTTTCCCTCTCTTTGACAATGGATTTGTCAGTATCAGATCTTAATTGCCACTTTTTCACTGTGATTTTGTATGAAAGATGCAATATAGTCTCAAACAGACGAATTCTGGCATGCAAAGTGGATAATCCAAAAGAGAGTGAATCCTCGTCTATATCTCTTTTTAAATTTAAATTGTTGAATCCTTTCGAAGTAGCCCCACATATATAGCACCTCATCGTTGACTTGGTTTGTGTTGCTGCATTACACACTTTTGCATCCACCATTGTAAGCATCATTGTATGCTTTACAGAATAAAACTTTTCTCCCAGTGAAACTGTTTTGTTTTTCAAATTTCTGATTGAATTTTGTACGTAGTCAATTTCCTCTTGGGTTATATCTACAGTTTCTTTAATAAATCTGATCCGAATAGGTCGACAATATCGTGGTGATGATGGAGTAGGATTTTGCCATAGAACTTTGAGTTTTTTCGTACCGTACATTAGTCGAATTGGTACAAAACTACTTTGAGAGTCTATTTTACCATCTTCCATCTTTTGCTTGAATTGCGCTTGCTGTGATCCATCGCAGACCCATTTGCTGATTAGCTCTAAGGAGTTACATTCATTTACTCTGGGGTCACATAAAATATCCTTCAAATAACTACATAATCTTGTCGCAGTATGGTTGAGCAAATCCTGAAGATTAACTTCAGCGCATGTTTCTGTTACCGTATTCCTTAGGAGGATAACATTCCTGTTTTGCTTTCTGAAGAACGCTGTAGCTAGGATATAACGTTTTATTGGTATTCCTGAATATTTCATATTGACGTCGAGAAAGATCAGCTTCTACAAATGCAGAAAGAGCCGATAAAGGTGATAACCGCTTAATGTTAGATTCTTGTACATTTTTCTGGTTTTTTTTAATTTTTTAGATCTTGTCGGTGAAGCACCGATTGTTTTAAGTATAAGTGAGGCGTCCCTTTTTCCAGCTGTTTGTAGTTTTGTTTGCGCAGCGTGCAATAATATATCAGTATCCATCTCATTCCGCACCTTTTCAGTCCTTCTTCTTTTACTTCTTTCACCCAATTCGCTGAAAAATTTTTGTGGCCTCGCCGAGGGCGAACTACCAAAAAAAGGTATTGCAACAGTCCCTTCCAGCCACCTAGCATACGTTCTTAAAAATCGGTCCTCGGTTCGTTGCGATGAAAGCCAATATCTTTTGAACACATTTTTGAAATTGCTTAAATTCCGCTTCACCTCTAATATATCCTCATCTCCTTGACATTTTGACATTTCGCACACCTTCTCAGTTAAAAACTGCAATTTTTTGTCAATAGTTAATGCATTTGACTCCTTTATTATTTTGAATAGGTCTGATTTTGAGTATACTTTTTCCATTTTGTCTCTCGAATTACCAAAAGATTAATGAAACCATTTTTTTGCAATGACATATATATATATATGTATATGGTGTTAGGCAGTTTTTTCAGGTAGATATAATTACTACTATAACAAGTACAACACCAACGAATGTCCCATTTTAAATTTTAAATTTTAGCTAGTTATAATAAGTATTTCATACAGATTGCAGCTGCGCAGGTAGGTAAACCCCCGTTTACGGTTTACGGGTTTCATAAGAATAAAAATTTTTTTTTTTTTTTTTTTTGGAGTAATTTTTACTCTAAAGCAGGTGTTTATATACGTATGTACATCCAAAAACACAATAAAATAATGCCATTGTTTTATTCAAAATAATAACAATATATATTTGTATTTTTTTTTTTCTTTCTTAAAAAAATGAAGTATTTTGCAATTAAAATTAAATATTTTTGAATTAATTTTCAATTAAATTTAAGTAAAAAACATTTATTATCTATAATAAAAAAATCAAAATATTTTATGACCGGCGAAGGACACAAGAAAAATGCCAACCTAACAAAACTATAGAAAAAGGAAAGTTTTCCAAAAAATCACCAATAATCGCGGGGCAGACATGGGCAAGGTTTTTGTCTTTTTTCTGAAATAATGAACCTGTAGCCTATTTATCACACATAATTTTTTTAGTAGAAATTAGTAGGCGATATTTAAAAACCTTTTTACTTTTTATGTTTTTGAAAAAAAATGTGGTAAAGTACATATTTCCTGCTATTTTAACTAAATTTTTCAGCATGAATATATAAAATAATTCTCTTATTTCATATATTGAAATTAGCCACTTACAGGAGCTATTAGGAGAAAAAACACTTAGTTTGAAATCTTTATTTGTTTACCCACAAAATGATATTGAAATTACCCCTCAAAGTTGTACAAATCAACAAAAATGCATGCAATTTTCTTTAATTTTCCGAATTTAACATTGTCCCAAAACGAGAAATTTCAACGTAATGTCTTGAAAATTTACAATATGATGCAAAATTTTATAGGCTTTCGACCTGCGCATTTTGTTTTTTAAATCCGTTTAATTTGAGTTTTGCCTTTTTGTCCGGCTAGATTGGCCAAATACCCCTCTGTGCGTCCTTTCAAAAAATATATTCTTCCATATATATGTATGTACATGACAATATCAAATTATTTAGTTTTAACATTTTTGTTGGTCAACTTGAGGCTACAATGTTTAAGTTTTGAGAGATGTGTGAATGGAAACTTGCATACATAGACGTATTTTCATAAGGATATTATTTTAATTTTTAATGCAACAGAACTTAAAAAAATATTATGAAAACAACAGTGAAATGCGTTTAGGAACTAGATTGTGTGCCCCTCTAACTTTAAGGTATCTTTAAGGTATATTTTTTTAATGGGCAAATATCTATTGAAAATTTAATGTTGTAGAATCTAATTCACCATGGCAACCTTTATTGATCCTAGATATAATTTTTTTGTTTCACGCACATTTTAGATTGATTTGAAGATGGCCAAACGGGGTCGGTCATCTTTAAGTTCTCTGAAATACCCGGCGACTTCACTTATAGAAACTAGTGAAAGCGACCGCAAGGCTAATGCCAATTCTCCTCTTGATGTTTAAAATACTGCTCAGTCATCAATAGGGAAAACTATAGCAGATTATTACAAACTAATATTTGTGTGCCATTCATTTAAATTTCGTTTTGGATTTATGAATTTCTTTGTATATTTTTTTAAACGAATACGAATATCTAGAAACGGCCGAATGTTTTGGAATTCCAATACACATCACTAATACATACATACACTTTAGGAATAAGCTCTCTAGAAAACCATAATTTTTGGAGTTTGAGGACACTTGGGAAGAAATTTAAAAAATAGTTTCGCCAATATATGGAGTACGTTCATACGTAAGCTTATTTAATTTTTGTCTACGCACTGTGCTAGTCTAACATATGAATTTAAAACAATGAATTAAATTTAATTTTTTTTAGTAAAAACTTTTAACTATTTAATTTATTTTTTATCTCATTGTTACGTTATTCCTGGGCGGAGGGGGAGGGGGGGTTCTGTTACTAGGGGTGAGGGAGGTCAAAAATCGGGGAAAACAGCGTTACGTAATATATGGACAGCCCCTTACACTAAAAGCAGATTGTGTTATTGTGACAAGCACTAGCAGAACGGAACAACATGCTATTTTCGAGGTCTACATATAATTTTTCACAGCAAATAGATAATGAAAATTGCTGTACTTCATAGAAAGTCAATGCAGCGGAATTGAAAATTCCCTTTTCTCTCCTATTATAAAAAGCCAGTTAGAAAATAAAAATAACGCCATCAATTCGAATTAAAAAATTGCCCTTCTAACATTCCTTATTGAAAGAATAAAAACAAAAAAAATAGAATATCAGGATTTGACTCAGAAAGAACTTTTCAAACTGACGATTATGGTTTCCAACAAGGTCTATTAAATCAGGTCTGTTCAAGTGCTCAACAGATTGAGTTTCTCGTCCACTAATTTTTCTTCATATTATTGCTCCCCATGTTTTCACAATTTGACATATTTTACACAAAAATGTTATACACGTTTTCTATTGCTGTAGTTGTTGTAGAGTTGCATATACATATACTTCTGTTCTCCGAATATTTGAATAAAAATAAGTTTTTCATAATTCAAAAATTAAAAACGTTGCACTCAATTGATAACAGAGGCAAGTCGTTTAGGTATACTAACCCTTGAATCTGTAATCATTCATAAATCTTTAACTAATTTATATATTTCCTTCATACTTTTGCAGGCCATTGATATATCCATGCGTCGTCGCTTGTCAACACCAAAAGCTAGTCCTTTATTGCTTAAACGTACCTCATCGGATAAAAATCGCAAAGAATCACCATTGGCTAAGCCGGAGAAGACCAGTTGGTTCAAATCGCTCGACAGACGTTCCAAAAGTAAATCTAAGGAGAAGGTGAGTGAATATTATTTACATTATAATTTCTTCAAACATAATTCAACTTTCTTCTTTATCTTTTATTTTCCAGTTGAATACACCAACAGCAACAGAAACATCAAGTCTCAAGAGAACGAAAAATTCCAAACACGCAACGACGACGACGCAGCCTCAGCAGCCCACAAAAAATTTAAGATTTTTCGGTGACACCGATTTGGATTCCAATCCACCCACAATTTCAAAGGGCACAACAACAAACAAGTGAGCTTTAAAAATTCTTCATTCTTAAAATAAAAATAAACAAACATGAATCTTGATGTTTTTTTAAAGATCACGTCCTTTACTTGCAACTACCTTAAGCCGTTCTCAAAAGTACTCGCAAAGTGCTTACAATTTGGATCGCATACGTGGCGATAGTCCTCAAAGACAAGATTATCGTCATACGTTGGCCTCGGGAACTAAGAACTCAACGGTGTCTTCTAATCGTCATAAAAGCACTTCCATGCACAATTTAGACAATCAGGCAAACGATGAAGTGGATTTCCGTAAAAGACGCCACTACTCGAGATCACGGGAACTAGACGACATATCAGAGAGTGGCTCTGAAACGGAAGATCAACAGAAACGACCGAATGGTGGCCCTCTGGCAACGAGAACATTGTCACGTGATCGCCTAGATCGTACACAACGATATGATGAGCATACCTATCGACGTAGTAACGATCGCCCGATATCGTCGACTCCCAATGGCGGCGATACCAGTAGTAGTACCCAACATCAGCCCAGAAAAACACAGCCATATCTTATGGGACCACCAAAACCAGCCCGCAGTGCTGAGAGAAGAGCCATGTCCTACTCAAGGTGAGAGACAAAGCGAACATGCAACTAACTAACAGTTTAAAATATATTTTGTGCATTTTTTTTCGTTACAGAGAACGTGATCGTTTTCCTGCTGAAAGCTCGGGAACAGAAGGAGAATCCAGTTTACATAGTCAACGTAGCGTAGTTTATTTACACGCTACTACCGTAGGTGCCATACCACAGCCATATCACTTAAGACGCCGCTCCATATCCAGAGACGACTTGAGCTCCAACAAACACCAAGCGAAAAACCAGCCTTTGCAGCCCATGACCAGAACCGTATCTAGATCGGTATCAATGTTGGCTCCTTGGAAGCCCAAGCTGATTAGTGAAGGTTACGAAATAAATTACTCTCAGGAACAAAATAAAACGGTATAAGTTACATAGTTTTCATTTAACATTTTATATTTTGTTTTCTGCTGTCCCACTAGATGTCAACACTGCCTCGTAAGCCTTTGCAAAACGCCAACACCTCCTCGACTTTAACTCGCACCAGTAAAAAATCTGAACCTTTACACTCACGTACACGCAGGCACGATTATTCCAAAGATGATCAGTCATCATTGAGAAACTCTTCCACCACAAGCGCCTCCAAGTCTGCTTTATCAGCGAACGTGCGTCGTAAAATTTAAGAGGAAACGAGAGAGTGAGAGAGAGAGAGAGAGAGAGAGAGAGAGAGAGGATAGTTGGTCAACGAACTTTGTTACGAAGTTTTGTTCATTTTTCATTCATTTTGATTTTTTTTTTGTCTCATTAACCAAATGCAGTAATTAAAAGAAGAATTAAATTGTCGAATAAAAGAAAAGCAAATTACAATTTTAACATTATCTAACACTAAAGAGAGATTTTAAGTTAAGCTTAAGAGAATTGTAAAGAAAGGCTAGAGAAAAGCTTTTACCATAAGTTCATAGAGTAATCGGAAGACAAAAAAGAAGGTGCTCTCTGTCTAAAAACCACACGAAAACTTCCTTAGTCCTGTAAGCTTAAACTTAACAATCTAATCATTTAATGAAAAACATGTTTTACTAATAAAAAAAAATGTGACGAAAAAGCTCATTAAACTTTAAAGCTTTTTTAGAAACAAAAACTTGTTAATATAAGTTCTAATTTGATTAATTTTTAATTTTAAGCATGATTTTTTAATTTACTAAAAAATATGTACTTTAATGTAAAAGACCTTGACATATAATAAAAAAATAAAATAAAATAAATGTATTTTATTCAAAACCTACATGCGAATGAATACATGCTTTTGAATGTATTTTTTTTTTAATAGAATTTTACACTGAAAGGCCGTTGAACGTTGCTTATTCTTTTTTCTTCTTTTAATTTGAAACACCCACCTGATTTTATTTCAAGAATTTCATAGTGTTATTGTAAAAATGAAAATGAAGTATTTCGTAATGCAATTAGATCATACTTCAAAAACTTCGAGTAGCTTATTTTATTTATTTTTATACCATTTACCAAAAAATGGTAAAAGGGTATATATAGGTTTGTCATTCCGTTTGTAATTTCTAGAATATTAATAAGCGAGCCATAAAGTATATATATTCTGGATCCTTATGCATAGGGAAGACGAATAAGCGATGTCCGTCTGTCCGTCTGTCTGTACGTGAAATCGGTTTTCCGAAGCTCCCAGAAAAGCTAGACACTTCGTTCTTAGACTGGTGTGTCAGAAATGGTCAAAATAAGATTGGTATTGAAAATTAGCAAAATCGAGCAGACGGTTTGAGAGCTGGGAAACTTAAACTTCATTTTGCCATACAAAATAACTACCGAAAATTATTTATTATTTTTTTTATTAAATAAACTTATTTTATACTTCAGTATGAATAACATTAATATTTCTTAATAAAAAAATATATAAAAACAAAATTAAATAGACGTTTCCAGGGTTGGAAAAGTTTAACTTTTTTATACAAAATTATACAAAATTAATTTACTAAAAGAAAATTTTCCTTTTTTCTAAAAATTAAATATATGTTATATTCTAAGAAGAAAGAGATTGGGTTAAAAAATCAGAAAAATCAGAAAAATCTAAATTCCAGGGTTGGAAAACTTAAAATTTTTGTGATATAAAAAATTAACTACCTTAAACTAATTTTTATATTTTTTTTATTCAATTAACGTATTTTATACTTCAGTACAAATTAAATTGGTGTTTCAAATTAAAAAAAAAAAGTTAAAAAAATAAAAAGACGTTTCCAGGGTTGGAAAACTTAAATTTTTTTCATATACAAAATTAACTTACTAAAACAAATTTTTTTCTTTTTCTCTATAAATTAAACATATCTTAGACTCTTAAAATAAAGAAATTGGTGTAACAAATCAGAAAAATCAAAAAGGATGATTCCAGGGCTGGAAAACTTACACTTTTTGTGATATATAAAATTAACTACCGAAAACTTATTTTAATTTGTTTTATAAAATAAACTTATTTTATACTTCAGTACGAATGAATTTAGTATTTCAAATTAAAACAAGTAAGAGTGCTATATTCGGCTGTGCCGAATCTTATCTTTTTATGTAGTATAGAGATACATACATAAGCACATACATAAAGTATAAACAAAAAGAACAAAATAATTTGACCTAGTTACTTTTATGTACAAAAAAATTAATTTACAAACCCTAGAATCATTATATTAGATTTTTCTGATTTCTTATATAAATCTAGTAGTTCTTAAAAAAATATAGTGTGTTAAATAAAAAAAGAAAAAAGGAAATTAAAAAAAATGTTTTATTTAGTTACTTTAATGTCCAGAAAAAAGGTCAAAGTTTACAGCTCTGGAGCTGTGGTTTTTATTTTTTTAATTTTTTACACCAAACTTTTCTTTCCAAAATGTAAACTATGTATAATCTATAAAGGAAAAGACAAAAATTAATTAGACTTCGTTACTTTTATATATTACAAAAAGTGTAAGTTTCCCAACCCTGAGATCATTCTTTTTGATTTTTCTGATTTCTTACACCAATCTTTTTCTTTTAAGAATTTAAGATATGTTTAATTTATAGAAAAAAGGAAAACTTTGTTTTTGTAAGTTACTTTTTTACAAAAAAAGTTAAAGTTTTCCAACCCTGGAATCGTCTTTTTAATTTTTTTTATTGTTTTTTTTTTATTTTAAATACCAATTTTGTTCGTACTCAAGCATAAAATAAGTTTATTTAATAAAAAAAAATAAAAATTAATTTTCGGTAGTTAATTTTTTATATCACAAAGAGTGTAAGTTTCCCAACCCTGGAAACCCCCTGTTTAATTTTTCTGTATTCTTGAAAACAATCTTTTTTTTAAGAATGTAAGATATGTTTAATTTATATTAAAAAATGGAAAAATTTGTTTTACTAAGTTACTTTTGTATAAAAAATAATGTTTTCCAAACCTGAAAACTTCGTTTTAATTTTTTTTTAATTTGAAATACCAACTATAAAATAATAAAATAAAATACTGAAGTATAAAATAAGTTTATTTTATAAAAAAAATAAAAATAAGTTTTCGGTAGATAATTTTATATATCACAAAAAGTGTAAGTTTTCCAGCCCTGGAACCGTTCTTTTTGATTTTTCAGATTTCGCACACCAATATGTTTCTTTTAAGAATATAAGCTGTGTTTAATATATAGAGAAACAGAAAAAAATTTGTTTTAGTAAGTTACTTTTGTATATGAAAAAAAATTAAAGTTATTTCAACCCTGGAAACGCCTTTTTAATTTTTTTAACTTTTTTTTTAATTTGAAACACCAATTTAATTTGTACTGAAGTATAAAATAAGTTATGTTAATAAAAAAAATATAAAAATTAGTTTGCGGTAGTTAATTTTTTATATCACAAAAATTTTAAGTTTTCCAAACCTGGAATTTAGATTTTTCTGATTTTTTAACCCAATCTCTTTCTTATTAGAATATAAGATATATTTAATTTATAGAAAAAAGGAAAAATTTCTTTTAGTAAATTAATTTTGTATAATTCTGTATAAAAAAGTTAAAGTTTTCCAACCCTGGAAACGTCTATTTAATTTTTTTATTTTTTTTTATATTTTTTTATTAAGAAATATTAATGTTATTCATACTGAAGTATAAAATAAGTTTATTTAATAAAAAAAAATAATAACTAGTTTTCGGTAGTTATTTTGTATGGCAAAATGAAACTTAAGCTTCCCAGCTCTGAACCTGTGTGCTCGATTTTGCTGGTTTTCAATACCAATCTTATTTCGACCATTTCTGACACACCAGTCCAAGAACGAAGTCTCTAGATTTTCTGGGAGCTTCGGAAAACCGATTTCACGTACAGACAGACGGACAGGCGGACAGACGGACATCGCTTATTCGTCTTGCCTATGCATAAGGATCCAGAATATATATACTTTATGGCTCGCTTATTAATATTCTGGAAATTACAAACGGAATGACAAACCTATATATACCCTTTTACCATTTTTTGGTAAAGGGTATAAAAATACATAGGAGAAGAGTCTACATACAGACTTAAAATACATGAAAAAATACGTGCAAATGTTTGATGTTGTCAACTTATTTGAAAATTCTGTGATTTCCGGTACCAAGCCGTCAACAAATGGCATCCAAATATGGTCTATTATGTTGTTGTTATTATAATTATTTTTTATTTTTTATATAAACATATATATTAGCAACCTAAATATTGGCATACTTAATTTTTTAAGTTTCTTCCCAAGCTTCCTCAAACCCCAAAAATTATAGTTGCATGTAGAGTTTATTCCTTAATGCTATATACATATGAATGTATGGGCAAGGTGGATATCTACCTCTATATAATATATGAAGCAAAATGGCAACAAAACAAACGACAATGGTAAGACTGTTGTAAATTTAGGGATGGTAGGGTGAGTTTTCATTACAAAACTTCTTTCAGCAAATTGAAATACGATGAATCAAAACAATTCACATATTGCATTTGCAAAAAAGTTTCGTATATAAAGCAGAAATCTACATCAACTGACACCACACACAGTGGACCAAACACAGAAGAACGCTGATGATAAAGGTTTAGTGGCCTTCGAAAGCGGCCAGCTGTTCCGTTCAACTATGTGTTGTCAGAATATTTACAACTAACTTTGGTGTTATTTGTTCATTAATAATTATCACATGTAATTTGGCTTAAAAAGCGATACGAACTTTAGCCTGTTCAAATCATAAATATAACAACTAAAAAACACTTTTTGCAACTGTATTTTGACATCCATTGCACACCATAAAGCCAATTAAATTCGCCTCTGCTATTACCTCTTAATTTCATCTTTCAGTAATAAAACACTTACGAAAATCAACAAAACATGCAAAATGTACAAATCGAAAAGTATTCGACTCAACCGGTTTTTAAATTGTAAAAAAACCGGACTATTCGACATTCCAAAAATCAACATTTTGAAAAAACCGACAACCGTATTTTGAAAAAACCGGGTTTTAAAACCGTTGGAAAAACCGAGTCAATCACCCTACTCATGACGCAATCTATTTTGGTTTTAGAAAAAATTATAATAGTATATTTTCTTAATTAATCGAGATTAACCGATAATCGCGATTAATCGCATATTTTTTAATAGTAATCGCGATTATGGAAAGCTTCGATTATTTGCAAACCCTAGTCAGAAGAAAATTTCTAGGCAAATTTTGTAAGCGTTTCAAATTTGTATGAAAAATAAAAAAAATCGTTCCAAAAAAAATTTTTTATAGGGCATTTACCTTATTCGAAATCTCGTAAGTACTAGCTAAATATTGCTGCTTCTTACTAGATTTCCCATACAAAACAAATTCTATTCTGTCAGTATCTTTGTAGGAAATCTAATAAAAATCTGATATTTTTATTTATTTTTTACTGCCCTGTATAACATATTTATAAAAAAGATGAGTGAATTAGCTACGGTCTGCTTAAAAAGGTGTGCGACTTAGCTACATTGTAGTTATTTGATTGCAGTTTTGTACATTTTTTAGTTAATGGGTTTTGTTTTAGATAAAAAATCTTGATGAATATTAAAAAAAAGTTGGTCTAAACGGTATCGATTTTCATAAAGATTTTCGTTAAAATCTGCTAGATTTTGTGCTGGTGTAAATACAAATCTACTGACAAAATGGATTTTGTTTTGTATGGGAAATCTAGTAAAAATCAGCAAGATTTAGCTCAAAACTAATAAGTACTAGATTTCGAGGTAATGTAATTGCCCTATAAATAAAAATTTATTTTTTGTTAGTTTCAAGAATAAATATGTGTATTTGTTTGCTGTATTAATTATTTTCTCAAAGCATTACGTTCCACAACAATTAAAGTATCCCCATGTTGCTATGATGAGTAAAGCCTACAGTACACGTCATGTAAAAAACCACATACCCATGTGGTTCTGACGTAATTTTGACGTCATCACGATGCTACATTTGATACATGCCGCGTACTAGCAACATATGTACTAGTGATGCACGAATATTCGTATTCGCATTCGAATTGCCGAATATTCGGTCATTTTTAATGGGAATACGAAGCATTCGTATTCGTCAAATTCAGGTGAATACGAACACGAATATTTTACCAAAAAAAAAAAAATTAATAAATAAATGCATAAATCCTAAACTAGATTTAAACAAATGGATCAAAATATTAGTTTGTACGAATCCATTAAATTTTTATAGAAATTTGTGCTTTGTATCACATTCAAATATTATTTACTGACGGTCACTAAAATTTTGGGTAGTTTTTATTAACTTTCATGTACGCCAACAGGAGCATAAAGTTCTTTTTCATAACAATTTTTTTAATATTTCATATTGCAGGCGTAAATAGAGCCCTAATTTAATGTCTATAAATTTCACATGAAATATTCGTATTCGTATTCGTATTAGAGAATATCGTTTCAAATATTCGTATTCACGAATATCAAAAACTGACATTCGTTACATCACTAATATGCACATGTAGATATTAACATGCTTACAGATGAGCTAACCGGATGAACATTTTGAGATATCTGCCGATGTACACAAATATGATATTTGTATGAGAGAATTGAAGAAATATGATATAGAGCTTTCAATATTCAAACATTTATTTAAGCTTAAATAAATTTTCTTTGAAGTTCAGTTATGCCTAGTTTAGGAAATAAGTGCTTGACATTGGCATTAAGCATTAAAAATGTATCTATTTGTATCTTTAGAAAATTTAAGTAATTTTTTATTATTATAAACACAGATTATACTAATTATTCCATATATTCAATAAAAATATCCGTTCCTCGGAGATCATTTAGAAAATATAACTTTTTTCATATTAATTTTCATTGAACTGATTATGCTATTAATGAGCCAATTAATAAATCAATGAAATTATTTAATAGTTATTGTGAAAACTTAGATATGTACTTCGCTCTCGAATACTATTTTTAAAATACAATTACATAATTTATTTTAGATGTAAATTTTTTTTTTTTTTTTGTTATTTTTTTCCTTTATACTCGTATTGCTAATCGGTAAGGATTATTATTGTATCCATTGACTTAAATAAATAAATAAATAAAAATGTTATGGCTTTATTTTTTATAAATATAATAACGGTTTTCATGAGAACTCTTAAAAATGCCATTTGTGAAATTGGGCAAATATGCCAGACTTATTTCATGAAGCCCCTTTTGAACTTTTGCGCAAATGGTTTATTACTAGAGATGTGCAAATGTCGTGATTTTATCGTGTCACGCGTGAATCACGATGATAAAGGATGGTACAATTGTACTTTTTTTGTACTATTCAAACCCTAAAAGTACGTTGGTACCCCCATGACTCATTTGGTACTATTTGAAAAACTTACGAGAGACTATAGCTGAGTTTACATCTGGCATTTCTTGTGTGTCATTTGCACAAAAACGCGTAACCAACTAATTACTTATGAAAAACTGTTTGATTCAGACATATATTTATTGATTTAAACAATTTCCAATCATATTGGACTCTATAGAATTGTCTATTAGTTATGTATGGAACTATTTAACTTAATAAATACGTGTCTGAGTCAAACAGTTTTTCATTAAAAATTAGTGGTTCCGTTTTTTTCTCGCTTGTGTGGCACATGGCACACAGATAGAAACCCGGCCTATCCCTTGTTTTATTTTCACAAAAATAATTAATCGCGATCATTTAAAGTATTGTTACGTTTAAATTTTATTAAACGTGTGAGTTCTTTTGATTGCTCAAAAATTAAAATAAATAATACACAATTTTTATTTGCTACTGTTTTTCCTTTTATTCTTAACGAAGCAAATTACAACTTGTCTTTTCTTAACTACTTCTTCTCGTTATTATCCACTTTCAACGAGGTCTTAACTTGACTACTTTCTGATTAGTACTGCTCTGTTCTCGCACATGCTGCCACTTTTTATAGTACAGGAACCGGTTCTCTAATGTTCGCCCGATAGGTGCATGATGCCATCTGTATTGTCATTTACTATTGGTAGCCAGATGTTCAAACAGTCCTCTAGCACAATCGGGAAAATTCATGTTGCTGCTTCTAGGCGTTTGTAGATAATTCGATTGGTCGTTATTTTTGAATTACAAAGTAGCGACTCTTATGTTGGCAATGCGGTTTGCTACTGGTAGTACAGTGCTCGCACTTTTATTTGCATGTGTGTGTGTCTGTAGCTATGTATACAATTATTGTTGTTGCTATAATAATTGTACGTAAATATGTGTGTACGTTTGGTGCTTTAGTTAAATACTTCCAGATAGTTCTTTGCTTTAACCCTGTAGGAATATTTTTACGTAACAGTATAATCAATTTGAGAGAAAAGTGGCGAATTTGTTTTGTTGTTGAGAGCGAATACCTTTTTAGATGTGCATTACACTTGACTGGTTTATTATAGAGAACTACATCACCGATGTTTCGTTTTCAAAATGGTAGCGCCGTCTTCATTTATTTTATTTGTAAGAAATAAAAAACTTGCTATATTATTATCATATCAATCGTTTAAGTGATGAAATTAAACGAAGCTAGGAATGCTACATACATATGTAAACGATTAAAGTTTACTTTGAAATTAAAAACTTTATATATCTAGAAATAAAACTACTCCCGAATATGTTAGTAGTATAGTATCTCTCTTATTAAAAATATTCCTAAAAGAAAATGAAAATTATAATACAGTAAATAAGAGTTTCGAGCTTTAAAAAATTAATTGGATGAGCTAATGAGCTTACAAAAGTTATCAGGAGAATATTGTCAATTCTTCACTCATCAGCGAATGTGGAAAGAAAATTTTCATAATCAAAACGAAGACTTGAAAGCCTAATACAAACAAAGGACTTATTGGGAGGCTGTAACTCATATTTTTTTACGAAATTCGGTTTTTCAGTGATTCCAATATATTTAAAATAGTTTGAAAATTAACGCTTTTACAATCAGTTGTACAAACATATTACAGAAAGAATATTACAGTTTCTATTGTGTTTTTACCTTCTCCTGTAAAATAGCAATTATTTGAGTTAGGGCCTTTTTACTTGAGACCAACGATATGTATTCACTGCCTGTTTCATTCGTTAATTTTAATAAAATTTCAGTTAATGATGCAGATTAATCCTCATATATGTAGTTCTTTTTTTGAAACAAACACAAAATTTTCATTTTTCATTAAGACGTGTGTAAATTGAAAACTAGAAATTTTTGTTATGAGTTATGACGTTGAGTAAATGAGTGACATGTTCCAAAAATATAATAAAAAAAAGTTAAAAATACAAAAGAACCGATTTTAGTACTATTGGGTTCGAAAAAGTACATTTTTAAAACCTAATTGGTACGAAATTGGTTTTCTCATTTATCATCCCTGATCAATATACTATACCATTTTGCACATGCTACGATGCAAGACCATTTGCACAAGATTGTGTATTAAGCTATTGTTACAATTTTTTTAGGCGTAGTAAACTGGCTCATATGAAATTCAAATATACCAATGTAGAAAAATAAAATTATTTTATATATTTTCTCTAAATTTTGAAACTACGTAGTTTTGAGATTTTGAAAAACTACGCATACATCCGCATTTATGAAAAGGCACTTTTAAATTTCAGTTAAAAATTTATAAAACTATCTACATAACAAAATCTTATAGTTGAAACTTTCAAAATCTACCGTCACAATTTTTTATAACCGCTTAAACATAAAAAATATTTTTAAAATTTACTATTTTAGGATATTGTGAATGTAGGTCCGAAATACAAAATAATTGGCTCTGAGCACATTCTTAATGCATTGTCTTTAGCGTTATGTAATTAAAAAATTAAAAATGTATTAAACAAAGTTTTTTACAAAACTGAAAATAATGAAGAGACTTAAAAAAATACATGACTTTTTCAGGGAAGTTTTAAAATTTGGATTTTTTTTAGCCTTTTCCCGATTTCACAAATGGATATCTTAATAATTTTTTTCCTATTTTCATTTAAAATTGTCAAAAATTTAATGCTGTCTTTTAACTTAAAATCCAACAATAAACTAAAAAGTAATAAGCAAAATACTAAGACAAATACAGACAAAAAAAAATCTTTGGCTTAAGTAAAATATCTTATGAGAGATACGGAAACACATCTTGGGAAATTATTTCTTAAGAATTACAAGTTTATGTCAAAATGCTTTATCCGGTAAAAATCGGACAATTTTTAAAAAAAGTTACAAGCCTCAGAAGTTTTATTGAGTCCCAGGTAGTCAACTTTGGCCCACTGTAACTCTGTTCTGCTCAAGCCAAAAGGCTTGTGTTATAAAGCCAAGTCCTCCTCTACGTATGTTAGGAGTTTCGTATAAATCCAATCAGTAGTTTTGAAGTTCCAGATTTATTGCCATTTACTTTCTAAAAGTCCTCAATGTGCAATGTAAATTTTACATATACACGTGCATACATATGTATCTGTAAAAACCTATTTTGCAACCCAAAAAAGATACAAATTGGATTACATACCTTTTCGTGAGCGTGCCTGATCGTGCGTGATAAGTTGTAAACCACTCGTGCGTGATTAGGAATATTTTATTCGTGAGCGTGCGTGATCGTGAAAATTTTCAATATCATTCGTGCATGAAAGTGCGTGAGTAAAATATTTTTCTGCGTGAGCGTGCACATCTCTATTTATTACCTCGTTTATACGCAAATCTTATTTGCAAATAAAACTATTTGCAAATACTGAACTCACCGTTTATACGTAGATAGAATACATTAATATCTGTGAATGATATTGCCACACATTGTTAAATTTGTATTTCATTTTTTACAAAACAAAAATAATTGGCAACATTTTACACTTTATTTGGAAATAGTGCGCTATTTGCAAATAGTTTTCGTGAGTTATTAACTTACAATAAAAAAATTATACAAAAAATTAAAAAATAATATAAAAAATTTCAATAATTTTTTTAATTTAAAAACATATTCATGTATATATTTCTATAAAAATAAAGAAAGTGTGTGTGCATGTCTAACAATGCATAAAGAAAGCCAAAAAAGAAAAAAGCTGTTGTTTACAAAATGCCCAATTGCACAGCTTAAATTTACTAGTGAAAATCATTGGACAAATTTAACAGGTCTGTGTAAATAAATTTTCATAAAATTTTTGACATACTATTTACAAGAGTGTAAAAATGCACAATTGCACAGTTTGTGCGACTTTCACCTAATTCACACGAAGACTTTTATGCAGTCTATTTTTCGACGTCATTTTTGGTTTGATAGCGAACGGGGTAGAGAAGAAAGAGGGGTAGAAAAAATGACCCGATTTCTGTTTTCTGTGGTTTTTTTCATACCCTGTCGGAAATTCGGTTAACATTAAGCTGACTATTTCGCAAATAGTACTGACTTTGGATTACTTTTAATGTAATCAACTGACTATTTTAACATTGCGATGTCCTAGGCGGTAGTCAATTGTCTCACTCTGCACTACTTTCAGCTAACTTAAAGTTGCCTTTTTTAAATCACCTGGTAGTCAGTAATGTATCATCACAACGCGCTACCACTCGGCTAATAACAACAGCAAAATGTTAATATACAACTGAAATGAGTTTCAATGTAGCTGAGAATAAATTTGTTGGCTCTCATCAAATGTAATTACGTACTCAACTTAAGAATTAATTTTGGGTTTGTTCTGGATGACATTGCAGTTAGATTTTAGTCAGTCTAAGAAAAGTTAACTATAATTTAACTATTTTTGTAGTCAACAACACATTCTCCGACAGGGTATGTACTGCAAATGTGTGTATAAACAATAAAATCAATAAAAATCAAAATCAATAAAAAAAAAAATTTGACATGTAAAAATAATCATCGTATGAACGCAAATAATTTTTGGTAGAAACTTCAAAAGGGAATCAAGAAAAATAGACGTCATAAATTTCATCGTCTGAAACCTGTGTTTTGAACATTCTCATGAAAACCCTTAATATTTTTTATTCTTAAAGGGCCGCATCCAGAAAAAAATTAATTTGAACTTCAAGTGGTCTTTTGTTGAAATTGGTATGGAAATTTTGTTTTAACGTACACTTCAATCTCAAATAATTTTTTTGGATACGGCCATAAATACATATATAAAACCTGACTTCTGTTGTTAATGTTTTTAAAAATAATCCATCATTTTTTTAATTGTTTTTGTTTTTAAAGTTGTTTTTTGCTCATCTTAGAAATGGTAACAGTGCGCATGTGTTATTTGAAACCATTGAAATATTTTGTACTTAAATAGTTACTTTGTTGCCTATTGAAATGGCATTGAATTATTTTATCTCCAACGTGCCCTTCAAATTTGTTTTTCCTTGGTTTTGTAAACAAATTGGGGCAGTCCCAGCATGCCAGACATTCATACGAACCATCAATATTGAATACAATGAACAGCACGTGTTTTGTGGTTATTATTAAATTAAGACATTAAACAAAAACCACAGCAAGGCGCATCAATCAGGTACCCGCGATTCTACAACAAATATTACAACAGCAACAACCACATGTACTTTGTTGGTATATATTACCTTCTTACTTTTCAAAACAGGGTAGCATCGTCAGATTGCATGTTTCTTATAGGAAATGTCAAACACCATACAAAACTGAATATTCGAAAGGTGTTTATGGATACCCAAACAAAAGCATGCTTTTAGGCTTATACCTACACAATCCAAATTTGACATTTAGATTGGTATAATGACATTAGTCACCTGGTGTAGTGCTGCCACCTAATAAATGCGCCTTGAACCACAGAAAAAGGCAGAAAATTTCATGTGTTGGGAGGTGAAGGAATGAAAGTGTGGTAAAACAAATTTATCTGAAATGAAAATTGTAAAAAATAGCAAAATAGAAAATTGAAATCAAAACAAAAAATAAATATATTTAATGATTTCAAGGGGAGACTTCCGCAGAGAATTTTAGGTGCACTATAAAATATGTATTTTAAAATTTAAAAAAAACAAGTAAGAGTGCTATATTCGGCTGTGCCGAATCTTATATACCCTTTACCATGGTGCTTTTATGTAGTATAGAGATACATACATAAGCGCATACATAAAGTATAAACAAAAAGAAAAAAATAATTTGACCTAGTTACTTTTATGTACAAAAAATAAATTTAATTATATTAGATTTTTCTGATTCCTTATATCAATCTAGTAGTTCTTAAAAAAATATAGAAAGTGTGTTAAGTAAAAAGAGAAAAAAGGAAATTAAAAAAGATGTTTTATTTAGTTACTCTAATATCCAGAAAAAAGGTCAAAGCTTCCAGCTCTGGAGCTGTGGTTTTTATTTTTATAAGTTTTTACACCAAACTTTTCTTTCAAAAACGTAAAATATATATTATCTATAAAGGAAAAGATAAAAATTAATTAGACTTCGTTACATTTATATATCACAAAAAGTGTAAGTTTCCCAACCCTGAGATCATTCTTTTTGATTTTTCTGATTTCTTACACCAATCTCTTTTCTTTAATAATTTAAGATATGTTTAATTTATAAAAAAAAGGAAAAATTTGTTTTAGTAAGTTACTTTTGTACAAAAAAGTTAAAGTTTTCCAACCCTGGAATCGTCTTTTTAATTTTTTTAATTGTTTTTTTTTTTTTTTAAATACCAATTTTTTTCGTACTCAAAAATAAAATAAGTTTATTTAATAAAAATAAAGAAAAATTAATTGTCGGTAGTTAATTTTTTATATCACAAAGAGTGTAAGTTTCCCAACCCTGGAATCCCCCTTTTTGACTTTTCTGTATTCTTAAAAACAATCTTTTTTAAGAATGTAAGATATGTTTAATTTATATTAAAAAATGGAAAAAATTTGTTTTACTAAGTTACTTTTGATTAAAAAATAAGGTTTTCCAACCCTGGAAACTTCGTTTTATTTTTTTTTTTAATTTGAAATGCCATTCATTCGTACTGAAGTATAAAATTGTTTTTTTTAATGCATGTTTTTTATTTATTGTATCTTCAAATATGAACTAACAATAAGTATTCAAATCTTAAATCTATAAAAAAAATTATTAGGCCCGACCAATGTCGGACATAAGCTTAGTGATAGTTATTAATAATACATAAGTAGTGATAAGCAACAAAAAGAAAAAAGTGTTTTCAAGCAGCTTCATCATCTAGAGTGTTGAATATTAGAGCCCGTGTATCTCTCTTTTTTTAAGTGGATGTGTCCAGTAAAGTTCAAAATATTACGAGCCAGCGGATTAGGATGTGATTCGAGTTTTGTTAAATATTTGCCTACGTATTTTGTAATTTCTGCAGTCACTAGTGGCACATTTAAATCGCGATGTATATTTGAATTTTTGATGTACCATGGAGCCGATGTTATCATGCGTAAAATTTTATTTTGCCTTCGTTGAATTTTCTCTACATTTGAAGCTGAAGCAGTGCCCCATAGTTGAATTCCGTAACACCATATTGGCTTTAAAAGCGACTTGTATATTAAAAGTTTGCAGTCTAGGCTAAGTGTTGAATTTCTACCAATCAGCCAATGTACCTGACATAACTTAGAGTCAATGTGATGTTTCCATGTAAGTCGTCGATCAAGGTGTAAACCAAGATATTTCACATGTGAATGTTGAGGAACAACTTGATTGTTAATCCGAATGGGGGAGCAAGTATCTCTTCTTAGGGTGAACGTTATATGGACACACTTTTGTTCATTGACACTTTAATTCTCCATAAGTTTAACCAAAGCTCCATCTGGCTAATGTGTTCCTGGAGTTTGCGGGATACCTCATCAGTGGAAGTATGGATACTACTGCTCACAGGCATATCACAAGTATAAATCAAATATAAAACTGGTCCCAGTATGCTTCCCTGTGGCACACCGGATGAAATAGTTTCAGGCCTACTCGTAAAGTCTCTTTCCACAACAGTGAACTTACGGGAAATAATGTAACTTTCCAAAAGATTTTAAATGTTTATTGGTAAGTAAGTCTTCAATTTTAAAATTAGGCCTTCATGCCACACTTTATCAAATGCCTGGGAAACGTCAATAAAGAGCGCAGAATAATACTTTTTTTCCTCAAAAGTTCTTCTTATAAATTGAACCAGTCTGTGAGTTTGTTCAATGGTGCTATGCTGACTTCTAAAACCAAATTGATGGTCTGGTATGCACCCACTACTAATTAGAATTGGGGACAGTTTTGTTTTGAGCAGTTTTTCGAAAAGCTTTGACATAGTTGATAGTAGACTTATTGGACTATATGACTCAGCCTTGGTTAGATCTTTGCCCGGCTTTGGAAACATAATAACCTTGGCAAGCTTCCAGCTGTGTGGATAATACTCCAGTCGTAAAATGGCATTAAATATGAATAATAGGATTCTCATTGCAATACGAGGCAAGTTCATAAGCATCTGGTTACTAATTCCATCAATACCCAGAGCTTTCTTCGGGTTGAGTTCGGCAATTAATTTTTGTAAATCACGCGTCTTAAACTTTATGTGTTGAGGGGGTAGAGCGACTACATTCGGCAAAGCAGCAACATCAGTATATATGTTTGGTGTAAAAACGGATTTTAAGTGCTCAGCAAATATTTTACCTTTTTCAGTATCGCTTCTTGCCCAACCTCCGGTAGATGTGTGTAGAGGTGGCTTATACTCAATGGGTGTTTTAAGTTTTCTAACAGCGCGCCACAAAGAGTAATTAGACGCTGGTGTGACATCAAGACCTTCCAGATAATTTTTAAAAGATGCAGTTTTTTCAGATGCAAGCAACTCTTGGAGTCGTTTAGTGCACTCTTTAAATCTGATTTTATTTTGTGGTGATCTGTGCTGTTGCCATTCCCTTCTAGCTCTTAATTTTTCACGTACGAGACGTTCAATGTCTGTAGAATAAATTTTATTAAACCCAGTCTGCGGATGGGAGATAGTGGCATGTTCAGCAGCTTGTTTAATATTCTCGCTGAGATTGGCAATGTTAGATTCAATATCATCGGATGTTCTAAGCGAAATGTTTTCCGTACAATGACTACTGAGATATTTTTTGAACCCCAGCCAATTAACACGATTGATCATCTTCACATATGGGTCAGGTAAGTTACTTCTTAATGGACTACAAATTGTAATGATCGTCGGAGAGTGATCGGACGAAAGATCAAGAGAAGCTTGAACTTGAATTAAATCCCTAGAGATATTTTTTATCACGCCAAAATCTATAACATCCGGAATTTTTTGTATGTCAGTAGGCCAATAAGTGGGCTCCCCACCCGAAATGACATCCAATCCCATTTTTGAAATAGTGTTGAACAATGCTCGACCTCTGGGGGTAATAAGACGCGAACCCCAGAACATATGCTTAGCATTGTAGTCGCCAGCTGCTACAAAACAAGGTCCAAGAGATTTGTAGAAATCCTCATATTGATTCTCAGTGATTGAAAATCTGGGAGGGGAGTAAATTGATGATATAACAAAATTTGTACAAAAACTTTCAATGCCAATATTTGTTGCTTGTAGGCGTTCTTCACAAATGTTATCAAGAACATAGTGCTTGAGTCTTGACTTTATTAGAATTGCTGATCCACCGCAAGCCCTTCCTCTAGGGTCCTTTGTATCATATATAGTGTAGCCATAAATTTTAAAAAGACTTCTCGAAGTCAAATGAGTCTCAGATACTAACATTACATCAATATTTTTTTCCGTGAGGAAGTGCTCAAGTTCATTTTTATGTTGGCGAATGCCGTTTGCGTTCCAGAAACATATTGTTAACGTGTTCATGGCTTATTAATTAATGCTTGAAGCAGAGTATTCTGCATTCGCAGCATTTCTTGCATCATGCTAGTCATATTTGTTGTAAAATTGTTTATAGTTTGCACCAAATTTTCAATAGTAGCTTCAAGGCGATTAAAATTAAAGCTTGCGTCAGTATTTTTTGAATTATTTGGCGGGGAAACATTTTGTGTGGGAATTGAATTTGTCTTAGCAGCATCTGCATACGATACACGGGAAGTAACTGGTTGGCTCATTTGCGCAAAAGTGGCAGAGTAAGCGTTTGCTGATTGAGCTGGAGCTAATTTAGGTTTTTGCACCATAGTCTTCTTTACGAAAGAGTACACAGGACAACCTCTGTAGTTAGCGGTGTGATTACCTCCACAATTACTGCATTTTTTATCACTTTGATCTTTTGGCTTACTGCAACTAGCAGTGCCGTGTAATTCGCCGCACACAACATAAACAGAGGGTAAATTGCAGTATGTTTTTGTATGGCCATATTCTTGGCAATTATGGCACTGTACAGGACCTGAACGATTACGTGGCTCTTCAACTGTGATTTTTCGGTACAAGAGGTATTTTAAATTATAAATTTGATGCGTCTCATCTTTTTTCAATTTTGTATCATTAGGCTCAAGTTCGACACGAAATAGGGGTTGGGGAATCTTCTCTCTATTTATTATATTGGACACATTTTTTACCTTAAACCCCTGGAGGACGAGTGCATCTTTTATTTCTTCTGGAACAACATAAGAATCTATGCCCTTCAATACGATCTGCATGCCTTTAGCGCTCTTAAGCTGGTATGTGTAGAAGCTTGTTTTATTTTTTTCAATTTCAGCAACCATTTTGCGGAAATCTTTTTCGTCATAAATTTGGATTTTAGTTTCATCGATGTTGCCACGTTTTATTGGAACAATGTGAAATTTATTTTCACCAATGACATAAATAAATTTTTTAATAAGGGCATTTGAATTTTTTTGTCTCAAATAGATTAGTGGCGGCTTGGTTGTTTTATTCGAGGATACCTCGGGTTTGTCGTTTTCATCTTGCAAAATTTTAAAGCGGCTTTGGCGATTAGTTGAGGCTGCGCTGTTGTCCCTAGACATTTTTGAAACAGATCAAATTTTTGAAGAATTCGGGCTTCGCCCACGCTTTACCACGGTTATATATCTGTCCATTCCGACTTGTACCTTGTAGTGATAACTTTGTTAAGTGATGAACACGAGCCTGAAGGGGATGATATTACTGGCTTATATGAAGAAGTACTAGGCAACTGTAATGTTAATGCATCATTACTATTTGGCATTGGACAAAGCGAAGTTGATCGCTGACGAAAAATTGGCTTTGACGTTAAAAAAAGACTTTCATCAGATTTATTATTTATATTTTTTTTCATTAAGACTTTCAGAGCTCATAGTAAAATAAGCATTTCTGCCGTTAGAACTCACTTCAAATTTTTTTGTATTTGAGGCACTCATACAAAGAATTCCTCAAGGGTAATTCGTTTGTATTTTTTTTTTTGTTTGGGAACTTTTTTTGTTTTTGTTATTTATGATAGTTTGATTATTTTGAGGTACTCATACGAGTATTCCTCAATATCACTTTGTTTAATTTTTTTTTTGTTTGCGGTTTTTTTTTGTTTATGTTATTTTTACTATGTAAAAATATTAGCAAAGCATATTATTTATTATATTTATTAAAGACAGTATGTACCTATTACGAATAATATGTACTACGAATATTTTTTGTTTGTTTAATTTTTTGTAAGTAAGAAAAATTCCGCTAGTCGACTGTTCGCTATGAAGGTACCACGAGAACTGAAGTATAAAATAAGTTTATTTTATAAAAAAAAAATAAGTTTTCGGTAGTTAATTTTATATATCACAAAAAGTGTAAGTTTTCCAGCCCTAGAACCGTTCTTTTTGATTTTTTAGATTTCGTACACCAATATGATTCTTTTAATAATTTTAATATGTTTAATATATAGAGAAAAAGAAAAAATTTGTTTTAGTAAGTTGCTTTTGTATAAGAAAAAATTTAAAGTTTTCCAACCCTGGAAATGTCTTTTTCATGTATTAAACTGTTTTTTTATTTTTAATATCAATTTAATGTGTACTGCAGTATAAAATAATTTAATTTAATAAAAAAAATAGTAAGACCTAGTTACTTTTATATATTACAAAAAGTGTAAGTTTCCCAACTCTGGAATCATCCTTTTTGATTTTTCTGATTTGTTACACCGATTTCTTTCTTTTAAGAGTCTAAGATATGTTTAATTTATAGAGAAAAAGAATAAATTTGTTTTAGTAAGTTACTTTTGTATATGAAAAAAAATTAAAGTTTTCCAACCTTGGAAACGTCTTTTTATTTATTTTAACTTTCTTTTTAATTTGAAACACCAATTTAATTTGTACTGAAGTATAAAATAAGTTAATTTAATAAAAAAAATATAGAAATTAGTTTACGGTAGTTAAATTTTAAGTTTTCCAACCCTGGAATTATCCTTTTTGATTTTTCTGATTTTTTAACCCAATCTCTTTCTTCTTAGAATATAAGATATATTTAATTTATAGAAAAAAGGAAAAAAGTTTTCCAACCCTGGAAACGTCTATTTAATTTTTTTTATATATTTTTTTTTATTCAGAAATATTAATTTTATTCATACTGAAGTATAAAATAAGTTTATTTAATAAAAAATAATAATAACTAGCTTTCGGTAGTTATTTTGTATGGCAAAATGAAGTTTAAGCTTCCCAGCTCTGAAACCGTCTGCTCGATTTTGCTGATTTTCAATACCAATCTTATTTCGACCATTTCTGATACATCAGTTCATGAACGAAGTCTCTAGCTTTTCTGGGAGCTTTGGAAAATCGATTTCACGTACAGACAGACGGATCCAGGATATATATACTTTATGACTCGCTTATTAATATTCTAGAAATTATAAACGGAATGACAAACCTATATATAACCTTTTACCACTTTTTGGTAAAGGGTATAAAATTTTAAATTTAATATTTCGATTAGATTAATTAAATTAGTTTTATTTTAAAATTTATTCAGACTGTAGTATCAAGGGAAATTTTATAAAGTTCACATATATTTACATATATATATATATATATATATATATATATATATATATATATATATATATATATATATATATATACTAGCGGCCCGCTCCGGCTTCGCACTGGTATAAAATATATAACGTATGTCATTCACTGAAAAATGATTAAAATCTATCCAGTTGTTTTTATCTATTCATTACTGCCCGTGGCCCGCACGCGTTAAATTTAGAGTAAAACAATTCTTCTCTCCCAAAACCATGAAGATTTCCTGCTATCTTTGGAATATCTAAATTCATACACTACATTTTTACTTATTTCCTTTTTTACATTTACTGCAATCAAGCCCTTTTTAAGCAAAAAAAATTAAAACGATTTTAATTTAAACTGATTTATATATGACGTAGTATTTTTTTTGGGGGGGGGGGGCAGCAAAGTCTCCCACCGATTAAAAATACATTATGGAACTAAACTGCAGGCGAACTCTTTTAAACAAAAAATCAATTTTTAAAATTGGTTCATAAATGACGGAGTTATGATGCATAAGGGGAGAAAATTTCCCCTCCGATTTTCGTAAACAATTATAAGTTCTAACTTAAGGCAAACCCTTTTCAGACGAAAAAAGATTTTTGAAAATCAGTTCATAAATGACCGAGTTATGCCAGAGGGGAGCAAATTTCCCCTTCCGATTTTCGAACAAAAATTATGGGAGCCAACAGCAGGCAAACCCTTTCAAACAAAAAAAAAATTCGAAAATCGGTTTAAAAATGACCGAGTTATGCGTGTACAAATATAAAAAAAGAAAGAAAAAAAATACACACGAAGTGTTTTTTTAATTAAGAAATTATTCGCAAATTATTGCATCTATTTGTACATGAGATTGATTTTTATTCTTAAAATCGACTGAGCTTTTTCCTCTAAATTTTTTGAGGTTTTCGATATTTTTTAATGATATTCGCATATTTACAAGTTTCCGCTATTAATACGCTTTAAGAAAATTTTCGAGTTGGTTTTTTTAAGTAATACTATAGGAACTTCAGCCTATATAATCAAATATCTTACCTGATGTAAATATTTTTTTAAACCACTTTTTCGTGGTTTAATCCGAGATTTCTAGTTTTGGTGGTTTCTCTTATTTTTGGGGTTATTTGTATATTTTGCGGTTTCTTGGCGTTTTCCTAGTTTTGGATTTTATTAATTTTGGTGATTTTTTTTTTTTACTTTTGATGATTTATTTTAGTCTAAGAATTTTTTTTAGTTTAGCGCTTTTTATCGATTTGGCGAATTTTTTCTGTTTTCGGCGATTTATTCAGTTAATTTAGTTTATGCTAGTTGCGAAAATTACGTAGTCAAAATTACATTAACTGATAGAATAACCTTTATTGTTGATTATATAAATTTTAGTGTTAATTGTTGTAGTCTATATAGAAATACAATAACATTGCAAATGTCAAGTGTCTATATACAATTGTATGTATGTATATTACATTGAATTTAACAATTTTCCTTGCTCGGTTTGGAACACCCTTTAATTTTAAACTGTCATATATTGGTTGTTGTAGCGGCCAAAGCTCTTACGGTTTTGGAGAAAACAGCCTGTGACGAACAGACGGACAGCGTAGCGAAAACAATAGGGTCCTCTTCACCTTTGGCGTACGGAACCTTTAAAAACAATTATGAAAGTGGTCTAAGTGCATTTAAATACTACCAAGATATCTGTTATTTTGTCATAAACATAAATATGCACATACATATTTACATATATGTATATCGTTACATTAATAGAAATACCCTAACTCATTATATTTCACCACATTAGATGTTCTGCTATCGAAATATACAAAAGACTCGATTTCAAAAAAATAATGAGTTAGTGCCTTTCTATATTAAGGTAACGATATGTATAAAAATCACCATATATTATCAAATACTACCTAATGTAGGGCGTATTAAAATTATCATTTAAAGCTAAACAAACTAAAAGATTCAAACGAAAACACACAAAAAAATAATTTTTTGTCTGATGAGTCTATGCCACAATAAAATAAATGACGACAAAAAATGCTTTCAAATCAATAGAATAAAATTATACGATTTAATTAAAATGAAAATGCTTTTAATGTATTTTTAAAACAAACAGTTTTTCTTCATGATAAAATTTAACACAAAATAAAATTGTTCTTCTTCAATTGAGAGCAATAAAATAAAACAACTAAATTTAGTTTGAGCAAAATTTTTAGTTAAACAAAATCTCAAGATTTTGAAAATAAGAAAAATAAAAGAAATACTAGAGATTAATGAAAATGTTACGAATTTATACGAAAAATTGTACTCATAAATTTTGGCAGTCGAAATTTCGCAGCGGATCGCTTAAGTAACAAAAGCAATTTGAAAATTAATTGTGAAGTGAAATAATAAAATAGAAAAATAAACACAGTATACGAGTACTATTATACATATCTACAAATAAATTAATTAAAAGTTTTAAATAAATATTGAAAAAAAAAGAAATTTAATCGAAAAAGAAAGACGTTATGAAATATTTGAGCAATAAATAAGCGCTGAAAAAAATTTAAATATTGAAACCCCCACAAAATTAAAATAAGATGGCGACTTTGACTTTTAGATCAAATAAAGAAGTCATGCACAAGGCCGGCTGGAAATTGGATGAAAATGAAGAGGGTAAACTCTAAACCCTTCAGTTATTGCTTAAAAGAGTTCATGTCATCTTTTGCATTCGTAATTTGTATTTTAAAGAAGCATTTTCCAATTGCGTAAAAATTTAGTTCTCTCTCTCTCTCTCTCTCTCTCTCTCTTTTGCTTTTATATAAAAACATTAAAATTTTATAAATAATTTTCTTTTTTTCATTTTTATATAATTTTTTTTTTATTTGCAAACTAAAAAGTGATTTATTTTTATTGTCTTGTTTACAATAAATAGTGATGGGTGCCGTTTGTGTGAGTAGCGTGCGTGCATCACGTGTGATCATAAGAAAATTGCCATGAGAGAGAGTAGATACATAAGTACAATGTGAGAATGATTGATTTATGATTGGAAACTTCTAAAGCGTATCCTCAGTCAAGTTTTTTTTTTCACATTCAGCAATTTTCATTGCTCGTTGATTTTCTAAGGAGAAAGAAAACAATAGGTATAAATATGGTTATATTAATTTCTTATCTCTCTTACACAAAGTTAAAACTTGAGCAACAACTCATGCAACTTGTCAGTGTCACTTCTTGAGCGAGACTTGTTGTAAACGTGCTTTATTTCTCTTTAAGTCAAAGTGATCAGTCATAAATATATGTTACAGAATAACAAAAATAATCTTTTATTGTAATGGAAGAGTAGTTCACGTTGTCATCTCTACAAAAAAAAAAAAAAAAAAAAACATTTTATTAAGGCAGACCTTACGTCGTATATTCACGTTTATTTTATACATACATTAATAAACATAAATAAATTTTTAATTTATATAAATCACTGCTGGCCAGAGAAGCGCCAGGGTGCCGAACATCAATCGGCTTTTTGTACAAATGAATGCACATACGCTTAAAAATTTCTCTCGGTTTTCTCTCTGTGGGCAGCTATGATGTACATCACTGCTGGCCACTAAGAGAAAAAATAGCGCCAGAGCGCCGAACATCAATCGGCTTTTTATACAAATGAATACACATACGCTTATACACTTCTCTCGTGTTTCTCTTTGTGAGCAGCTATGATGTACATCACTGCTGGCCAGAGAAACACCAGGGTGCCGAACATCAATCGGCTTTTTATACAAATGAATGCACATACGCTTATACATTTCTCTCGGTTTTCTCTCTGTGGGCAGCATTGATGTACATGAATACATCCATATAAAATTATTGGCATATCTTCGGGTGGTTATTGGTAATAATGTATTTTAAATATACTGTACGGCAAATCATTAACCACCCGACGATATGTATGTATTAGAGACCTGCGTAAACAGTCTTTAAATGTAAATACGTCATGATTTTTAAATGTATTCACGTCGCATGTATTATACTAAACCAATAATAAATGTTGCCGTACTACAAGCGAAGCACGATGGATGTATTGCTGTACGTGTATATCAGTGTTAACAAGCGATGTCGCCAAGACAACTTGTTTGTAACAAACACTCAAAAGAAGTACTGTTGATTAGCGTATGCTTGTTATTTTTCATATTGTACGTTTGAGTGTGTGAGTAATATGTAGATGGTAATCTATTATGTGATTAACCGCATACAACTAATGTTAATGCGTGTGTGTGCCTTTGCATGTGCGCAGAAAAATAAAAAATCATACACACATACATGCATGACGTTTGCACATGCGCTCATAAGTAGAAAGAAGCAAGTATCACAAATTCTTCCGTCACGAAGTGTTTTCTTCTTTACTTTTATACCTACAATACTCAAATAAATTTCTTGCAAACAGTGTTGTTAACGTTTGTTTTATAAGATTTCGCTGTAGTAAAGCATTTGAAAAATCCCTCATGTCTTGAAAGTTCTTATAAGATGTCTTATGCAGAACACTAGTATGTATTTATATAGTTTGTATTTAATTCAGTGTCCGTAGACAGTGTAAAAGTCAGTCAGCGATGATTCTTTATTAAAATCTGGCAACCATATAACTATTAATAAAAGCAAAAATAAGTTTATATTAAACTTCAGAAAAACATCTGTCTTATTATTTCTTATTCATTGCACTTACATTTAATCTTAGTTTTCATTGCTGTAAAAAATCAAATGCTCTTCAAAGAAATAACGCTTGTTTTGAATTGAATTACCTTCCCAGAATTATTTATAATTATATTACTTTACAAAAATTAATATCACTTCAACAAGAAATTTCTAGTGATAGCTAAAAAAAATAGTTCAGGTTTCGTACTATCGAATAAATGTTTTGAAATTTGTATCACATTCAATAAACAGTGAGTTTATTTCCCTAAAATGTATTTTTTTTCTCTGCAAATACTTTGTGTGCCCTCCTTGAACATTAATTACCATTTGTAAACATCTGGACATCGAATGGATTAGCTACACTCAAAGAAAATATATGGTTGTAGAATGGATGAGAAAACAATATTATGCTCTCTGAAACAAATATGTGGCCGTTGAAAACTAATTATTGTTATTTTAAACATTTATTTCGTTACGATAAACAGAGTAATGTTAGAATTTAATAATTAACATTATCACATCCATAAAAAAGTGGGATATGGTTAGAGTTTAACAATATAGTTTTGTTAAAAATGTATGACTACTACATAATTTGTATTATTATTTAAAAATAATATGATGTAAATAACAATATAATGTTATCCAAAACCATACTATGTTGAGTTTAAAAAAAAAAAATCTTTTTCAGAAACATCTGTCAGTTCAGTATTTCGTTTGTAAGCTATCAGTAGTGCACGCGTGGTGTTAAATAAATTAATAAATAAATAAAGTATAAACAAAAGGTTAGACCAATAAAAATATATAAACATTTATGTATCTCTTTATACAGACATGTCTGTATTTCGTGTAAGTATACATATCTATATATACATTTTATTTCAACAATATTAATTAATTTTTATTTCGAATTTAACGCACAGCTGTTTCTACAATAAATATATGATTTAACAATAAAATAGTATTATTATATTAAATAATACTGTGGTCGTATTTAACAATATTAATATAATATTAGAACATGGTATGGTGAGTCTCAGTTATATTTTAGTCACATCTAACAATAGTGTTGTTATATTTACAATACTAAGATTAGGTGTAACAAAGTTTATTGTTTTCGTAGATAATATTATTATTAACTCAGATAATAATATTATTTAAAGTTTGCTTTTCTATTAACAATAATATGATTTGACTGCAACCATATAATTCAATCATAGTATGTTGCTCTTTGATTATGGTTACCTCAACCATATTTTTTCTTTGCGTGTATATAACTACTATGTTCTTCAGCTATTTTCTCCCACACTTCCCTTATAAGCCGTATTAACTGTACTTTATTTTTTCTAGAGCTTTTTCTTTATGTGAACCCACAAATTTACGATAGAGTTCAAGTCAGTACTTTCTCCTGGAGTTACTTTTCTGCTGTTATATACATACTTATGTATTAACCATGTCCTGCAGAGAGAGACTTTTGCTTCGCGTCGTTGTCTTGATAAAATAATTAATTAGCTTTACCAGGTTTCTTGTGTCAAAAAAAATCGAACCTTCAAGCACTGGCAGATTATTCGCTTCTCATAATACCAAGATAAGCTTCCTTGATTCATATGCCTTCTAAAATCCGAATTTCACCAATGCCTTTGTATAATATACAATCCTATACCATCCCATAGAGCACAAAATATTGCTGGAATTTTGCAGGAATGTTGTTTCGTAACGTTGTAATGTCACAGACAATAAATATACCAGCACTATTCCTGCAATATTTCTATGTCCGCATTTTTGTCTTGCCAGCAAGATTGAGTAAATATTGCACGCCAACATTGCAAAGATATTGCAAAAGTTTCTATTGTGTCACCCGGGAACCATAAGGACATATAACTTTTTTTTGGAATTAACAAACATTCGCCTGAAACATCCAGAATTTATTTTTAGGCAAAAAAAAATGAATTTATGGAAAAAAATTTTTTGGAATCAACGTATTTTTACCTGAAACTTAAAGAAAAACAAAAAAATGTTTCCCCAAGTTAAAATTTTTTTAAACTTAGAAAAAAAATTTATTATAGGCCTTTTCATCGGTAATTTTGCCAGGTATATGGACTTATGGCATCTGTAACGCGATATATTGATTTAACAAAAACGATTTTGTTAGATATGTATGTTAGGTTAGGTCAGCAGGTTGCTGGTAAGGATGGGGGAAATTTAGAGTCCAGTTCACTTGGTTCCAATACAATGATCCCTTTGTGATACCTGTGTGTTGAAGAGAAGTTAGTGAGAGAGAGTGATAGGGAAGGGATAGTGATAGTGAAGTATGAAGATGAAGGAAGAGAGAGAGAGAGAGAGAGGAAAGGAAAGCTTCATTCTTTTACAACTCTGCTTTTTTGCACGCTTTTTAATAATGCAGTGTTGCAGCGCCTTCTGGTGTCAAAGGAGGCGTATTAAATTTTATTGGTTATTTTACTTTTCTGATGATTCTGCTACTCAACGAAGGAGGGCGATCTGATGTTACATTAGGATTAGCATCTGCTGAAGCCGGTGTAGTTTTAGTGGCCCAGTTGCCTTATGCCTGCATCACTTGAACTTTTCCCACAACAACTGATACAAAGGACACTAATGCACATCAGAAAATAGCGTTGTGTTGTTATTTTAATGACTGTCGGACACCGGGCTCGAACCCAGGACGTTAGGTTTTTTAGTCAACCTCCTAACTACTTCAGCCAACGCCACCCTATTTTGCCAGATATAATATGTAATAATTTTTGGTACAATGTTGCAAATTTAATATTACCAAAAACTATTCCGGCAATATTTCTGCAATATTACCGAATAACTGCAACTTAATAACATTCCAGCAAAATTCCAGCAATATTTTGTGCCCTATGGGATGATAGATAATTTGCAAAATGATACTATGGGCCTTAAATTTTTATTTTCTAGTGCCGTCAGAGGCTTGTGCCAAATTTTTTGTGGTCCATGGGGATAGTAAAGCTTTGTTCATCACAAAAAATTACGTTATCTCAGTTTTCCAAAGGAAAAGAATTATTAATTTCACTCGGTTTGCAATGTTTTGAGGTGGCAACAGAGCTTTTTTTCTAGCAACTCTGGAGAAATATAAATGGTTTTGAGGCACGTTTCGAATACTTTCATGTCATACACTTACCTCGCAGTCAGTACTGATTTTTGTACTAATCCCCCAGTGCTGGAATGCGGTTTATCTGCAATAATTCTTATCACTTTAGTTGCAATACGCCGAATAATCGTTTTTGTCAGCCTGGCCAATTCTTTGGTTCCAGTCTACCTTCTTTTTTAGCACTTTTAATGATATAATAAACTGCCTTGAAATTAAGGAAAAACATTTCAACAATTATTTTGCAGGATTTTTAGCTTTAATAATTGAAATATACGAGTACTAATTGAATAATATTATTGTTAATTTGGTTTTTCGAGCGTCACTTGTTGTAGGTAATATATGTAAATCTTTTATAAATTTTCCCCATAAAAAAGTATTTTGCATACAATGCCATGTTTTTAAAAAACGCAGATGCAAAAAATTTCCATTGAATAGCGAAGTATTGTTCAATTGAAAACATTTTTTTGACACCGCGTAAAAGAAATGGTTTACTCTCTTGATTGTTGCTGTTATTTTTGTTTTTGATGTGTAAACAACCAAGAATGATAAAATAAAGATTACGCCTTGCGCATGATTTACCGTCTGATGACGTAGTAGTCCCCTCGCAAAGGTTACCAAGTCTGTATCATATGTGAAATTTATAATTTCTTGGAAAAAATTTATTTATTTTGTTGTAGTTGGCAGCCCTGTGATTAATTTACTCAGAGAGATCTCCAAGAAAAAAATTAAATGTTGTTGCTTAAAAGCTGTAAAACTAACTCATGTTTTAGACTTGGCAGTTTTTCTTGAAGCAAGTCTGAGTTTATGGGAGAGAGAGGAAAGAAGAAAGAAGGGGTGTACTGACTTGCTTGTACAGAAAAGTTACTTCAATTCTCTTTTGTTATTTCATTCGCAGCATTAAAACAATAGGAAAATTGAACAAGAAACCGTCCGAGTGTAAACAAACGAGCAGTTTTAAAAAAGAATTGAAGATAATTGCTTCAAGAAAAACTGCCAAGTCTAAAACATGACTAAGAAAAATAAAAAACAAAATAAAAATAAAGAGATAAGAAGAAGAGCAAATATGAAATGTGAGTTTGTATGTGTGTAATAGTTCTACAGTTGAATTTTACTGGCCAATGAGAACACAGGCTGAGTGACGTCATAATTCCATCATGGGCAGAAATGTATTTTTATTCTTGTGCGCTGGCGTAATCTTTATTTTATCATTCTTGTAAACAACTATACGCTAGGGGGTAAAAATCTTTTGACTTTGATTTCTTTGCTGAGATTTCTTTGCTTCTGCTTTGCATTGTCAAATCGGTGTGAGCTATGTATGAGTGTATTAGTGTTTGAAAGAAGCCATACCAAGCAGAGAAACAAGTCGACCGGGTCGAAGCCGACGGTGCGCCGCCGCCGGTTATTTTTCTGTATATTTCCGTACACCAATGGTGAAAATGAACCGTAAGAGCTACGGACTTGAAATTTGGACACTATATATAGACATTCGGCCACTACAACAACAAATAGATGAGAGTTAAAAACTAAAGGGTGTTCCAAAACGAGCAACGAAAAATGTTAAAATCCCATGTAATATACATACAATTGTATGTATATATATACACTTGAAATTTTAAAAGTTAGTGTATTTTTATACAGACTACAACAATTAACACTAAATTTAAAAAATTTATATCAATGGGTGTTAGTTAATGCAATTTTGACTTTGTAATTTTGACAACTTGCTGTATCTTGGAAACCGTAAGATTAAAACTCCTGAAATTTTCAAAAACGGTAAAACTAAAAAATCAAAAAATATAAAATCGCCAAATATAAAAAAATCGCCAAAACGAAAAAAAGCACCAAATTAAAAAAAATCTTTAGGACTAAAATAAGTCGCGAAAAACCGCAAAAATCTCCAAAATTAAAAAAAAATCTTTAATCAAAATAATCGCCAATATGAAAAAATCGCCAAAATGAAAAAATCGCCCAAATAAAAGAACCCCAAAAACAGAAAAAAATAGCCAAAATGAAAAAAATCCCAAAAAAAAACAGAAAAAAATCGCCAAAATGAAAAAATCGCCAAAATGAAAAAAAATTGCGAAAATTAAAAAAACCCCAAAATAGATGAGCACTGCAGTACCACTAAAGTTTCAGTAAAAACAATAAAATATGTTTAGCAAGTAAATTTTTACTGATTACTAAAAATTTTTTCTACAATTTTTATAAATTGCCTAAATGATTTGTTATATGATCAGGTGCATTGAATTTTCAGTAATCAGTAATGCCCGTATTCATAATGAAATTCTACCAAGTGGCTAAATGTTTTTCATACAAAAGTTTCAAAATTTGAATGAAAAAACTTTGCCATTTGCTACGGCCCTACGATTTTACTAGTAATGCAAATTAAATTTCATTAGCAGTAAAAATTTATTGAATTTTTTCAGTAATCAGTAAATTTACTGCTTACTGCAATTTTTAATGCAGTACATATACATATACTGCATTGTGCCCATTTACTAACCAAATAAGTTTAATAAAACAAACAAAAACCAACAAATTCATATGTATTTACAATATTGAAAGTTTTGATACTTTTAATTAATTAATTTAAAAAAAGATACTAAAAGCATAAGTACTTCCAACTTAAAAAAAAATTGCATTACTAGATGTTTACACATCTCCTCTGTGATCGGACTCACATGGTTTTTTTTTTTTTTTTTTTTTTGTAATAAGTGCTTGTGTCTGCAGAACTTTGGCGCCATATTACCATAGACAAGCAGAGCTAACTGTATGGGCAAAAGAATACCAAAACGAATTTATTTGTTGTTTGAAGGGAAAATTACTAGAATTTTTGAGCATTGAAAATGTTTTTTTTTTTTTTTTTTTTGACAAACTGTATGTACCTGGATTAAGTAATTTTTACTACGATAATCGCATCGTTCTTTGTATTTTTATTAATTTTGTAATTTTGTATACAGAGATGGCATATGAAATAGAATAAACTTGTGAGTAAAGCGCTGCACAGCTGTCGTAAAAAATAAATTACAGAATGCAAACGAATCCCGGTTATGATCGCATATACATATGTGTGTATGTATGCATGCATATTTGTCTAGTGATGTAAAGAATGCGAATTATTTAATATTTGCTAATACGATAATACTCGCGAATGCGTATTTGAATAAGCCGCGTTCAGACTATTATACTTTGTATTTATACATGTCAAAAATTCAAATAATATGTCTGAACGCAAAATGTCATCAAAGTGGCAAATAATACGATAAAAATTTTGTCATCCCATAAGACTTTTTCGTTTTTAGAAAATTTTCTAAACGATAATACATTTCATTAGATCAGGGTTGCATTTTCATACAAACCAAATTTCCAAGTCGGCTGATTCGCCGCCCATAGCGTATCGTCATTGATATAACGTTTTGTCATACGTATATCGGCTCCAAATTTCGAATAAGTGAATAGTATTGAAGTATATTTCGTTGAAGTAATTTTTAACGTTTTTGTAATATATTTTCTTAAATTTTTTCTGTTATTAACAGAATATTTTTAACTGCTGAATTTTTTCAAGTGCCGGCGCATCCCCGCCCACATGAAACCGCTTTGCCGCCGCTAGTCAATGAATAGCACAGACATTTTCATTGAACAGCTGTTTTATTTTCTGCTTGTATTACACATTTTATTTGAAGTGTAATGGTCGGAACACAATATGTGATTTTAAGTTAGATTTTTTGACAGTCGCAACGAATGTATTTAGATTTCTGTATTAAAATGTGATGAGAGTATTAATACTTGTATAATAGTCTGAACGGGGCTATAGGAATATGTATTAAATTTAAAACTTAGAAACGTTTAATTATGACTCGATTTACATTAGTCTCCTGCACAAGATATCTTATAAGAACTTTTAAGACATGAGGGATTTTTCAAATGCTTTGCTACAGCGAAATCTTATAAAACAAACGTTAACAACACTGTTTGCAAAAAATTTGTTTGAGTATTGTAGGTGTAAGAGTAAAGTAGAAAACACTTCGTGACGGAAAAATTTGTGATATTAGCTTCTTTCTACGCATAAACGCGTGTACAAACGTCATGCATGTATGTGTGTATGATCTTTTATTTTTCTGGGCACATGCAAAGGCACACACATGCATTAACATTAGTTGTATGCGGTTAATCACATAATAGCTTACCATCTTCATATTACACACACACTCAAACGTACAATATGAAAAATAACAAGCATACACTAATCAACAGTACTTCTTTTGAGTGTTTATTACAGACAAGCTGTCTTGACGTCATCGCTTGTTAACACTGGTATACACATACACCAATACATCCATCGTGCTTCGCCTATACCCAGTTGGCCACGTCTTTAAGACATCTTTGACGACGGGTACAAGACAATGGTAAGTCGTAGAAGACATATTAAAGACAACTCCATACAAATCGTTGACGAAATTTTCATACAAATGGCGGCTAGGTCACACAAGACCAGATGAGCGACATTGTCGCTCAGATTGTCCTCAACAAGGCTTTATTGAAGACAAAACGTGTGACACTGTCGCTCAGATTGTCATCAACAAGGCTTTATTGAAGACATAACGAGGGACATTGTCGCTCATATTGTCGTCAACAATGCTTTATTGAAGACACAACGAGGGACATTGTCGCTCAGATTGTCCTCGACAAGGCTTTATTGAAGACAAAACGTATGACACTGTCGCTCAGATGGTCCCCAACAAAGTTTTATTGAAGAGAAAACGTGTGACATTGTCGTTCAGATAGTCATGAACGCCGATTTCTTTTAAATTGTCGATTAGACAATGTCGTCTAGGACGATTTGGACAACTGGGTAGTACGACAGCATTTATTATTGGTTTAGTATAATACATGCGACGTGAATACATTTAAAAATCATGACGTTTTTACATTTCAAGACTGTTTACGCAGGCCTCTAATTTACATGTCTGCTAGAGAAAAATTTACAATTTAATTAAAAATAATTTTAGTCAAGACCCCCGTTTGCGTAAAAGTACAACAAGCACAATTTCCAGCATTTGACCGGTAGAAATACCTGGTGACAGGTATTGATGCTCGACAGGAAATTCAATGTCACAATTCCTCCTAGGTCATTGGAGTTGGTGCTGGAGTCGTGGGACCCAACGCAAAAACCTCTGCGCCCATGTACAAATGACCTACGGTATTTCAGGCAGAAATACAGGCAATCACCAAACGTGTTTAAAATAATTTAAAGGCGCGCATACATGTAGCTATCTTTTCCGGTAGTCAAGCTGCTTTTATTCCATAATTTCATGGGAATTACGATTCAAGCTTGCTTAAGAGTGATTTGACTCATCACAAAAGCTATCCATATGGTGCAAGGTTTCTATTTAGTGCATACCTGACCAAAACAGTTATCGGCGTAACCAGGAAGCAGATGACGTGTCCAGGAGGGCCTCTTCTGGTCCGTTGATAAGAAGAGAGCCGTTTTGTGGCGTAAGTTGGTCAACTGTAATCTCTCCGACCAAAGTACATGATACTTCGACCGCAAAGGAAATTTGGACGACTTCCATCCTATGTGGAAAAGTATTAAAATTCATTGACCCTTGTGTCGTTTATGCTTAGAACGGCACACATTCTTTACAAGTGTATCGTCTTATGTAACAGTAGAATGGATGTTTTTCATTCGGAGTTTGTGTGTACAGCTGATATTAGGCGGCATTCTCCGATATCTGTACTGTCTTTCATAGGGAGAGTTCTACAGAGCTTGATTTAATTTATAGATCTATGTTACAAAAATTCATCAGTTTTCGCAGTGCCAGTCTTTGGACCAGATTTTCTTCTACTCTATTCCTGTTTGCGTACATTTTAATTCGTAAAAAATATCCCAAAATTATAATGTCCCTTATTCGATTATCTTGAAAATTATTCAAAATATAAGTTGTTAGAATAATAATACAGTAATTATTAAAGAAGTTAATAATAATAAATTGGAAAAAGTTGCGGCACTGCTATTTGAGGACGTGAAATATTTTCGTCCCATTAGCATATCTTCTTCTAAAAAGAATTCTTGATTCACACATTAGGCAAGGACATTTGGTATCGTTTAAACTATTTTAGTTCTGCAGACACAGTTCTACATAAGATGGTAAGACATATAGAGAAATCACTAGAACGTAAACAGTATACTCCAGATGCCTTCCTAGATATATAAGGAGCTTTTAAGAATGTAGCCAGAGCAATTATTCAAAATACTTGCCAAAATTGTGGAGAGGAAGAATAGACCAGAAGCTGGGAAACAACTAAGATGGAGGTAAGAAAGGTCATTGCATTTTTAGAAAATATCATGGAGTCTAAATGGACAGGAAGAGCAACACCGCTATGTGGGGTGTTTCCCCCTTACTCTAGGTTCTCGTTGTTAATACAGTTTTTCTTCAGTTATAAAATTAGAGTATAAAAGCCGTAGTGAAAACGAATGATGTGGTAATACTGGTATCAGGGATGCTCATTGACGAGATAAGAGTTTTGAAGTTCCGCAGTTACACAATCTATCTAAGTATATATAATTAATAGGCGAATATGTTTTTTGTAATCCCTTTTACGCTGGTACCAATGCACCGATTTTAAAAAGATTTATATGGTTTTAAAGAATTTTTTATACAGATGTGCAGAATCTATATTTTATTGAAATGGGTTCAGTATTTTGGGAGCTATAAGCGTTTAAAGTTGCTACTACTCCATGCACACTTATTACGCACGCATTTATTAGCTTACAAGTAAAAAAAGAAACAAAACATGAGTGTGTTTGTGTGTTTGTACTATTTCACTTGACCTTACAATTGTTTTTCTCTTATTTGTTGTTGTATCAAAGCCATAATACTTAGGGCCATTATTACAACTTAATGATAGTTAAAAAGTTTTATCGGATGTATAAAAATTTTATCGTTTTCAAAATTTTACTTTAACCTAAAGTGAGCGATAAATTACGGGCAAGTTAATCCTACCTGGTAAGTTAAATCCAATTTGCAACAATGAAAAGCTTTTTATACGTCCGATAAAATCCTACTTTTAACTATTTTTAAGTTGTAATAATGGCCCTTAAAGGAAGAGAGTTGAATAAATTGAATTAAATTGGTTGAAGAGATTTTGTTTATGCTTTTTAGGGTTCCGTACACCAAAGGTGAAAAGGAACCCTATTGTTTTCGCTACGCTGTCCGTCTGTCCGTCACACGGTATTTTCTCAGGAAGCGTAATAGCTACGGACCTGAAATTTGGACACAGTGTGCATACATTTGGCAGCTACAACATCAAATATTTACATGAGAATTAAAAATTAAAGGTTATTCCGAAACGAGCAACCAAAAATTTTAAAATGTCATGTAATATACATACAATTGTATGAACACATGTATATTGAAACTTGAAATTTGTAATATTAGTGCATTTTTTATACAGACTACAACAATTAACACTAAAATTTAAAAAAAAATTAAATTAAAGGTTAGTCCATCAGTTAATGCAATTTTGACAATGTAATTTTAACAATTTGCTATATCTTGGAAACCGTAAGAGGCAAACACTTGAAATTTTCAAAAACGGTAAAACTAAAAAAACCGAAAATTATAAAATCGCCAAACCAAAAAAAAATCGCCAAAAATTAAAAAAAAATCGCCAAAACTAAAAAAATCGCCACAATTAAAAAAAGCCAAAATGAAAAAAACGCCAAAAATCGAAAAAATCGCCAAAACGCGAAAATGTCGCCAAAACTAAAAAAAATTGTTAATAAAAAAAATCGCAAAAATGAAAAAAACCGCCAAAAATAAAAAAAATCGCCAAAATGAAACAACGCCAAAAACCGAAAAAATCGCCAAAACAAGAAAATAAAGTTGTCAAAACTAAAAAAGGAGCCAAAACTTAAAAAAATCGCCAATAACTTGAAATTTTCAAAAACGGTGAAACTAAAAAAAACCGAAAATTATAAAATCGCCAAACCAAAAAAAAAATCGCCAAAAATTAAAAAAAAAATCGCTAAAACGAAAAAAAATGGCCAAAATTAAAAAAAAATAATTTCTAACACTAAAATAAATCGCCAAATTCTAAAAAATCGCCAAAATTAAAATAAACGCCAAAATGAAAAAAACGCCAAAAATCTAAAAAAAATCGCCAAAACGCAAAAATGTCGCCAAAACTCAAAAAAAAATTTTAAATAAAAAAAAATCGCAAAAATTAAAAAAATCGCCAAAAATAAAAAAATCGCCAAAATGAAAAAACTTAAAAAACCGAAAAAAATCGCCAAAACAAGAAAATAAAGTGTCAAAACTAAAAAAAGAGCCAAAACTTAAAAAAATCGCCAAAACCGAAAAAACGAAAAAACCGCCAAACAAAAAAAAAACGAAAAGACCCCAAAAACGAAAAAAATGCCAAAACTATATATTATATAGGATGAAGTTTGTATTAAATTACATATCTAGTGTTCGTACGGAACCCTTCGTGCGCGAGTCAGAGTCGCACTTAACTGAATTTATTTAATTTCATCTATTATTTAATTATGCTTGCATATGTATGTAAGTTTGTATGTGGCTGTGTTTTAATGAATTTTTTTATGACGTTTAGATACATTTTCTTTAAATCTTAAATTATTTACATTTTGATTCTAGAATACGGACGAGTGTGTCGTCCGTTAAGTCATGCATTAAAGGCCGGTGCACATATAATCCGTCATACGTTAAACTTCAACCGACAGCTAAGTTGAAATGCATGGTTTCTTATGAGGCCTGTTACATTCAGTACGTGTCCGTCAACGCAAAATACCAAAAAATGGTAAAAGGGTATATATAGGTTTGCATTCCGTTTGTAATTTCTACAATATTAATAAGCGAGCCATAAAGTATATATATTCTGGATCCTTATGCATAGGGAAGACGAATAAACGATGTCCGTCTGTCCGTCTGTCTGTAAGTGAAATCAGTTTTCCGAAGCTGGTGTGTCAGAAATGGTCCAAAAAAGATTGGTATTGAAAATCAGCAAATCGAGCAGCCAATTATGAGCTGGAAGTCTCAAACTTTATTTTGCCATACTAAAGAAACTAATTTTTATTATTTTTTTTTATTAAATAAACTTATTTTATACTTCAGTATGAATAAAATTTGTATTTCTAATAAAAAAAATTAAAAAAATTAAAAAGACGTTTCCATAGTTGAAAAACTTTAATTTTTTTATACAAAATTATACAAAATTATATAAAACAAATGTTTCCCGTTTTTCTATAAATTAAATGGATATTATATGTATTCTCAAAACAAAGAGATTGGTGCAAGAAATTAGAAAAATCAAAGAGGATGATTCCAGGTTTGGGAAACTTAGAATTTATGTGATATAAAAAATTTACTACAGAAAACTAATTTTTATTTTTTTTATTAATTAACTTATTTTATACTTCAGTACAAATTAAATTAATATTTCAAATTAAAAAAAAAGGTTTAAAAAAATTAAAAAGACGTTTTCAGGGTTGGAAAACTTTACCTTTTTTATACAAAAGTACTAAATAAAATTTTTCCTTTTTTCTATAAATTAAACATATCTTATATTCTTAAAATAAAGAGATTTGTGTAAGAAAACAGATAAATCAAAAAGTATGATTCCAGGGTTGGGAAACTTACACGTTTTGTGGTATTTTATACACCATAAAACTAGGTCTAATTAACTTTTTTCTTTTTCTTTATAAATTATATAAATATTACGTTTTGGAAAGAAAAGTTTGATGAAGAAAATTATAAAAGTTAAAACCACAGCTCAGAGCTGGAAACTTTGAATTTTTGTCTGGATATTAAAGTTACTAAATAAATCTATTTTTTTAATTTGATTTTTTGATATTGCGCAACGTGACGTCGTTTTTGACAACTGAAATAAGGGTGAATGTAAAATATTTCTTAAATACAGAGTGTAGAATAAAATATTCAACTTATTGCTAATATCGAAAAAAAAATATTAAGTCGAAAAATACCGAGAGGTCACTTACTAAAAATTGCTCTAGAGCAAAAAATTCTAAAATTTTTTCACAAAACATATGCATATTAATGGATGTGCTTATGAATGTATCTATATACTTTATATATGCACTTTGGTGAAGCATATATAGGATTCGGCACAGCTGAATATAGCACTCTTACTTGTTTTTAAAGGAAAAGTACAGGGAATTTTTTAAATTTACTGCCTATCTTAGGGATAATATAAATATAAAAGGACTCTTTTTTCAGTCGGCTGAAACAAAATAAATTATGGCCTGTTTCACAACAACGAAACGAAACATTCGACTCACAATTTATATTGAAAATAAAAACAAATATTCATAATTTATTGTTGTTTTCAATATAAATTTTCAGTCGAAAGTTTCGTTTCAGTTTTCTTTCGTTATTGTGAAACAGTCCATTAATGTTCAAAAAAAATTTTGGTTACGGAATTTTTGACATTTCTAATTTTCACCAAATCGTAATTAACATTTTGAATATTTTTTATTAACTTTAATGTAAGCAAAGACGAAATTATTTTTCATACAAAATTGTTCATATTTCATTTGGCAGACGTAAATAGATTCCCAATTAAATGTCAACAACTTTCACACATAATATTCGTATTCGTTTTCACGAATATCGTTTTATATTCGTGATAGTGGCGCATCACTAGTAGCCATATAGTGCTGTGATTGTTTCACTTTTCTTTTTTTTCCGCTGATTATATTTTCTTTGATTTTTAACGTTTTGCTTTCAATAAATCAATCAAATGCAGCAATCGAACTTAATAATTTTTTTCGAACTTTTAAATTGTTCATTAATTTTTTGTAGCCTGCTACATTGACATAGACAATGATGATGATAATGATGATGCAGCGACAACAGTCACAATTGACGATAGAACCAGAACGTATTCAAATTGGAACAATCTACCTGATTTAGTGTTAGAGCAAGTATTTACATATTTGACACCGAGAGAGCGTTACTACGCGGGCTTGGTGAGATTTTGAATAAAACTTACAACAATTTTATCAAATTTATTTTGTCTTTATTCTTTACAGGTATGCAAACAGTGGTTTAAGGCTTTTTACTTGCCCACCGTTTGGGATAATTTTCTAGTCGATGATCGCACACTGACCCGCCAAAAATACAATTATTACTCTGGCTGGCAATACTGTTTGGATCACATGCGCACACAGAATTGTTTGGCTCGCATTGGCCGTTACTTGCGGGGTTTGGAGTTTCGCCCTGAAGTTAGTTTTAATAATATTTATCAGTTTATGACCATGTTGTCGTGGAGCATGGCGAAGGGTGCAGAGCACAATGGTCCCAAAGAAATGAAAGGGACTGGCGCTCGTATACGCTCTTTGGTTTATGTATTTCCCTGCAACATGTCACAAGCCAATGATCCCGAGGGCATTAAACTATTTGGTACAGGTGGCCAACTGTTGAAGGGCTTAAAAGACCTGCTTTCGAAACTAACCAACTTGAGGACTTTGAAGTTAATTGATTTTGTACTGGAGCGCTATGAGGCTAAGCATTTGCTGGACGAAGTCTTGGATGCCTGTTGCACGAAGATGCGTGTCTTAAATTTGGTCAATGTTACCACATTGCATTGTCCCATCATGCATGTCGGCTTATTTTTAAATTTACAGGTATTTTATCATCGTATAGTCTTAACAGCAAAAATGAAAATATATTTATTTTTATGTTTCTGTAGATTTTAACTATTTCACCCCAGAATATAGACGATGATATCTTATATCTCTTGGCCGATTCAAAATTAAAACATTTACACTTATTACAAAACTGTTATACCTCTTCATATTTGACCATCGGTCATTGCAGTGTCAAGGCGTGGCGTGTATTGAAAAGAGACAATCCTAAATTGAGGGTTCATTTGCGTGTAGAGTCCATGAACGATGGTGAAATTGTCTTTCAGCCAGAAGCTCCGGTTTATAGTGTAACATATGCTGCCCCTAAGACGATGGTAAGAAGTTTGATAATGAAAGCACCTTGTTTGTATATATAGTTTCAATCTAAAGAATTTTAAGACTCCTCTATTACACAAAAACATTGGTAACATATTTATCAGAGCAGGAAATGAAATACAAAAACTTTTGGATACTCTAACACACATCGAATATTTTTTATGCTTGTACATATTCATATCCACTCATTCTCATATTTGCGAATAGCTCTGCGCACTTTATTTCGCATACCTATCGTTATAATTTTTTTTTTTTTAATGCATGTATTTATTTATTGTATCTTCATATGTGAACTAACAATAAGTATTCAAATCTTAAATCTATAAAAAAAAAATTATTAGGCCCGACCAGTGTCGGACATAAACTTAGTGGTAGTTTTAAATAATACATTAGTAGTGATAATCAAAAAAAAAAAGGGGGGGGGGGGAAGTTATAAAATTGAATTGCAAACGTTCTGTTTTTATGTGTTGGCAGAAAAATTTGCTTGTATATAGTTGTTGAAGCACCATTTTTTTTAACAGTTTATATACGCACTAGACCCTTGCACAAGACCACTTACAAAAACCTTAAAGACATCAGGGATTTTTCAAATACTTTATTATAGCGAAATCTTCTAAAACAAACGCTAAACAACACTACTTTCAATAAATTTGTTTCAGTTATTGCAGGTATAGGAGTAAAGAAGAAAATACTCTCTGACGGAAGAATTTGTGATGCTTGCTTCTTCGTACGCATGGTCGGGTATACAAACGTCATACATCTACGCACACACGTTGTGTATATGATCCCTCTAGTCAGCCTAAAACCATTAGTCTCTATGTCAATACTCTTTCTCCAGCGACAATTGCACTAGTTAAAATGTCGACAACTTTCTTTTTTTTGCGCGAGTAGAGATACGTTAGAGACACCAGTTCCAGTGTATTTCTGGTGATATTGTCAATGAACGCGTCAATAGTTTAATATTAAATAAATACATGTAGACGAGGGTCACTAAAATCTACTAGTGAATCTTTGATTCAAATATCTCCATATGGTCGTAAACGATATGTTAATAGACGATTGCATTGGCTGAGGTACACCCAGTCAGTAACACTATTGACAATGTCACTAGAAAATCACTATAATTTTACTATTGACAACGAGCGAGGAAATATCGATATTGTAGACTAGAGTGCTTTAAAATTTACTAGTGAATCTTTGGTGCCAATGTCTCCATGTGGTCCCAATAGAACTACTTAGTCACTAGTGCTATAGTCTAGTGGTGGATTTTCAATGACAAGCTAATGTTAAATGTCAATAAATGATACCATTGGCTGCGGTACACCTGGTCAATAGTACTGCTGACAACGTCACTAGTAAATCACCACAATTTCACTATTCGCACTTTCTGCAGGGATCTTTTATTTTTCTGTGCACATACAAACGCACATATGCATTGACATTAGTTGTGTGTGCTTGCTTCCAAAAAAAAACCCCTTAAACACATCTTACACACACACTCAAACGTACAATATGAAAAATAACAAGCATACACTAATCAACACTACTTCTTTTGAGTGTTTGTTACGAACAAAAAGTCTTCGCGAAATCGCTTGTAAACACTCATATACACGTACATCAATACATCCATCGTGCTTCGCTTATTAAACGACAGCATTTATTATTGGTTTAGTATAATACATGCATGCTACGTCAATACACGTACTTACATTTCAAGACTGTTTATGTAGCCCTCTAATATGTACAAAATTCAATAGAAGTGTTTCACCCGTAATTCTAATTAGAGTATCCAAATATTTTTACATTCATTGTGTTTTCCTGAAACAAACTGATGATCAAACTTATTTAATTATCATTTACCCGTGGTGCCCTCTTCTTACTGACTCTAACTCTGATCCTGGGATATATGTATAAAGTATGGATGTAGGGAATATCAGTTAAGCGCATGCAAATGCTTAAGCAATGTTCAATTTACATTATGATCATCGAAAATTTTGTTGAGCAACGAGTTTCCTATCGGATAAAGGCGCACAGTAGTGCGCCAGGCCAAGTTCTGGCCAATGCACGCAGTGTGTATATTTACACGAAGCCATTCGAGCTGTTTTTACCCCATCATAACTCTGTTCCCCGCGACCGTAAAATTATAAAATTTAAATAATAATTAGAATAAATTTATATAACCTCATGTGCGAAGTTTGAAAGTTTTACAATGAAAGCTTCCGGAGATATGAAGGTGCCAAAAGTGCATATTTTAAGACATACTCACTGACCACTGACCACTGACACACTCATCAAATTGATGAAGCATTTCCGCTATAGCTAGAGAGCTAAAATTTGGTACACGAGAAAATCTAGGTGAGCAATGAACCAGAAAAATCTGAAAACCCGAAAATTTTAGCCAGGAGGGCGGGGCAACGCCCATAAAAGTCAGAATTAAAATTGCTAATCTAAGGCGCTTCATAGAAGATATTTTATTGAAATTCGGCATATATACTGCGTTAATGCAAGGCTATAAATTTGTCATTAAAAAGTGGGCGTTGACACGCCCATACAATTTAAACCTCATTTTAATGCCCTGCGGCTCAGCATATTTAGATATACTATTTATCTAGCTATTATTATCCGTTTGTAACGAAACTAGACACGAATAATAAGCACTGACCGAAAAAAATTTGGCTTTGCAAAAGTGGGCGGGAATACGCCCATAGAACTTAAAAATTAAAAGTTGCGCTAAGGAGCTGAAATTTGATACACAAGTAGGTCTATGTGAGAAACAAACTAGAAAAATTTGAAAACCCAAAAAATTTTACCAGAATGGGCGGGGCCACGCTAATATTGTTTTGAACTAAATATTTAACATACAGCTTTTAATTCAAGCCAATTTAGTGAAATCTTGCATCACCTTAAAAATTGGGCGTGATCACTCCCATAAAGTGTTAGCCTTGTGTTTAATCTACATCGGTCTAGCATATTTTAGAAGAAAATTAGCATGAATTATAAGCGCTGCTCACAACAAAATTTTGAGTTAGGAATAGTGAGGAGAGGTAATGCTGATAAAATCTAAAGATATAATTCGCGCTAGAGAGCTGACATTTTATACACTAGTAAGGGTAGCTGCGTAAGCTAATGGGAAAATCTTAAAACCAAATAGTTTTACCCGTTATGGGGGGCCACGACGTTAAAACTCCAATTAGCACTAGCGATCTTAAATTTGATACATAAATAAATCTAGATAAGAGATCACTAAGAAAAATCTGAAAACCCAGAAGTTGCTATCAGACGGCGGAAACAAGCACTTCAAATTCAAAATTAACATACATTTTATTAAAACTTTTCATACACATTGCACTTATCCAAAAAAAATTCCCTATTTTGAAAAGTAGCCGTGACTTCACCCATAAATCTTAGCTTTTTCGTTCAGGTACTTCGGCTCAGCAGTTTTTAATTTAGCACTCAGGTATTTCTTATTAACTTTTTAATACCAAACTTTGCATGAACCATAAGCACTAACAGATATAAAAGTCAGCGGGCCAGGCTCATGAAAGTTTTACGTAATATTATACTATAGAGAGCTGACATTTTGTACACAAATAGTAATTGATTTACTCAATCGGAAAATCCAAAAATTAAAAGCACCAGCTACCCTATTGAAACTTTGCATACACATTGGGCATATCCTTTTGATTTATGTACTTCGGCTAAGCAGACTTTATTTAACATGTAAATATATTGAGAAAAAAGGCGGGGTCATGCCCAGTAAAATTTACGCTGTATTTTACATGTTTCTTCCAGTCGCCTCTTACCAAATTGCATACACACTGGCAACCCGTTGTAATGACACAATGGTGCATATTTAAGGTCAACAATTCAACACCAATCAGACTCTTACCCATTATTTTATGTACCTCTGCCATTTTCAACTCCCCCCAGGGGAGTCTATTTTTGACTACGGGTGTGGCAACCCCGGGGCCCCAGCTGGGGTGATGTGGCTTTTTCCATTGACGTACCTTTGGTACATTACCCATAGAACTTATGTGTTACTACCCCATCTCTGAACATAAACAGAGCAAAGGGTGTGCACATATTTATAAAAGGAAGACAGGTCCTGTTGATGTCAGTTAGGTGCAGCGTCACCTAGAACTGCCCCTGAGTTCAAAAGACGATAGAGGTGAAGCCCTTGTGGTGGAACTTTGAGGTCTGACCAGAGGCTACTTCTGGTGCCACGGGTGCTGGTTGCCCGACAGTTGAGCTGCTTTGAAGCTTTGAGTGCATGTAGCGGTCGTCAGTTTACTTTGCTAAAATGCCGAGTTCGTCCTACCCCAATGGGGTATACGCCACGGGGTTAAAGGGATGATTTTGGTATGTGTGGAGTAGGCACTGGTTATTTGGCGACACAGGCATGGGTTCATCTCGGATGAGTGGTTGACGTGTGCCGGAAATGGTTGAGGAATTCTCTTGGCGACCTCGCTTAGGTGTATACACAACACCTAAGCGTGGAAGCCGGAGAATTATCGTGGTGGTTGTGGTTGCTACCAAAATCGCTGGGAGAATAGTCTTGGCTTCCCAGTGTGAAATCAATGCTAGTGATTGGTCTGACGCGGTCAGCCAGACACTATTCTAGATGCTGTTGCCATTCAACAGAAGCTGCTATGGGCACGCACATAGCAGCAGAGTTTAGATAGCTCAAATTACCTCAGCAAGGTAATTGAATATAGTACAGGGATAACTATATTCAAAGATTGCAACCTATGTGCCTTATGGAGTGGGCCATAGGTTCATTCTAATAGGGTGCATAGGGGCGTTGGTCTGGCGTCTAACCCACACCTGGTGCTTTGGCACCCGTGAGGTAAGGCCGTAATGGCAGGTGCTCACGGAAAGCTATCGCACATCTGCCATTTTCAACTGGCACAGTGATCATGAATAGAAATAAAATACACTAGAAAATTTAAGTTTAAAAACTATTATTATAGAAATCTTTTCAAAAAGTAATCAGATCCTCACAAAAACAAAACGTGAAAAACGGCCAAGTTTCTATCCAAAATTTCGGCCATTAAAAGTTGTGAGATATAAATTTTGACCAAGTTCTTCTTTGCCACAATACCTAACACAGAAATATATTATGTATGATATAAATTTGTAATCGTAAGGGTGTCATATAATTTCTAGATAATCTGATAACTTGGCAATATTTTTTCCTTTCTAGAAAAGGAGAGAATAATGTATAAATGTTTATTTCTTTATATTGATAAAAATGTTGTCAAAATGGCAGATTATCTAGAAATTATATGACACCCTTACGATTACAAATTTTTATCATACATAATATATTTCTGTGTTAGATAATGTGGCAAAGAAGAACTTGGTCAAAATTTATATCTCACAACTTTTAATGGCCGAAATTTTGGATAGGAACTTGGCCGTTTTTCACATTTATGTTTTTGTGAGGATAGAATTTACCTTTCGATGAAGAATTTTAGTATAAACAAGTAAGAGTGCTATATTCGGCTGTGCCGAATCTTATATACCCTTTACCAAAGTGTTTTTATGTAGTATAGAGATACATACATAAGCACATACATAAAGTATAAACAAAAAAAAAAAAATAATTTGACCTAGTTACTTTTATGTACAAAAAAAATAAATTTACAAATCCTAGAATCATTAAATTAGTTTTTTCTGATTCCTTATATCAATCTAGTAGTTCTTAAAAAAAATATAGAAAGTGTGTTAATTAAAAAAAGAAAAAAGGAAATTAAAGAAAAATGTTTTATGATAGTTACTTTAATATCCAGAAAAAAGGTCAAAGCTTCCAGCTCTGGAGCTGTGGTTTTTATTTTTATAATTTTCTACACCAAACTTTTCTTTCCAAAACGAAAAATATGTATAATCTATAAAGGAAAAGATAAAAATTAATTAGACTTAGTTACTTTTATATATAACAAAAAGTGTAAGTTTCCCAACCCTGAGATCATTCTTTTTGATTTTTCTGATTTCTTACACTAATCTCTTTCCTTTAAGAATTTAAGATATGTGTAATTTATAGAAAAAAGGAAAAATTTGTTTTAGTAAGTTACTTTTGTACAAAAAAAGTTAAAGTTTTCCAACCCTGGAATCGTCTTTTTAATTTTTTTAATTGTTTTTTTTTTATTTGAAATACCAATTTTTTCGTACTCAAGCATAAAATAAGTTTATTTAATAAAAATAAATAAAAATTAATTTTCGGTAGTTAATTTTTTATATCACAAAGAGTGTAAGTTTCCCAACCCCGGAATCCCCCTTCTTGATTTTTCTGTATTCTTAAAAACAATATGTTTAATTTATGTTAAAAAATGGAAAAATTTGTTTTACTAAGTTACTTTTGTATAAAAAATAAGGTTTTCCAACCCTGGAAACTTCGTTTTAATTTTTTTTAATTTAAAATACCAAATTCATTCGTACTGAAGTATAAAATAAGTTTATTTTTTAAAAAAATAAAAATAAGTTTTCGGTAGTTAATTGCATATATAACAAAAAGTGTAAGTTTTCCAGCCCTAGAACCGTTCTTTTTGATTTTTTAGATTTCTTACACTAATATGATTCTTTTAATAATTTTAATATATTTAATATATAGAGAAAAAGAAAATATTTGTTTTAGTAAGTTGCTTTTGTATAAGAAAAACGTTAAAGTTTTCCAACCCTGCAAATGTCTTTTTCATGTATTAAACTTTTTTTATATTTTTAATATCAGTTTAATGTGTACTGCAGTATAAAATAAGTTAATTTAATAAAAAAAATTAAAAAATAGTAAGACCTAGTTACTTTTATATATTACAAAAATTGTAAGTTTCCCAACCCTGGAATCATCCTTTTTGATTTTTCTGATTTGTTACACCAATTTCGTTCTTTTAAGAGTCTAAGATATGTTTAATTTATAGAGAAATAGAAAAAAATTTGTTTTAGTAAGTTACTTTTGTATATGAAAAAAAATTAAAGTTCTCCAACCCTGGAAACGTCTTTTTAATTTTTTTAACTTTCGTTTTTAATTTGAAACACCAATTTAATTTGTACTGAAGTATAAAATAAGTTAATTTAATAAAAAAAATATAAAAATTAGTTTACGGTAGTTAATTTCTTATATCACAAAAATTTTAAGTTTCCCAACCCTGGAATTATCCTTTTTGATTTTTCTGATTTTTAAACCCAATCTCTTTCTTCTTAGAATATAAGATATATTTAATTTATAGAAAAAAGGAAAAATTTCTTTTAGTAAATTAATTTTGTATAATTTTGTATAAAAAAGTTAAGGTTTTCCAACCCTGCAAACGTCTATTTAATTTGGTTTTTATATATTTTTTTTTATTAAGAAATATTAATTTTATTCATACTGAAGTATAAAATAAGTTTATTTAATAAAAAAATAGTAATAACTAGTTTTCGGTAGTTATTTTGTATGGCAAAATGAAGTTTAAGCTTCCCAGCTCTGAAACTGTCTGCTCGATTTTGTTGATTTTCAATACCAATCTTATTTGACCATTTCTGACACACCAGTCCAAGAACGAAGTCTCTAGCTTTTCTGGGAGCTTCGGAAAACCGATTTCACGTACAGACAGACGGACAGACCGACATCGCTTATTCGTCTTCCCTATGCATAAGGATCGAGAATATATATACTTTATGGCTCGCTTATTAATATTCTAGAAATTACAAACGGAATGACAAACCTATATATACCCTTTTACAATTTTTTTGGTAAAGGGTATAAAAAATAATTATAAACGATTGCTTTTTACTTTTAGCTAAAGTTGTTGCAAATTTCAAAAATCACTTTCGAATGCTCGTCATAACACCGAATGAAAATTCTTTCGATCAGTATTTCAACCACAGTCGAAGATCGAAAGTTGCTCATAATACGGACCTGAGTCTGGAATTAAGCAAATATTTAATTTAATAATTTATTACAAATATAAATTCTTAAAACATAGAGATATCTTTATCCTTGCTAATATTACATACTCGTATGTGAAAGTGAGTTTTTTTGTTTGTTACGATTTCGCGTCTAAACTGTTAAACCGACTTTGATCAATTCATTGCCAGCGTCAAATATAACATATTTATTATTCTTTTCGGAACCGGTTTTTTTATATATAATATACATAGATTCTTTCCAAAAATCCAATTTTTAGTTGGTTAGGATTAGGGATTGCCGTTCGGTTTTAACCGAAACCGAAACCGCAGTTTTTAATCCATAAAAACCGAAACCGAAACCGACAAAAAAGGGTCGGTTTTTAAGTTTTACTTTAACATTAATATCTTGTTTAAAAATACAGCAAATGTACTTTACATTGAAGACTTTCATACATTACTAAGCATTCTGTAACAATGAAAGGTAAGAAAATTTAAAAATTTTAAGAAAATTATAACAATTCTTTGCCGGAAGAATTGTAATCTGTTATCAAAAAATCTCTAGCAGATGTAAACCAAAAATACGATAATTTTAATGTTCTTCGGCAAGAAATTTTACTTTATAAAAAAAACGAACATATTATTGCTTCACAAGGCAAGAACACAATAAAGCCCTCTTCAACTGAAAGCGAAAGAGTGTTTTCTGTCGCTGGTAACTTCTGCACAAAAATAAGATTTCGTTTAAAAGACACTACATTGAACGTTTCTGAAATTTTATTACTTGGATAATTAAATATAAATCTTTTATTCTTAAGCTTTTTATACACATACTCACTACTAAATGTTCCTTTTCTAATATAAGTACCTGAATTGAATACAAACCAGAGAAACTCTATCACCCCTATAAAAGCAATTTTTTCCCTCGAAAATGTTTCCCAGAACTATTTTCCCTTCTTTGGTTCCCCTTATCATGAATAATCTGCCTTATCGTGGTTGGCGTATTTCAAATACCACTACGACTGCTTGGTAATAGATTAAAGAAAATCTTTTGAAGTCTTCTTTAATATATTACCGTCGTATTTGAAATACGCCAACCACTATAAGGCAGAATATTTTTAACGTGAATTTTTTCACTTTAGCCTTGGTTTTGTTCACTTTATTTTTGCAGGCGAACTGAATTATTACATCGAATAATTTCGATATTTTTCTTCGAATTATATATTAAAAGTTATAATTATTTATTTTTAGGACAATAATTCCCTAGAACACATTTTATCATAGAGTATGAATCTCTTTGGTTCACAGACAGTAAATTTCATGGTGGTGCACCACGGTGGTATACTTATACAACTTTAAAGTTAAATAAGTTTCATTTATAACCTAAAATGTGTGTGATTTTTTTTGTTCAACTTAAATTTGTCCGATTTTCAATTAATTTTTTAGCTTTACAAAAATTCTTTCTTTTTTACATTCACGTTTACTGATATCGGGGAAAAAAATTCACGGCATATTCAAGATAGCATTTTCCTTTTCGAGGGTAATGAAAATTTCACATGAAGAAAAATTCAATTTGTTTTTCACGATAGGAATGATTATTTTTAAATCATCATTTATCTTTCTAGCATACATACCTATTTATATACATGTATATTTTTAAAACCGAAACCGAAACGAAACCGACCGGTTTTAGTAGCTTAAACCGCGGTTTTCTAATTTCCACGGTTTTTGGCAAACCCTAGTTAGGATAATATTCGTTTTGCTTTTTATTGTTTAACCAGTTTTAGAGCCACAGGTAAAAGCTTGCATGATATAATATTAAAATAAATATAAGAAATAACACTGTAAGTACGTCAAAATGATACAGAAAAACGCCGAGACACCCCAACATAAATTTAGTGCCGTAGAACACTGTGGTATACTTCGTTTTAAAAGATTAGGTCAAAATCCAGAGATATTCCATTTTGTTCCAGGAGTGTCACTAAAAATATGTTAGTTGAAAAAATTCAATATGGCGCCAACAGACGCCATTTTGTAAATACGAAAAAAAATTAAAAGTCGGGTATCATTCGACAGGTATTTTAAAATCATCTTTAGGTTTCTCTTACACTGAAAGGACAATGAGATTATTCATTGTATTAATGAAATGTTTCATTAAAAGTCAGCTAATGAAGCCCTTCATTGGATCAATGAAGAATTATTCATTGTATTTATGAAGCTAATTTTTGCGGCTATGCCATAAACAGCGTGACCGTTTGACCGACTAAAGTCGCAATTTGCCACTTTTTCGACTGCGTTTCCTCTTTTTCGACTGCCTTGCCACGTTTTGACCCCCTTTATTTAGGGTGAGTTATATGAAAATACATTAAAAATAAAAAGTTTAGTGCAGTTTTCTCGTTTTTTTTTTAATTTTGCCCCTTTTTTTGATAAATCCCCTATTTGGTGCCACTTTTTCAAAAATGTCATCTTTCACCCTGGTCATAAATAGAATGAAACTATTTCATTAATTCAATAACACCTTTTCATGAATATAATGTAGTTGTTTCATTGATTTAATGCGGTTTTTACATACTATAAATGAAGTTTATTCATTAATATAAAGAAAATTTCATAAATATAATGAAATATTAGCAGTAAATAATGAAAAATTTCTAAATTTAAAGTAAAACTTAAAATTTAAGGAACTCATCAGTAGAGTTCAACTCAAATAATGCTTTAAGTAAGCCGAAAAACATACATGTTTATAGTAAAAATCTTAATATGTTGTTGAGAATCATAATACACAAATATAAGTTTAAAAGAATCAAACAAAAATCTTAACAAAACTAGGATCTTTATAAAATGTTTTGCACAACCTTTTTGTCTTTGAATAGTGGCGAGGGACGTGAATGGATAAAAAAAAGAGAAAGAGAGATATATCTGCTATACAATGAAGAATATTACATTGTATAAATGAAATGATTTCATTGCATTTATGACGACCATACGGCTTTGAAATTAAAAGAGATTAGAAAAGTAAGAAATAGAAAATATTTTTTAACATAATAACTTTTGATTTATTTATGTTTGACGAACTGTATACAGTAAATAGATAAAATTTGTCGAACTTGCTAATATTTGCCCCAAATTTGCTAAAACGAAAATTCGTTTAAATAATGTAACGATTTTCATTAGTACAATGAACTATGAAGAACACATGAAGAGCAGAGATTGAAAGATTTCATGCATACAATGAAATTTTTCATTGTATTAATGAAAAGTTTCATTAATAAAATGCAGAACATTTAATGAAACCGTTTCGTTCTCTAAATGAATGATTTTCCTTTCAGTGTATGACTTTTCATTTGGAATGACCATTTATGATGTTTAACGATTCAAATTTGATCGCAGCCTGGTTTTTTGATTTTTTTATAAATACTTACGACCCTTTTCACAATGTATGATTAAGAGATAACGTGAACTTTAACTGACAGTTCTTCATACAAGACCTGCCGTTAAAGTCCCTGTTAGCTTTAAATTGTACATTGTGAAAAGGGTCGTTATTGTGTTTTTGATGCTTTTTAATCGTAAACTGCTTTTGTAAAATATTTGCATATCCGCTTTTTGCGTTAAGTATTCGGATAAAACCAAAATTAAGCGATTACCTTATTAATGCGAAAGCAAATGCAAATGCGAGCATTCGTTACTTTTCCAATATAAAAAAACTCAAACTTTAAGCTCAACTGAACCTCTTCTATGAGTGTGTTTCAACAAAATCGAACTATCCGCTTAGAAACTGCAAATTTATTTTCATTTAAATTTTCAATTTGACATTGTTAAACGGTAGAAAAACGATTCTTTTTTTAATTTTTCAATCATGTAGCTCCTTTTCAAAAATACAAAAATTAAGAACAACACACAAGAGATTGGCAGAACGCATATAGGGAAAATACAAAAGAGATTCTTAGATTAAAAAGATCAACAATTTACAGGCATAATAACAGGACATATAGTGAAGGCTGGGCTGAAATCGTTACATCCGTGATCGTATCGGCAATCTTACGAAAACGAATTAAGTGATACGTCAATCGTATAAACTGAATACGATTTTAGTACGTTCACGTATGTCATAATCCTAAAATGGTATTTTTACGTGACGAGTTGTACGTTCACGGATGTGACGATTCGACCCCTGTGCCTCGTTTCTGTAAGGAATGTGAGAACTTTTCGAGTCGAGAAAATTGTTATCATCCTGTGAAACACAGGGTGAGTAAGAAAAAAACTGTATTTGTTGATATTTTTTGTAAGTTTGTATAAGTTTTTATGTGAGTAACCCTGTGTAAAATAGGACAACCAATATAATTATTTAATTTATCTCGATGCGAGAACTTTTCACAAGTTACAAAAATGGGGTACTGGTTACATTTCAAGGGCCGAATTCGGTTCTTGTGCGTTGAATACAAATTTACTTACGTTTTGTTGTAGACGTGAACATTTTGATTTACTTTGCACTTACAAATTAACAGCCTCATGGAAAGTGGTGGCCGAAATCGGCCCTTAACCTTTAACCACCCTTTATTAAGCACTCACCTGACTTACGCGGGCATTATATATGTGTTATAACATGCACAGGTCGCGCCACTGTCTAGGAAAATGTTAGATCACAAATTTTCTATATGTTTAATATATTATTATTAATACTACATACTTGTTTTGAGGAACCTCGACTCTGAACCTAAGTTTGATATGTTTGCATTTTACTAATTGGGAATTTCCTCTACTTTTATAAGTAGAGCGCACAACATGCTCTAAAAGTATAAATGTAAGCTTCGAATGGGAATGGGTCAACATTGATTAGTCCTCTTTTTCAACCTAACCTAATATCTTTCAAACTTTCTTCTGTGAAAATCAGATTATCATCCGATTTCAAGACAACTTTTTCGAGACTAAATACCCATAACTCTTTCTCTTATATAAAGTATGCAAAAAATACACAATTATTAGAGTTATAAGCTAAATTAAAGCTATATAGTTTTATTGATATATAATTCCTCTATTTAATACATATGTACATGTTATATTCTTCTTTCTCAACAGATTCATCCTGATGTTGTGATGAAAATGGTGGATCATTATAAAAATCATTTGGCCATTTACGGTTATGAGATGTTGCCACGTTTTACTTGCCCCAAATCCTTTCACAATCGCATTGATTCGTTGATGTTGTTGATTTGCAGGCAGTGTTTTAATTTGAATACAATGGTAAGCTTTACACCACATAAAAATATAACGATCAGCTGTTTGCTACCTTTGTAGTTACATTCCATTATAGTCGGCTAACTTAGCATTTATTCAATTATATATTTCATCATATTCGAAACCTAAAACAATAGTAATAGTGAATGTAGCAATATCGATTGCAGCAATTGTCAAATTTGATTGCGTCCATGAAATTTACTACGTGTAGACAGCGATTGCCATAAGTGTCAATACATTTCGCAATGATTACTGTGCAGATTGCTCGAGCAATTATTGCTTAGCAATCTGCTGTCACTCTTGTTGTTTTTTTTCATTAATTTTTGCAAAACAGTGAATTCTTGCAAAATATAAGCACACATCATTCGAAAACACAATATAAGAAAAAAAAACATAATTTCTCTTATTTTTACATGCCGACCACACGAGCAATAATCTTGGCAATTATTGCCATGGCAACTGTCAAATTCGATTGCCGACACCAGATATTAGCGTGTGGGCCGGGCCGTAGGAATATGTGTTCAAATATATATTCAGCAACAAATGTTAAAATACATTGCTGAGCAACAATCTCTTAACATATGCTGTCAAATATGTAAAAATTATATTAATATTTTTTCAACACAAAAGTAGAAAACAAAAGTTTTAACTACATAAAATTAATAAAAGTTCAATTTAAACTTAGAAAAGCATAAAATTATTGATAATTTAAGTATTTATGTGAATAAAAAGCAAAAATATTTGAATATACGTGTTCACCACCTCCAGATACATTGTTGAACACAAGCAATCTGACGTCATCATTCTGCCGGCGTTATTGCTTGTATTAAGACACATCGAATTGCTCTTGTGGTCGTAGTGTTACATAGAAAATATCATGATATAAATATAGAAGGTACTTCCATTCTCTCAATTTTTCTTGACATTCACCATCTGACAAGTATTTATAAGTATTGTGAAGTTTCCGGTAAAATCATGCTACCGTATTAATTTAATATTTCCCCCTCTGTTTCAAAAATTATTTCAAAATTGTTTTTATAAAATACAGAAAGTATAAATTAAACAATTAATGCCCAAATTCTGTTCGACGATTGTATCGTCTTGTCTATGGACGAAAAAAAGAAGCAGAATCTTTAAAACAATTATTAGTTATTGTGTATGCTAGAAGGTTCGTGTATTTGCTTCATGATTTTGTTCCAAACATTATATCCAACACATATTTTTTCCTTTATTTTTTAAACTTTTGTATAATAATTTTATTTTATTTTTATGTTTTAAAACATGGTAATAATATTTTAATTTTTAATTATCAAAGACAACAACCATTTTGAAGAAAATAATTTAGACAATTCAAAAACAAGAAAATTATTTTCAAACAAAAAAATTTCCTAAATCTTCTTACTAAATTAGGGCATAAGCAAAAAAAAATAAGAGAGCAGCATATTTTAAATTCCCTGCATTTCCTGGTGTTCGCCAACAGTGGCTAAGAGCCTATAAGATCTGTGAAATAGACTTGCTAAATGATCTGACCGATTATTACACCAATTTTTTTAGAAAGGGATGTTACAATCAACAAGAAACATATAATGTAAATTAAACAGAATGCAATATCAATTAATATTTGTTAAACTTAATGAAAAAACGTTGTCAAATAATCCAAATCATCAATCAATTTGGTTTCTCAGCGCCAAATTTAGATAAAAATATAGTTAAAAGATTTGTATTAAGCAGAAAACTTAAAAATATGAGATAAGTTTTTACATAATCACTTTTTAAACTTCACAGATATGTAGTTATGTATATAACTTTATTTATTCCCAAAAATTTTTGTTAAGAAAATTACACATTTTTGTAAAAAAATTTCTAGGAGAAGACTTAAAATTTTTGCTATATGGGGACATTTTTCTTTATTTCTCTCAAAAAACAAACTTTAAAAATACTTATTTTTAAAATCAAAGAGAGAATGGAAGTACCTTCTATATTTATATCATGGAAAATATATATTTTAGGCAATACCTCCCCCATGAATGTGTGAGATTTGTGAAAAAAAAAATTGCCATACGCCTTCTCCGCCTCAAGCAAGAAGCAAAAAAAAAATATTCTGCTAACGTTATTGCTTGTTCTCAGCAATGAAATTGCTACGTGAAGACCCAGTGTTATAAATATCAAAGCATTTTAAGCAGAAGTACCATCACCCATTTTTTCTTTTTTTTAACTTATATGTATATTGTTGGTCTCAAGTGAAATGGCCCTAACTCAAATAATTGTAACTTTACAGGAGAAGGTAAAAACATAATAGAAACCCTACAACAACTGCGTGTACAAACTGCTTTGTACAACTGCTTGTAAAAGCTTCATTTTTTACACTATTGCAATAAATTTTTGTGACGATGTGTATATATGTGAAATGTTTGGAATCACTGAAAAACTAAATTTTGCAAAAAATGCGACTTAGGGCCTTTCTACTTGAGACCATAAATATGCAAGTACATATATAATTTTATTATGTAAGAAAAAATGTTATTTATTACACATTAAATTAAAAAATTTAAATTTAATTTTTATTTTCTCTACTACAAAATAGTTGGTTCGCGAAAAAGTCTCCACCTCCACCGTGCTTTTAATTGCTCGAACTGCTAAGAACTTACGACGTTTATATGTCCGACGCTTTGGTACCATCATTCGCTGCGATTGGCCGCGAAATCCTGAATGGTCCGATGAATTTTATTTATGGCTGCGTCGTGCTTGCCGCTCCTACGAGTCTGTGGAACGAGAAGTTTCACAAATTTTAGGATACAGTTGGCACTTTTTAAGTGATCAGGAATACAAACTGGTCACAGTTGATGTTCAAAATGAATGGTGAATTAGTTATTTTAAAATACATGTGATATATTGTTATGAAATTTGTTATTGTAAACTTTTGTTTTTATGTACATAATAAAATTTTTCTTTTGTTAACTTTTAAAGCCAAAATTTTATATATGATATTCCGGCAACGTGGCTTCTTGACAACGACCTCGAATAGGGCTGTAGATTACACATACATACATACATAAATTCATATGTATTTTTTACGTTACCGCACAATTTTTATTTAATTTAAAATTTTCACCCGATCATATCGATCCATCTGCAAAAGATTCATATCTCAAAAAAATGGTTTTTGAAATTAAAAATTCAGTATAGTTGCTCAAATCGTGCTTTATCTTGAGTGGAAAATATTTTTTTAGTTAAAATGATGATGACATCATGATATGATGATATCAGTCATCATAACAGCAAAGTGTTATTTTTAATAAAAAAAAATAAAGTTAAATATGATTCAGTTGAAAACCAATTATTTAATTAATAAGAAAACTTAACTACACAGAAAAAATTATTCTCAAAAAACTTTCAAACAAACGTGTGTTTTGAAATATAATTTAGTTTCAGTAAATACATTTTACTGTTCCAGTAAATTATTTGTTCCAATTTTATTTTATGTAAAAAAACTGCATAAAATGAAAATTATCTATATAAATTAAAATTTGTAAAAAAAATTTTTAGATTTATTTTTTTATATTTAAATTTCTTATTTTCAGTTAAATTTATTTTTATATACTGCAAAAAAATTTGTCTGATTTTTTTTAAATTTTTTCTACAAATTATTTTATAGATATAAAAAACATTTTATTTTTTTTTTAAATTTTTGTTTGCGGTTTTCAAACTTATTATGTTTGTATATTGTGATTCTCAACATAGTATTAAGAGTCTTACTATAAACATACGGAGTTTGTTAGCTAAATTAAAAATTTTTTTGGGTTGAAGTCTACTGACGAGCGGGAACGAAATGCTTAACCATAAAAACAAGCCAATTTTTGAGAGTAAAAAAAAATAGTTGAACCTTTTATTTGATTCAGTTATTTTTTCAAATAAAAGTTTTACTAATTTAAAAAAAAAAAAAATTAATAATTGTTGTTGATTCAGTTAATTTATTTTCTGGTAATACGAAAAATTTTAGTGAATGTGTTTTGTAAATTGTAAAAAAAAATTTGCTGAATAATACAAAAAAATCTGCAAAAATGTTTTTCTGTTCCTATTAATAAATTTGACTGAATATATTTTGAGTTTCAGTTAACTTTTTTCTCTAATGCCATAATAAGTTAACTAAAAATAAAATTTTTTTTCAGTTAAATTTTTACAAAATTGTTATCAGAATCTACAAATTTCTTTGTAGGTCCGCATTCACACAAAAAAATTACTGATTCAACGAATTTGGTTACTGAAAACGAAATTTAGTTTTTTCTGTGTAAAGTACTTCCTTTTTATTATTTCAAATTAAAACAAGCATGTTTGTTTGCTTTTATATGGGATATTATTCCTGGCCAAATCAGACGGTTTTAAAATTAGTTAGTTTTTATTTTCCCAATTGTTTCATATTTTTAGTACTCTCCAAAAGAACGTACTTTTGGAATAAATTCAATAGTATTATAGTTTCTTAATAATATAATGTATAAAAACGTCACCAAAGTTGAAATTTTTTTTTGAAAAATTTACAAAATTTGTGCTTGCTGGACAATAACACCCAAATTTCTCAAGTTTTCTTAAATAAATTATATATCACTCGAAAGATCTCAGTTTCAAATCTAGTAAGAAATTGAAAATCGGACCATTATCAACAAAGTTACAGGCTTATAAGTGCGCAAAGGTAAAAAAAACGGTTTTTTAACCGTAAATCCGGATTTTGGAGGTGTCCGGCATATTTCACTATTGGAATCTTGTTTTACTCGACAAGCCCTACAAGAAAAATAATATCCGGTCCCAGGTTTTTTGGACTGTCGCACCGTGTAATAATTTGCAGGAATTTTTTCGTCTCTCAATTTTTTTTCTCTCTTTTGGCACTCTCTCCTTGCAAACTTTTTTGAATTAATGAACACTTTCCATTAATAATTGTTACAAATTCGTAACAATTTTTAGTAAATGAATAAACCTAATATGTGAATTGATAAAGATGACTTGGGTCGAACTAGTATACTATTCCATTTTTGACACAAACCGATGATGAAACCCATTAACATAAATTACATGGTGTTGACATAACCCTGTGTTCAAATCCATTTGATTTAAATGGGTTTGTGTAGTGAACGAGTTCGACCCAGCTGGGGGTCTACTCTGTAATTCGAAAGGAAAGAAAATTCTTTCGAATTTGTATGTTAATTACATGTAAATTCGAAAGCATTTTCTTTCGTTTCGAATTACAGAGTAGACCCCCATGTCAGTTCCAAGTGTTTTGACCACTACTATGTTTGGGAAATTTGTTAGTCTACGCTCATTTCCAATTAATCTCATTTGGGAAAGATTCGACGGTTCAAAATGTGTTGCAACCAACGAGTTATTTGAAAATAGTTCTTTTTTCACTCTCATTAAAATTTAAAAATATTTTAAATTTCTGCAAGCTACTTTGTGAATGCAATTTTTATTTTCAATTGCATTTCTATAATCATATGGCTGACATCACATGTCATGGCAGAAAAGCTTTTGAAGCTAATATGCATGTTTGTGTGTATGTGTGTTTATGTGTATTTTAGAAATTGTTTATACTTCCATACACACTGTGTGAAAAAGTGAACTGAACAAAAGCTTTTGCGCTCAAAGCTTTTTAAATAAACTTTAAGAAAATGCATTTCTCAGATGAGTCGCATGCAGTGACCTTGACCATGAAAATAAAAAATCAATGAAAAGCACAAAGGCATGTACCACATTGTATACAAGAACACAAAATATAAAAATATTTTCATAATAGGCGAATATTTGGTATGCTACACATACATAGTACATACATATTTATTTACATATGTATTTTAAATGGAAGACGACTCATAATTATGTATTTAAAATTTCATAAAGCAACCAGCTGATCATAAGCAAGCTATGAAAAAAATAATAATTAAGCAACTATAAAATAAATTTCTGCCTCGTTATTCGGTAACTCTAATTCAATTTTCAAATATCCAAGCAAACATTTTTCAAGATTTTGTAATGGGTAGTACTCTTTTAATGGCTTACAAAGTAATGAGTGGTATATATTTTACTAATTATTTTATGTGTATAATAATGACTGTCCTGTAATGAATAAAATAACATCACTTATATCATTATGTAAAAGTATTAATTGTAGTACTTTCCAGTTAATAATGAAATATATCTAGAAAAAAATTTATTGATCGTTAAAATGGGCTTCGAAAACAATAAAACAACTTTAGTTCACTATAATTTTTGATAAAAAATTTAAGTATTTTCGCAAAAACTCTATTAATTATTTTAGAACAAAATGCAAATTAACTTTTGAATAATAAAATTTTACATACTTGTAAGCAAAAAGTAATCCATTAAATTTTGGATACTTTTAAGCAATCAGTAATCTATTAACTTTAGGATGTTTGTAGACAAAAAGTATAGGGCACGGCATACTTTTTGAATCTGTCAATCAAAAATAATGGGTTATTCAGTCAAATTGTAAGTATCTACTTACGACTGGAGAGTACATAAACTTTTTTGCATTCGAGTAAGCAAACTGTTTGCTGGGATGTATTGCCAATTCAAGCAATGACTTAAAAGTTTAATCATCCAAAATTCGAATGTTTTCTTTGCCAAAAATTTTTAAGTTATTATATGTTCAGCATATTCAAGATCAAATTAAGATTTCGCTGTAGCGAGTTACAGAATATGCGAGATGGTATTTTCAATCAATCAATGTGTATATTTATACGAAGTTATTTATTCTGTTTGTAGTCCACCTCATAAGTTTGTTTCCTCGAATCATTAAATGATGAAACCTAAAACACAAAGATGCCTCATGGAGGTGAGTCTAAAAATGAAAAATTCCTGGGGAATGGAGCTATGAAAAGTGCAAATCTTAAGACATACTCACTGGTTGACTCACTTAATCACTGACTGACTGAATTTATCGATATTATTGCAGCTAAGAGCAAAAGTTTCGAACACAAGCAGGCCTAGGTTAGTAACCAAATAGAAAAGTCTTAAAATCTTATAGTTTTAGTATAAGCGATTCCATTGAAACTTTTTATTTTAGCATATTGCACTTATGCAAATATATAATTTTACGTTTCCAAAAGTGGACGTAGCCTCGCCCATAAAGTTTTAATTTTCTGGTTCATGTAATTTCTCTTAGCTTATTTTGATCGAGTTTTTACGCTCGCTTCTTACGCAACGGCTGATGTATCATAGGCACTCGGTCACGCACATTAAAACATATGTACCCTGAAGACTTGCAATGGCACAAAAGCTAATTTTTCAAAGCATGAGGGACTAGGCAGACTGTCAAGTAGGAACCATAGATACCGTGTTTTTGGAAACCCCCATCTTAGACAATAAAAATGTATTTGTGTTCATAAGATCCCCAGGGGGTGGTCAACCAAAGTAATAAACTTAATTATCCTTAAAAAACAATAAGCTAATTTATTGAAAAGTACACGCAAAGAAAAAATATGGTTGATGTAACCATAATCAAACAGCAACATACTATGATTGAATTATATGGTTGCAGTCAAATCATATTATTGTTAATAGAAAAGCAAACTTTAATAATATTATTATCTGAGTTAATTATAATATTATCTACAAAAACAATGAACTTTGTTACACCTAATATTAGTATTGTAAATATGACAACACTATTGTTAGATGTGACTAAAATATAAATCAGACTCACCATACCATGTTCTAATATTATATTAATATTGTTAAATACGACCACAGTATTATCTAATATAATAATAATATTTTGTATTTTAATCATATATTTATTGTAGAATCAGCTGTGAGTTAAATTCGAAATAAAAATAATTTAATACTGTTGAAATAAAATGTTTATATAGAAATGTATATTAAAGCTGGATTCACCCATTGCTTCCGAACAAAATTTTTGTCCGGACAAAATTTTTTTTTATAAGTAGTTTGACTTCTCTCTTCTTGAGAGAGAGAAAATATTTTTTACGAACAACTCTCAGTTTGAATTGGTTTAATTTTATATTTTGTCCGGACCAAAGTGTATCTAACTAGGTGGCAGCGCTACTTCAGCTGATAATTTTTTGCTCTGTGTGTTTTGTAGCTGTGGAATGTCAAAAACTTCATTTTGTTTTGCTTTTAGTACAATTATTTTTGTGCTTTTGACATTCTTTGGCTCTTTACACAGCTATGGTTGCCGTATTTTTGTATAACGAATCCTTACGCAGTCACGTGTATAATTACACCATGGTCCGGACAAAATCGAACTGAGCTGCCAAGTATTTTAATTTTTCAGCCATAGTTGAACTGAGCTGCCACATCATGTTATATGAATAATAAAAGCACAGAATATACTTGTATTAATTACAATAGAAATAAAGCAAAATTGTAAAATAAAACATATACATACATATGGAGTTGTGCGAAAGAATTGCATTGAACAATTAAATAGACACAGCGAATTGTAATTATTTGCCGATGTGCTGCCACTTGTAAAATTAATACGCATCGTTTATATACGTATTTCATTCATCATATGGTAGCTTTGATTTTCCAGACAAAATGTTCGAAATGGATGAATCGTGCTGCAGAAAACTCTCAGTAAAAAAATGTTTGTCTGGACAAAAATTTTGTTCGGAAACAATGGGTGAATCCAGCTTTACACGACATACAGACATGTCTGTATAAAGAGATACACAAATGTTTATATATTTTTATTTGGCTACCTACCCTTTTGTTTATTCCTTATTTATTTATTCATTTATTTAACACCAACCGTGCACTACCGATAGCTTGCAAACGAAATACTGAACTGACAGATGTTTCTGAAAATTTTTTTTTCTTTTACTTAACAAAGTCTGGTTTTGGATAATAATAATACAAATTATGTTGTATTCACAAATTTTTAAGAAAACTATATTGTTAAACTCTAATCATATTACACTTATTTATGGATGTGATAATGTAATTATTAATTGCAAACATTACTCTGTTTATCGTAACGAAATAAATGTTTAAAATAACAATAACAAGTTTTCAATGACCACACATTTGTTTCAGAGAACATAATATTGTTTTCTCAACCATTCTACAACCATATATTTTCTTTGCGTGTAATTTCTACTCTGGGGTCAATATTGCAGAAAATGGAATGCAGCCAAAAGACACAAAAGTTGGTAAATTGATCTGGTCTTAGGCCATCGCCATATACAAATTCGCTTGATATACATACATATGTATGTTTGTAACTTGGGAACCAGTCACGTGCCTAGTTTCGTGTCATTATTCTTCCTTCTGTGGAAAATCCACTAGTTAAATTTTGGCAGCTCCAACCAGTGATGCCAACTTTTTTGGCTTTAAAAGCACATCAGAATTTAAAAAAAGCACTAAAAAGCGTAATTTTGAGATCTAAAAAGCGTAAAAAGCACTAACGTGAAAAACGAGTGCAATTGAACAATGTTTTCTAAGCTATTCTCTATTTGGGCAATATTATCAACATCTTTAATGAAATATATCAGACGAAAAAGGTATGGTTTACATTGAAAAAATAAATACACCAAGTTTTTTATTAAAGCAATTTTTAAAATACACAAATTTCTTAAAAGCACTACTTAGTGCTTCTTGTTAGTTTGGCACTAACGCTCAAAAATTGGCGTTTTGAGTCTTCAAAAAGCACTAAAAATAGTGCCAACAGCACCAAGTTGGCATCGCTGGCTCCAACAATAATTTTTTTCAACTTAACACTGTGATGATATTCACTAATTAATACACTTGGCGATTGTTTACGGTTTCTATGACTTTTTCCTTAAATGTTCTTTTTTTTTATTTTTTCTCTTTTTTATTCACTTGGGTATTTTTTTTTTTTTTTGTCATTTCAGTAGTTTCTCAGTGCTCACTACTTTATTCCATACCGAACTTTGTTATGATTTTTTTGGATTTCCTTTAAGATTTTTTCCGTTCTAATATCAATTTTATTTGAAGCTAATGATGAAACCCATTTATTAATTTTTGTCCCAACTATGTCGAAAGAACATTTTCTTTCTACAATTTATATTGCGAACAATAACAAATTTTCATATTATATTGTTGTTTTCAAAATAAATTGTCGAAAGAACGCGTTCATTCGATGCCGTGGCCCTTGGATATACTTATACTTCTTTTCTATGTTTAGTATTTTAGAATATAAATTTTATGCAGAGTGAAAATATTTTGTATTTCTGCTCTAAAAGTATAAACACCCAAAAAAAAAATAAATACCATACTGAAGATCGCTTATTTTGTTTGTTTTTTCATTAATTTAAAATTGGCTTTAGATGTATGTACATATATACAAAGTTACATATTTTATCATATTTAAGGCCCTATGATTTTTAATTTCTGAATATTCCTTCATGCTGTAACTATACTTCAGGGAAAAAACCTACCTTCCGAAAGTCAAATCTATATATATTCAAATGTTTAGAATGGCCGGTAATATGACTGACACTCAGTCAATAACGTCGTCCTTTTATTAAACGTTTTCAGTAAATCAGGAGTTTTATACACAAAAACATATGTTACAAACGACATAATAAACTCATCTTACATGCTTTCATAATAGAGCACACTTTGCAGTAAATGCAAGGCACTCATACAAATTAATTGCGAATGTCAAGGCTAAAAAATAAACAACATTTTTAAGCACAGCGCAACATTGGAACGTAAGTAATTGAAGAAAAGAGCCAAATAAAATATTTCATAACCATTTTACAAACGGCCTAAAGGTAGGCAACAATATTTTTAGTGTACTCATTTACATATCAATGTTAAATATATTCGAAAACTGTTAAAACTCAATACAAATAAAAATATTTTTTCATAGTGCCCAGAAAGTGAGTGCGGTGGGGTGGGTGCATTTGTTTGTTTAGAAAACGAAAGAAAAATTCGTCTTCCTCTTCGTTATTTCGCACACAAAAATCACAACATTGTGTAAATTTTTCTGTAAATTTGTTTGCAAACAAAATTTGTGATCTCTAATTAAAATTGACCGAGAAAATTTTGAACAAAACAAATAAGTGAAATTATTTCTTTTTTTATTTTGTCAATAGTTTTTTTATACATACATATTTTTTTTTTACATTTACATACTGTGTTGCAGAGTATGTATGTATGTATGCATGTATGTATATCGTTTTTATCATTTCTTGGCAAAATTCAGAATTTTTTCTTTATAAATGCAACCAAACGCGCTTCGATCATGACCGTCTAAAGAACAATTGTGTGGCAAAAGTAAAAAGTCAAAAAAGAAAATTATTTGAACTAATTTCTATGTGAAAACTAAAATAAAATTTAAACTGATTAAGGAAAATCGCCAGAAATTGTGTTAAAAATAATTGACTGTGATATAATTAAAAAAAAAAATTAAATAAATACATACTTAAATTTAAATATCTTAGAAAATTGTGCAATTTACTTGTGAAAGCAAAAATATTACAACATTTTTCGAAAACCTTTTGATCTCATTAGGATACATTTAATTTTAGTACGCAAGCAATATGAATAGAAAATGTTTACACTGGAGCTATTTGAATTACAAGGACATTCCCATGGACTTGTATTTGTACGAGGATCTCGAAGAGGTTTATCTTAAAGAGAACTACATTACAGTCATACCCAAATGGTTTTTGAATTTAACAACTTTGAAGTTTATACATTTGGCTGGTAACAATATCACTGCACTGCCTGATGAGATGTATTTACTGGAAAATCTTGAATTTCTTGATGTTTCGAGCAATCAAATAACTGAGCTGCCAGAATCGATGGGCTACATGACCAAATTGTTGCACTTAAATATCAGCTCAAATCACTTGACACAACTGCCAACTAGTAAGTAATTCGGTATTATTGAAATTTTAATTGCTCAGACAGAGTTAGACAAGGTCGACTCACATTACTAACGAGTTTTTCATAAAATTTTACAAAATTTGTAGTATAAAAAGTTTCTTATTTGCAAATATTATTCTCTATGCTTTCTATTGAAGAGATGAGCGATCTAATGATTTTTAATACAAATTTAATAACATCATTTAGGACAATTTTAAAATATTAACGTTAAAAGAATCTGGTTGTGTTTTAAACTGGTATCACATTGCATATACTTTACATCCCATTTGTCATCTATGTGAATCTAATCTAACTTCGCACATCTGTCGAAGTCACCAATTTGCACGGCTTTTCGACACGCAAAGTTTACTTCTTAAATTATTGAGATTGTAGGAGAGAGGGAAATCTTCTAATCCTTGCTTACAAACATGTTTATGGCCTAATCACATAGAATCCGTCATACGTTCTACGTCTCCTTTTGCAACTGACAGCTGAATTGAAATACTGGTTTTCTTATGAGGTATGTTACATTCAATACAATAATCCAAAAAGTCTTTCTTAAGACAAGAATTTCTTGTTTTTGTTTTAAAAATTTTGCATTCTTAATAATCATTTTTAAAATAATAAAAGCGCACCTTCAAAGTCGAAACAAATACCTAATTTAAATTACGCATTTTTTTCATGAAATTAGTTGCATGAAAAATTTTTATTTGTCAATAGGAGACCTGGAGGAACAACTTATATAAAAAAAGTTGTCAAAAATGTATCAGAGATTCATTCTACGCCCTTTTTTATATAAAATTCTCTTTTATAGCGCTGCAATAAGCAAATAGAAAAAATTGCGTGCAACAAAATTAATGAAATTTCATGAAAAAATGCTTAATATAAATTAGGTAAAAGTATACTTTAAAAATTTAAGACCAGTATTAATTACTACACCAAATACTGGTTTTACATTCTTAACCCTCTCATGCTCAATGTGACCTGTAGGCAACATTTTACTCACATCTTCTACTTCTAGGTCCCATTAGTTTAATTATTTTAATAATAAAATGTGTCGCATTATGTAGTTTTAGGGTCGTATTCAAAAAAACTTAACAAAGCTTTGAAAAGCAATGTTAAGTAAAGTTGTATTCAAAAAAAATTATTATATCAAAATTCTAAAGTAGGCACCTACATAAGTTTGTTAAGGCTACTTTATGTTGATATTCCCAAAATGTGTATTTTGTACCTCAAATATTTTTATTAATATAGCACATATTGATTCATGTTACATCTGAAAATGCAGCTAGAAGTGCTAGCTCGTATCTTAAATTTATTATTTCTGTCATGTGATGGAAAATATCACTAAATTATCCAACTGATTCGAAATACGTAGCAAAATCCATAAAAAAATATTAAAATAAATACAATTATACAAAAATGTTTTAGTGATGTACATTCAAACAAAACGAATCGAAAAAAGCTGGATATTCAAATACTCATTTCGTTCGAATAAAATAAATTGAGATAACTTTTCTATGTTCATCATATTTTTTTACTTTTACTTCATAAAAATGTTTATCTGTTTTGATTCCATGTCAGAAGCTTACATTTTATAAATTAGGTTTCTTAACTTCAAGATAATAAAAATGTATTTAATAAAATAAAAAATTAGTTGAATACTCGAATGAAATTGTATTCGATGTTGTACATCATAAGCTGTGAAATGGTTGTTGAACATTGTGGTGTTACCAGAATTTATTATTAAATCACAAAATAATTAAAGTTGTCTTTTGAATACAATTTCTTAACAAAGCAATGTTAGCCTTAAAGTGCTTCGTAGCTACTATGAACTTTAAAGCTCAAGTAAAACATTTTTTTGAATAAGGCTGTTATATTTTGCGCAAGCTTACAGCCACTTGTTTTATTAAAAGCTGTACAGGTTTTCATTCAGAAGGCGGTCTGCGTAGAATGAAATACTCACTACAGACAAAAAAAATTGTGTATACAAAAAGTGTTGGCGGAGGGAGGAGGAAAATGAATTTCGAAAACGTTTTCGAAAAATTATGAAAGTTGATTAGGTGGAAGATTTAATTAGCAAATATAATGATGGATATGAAAATGAAGTAATTGTACAAGAAGTTATGCAAAAAATTGCTTTACATATTGATTTACCAATTTAAATTGTTAGGAGTTCTTTCGCAACGAGGGCCGATCCCATCGTGTTTTTGTAAACTCTCACTTGCTTTCCCTGGGGTGAAGGGTTGGTTGCTACTAAAGTAGCAATTTGCCGCTTTTTCGACAACTTGGATATTATTGGATATTTTTTTAATTCTTGATACTTTTTATTAAATGAAGAGATATTTTTTTGTAATATCTGTTTTATTAAAACTCCCAGCTTTCATATAAGTTACACTGTTTTAATCAGCCGTGTGAGAGATTCCGTTTGGAATGGTTTTTATTCAGTATTTACCAATCCGTTCGAATTAGTGTCCTGCACAAGACCCCTTATAAGTAATTTTAAGACATGAGGGATTTTCCAAATGCTTTACTACAGCGAACTCTTCTAAAACAAACGTTAATAACACTGTTTACAAGAAATTTGTTTCACTATTGTAGGTATAGGAGTAAAGAAAAAAATACTTCGTGACGGAAGAATTTGTGATTTTTGCTCATTTCTACGCATGGGCGCGTATACAAACGTCATGCATGAATGTGTGTATGATATCGTATTTTTCTGCGCACATGCAAGCGCACACACATGCATTGACATTAATTGTATGCGGTTAAGCACAAACAGCTGTATTCATAAAAATTTTAAAAAGCATTTCAAATGTTATTTAAGTAAAATTCGCTAAAATTGTATTCATAATAGAATTTTAGCTTAAAAAACGTTTTTTAAACCTTGTGTAAATCAGTAAATTTTAAAATTGACTGCACCCATGTTTAAACCAATTTTAAGATGACGTTGTTGTAATTTTGCTTCGTTTTTGTTTACATTTTTAACTTTGCCTGCATGTGTGTATGTATATGCTAGTGTTATTTAGAAGAAAACAATGTAATAAAATATTTTAAAGAAAATATTGCCGATATATCAAATACGTCCCTTTTCACAATGTATGATTAAGAGTTAACGTAAGCTTTAACTGACAGTTTTTCATACAAAACTTGCCGTTAAAGTCCCTGTTAGCTTTTAATTGTACATTGTGAAAAGGGCCGAGACTCCAAACGAATATTTAAGAGAAAAGGAGCGATACAATTTCCATTCCCAGTCATTGTTTTCTCACTTTATGTGTTAACAAAAATAATATAATTGTAGAAAATTAACTGTGATGTATAAACACTCAAAACAAACAAAATAAAGCTCGTTATTCTAGTGCTTTTTAATCTACAATAAAATAAATCATATAATAACAAAAATTAAAAATTTTAAAAACCCCTGACTTTTTTCAGAAAAGATGTTATATCTTCTAAACGGCTGGACCGATTTTCTTCAAACATAGCTAACCCTCTCGAACCCTCTCGATGAAGTCATCTTTCAAACAGAAAAAAATAAATGAAAATCGGTCCAACCGTTTGGCCTGTACGTGGACACGGACAGACAAATAGATACATAGATACACAGACACACAGACACACAGACACACACTACAAGCTTATAACACCCCTTTTTTTAGTCGGGGGTTAAAAAGCACTTTTAACAAATATTTGTTGTTTACTTTTATTATTTTTTTATTAAATACTAGTTGGAACACATCTTTTATTTTATAGAAACAATATTTCTCTGAAAAGAGACAAATAAATAAATATAGACACGAGTACTTTGTGAATTAACAATCGTTGTTTTGCAGGACTAATATGCAAGTGACAAATAAAGAATACAGTGTTGCCACGATATTTAAAAAAAAATCAAGTTAATTGATTTTTAGTTAAAATACTTATTATGAATAGCAATATTTAAAAACCTTATTTTGCCTTAAAATGTTTTTTAACTAATCTGAATTTTAAGCCTCAATCAACTTTTTTTTTATGAATACGGCTGATAATAGCTTACCATCTACATATTACACACACACTTAAACTTACAATATGTAAAATAACAAGCATTAACTCATGAACACTACCCAGCTGTAAAACTCAGAAGACCTACTTACTTCAGGACTTATTAAAGGCCTGCTCAGGAATTTTTTCGATTCCATTACCATTCTTATCAAACTGCTAAAGAATGCCTTATAGAAGGCCTCGGTCTTTCCGCATAAAAGATAAGGTACACATTCCACATTCCCTTCTATAAGAAGGGAATTTTTTGTTATTTTCCCAAAACAAAAGCAAGCGAATTCATGTTTTTGAGTCAGTTAATATTCTTCTTGAAGAAAGCCTTATAGAAAACTTAGGCTCTTTAGTAAAAAAAAGATGGGATACACATTCCACACTCCCTTCTAAAGGGTGTCCCAACAAGAACGCAAGATTTAAATTTGGCGCAATTCGAAGTGTCATTGTTTGACATTTGAATAATTGTTATTGTTTGCTAGTAGAAGGTACGAGGTTAGTAAAAATGGAGCGCTACACGAATGAACAACGCATTCTCATTGTGAAATTGTTTTACCAAAATGGTGAAAGTTTTGCGGCTACAGTTCGCAAATTTGCGTTCAATTTGAGGTCACAATAATGCTCCAAAAGAGTCAACTCTAAAGAGATAAATGGATAAATTTGCCGAAACTGGGTCTGTTAGTGATGTAAAGACAACAACACGCCTTCGACCAGGTCGATCGACCGAAAATGTCGCAGCTGTACGTGATGATGTCGCTCAAACGCAGGTCAAGCGCAAACAGTCAATGGTGTTCGGTATCGTGAAATGATAACCAGTTTTTCCGTGCCTAGAATTGAAGAAATGAATGTGGAGGGCATGTGGTTTCAACAAGACGGCGCCACATGTCATACAGCCAGAGAAAGAATTCAATTGCTACATCAGTCATTTCCCGATCGTGTTGTTTCGCGTTTTGGAGACCAGTATTGGCCGTCTAGATCGTGCGATTTAACACCGTTAGACTTTTTTCTTTGGGTTTTTTTGAAGTCGATGGTTTACACGAATAAGCCGACAACGACTCAAGCCTTAAAAGAGGAAATTTGACGCTGCATTAATAAAATATGGCTGCAAAACGGCCATTGAAAATTTCATTAAAAGATCGCGTGTGTGCCAGCAAAGCCGCGGCGGCCATCTGCCCGATATGTTGTTCCGCACATAACCTCAATCTGTCTACTTTACGATATAATAAAATTTCACAAATTTTTTTTTAATTATCTGTGTTTTATTTAAAATTAAAATCTTGCGTTCTTGTTGGGACACCCTTTATAAGAAGGGATAACAGAAGGAGTAAAGTATTTTGTTTTGCTTTTTATTTTGCCAAAGCAAAAGCAAAAGAATTCAGATACCGTTAAAAAAAGCAAAATTCCATATACAAATACCAAATACAGAACGATTAAGGAAAATAAAACGTAAATCATTTTAGTTGAGTTTTGTACGTTGAACAAGATAGTTGTTTTGTTCGATCAATATTATGGGTTCGTATTTTCAGAAGTTTCCTTTCAATATGTTTGACGCTTTTGATCACAAAATAAACGTCATATCATGTACATAAGTATATGGATGTTCATATTGAATAACTCGGACCTGTTTCTCAAAACTTACATGTGCTGTAATACAAGTAAACCAGTTGGAAAAATAATTTATATTCATATAAAATATATATTTTTGCAACTATTTTACTTGTATTTCAACACTTGTAAGTTTTGAGATACAGGCCCCAGCAGATGAAAACCTTTATTAAACCCATTTCAATATGACCTTTATTTGAAGGCCTTTTAAGAGCCATTAATTTTAGAATATCTGCGAAAGAAGTGAGAACGAAAGGCCTACCTCGCAATGACAACGTGTGTAAGAAAGATATGAAGATGGGATGGGGCGAGCAGGCCTTGTACATCTAAAAGAAGGAGTACAGAGGCCTTTTAGAAGGCATTCACACTCCTTCTTTTTCCCGCTGGGATACTTCTCTTGATTGTTTGTTATATACACGTACACCCATACATCCATCGTGCTTCGCTTATAATGCGACAGCATTTATTATTGGTTTAGTACAATACCCTTGTCGGATTTTTATTTGCTAGCTCAAAATATGGGTGACTTTTTGATAACTTATTTACAACTAGCTTCTGAAATAATTCATAAATGAAACAGATGTGAGTCAGTTGTTTTTTTCACAACTGTATTCTTCCCGATAAGTATTGAACTAACTTTAAGCTAACTCAAAACTGATGCAGAGATAAGTGAGTTGTTTTTGTACAACTAACTTGTTCGATACAGTCAAAGTTCAGAGAGAAGATGTCAGCATAAAATTCATGTTTATAATAACTCTGTGCCGTTTATATTTTATGTGGCGCGATGGCAAAGTGTTAAGTATGATGGTTAACAAACAAAGTGATCACGTTTCGATACACGTTCTCGTTTCTTAAAAAAATAATTTAAAATTGTTTAAACTTTAAGCTGACTAAAAAATGTTAATAAATAATAATCTAAATCATAATTAACTAAAAATAACACTTTCTTTTTATTTTATTTTATTTGGAACAAGCTAACTCATAATGAGCTCGTCCTGCGGCCACTCAATGTTAAATCTGATCACTTTTAACATGCAGAATGAGTGCTGATTTTAACCACCTCTGACTAATTTTTGGTTGATAATTAACTAGCTCTGAGTTAACTCAAATTCCCATAGGGACATGCGACGAGAATACATTTAAAAAACAAGATGTTTTTACATTTAAAGACTGTTTACGCAGGCCTCTAGATCGAATTGCATTTTGGTGTTTCATATTCCGATCGTTTGTTAAATTGTTAAATCATTTTTGTGTTACAAGCAGCGTTGCCATGATATTTTTTGAAAAACTGAAAATTTAAAAGAAAAAACTGATTTTCAGGTGAAAAAAAATGCCCATAAATATTTCTTTGGTATTTTTTATATATTTTTTGGCGAATGGCGGGTTAATCCCACGTTCATACCTGATATATTTCTATCGAGATTTGATAATGTAAGCTGGTTTTCCTTATTTGTTGTTTATTATTATTGCTCAAATCGCAATCTAATTTTTATTTTTTTTTTTTTTTGTAAAATATTGTTTATTATCCATGTTACTTTCTTTTTTTATAGATAGTTTAAACTCCTTACACAGAAAAAATTATTCCCAAAAAATTTTCAAATAAACGTGTGTTTTGAAATAAAATTTAGTTTCAGTAAATACTTTTTAATGTTCCAATAAATTATTTTTTCCAATTTTATTTTATGTAAAAACAAAACTGTATAGAATGAAAATTATCTATATAAAGTAAAATTTGTAACAAAATTTTTTAGATTTATTTTTTTTATATTTAAATTTGTTATTTTCAGTTAAATATATTTTTATATACTGTAAAAAAATTTGTCTGATTTTTTTAATTTTTTCTACAAATTATTTTATAGATATAAAAAACATTTTATTTAGTAAATAAAAAAATACATATTTTATTTTTCATTTTGCTTTTTAAATATTTTTATTGCTGTTTGCGGCTTTCAAACTTATTATGTTTGTATATTCTGATTCTCAATATGTTATTAAACATGATATAAATATATAAGGTAGTTCCATTCTCTCCTTGTTTTAAAAAATAAGGATTTTTGAAGTTTGTTTTTTGAGAGAAATTAAGAAAAATTTTCCCATAGAGTAAAAAATGGAAGTCTTCCCCTAGAAATTTTTTTCAAAAATGTGTAATTATCTTAACAAAACTTTGGGAATAAATAAAGTTATATACATATCTACATATCTGTGAAGTTTAAAAAGTGATTATGTAAAAACTTATCTCATATTTTTAAGTTTTCTGCTTAATACAAATCTTTTAACTATATTTTCATCTAAATTTGGCGCTGAGAAACCAAATTGATTGATGATTTGGATTATTTGACAACGAATTTTCATTAAGTTTAACAAATAGTAATTGATATTGCATTCTGTTTAATTTACATCATATGTTTCTTGTTGATTGTAACATCCCTTTCTAAAAAAAATTGGTGTAATAATCGGTCAGATCATTTAGCAAGTCTATTTCACAGATCTTATAGGCTCTTAGCCACTGTTGGCGAACACCAGGAAATGCAGGGAATTTAAAATATGCTGCTCTCTTATTTTTTTTGCTTATGCCCTAATTTAGTAAGAAGATTTAGGAAATTTTTTTGTTTGAAAATAATTTTCTTGTTTTTGAATTGTCTAAATTATTTTCTTCAAAATGGTTGTTGTCCTTGAAAATGAAAAGTTAATATATTATTACCATGTTTTTAAAACATAAAAATAAAATAAAATTATTATACAAAAGTGTAAAAAATAAAGGAAAAAATATGTGTTGGATATAATGTTTGGAACAAAATCATGAAGCAAATACACGAACCTTCTAGCATAGACAATAACTAATAATTGTTTTAAAGATTCTGCTTCTTTTTTTCGTCCATAGACAAGACGATACAATCGTCGAACAGAATTTGGGCATTAATTGTTTAATTTATACATTCTGTATTTTATAAAAACAATTTTGAAATAATTTTTGAAACAGAGGGGGAAATATTAAATTAATACGGTAGCACGATTTTACCGGAAACTTCACAATACTTATACTTGTCAGATGGTGAATGTCAAGAAAAATTGAGAGAATGGAAGTACCTTCTATATTTATATCATGGTCTAGATTTTTCATTCAAATAAATTTGTTCTCTTACTTTTATATAAAATTTCTCATTTTTTTTTTTAAACATTTCAGTCCGCATTCATACAAAATATTTACTGATTCAATGAATTTGGTTACTGAAAACGAAAATTAGTTTTTTCTGTGTACATTAATGAAATTTAGTTAATTAATAATGTAATATTACAGAGAAAGAAAATTTAAATAAGACATAGAATTGTGTATGAATGTTATATTTTTTAGTATATGAATACAGAAGTAGCGCATGTTTACTTAACACAAACAAAATGCATCATAATACTTAAAGAAATTAGATGAAACATTAAAAATTAGTATATGAATTTAGTTATTTTTGAAATTTGTTTGATTCTACCTGAAAATTAATTTAACGTCACACAGTTCGTGATTTCTTGTTTTGTCGAACTTGAACTATTTTTCCTATATGTAATTTGCCATTTAACATGATAAAAATATATCACGTAGAGACGTAGGATAACGTAAAGTTAGCAGACTATATATGTATTTAATAATTTTGATTAAAAAAATCTGAAGAATCTAAATATGAAAATAGACTCCACTCCGGGCGCACTAATGTGTTGGATACCAAGGTCTTGCAGACCTCATCACCACCATTTAACAAAATATAGCTCTACATATTTAATTTTTTTTAATAATTGAAAAGGAAGTGTTTGAGTTACACTACGGGATATTTCTCATTAAATTACTAATATTACACAAGGAAATTATTTTTTTTTCTGGATTAGCCTTAAGACGCAAAGAGAGCAAAACTCAATAAATAAGGTTATTAAAGTTTTTGCTTCTGTTTTTAACCCCCGACTAAAAGACTATAAGTTTGTATTGTGTGTCTGTGTATCTCTGTGTCTGACTTGATCGAGAAGGATCTTAGTTATGTTTTAATAAAAATGGGTCCAGCATCTTAGAAGAAAGATATCACATCTTTTCTGGGTTTTGAAAATTTTACATTTTTGTTATTAAGACGTTATTTTGTTTGAAATGCATAATCATTTATTTATTTAATACAATTTCTTAGCCAAAAGAAGGTGTTGTTTTTTTTTTGCGTTACTACAACTTTACTAAGAGAGTTCAGTAGCTCGTTTCTGTATTTCTCGCATCGTAAAATTTCTCACATGGAATGTGAAACACAAAATTCCATCGTTTCTCGATATGTGAGAAAAAAGTGTTTCTGTATTTGAATGCGAGAACAGACAGCACTGATTTTGTTTTGACTGGAATATTTCCAGTCATCGAGTGTCAAATGAAAACAAAATGTCACAAAAGTATTATTTTAATAACAAAAAAATGAAATATATACAAGAAAAAGAAAATAAAATAATGAACATGTATATAAAGTAAATGTAAAATGCTTGAAATAAGTTTTTTCTATCAACTATTTCTACATATGAAAATTACCCAAAAAAAATTCTAAATAAACATAATCATATCGACTCGTTAATTATAATTTTAGTTCAACAATTCGTTTCATATCTTTTCAAATAATTTATTTTTCATATTTTCACACACAAATTAAAAAACTCATATATTTTTGTCCAAATTTGATTGTTCTCGCACCAATTTAAAATGCGAGTTGTTTTGACAGTTCTTGCGAGAAACTTTTCACAAAATATTGTTACAGAAACACTTTTTCTCACATCCTTCCAATAATTGATGGAAATTTACTTAACTGACAGAAAGTTCTCGCAAAGTAAATATACAGAAACACTTATGTGAGAAAAGCCATTTTGTGTTTCAATTTACACTGTTTTTGGTACGATTCCCTCGTTTCATGCGGGAAATTTTATGATGCGAGAAATACAGAAACGAGCTACAGGTAAAAATTGTATGTCCTTAAATTCTACACTTAAATTTGGTGTATATTTCGTAGCACATTCTGTATTTTGTTTTTAAGTATGAACTCAAGTTGTAAGCAATAAGACCAAATTCCATATAGAAAAACAAAACTTTCGTAGAATTTAAAGTGTGTGAATTCCCTCTTGCTGCAGCAAGAGGAAAAAAGTACCAGTTAACTTTGGCACTGTTATATTAAGCAAACTGGATAAAAATTTCAGAAACCGGAATTAAAATAACGAAATTAAGATTAAAAACTATAATTGAAAAAACTGCGCAATTTACAGAAAAATTGCACAAGTGCTCAATGCTTAGAAAAACTGCTAAGTACAGGGAAAATTGCATACTTGGCAACGCTGGTATGACAATATAATTTTTGTAGTAAAGAATAATGCGGCATATGTTTAGGCGTCTTAATTTTATTTGTGGGCATATTTTAATTCTGCCTTGTATTTTTTATTTGTGTGCAGCGAATGTGAACGTAACGGAATCTGTGACGAGGACTGCCAGAAAATTTTGATGAAAAATCGGAAATCGGCATAAATAACACAGAAGAACTTTGAGTTTTTTATTAATGAGAAAAAGAGCAATCATCTGTAATTAGCGTTGTCAACTTTTAAATTTCAAAAAGCACCGAAACCAAGAAAAAAGCGCGTAATTTAAGTAAAAAAGCACTAAATTTAAAATTTTATTATATTATTTAAAAAAAATTTACACATCGTTTGGTTATTGATTTGCTGCAGACATAATGTATTTTGAATGTACTGTGCCGCAAACCAATAACCAACCGACAACATGCACATAAATTGTACAAATTTGAGGCATCCGAAAAACATTTTATTTTTATAAGACGAAGCATTTTCAAATTATTATAAACAATTTTTAATTTTTTCCGTCAATCAACAAACGAATCTCTCGAGTTTAGTCAAATTGGCAGTAATCCACAAGTCTTTCTGAGGTTAAGAGCCGATTACTCGTACATTTTGAGCTCGATGGGCTTAGCAGTTGAAAATATTTTAAAATCAAGGCTTACAAAATTTGGTTTTTATTAAATTATGTGGAAATATTCTCTCGGCTGATATGTGAAATGTATATGTATATGTAATATGTAAATTTTTATCGAATTAAAAATGGTGACTTCTGCGTTTCAATATGGAAGTAACAGAAGTTTGATGGGAATGCAAGTTTTGATAATGATTCAAACGAGTTCATATCAACTGAATCTCTCAATAGTGGACTCAATATTTTTCCCATTGCATTAAGTGAATCGATCATTCTCCACCCATTATCTATACTAGACAAAATTTCGCTATTAGACTATATTTGAGTAAATACTTGAATTATGTCTTCTTTGTTGTATGGTAAAACACTGTTTACATTAATTATGCTTAAAATGTTAAGGTTTGATGGTAATATGACACGTATTTATTAAACCAAGTCTTTTAAAATTTTAGTAGATTTTAACTTCAGAGCTTATGTTTTTGAATGAAAGACTTCCTCGAAAGAAAAAATAGGTAAGGAAATTTTCCTTTGAGTTTTTGGCTTAGTGGGACCGCCTCGAAACAAAAAGCACCGAAAATTAATTTAAAAAAGCACTGAGCACTAACTTCAAAATTTGTCGCGTCGAACATTTCAAAAAGCACTAAAAACGGTGCAAAAAGCACCGAGTTGACAACACTGTCTGTAATTTTATGTATTTTATTAAATAATAATACACAGCTCTATTATAAACATAAAATATATTGTGTTTATAAACATGAAAACAAAACGTTTTTACAAGCTAAAGTACATATTTCATATACGGTTATGAATAAATTTTAAGAATTTAAATTTCTTTCTAAATCGTATTTAATTAGAGCGTCGAAACAATTGAATTTATTAAGTTTCAAATAATATTTAGAATAGAGAATTCTTTATAAATTTAAATTTTCTAAGGAATGTCGAAATATAATTTTATTTAAATTGTCGGCACTAAAAATAAATTCGGCCGTAAAATTGATTCATAAATTCTGTTAAAAATGGAAAAAGTTTTGTTGAATCTTGTCGCTTTATTTCAGAAATTCTTTGTCAAAAATTACATATGTGACAGCGCATAGAGAAAGGGAGTTAAGGGTAAAAAAAAATCTATTTTCACTTTTTTTTTTTTTGATGTGGACAACATCTGAGCATCGAATGAGACCGATCCCATGCCCCAAAAGTGTTCCCTCAAAGAGATATGCGCGTTTTATTCAGTGATGGTACACCAAAGATACACGTACTTAAATCTTTAAAATGGCTCTCCTGAACAAAACAGGTTTTTACCCTTAGGTCCCTTTCTACTTTGCGCCCATATAAATCATGGTTTCTTATGTATTTAAAAATGGAGTTAACGTGTTTAAGTTGGATTGATAGAAATCGGCAGAAAAATTGGCACTTTTGGCAGCCCTGTCTGTGACACAGTTCAATAAAGGCCTTATTTATAAAATTTATTAAAGCTTTATAAAGGCTAAAATATAAAAATTTTATGAAAATCTGTTTTATAACATATTTATAAAGACTAACTATCACTTCCACTATGTCGAAAGAAAACCCATGCGAAAGAAAATTAGTCACTCGAACTTTAATAAATTTTCATTCCACTATGTCGTCAACTTTCTTTCGCTTATGATGACGTACTAGTGTCCTGCACAAGACTATTTATAAGACCTTTCAAGACATGAGAGATTTTTTCAAATGCTTTACTACAGCGAAATATTCTAAAAGAATCGCTAAGCAACACTATTGGCAAGCAATTTTTTTCGGTGGTTTGTCTTGCCAACAGTGTTGTTTAGCGATTCTTTTAGAATTTTTCGCTGTAGTAAAGCATTGGAAAAAATCTCTCATGTCTTGAAAAGTCTTATAAATAGTCTTGTGCAGGACACTATTACGTACGTATGTCAATTTTTTATTTTACGTGTTTGTAAATCAAACTATTGCCAATTTTTAAATTTCAAGTAATTCGAGAAATTTTTGTAAATTTACTAACATTTACATGAAAATATATACAACCATATTGAACAATGAAAAAGAATTCAAGAGAGGAGTCGTACAGCAACAGCATGTTATTATTGGTTTTCTTTGCAACTAAATTCGTTATGTTAGAAATGTGCGAGTACTTTGTACAATCAATATAAAACAATAATCAAAACAAAAATGTTCAATGACATTTTGATGAATATTTTATGACTTTTGTCTACAAATAAGAAATAAGTTCAAGTAATTTGAATAAAAAAAATGAAGTGATAACATAATAATTTCATAAATTTTATCTGATTGTTTGCAAATAAATGTTGCTAGTCGAAAGCAAACCAGCACGTGTTTGATTTTGACATGGAGTTCGCTTTATTGACAATTCATTCGAATTAATGGTATCAAAGAAATGAAAATTATGGCTTATTTCCCACCTGCGAAAGAAAACGTTCCACTTACAATTTATATTGAAAACAAGAATAAAATACGAAAATTTGTTTTTGTTTTTAATATAAATTGTAAGTCGAACGTTTTCTTTCGCAAGTGTGAAATAGGCCATTAGTTTTCTTTCGCTTAGAATTGCGCATGAAGACCTTCTTTTGAAATAGTGGAAGAGGCAGTAAATTTTTTCCTTCTCCTGTAAAATATCGAAAACTAAAGATGCGCCTTGTTTTATTGTTGTTTTCAATAAAAGTTTCAGCTGACATCGTGGATCCCGATTATTAAAAATAAAAAAATTTTATGTATGAAGATTTCGTAATTTAATGAAATAAATTTTTTTTTTCTAGCCATAACCTATATGAAAAATCTTGAATCGTTGAACGTCTCCAAAAACCGTCTGAAACGCTTGCCCATACAAATATCCGAATGTTCTAGATTAAATGAACTGAATCTGAGCGATAATATAGATATATGGCATATACCGGAAAGAATATCATACATGCAATCACTTCAAATGCTATCAGCTGATCGTGAGTTATTAAACGAAAGTAAAGTAATAGTTTCAATTAAATAAATATTTAATTCTTCTCTGCAGGTTGTTCCCTAATTTATTTGCCGGTGGCTCTGGCAAAGTTCATAGACTACTTGAGAATTTTCAACAATGCAGCCATCACTCATATACCCATCATCTATGAGAAATTCTACCAGAGTTACTATGAAACACCTACAAAAGCGGCAACCATGTATGATAACGCTCCAAAGCAAGCAAGTACAGTGATTATGATAGTAAACGTTTTAGAACAGTTTATTTATTTTTTTTAATTGGTAAACTATAACTCAAAGAAGCTGCAATAGATTTACTTATTATCATCCAGTTCGACATACGTGCAAAAATTATTCTCTAAATAATTTTCGAAATAATTATGTGCGGTTACGGAAATATGCCGAATTGAGATAATTAATTTATAAAATAGTATAAACTTTAGGCTCATTAACTCTATAAAAACTACAAAAATCTGTATTTAAAATTTGATTCGACTAAAGTTCGTAGTGCTATTAAGGAACAAATAACACCAAAGTTAATTTTAAATACTCTGACAAACACTAGAAGAACGGATAAACTAGTTGTTTTCGAAGGTCGCCACACCTTCATCATCAGCGTTCTTTGTGTTTGGCCCACTGTGTGTGGTATCAGTTGATGTAGATTTCTGCCTTATCTATAAGAAAAACTGACATGAAGTTAGTTAAGATCATGTTAGATTTTGCCACTTATGCTAAGTTCATGCTAGTTTTCTCTTACACATAAGGCTAACACCTTGCAGTGCAAGTGGAATATGTGAATTGTTTTGATTTATCGTATTACAATTTGTTTAAATTTGTTTAATTTTTTTTTTTTTTGGAATGAAAGCTCAATTTGACTAATTTACAACAGTCTTGCCATTGTCGTTTGTTCTTTTTTTTTGGTTTGTTTAGTTACCAAATTGAAGCATTTATTTCGGTTTTGCATAGTTCAATACATAAAATGCAAGCTCCTTGTCGTGTGGAGTTTCTCGATGTATACATCGACACTAACCCCATTTGGAATAACTGTGGATCAAAAATAGTTAAAAAAATATAAAAAAATTACATTATTCAATATTTCAGCAATTTTGAGGCACTAGATGAAATTTTTTAGTTATTTTGTTTTACACTTTTGTTTCTGTCCCCATGTGAAAACTTAAATATATAAATTTTTCAAAACTTGATTAAGTATTTTACAAATTGTTTTATACTATGATAACATTTATGTGTTTAACGTCTCGTTCATGTTTAAGACCTTCCACACGACAATATTTTGATGTTTTACCCCATATTAATTTATTTTGTTAAATATATCAAATGAGATGTTTAATATTCAAACACTTCGTTAAACACGTAAATGGAGTATGTTCAGTGAGTTTTTGATAATACTGGCAACTTTGTGTTGTTATTAAATAGACGCAGGTAAAAAAATTACTTGGTACACAAGTAATTATTTCAAAAATATTAAATTATTTGCATTAATATTTGTTGTTTACAAATAATAAACAAACAAACGAAAACGAAAACGGCTGGCTGTTCCGTTCAACTATGTGTTGTCAGAATATTTACAACTAACTTTGGTGTTATTTGTTCATTAATAATTATCACATGTAATTTGGCTTAAAAAGCGCTACGAATTTTAGCCTGTTAAAATCATAAATATAGAAAGAAATGGAGTTCGAATAATACTTAAAATTAACTAAAACTAATAGCCATGGGCCTGTGGCAAAAATTAAAAATAAAAAATATACTTAATAGTAACAAACCAAAAAAGTTTGTCTTATGTACAACAAAAAATAAGCAAATTAACTAACATGTGTATAATTAGTAAAAGAACAAAACGACAATGGTAAGACTGTTGTAAATATAGAGATGGTAAAATTGAGCTTACAATACAAAAAAGCTTTCAGCAAAATTGAAATACGATGAACCAAGACAATTCACATATTCCATTTGCAATAATGCTAAGTATATAAAGCAGAAATCTACATCAACTGACACCACACACAGTGGACCAAACACAAAAGAACGCTGATGATGAAGGTTTAGTGGCCTTCGACAACGGCTGGCTGTTCCGTTCAACTATGTGTTGTCAGAATATTTACAACTAACTTTGGTGTTATTTGTTCATTAATAATTATCACATGTAATTTGGCTTAAAAAGCGCTACGAATTTTAGCCTGTTAAAATCATAAATATAGAAAGAAATGGAGTTCGAATAATACTTAAAATTAACTAAAACTAATAGCCATGGGCCTGTGGCAAAAATTAAAAATAAAAAATATACTTAATAGTAACAAACCAAAAAAGTTTGTCTTATGTACAACAAAAAATAAGCAAATTAACTAACATGTGTATAATTAGTAAAAGAACAAAACGACAATGGTAAGACTGTTGTAAATATAGAGATGGTAAAATTGAGCTTACAATACAAAAAAGCTTTCAGCAAAATTGAAATACGATGAACCAAGACAATTCACATATTCCATTTGCAATAATGCTAAGTATATAAAGCAGAAATCTACATCAACTGACACCACACACAGTGGACCAAACACAAAAGAACGCTGATGATGAAGGTTTAGTGGCCTTCGACAACGGCTGGCTGTTCCGTTCAACTATGTGTTGTCAGAATATTTACAACTAACTTTGGTGTTATTTGTTCATTAATAATCAGGGACAGGGGTTTCATGCAAATGCATGTTTTTTCCCTTAACTCTGATAATGGCAAGAACGAAATATCTTTACGAAACAATGAATTTGCGCTAAAATGGCATCGATTTGTTAGTGCATTTTTTTTTTTGCATATTTTGATAAAAATGAATATTTTTGCATAATTTATTCATTAATGCATATTTTTGTCTCATATTTTAATATAAATGCTGATTTTGTGTAAAAAATTCAAATTTCCAAAAACGTTGCAAAACTGTTTTGGCAACTTTATTCGCTTGCATTGGGTGCATTCATAAGACGTAGCTGTTGCGCAACCGTTGAGTATTTGTCTTATAAATGCATAGTTGAGTAATTCCGCTCCACTCAACAGTTGAGTAGCTTTCCATCATAAAATTTTTTCGCTACCTGTAGTCAACATGTTGTGCTCAGCATAAACAGCTGATCGAATAGAGCTTTGTCATTTATATGCTTTGTTAGGTGGCAGTAGCAAATATTTGTTAAATTTTATATTACAAATGCAATGAAGTAACGAAATAAGGATATAAAATTAAATTATATCCATCAAGCCGTTTCTAAGACGTAACTGTTGGGGCCAACAGTTGCTAACAGTTTCACAACTGTTGAGCTCAACAGCTACGTCTTATGAATGCGCCCATTGTTGTAGAATTGTGGAACGATTGTACAAGCACACAGACCTACCAAATTTAATGAAAATTGTAATTTTGATAATTTCAAATTGTCTGCTATTATAGCCGAAAGTAGTGAAACAATTATGTTGAAACTTGATATTGTTTTTCTAAATTATAACGGATTCAAAAACCAAATCTAACAGCTAGCATTCAATTGATTGTAATGGTTAAGTCAAATAAATGTACAACACTGTATAAAAATAAATCATTTAAATTTGAGCCGATTACATCCCCAGTCGTTACAATGCCTTTTTCAATGCACAAAAGTTTTCTAAGAACAAATTGATAGGACTTCACATTCAATAATATGTATGTATAAATAAAAAAAAGTTTTAATGAAAATAAATAAATAACAACACTTTTCTTTTTTTATTTACGTATCGCTCCTTTACTGTAATAAAACATGCATATCTCGAAAATGCGAGTTTGGAGTTAATAATGCAGAAAAACTCCATTTATAATCTTGTGTAAAGATTTAATATAAAAGGCTTGTACACGCACCTCTTGAGAAAATAAAATATTTTTATGTGTTTATTTAGTGATATGTAGATTGAAAACTTTACTTTTGAATAATTTTTTTAAAGATATGTGCATATTTTTAATTGTTTTTAGTGCATATTTTGCATTAGTGATGTCATATTTTAGGCGCCTAAAATACCTTTTTTAAATGCATGAAGTCCTTGTCCCTGTTAATAATTATCACATGTAATTTGGCTTAAAAAGCGCTACGAATTTTAGCCTGTTAAAATCATAAATATAGAAAACCATAATTGTTCGGAATTTTTTACAAACTCAATAATTTAGTGACAAAACGTCAACTTTAAATATCTCAAATGTAATTTGAACGATTATGTTTAGTATTTTAAAACAGAAATAACAAAAGTATACTTATCTGAAAGGCATGAATTGACACGATTAACTGATCGGTTAATTAAAAATTGCCTTTTTTCGATTAACAGTTAAATCGGTTAATTTCAGCCGATTAACCGAAGTAACAAATTTTTAAATATTTTGTACTATATAACGTACTTTTTGAGTAATTAATTATTTGTTTTGTCTGTTATACAAAAGGTAAAAATAAAAAAACAATTAAAAGCTAAAAATTATTTTCAATACAAAGAAAGAAGTATATTCAGTGATTCTAACTTAAGTAAAACTTCAAAATCTTTCGACGTGGCTATAAAATGATTTAGTAATGATTCTGTTACTCTAATTGAATGTTTGAATTCAGTTATTTTATATCTACTTTTTGAAATACTATCATCTAGCAACAATGTTTAAGGTAAAAAAAAACGAAAACTAAGAAATTCAGAAATAAACTTTTCTGCAGAATGTTCGTCGCTGAATCAAATAGCGACAGGCCAACAGAAAAAAATATCGATAGTAATACAGGAAATTTTCCAACAAAATTAACTGAAACAACTAGAAATGTTAAGAATTTGGAAAAAAGAATATAAAACAGGACTATATTCGCAAAATGAAGGATTTTACATGTTTAGAGAAATCCAGGAAAATGACTGAAAAACTAGATATTCTGTATTATGGATTGCTTTCGATTTACTATGATTTCGTCTACGATAAGTGAAAGGATTTTTCCAAGTCAAGTATTATCAAAGCTAATTCGCTTAAATCCATAACACTTAAACCAAATTTTTTTTCTTAAAAATTGTGTTAGAAGATCTTTTAAACTATTGAAGTACTAATATACATATACATACATATATGATTTTTTGGTTGATTTAGTTTAAGAACTCTTTTGTGTATTTTTTGTTTTACTAATAAACTCAAAGTAATAAATAATGTGTGCACTTTTACTTATTCAAATTACTTGATTTATGAAAAGACTTTGTTAATCGGTTAAACGGTTAATATCGAAATTAACCTATTATTAACCGTTTAAGCCAAAACTTCGATTAATTAATCGAGCGATTAACCGATTAAAGCAAAATACCGATTAAATGAATACCCTAATTGATATTAACAGCCTGCCTAGGATGTCGAAAGAAAATTTACCCCCTGTTTTTCTAACTGCGAACAATAGATTCGATCGAATATTAATATTGGAAACAAAAAAAATTTCAGTGTTTAATTTTTGCTTTTAATATAAATGTTCGATCGAATCTATCGTTCGCATTTAGAGATACAGGCCCTTAGAGAAAAGATAAGCAGTCGCTCACTTTCATTCGAATAAGCACCTCAATAACTTTCGGTCGTTCTCCTGATTTTACGTTTATAACGTACAGTGGGGTATCTTGAAACAAAAAATTAAATATTTCTGCAGTTTCTAAACCAGCCGTCTGCTTGTTATGAAGTAAAGAAAGTCTCACCGAGCTTCAGTCACAAAGCCCCAAATTGGGCAAAACCTCGTGTTAATGAAAAATTCAAACCGATGCCAAGCTGATGTTTTTGATATGATAAAAAATATTTTTTGCAAGTGGATTTTTCTTTATCCAAGAGCTAAAAAAATTACATACCATTAGAATTTTTTTTCATTTTCGCTTACAGTTAAAGAAATATTCGAGAAGAAATCTAAAATTTATCTTTTTTACCAACCTTGGTCCACTGTTCTGCTAATGGAGAAGTCACAAAGATACTTATTATGCGTTAAAAAAATTAAGATTAAGAAAAAAACTTGGTATCAAAAACTCAATTTAAATTAAATTTTTGAAAAAAAGTCCATATATTGCTGTTTTTATTTTCAGAAAAAAGTGGGTTAATTTTTTCGCTTTTATTAAAAAATACTGCAAAAAAAAACAACCCAATCGGAAAAACGTCAAAATGAAAACAAATCGCCAAATTGAAAAAATCTGCAAAATGGAAAAAACGGCAAAAACCGAAAAAATCGTTAAAACGAGAAAAAAAAAGCGCCGAAACTAAAAAAATCGCCAAAACTAAAAAACGTCATATTAAAAAAAAATTCTCAAGACCGAAAAAATCCCAAAAACGAAAAAATCCCAAGTCTGATTTTTGATTTTCGGTCTGCGGGCGGAGGGGCGTGGCAAAATCCAATTTTCATATTGCACCTCCAATGCCATATATATATATATATATATATATATATATATATATATATATATATATATATTTATTATTTTCTTTGTTGTCATGTTTTTCAAAACGAGATATCAATCTCTTAAATCGGTTATGTAGTTCCGAAGATATTTACAAAAAACCTACATATGTTAATAATGAACCAATATCAAAATTTTAAAACTTTCGAAATGTTGCATTAAAAAATCCGAGTTTTCGGTTTATTTACAAAATATTTACATCATTCGATAACACGATGGGGGTAGCGAAGCACACCGGGTATAGCTAGTATATTATACAGAGTGGGCCAAAAGAAACCAAGGGGTGTAAAAGTTTAATAACTTTTTGGTTTATTAATTTTTTTTATGTTTTCTTTCACACTTGGAGAATTTATAATGGAGAGGTTCACAACTGAACAGAGAACCAGAACAATAGAATTTTATTATTTGATTTGAAAATTGAAAATTTGATTATGAGTGATGAAGCTCATTTTCATTTGAATGGCTTTGTTAATAAGCAGAACTGTAGGTTCTGGGGTTCTCAAAATCCAAGAGCCATTCATCAACGCCAATTGCACCCCATCAGGTGTACAGTATGGTGTGGGATCACATCTGAAAATGTCATTGGGCCCTACTTCTTCGAGAATGAAGATGGATGTGCTGTAACCGTAAATGGAGAGCGGTATCGGTTTATGATAGAAAATTTTTTACGTCCTGCTCTTGAAAACAGACCTGGTATGTGGTTTCAGCAGGACGGAGCGGAGCCACTGCCCATACTGCCCGAGACACAATGGCACTTTTAAGTCAAATTTTTGGAGAGCGAATAATTTCTCGAAATTCGGAAATTATTTGGCCAGCGCGATCGCCAGATTTGACAGCACCCGACTATTTTCTTTGGGGTTTTTTGAAGGAGCGAGTGTATGTGAACAAGCCAGAGACAATCCTTGAACTCAAGGCAAACATTGTTGCAGAAATTCGAACGCTACAGCCACAAGTTTTGAAAGATGTTATGGAAAATGCTCTAAAAAGAGCCTATCAGTGCGAAGCTGAAAACGGTGGTCATTTAAGAGACATCATTTTTCATACTTAGTGTAAAAAAATTTCCATTTTGTATATTATATAATCTGAAAGAAAAAAATAAAAAAAAGTTAATAAACAAAACAGTTATTAAACTTTTACACCCCTTGGTTTCTTTTGGCCCACCCTGTATAAGCTAAAGTTCGTATAGTATTACATATCTAGTATCATATTTTAAACTCTCGAAGAATCAAAATTTTATTTATGGTCTGTTTCACAATAACGAAAGAAAACTGAAACGAAACTTTTAACTGAAAATTTATATTGAAAACAACAATAAAATATGAAAATTTATTTTTGTTTTCAATATAAATTGTAAGTCGAAAGTTTCGCTTCGTTATTGTGAAACAGGCCATTAATTTTTAAATTCCAAGTTGAAAATTTTTCAACTCAGACGAAAGTTCTGCATAGAACTTGTCTTGGCACAGTTTGGAGTTTTAATTTTTAACTAAGAAATTAAAGTTTTTAAAAACCGGCAGGTATTTGGAACCGATATCTCGAAAATATTTAACCAAAGTTTTGAAAAGCTTATAAACTTAAATGTTTATATGAGTATAACTCACTAATTGAAAAAGATAAGATAATACAAATAAATCAGGGTGCAAATCGTTACATACGTGATCGTATCGGCAATCGTACGAAAACAAATTAAGTAATACGTCAGTCGTATAAACTGAATGGGAATTCAATACGTTCACGTATGTCATAATCCGAAAATGGTGTTTTTACGTGACGAGTTGTACGTTCACGGATGTGACGATTTGCCCCCCCCCCCAGGTTTATTATGAATAGCAACCATCAACTAGTTGAAAAGTGAAAAAATTTGTCAAGTATGGTTGAAATAGGTATTACAAAAACCAGTTGATAAAGTTGTGAATAATTAAGTAGGTATTCGATATTGTGAATATGCATTTGAAGGGAAACAGCTACAAATTTTTTTTTTTTTAATGCATGTATTTATTTATTGTATCTTCAAATATGAACTAACAATAAGTATTCAAATCTTAAATCTAGAATATAATTATTAGGCCCGACCACTGTCGGACATAAACTTAATGATAGTTATAAATAATACATAAGTAGTGATAATCAAAAAGGAAAAAAAAAATATTTTCAAGTAGTCCCATCTGGAGAGAGTATAAGAGCCCTTGTGTCCGTCCCTCTTTTTTAGGCGGATGTGTTCAGTAAAGTTCAAAATATTACGAACAAGCGGATTAGGATGTGATTCGAGTTTTGTTAAATATTTGCCTGCGTATTTTGCAATTTCTTCAATCACTAGTGGCATATTCAAATCACGATGCATATTTGAATTTGCGATGTACCATGGAGACGAAGTTATCATACGTAAAATTTTGTTTTGCCTTCGTTGGATTCTCTCGACATTGGAAGCTGAAGCAGTGCCCCATAGTTGAATTCCGTAGCACCATATAGGTTTCAAAAGTGACTTGTATATCAAAAGTTTGCAATCTGGACTGAGAGTTGAATTTCTACCAATCAGCCAATGTACCTGAGCTAATTTCAGTTGAGCTAATTTTCGTTTCATTTGTGTTAGTTTAGAATCAATGTGTTGTTTCCATGTAAGCCATCGATCAAGGTGTATACCAAGGTATTTTACATGTGAATGTTGAGGAACAATTTGATTATTGATTCTAATGGGGAAACAAGTATATTTTCGTAGAGTAAATGTTACCTGCGCACACTTCTGCTCATTTACTTTAATTCTCCATAACTTTAACCATAGTTCCAGTTGAATAATATGTTCCTGAAGATATCGGGATGCCTCGTGAGGGTTTTCGTGCATGCTAAAGAAGGCTGTATCATCGGCAAAAGTAGATGTATGGATTTTAGTGCTAACAGGCATATCACAAGTATAAATCAAATACAAAACTGGTCCCAGTATACTGCCCTGTGGCACACCGGCAGATATACATTCGGGAAGACTCATGAAGTCTCCTTCCACAACAATGAATTTCCGGGATAGAATATAACTTTCCAATAGTTTTAGAAAATTTATTGGTAGATATCTCTTCAATTTTAAAATTAGGCCTTCATGCCATACTTTATCAAATGCCTGAGAAACGTCAATAAAGAGAGTAGAACAATACTTATTTTCTTCAAATGTTCTTCTTATAACTTGAACCAATCTATGCGTTTGTTCAATGGTACTATGCTGACTTCTAAAACCAAATTGATGGTCCGGTATGCACCCACTATCACTTAGGATTGGGGATAATTTTGTCATGAGCAGCTTTTCGAAAAGCTTTGATATTGTTGATAGTAAACTTATTGGCCTGTAAGACTCAGCTTTAGTAAGATCTTTGCCCGGCTTTGGAATCATTTTGACCTTGGCAAGCCTCCAGCTGTGTGGATAATACTCTAGTCGTAATATGGCATTAAAAATAAATAGTAAGATTCTAGTTGCAGTGCGAGGCAGATTCATCAGCATCTTGTTACTAATACCATCAATACCTGGAGCTTTCTTCGGCTTGAGCTCAGCAATTAGTTTATGTACATCACGCATCTTAAACTTTAAGGGTCGAAGGGGAAGACCAACTACACTCGGCAAATCAGCAACACCAGTACATGTATTTGGGGTAAGTAAATACGGATTTTAAATGCTCGGCAAATATTTTACCTTTTTAAGTATCGCTTCTTGCCCAATCACCGGTCGAAGTGCGCAGAGGTGGTTTGAACTCAACGGGTCTTTTAAGCTTTTTAGCAGCGCGCCACAAAGAGAAATTAGATGCTGGTGTGACATCAAGACCTTCCAGATAATTTTTAAAAGATGCAGTTTTCTCAGATGCAAGCAACTCTTGGAGTCGTTTCGTGCACTCTTTAAATCTAATTTTATTTTGGCTCTATTTCTAGCTCTTCTTTTTTCACGTACGAGACGTTCAATGTCTGAAGAATAAATTTTATTAAACCCACTCTGCGGATGGGAGGTAATGGCATATTCAGCAGCCTGTTTAATATTCTCGTTGAGATTGGCAATGTTAGATTCAACATCATTTGGTGTTCTTAGCTTAATATTTTCCGTACAATGACTACTAAGGTATTTTTTGAACCTCAGCCAATTAACACGATTTATCATATTCATATATGGATGAGATAAGTCACTTAGTAGTGGGCTACAGATTGTAACGATCGTGGGAGAGTGATCGGACGAGAGATCTAGGGAAGCTTCAACGTGAATTAATTCCCTAGAAATACTTTTTATGTATCAAATGACAAAAATAAGAATTAGTAGACAAATCTTATTTTCAAAATAAGTTCGATTGAATATTTTTCTCCTAATATTTTGTAGTTGAAAAAAAAGAGGATAAATTTCCGTTGATAGCTATTCACAATAGTGATTTTGTAGTTGATGGTTGATAAATTATGTTTGATACCTTTTTTCAACCGCAAACGCAAAAATTTCGTAATACGGATTTATCAACTTTGTTGTAAAAATTTCTCTTGTCAACCACACGTTGCTGTTCATAATAAGCCTGAATATGTTTTGAATAGATCTTATCAAGAGCTATAATGTGAAGAAGAACTAAAAAATATTTACATGGCAGACGTACCCTATTTTGATACTTCATAGCTCCTCCCCTAAGCATTTAGGACAGCTATTTAACAGGTATTTAGAACAAAAACAGAAGTGCTCCTCCGCTATCTATGAATATTATGCAAAATTTTATTTGTATGGGTTAGCCATTTATAAACGACTGATTTTTTCCCAAAATATTTTGATTTTGGCCCCTTCTGGAGACTGTATATGTGACAGTGCATAGAGAAAGGGACCTAAGGGTAAAAAAATCAATTTTAATTTTTTTTTTTATCTCAGCATCGAATGAGACCGATCCCATGCCCCAAAAGTGTTCCCTCCCAGAAAAATGGCTCTCCTGAACAAAACAGGTTTTTATCCTTGGGTCCCTTTCTCTATCCGCTGTCACATATAAGAAACATTTAATAATACGCGTACAGAGTACGAGTATAAGTGCATGCGAAGGAACATTATTGACGTAGCTGAACCCAAATTGATTCGACTTCGAGTAATTGGCTTTCGTCCGGTTAGATTTTTTTTCGATATCGTTGAAAAGCTCGGTTAAAAATTTGCTTGGAAAACAACAATAAAATAATAAAATTTTCTTTTGTTTTCAGTGTAATTTATCAAACAAAAATAAATTATTTTCAGCTACGGGGGACTTGGCTCCTTTGGCGCAATTTATTATTGACTACTTTTTTAATGTTTTCCATAATTTTATATCATTATTCATTAAACGATATATGTACATACAAACGCAATTATCTCATTCTGATGTACAATATGTTTTATATATTCTTTTAGATCTGTTACACATGAAAACTTTTTTTGGGTTATAGAAAAGGAAACGTTTACAAAATTACTTCTGCCCATCGGTACGAAGAAGGTGTATCGCGTGCCATCCAAGGAAAATCAAGTAACGCTCTACGATGATTGTCTCAAAGCTCTGGAATATTTGAATAAGCTTTCGCCTTTTTACGAAAATCCAGCCTTAAAGCATATACTTCCCGAAAGCTATATGGTGGATCATATACGAAATGGACCCATAGGTCGATGTACTGTATTTAAATGCTCGAATCCGTTATTTTCGACTTATTACTTTATGGTAGTAAAGAGGTAAATAAAAGATAAAGGTATTCAGGCATTTGATGAAAAGCCATTAAGGCACAAAAACGATTTCAAAACGCCAAGAGTTATTTAAATTTAAATTTTTAATACTTCTTTATAAATGCCTTTTATAAACTCCTATTCATACATTCTTCGTATTATGTATTTATATTTTAACTTCTGGTCTGCGTTTTATATGCCAATGATTTTTCAAAAATGATATTTCAAAAATGATTCCCAAAATTCACCGAAACTCACCACACACTTTCAAAACATTCATTTTGAAATCGATCTGTTTCCTTCACATACCATAATGTTAAATTAAGGGATGTGATGGAAATCGATTTTATGGTTGTACATAAAATATTACTTAAGGTGTCTTTACATGGTAATACAAAGTATTACGACTTTGTAGAATCAAAATATTATGAAATTCTCTCCGTGTTAAAAAAAAAGAGAACAAGAGTCTGTTGTACATAGGTATTTTTCATGTTTACACTGATACTATAAGTAAAATGCAAGCAAAGACACTAAACTTTTGAGCTAAAAATAAAAATTGGATAATTGCAAAAAAAAATGTGTACTAATATAACTAAATCTTGGAGAAAACATTTTATTACTGCAATGTAATTTTACTACAAAATATAATTTTTTTATAGGTTTGTTTATTGTTTGTTTGGTTTTGTGGTACGGGTTAAGTAGCTGATGGTTGAAGTTGTACAATGATTACAAAAACAACATGAAAATTTCCTGAGTTGATTTTGGTTGTTTTTGTAAAAGTGTTAAACCCTTCAATAAATACCATCAGTGCTGGCAACATTTACTTTGAAATACACCGCTGGTGTGATGAGAATCAGTGATCTGCATGATTACGATTCAAACGGCATAATTTTGCATTTTCTAAAATGAATATTGAGCTAGCACTTAACATTAGCAAAATGAATGATGCTATTGCATGATTCATATCAATAAGACTGTTGTTAATAAATGCCTGTCATTGCTTGCAATTTAGATTCATTCATATGACTCACTAAAGCAATGAATCAGTATGATTGTTTTGAATACTTCTTAAACCATTTCTGACAAATATAGTTTTATGTATTATTATAAAATGAAATAGCTAGGCCCATTCTTTTTTATAAATTATTTTAATATGAGAAAAACTATTAATTAACACAATATTTTATTTAATTTTTTTATTACAGGAAAAACTACATTTTCGAAATTTTTTATTATTTCTGAATACATTCTGTTAAATTTTCTAAAAACACTTTTTAATAGTTTCTTAACGCTATTTATTTATGTGTGGAAATATTTACTCAATGTTTTACAAACTGAAGACTTCATCTAGTCAACGCGCTTTTGTGAGTTATTTGATTACTATACAAAACAATCAAACAACAGTACGAATTTCTTATTTATGTTTACTGACAACACTTAAAAAAAGAGAGTGAGTTAAAGACAGTCAGTTGTTAGAGAGGCAACACTGCAAGCAATATCATTAGTGCATATCTATATAATTAATAGGCGAACATGTTTTTTGTAATCCCTTTTACGCTGGTACCACTACACCGATTTTAAAAAGATTTATATGGTTTTAAAGAATTTTTTATACAGATGTGCAGAATCTATATTTTATTGAAATCGGTTTAGTATTTTGGGAGATATAAGCATTTAAAGTTGCTACTACTACATGCACACATATTACACACGCATTTATTAGCTTACAATTAAAAAAGAAATAAAACATGAGCGTATGTGTGTGTTTGTAGTATTTCCCTTGGTCTAACAATTTTTTTCTCTTATTTGTTGTATGAAAGCCATAATACTTAAAGGAAGAGAATTGAATAAAGTGAATTAGCTTGGTTGAAGGGATTTTGTTTATGTTTTTTTAATTTCATGTATTATTTAATTATGCTTGCATACATATGTATGTAAGTTTGTGTGTGGCTGTGTTTTAATGAATTTTTTATGACGTTTAGATAGGTAAATTTTTTTCAATCTTAAATTATTTACATTTTGATTCTAGAATACGGACGAGTGTGTCGTCCGTTTGGTATATCTAGTTTAAGTTAAAAAACAAAACAAAAGCATTGTAAAGGTGAGTGGAGAGCGAAAGTGAATCAACTCATACAGTTCACTGATGAGAATACATAAGTTTCTAAAATGGTTTAGAAAATGAACATTTACCGACCGCTTGTCAGATTTTCTATCCGTATTCTCTCCTACTCGATACATTTTGCTTTTACATGATAAGATTTTGTATAACCTACAGCATTTTTTGACATGTCGTAATACTTTGTATTACCATGTAAAGACAGCTTTATTTATATTTGGTATTTGTTTAATTTTAGATATTAGTACTGTTTCACGAAATTTATTTGAATTTTTTGTTTAAATTTATTCTATATATTTTGTATTTTTTGATAATTTGTGAATGACTCGAAAAGGACTTGTGAAATCGTTAGAAAATTGTCACGTCTTAAATGCTAATCGCTTTGAAATCGTTCGATTTCCATCACATACCTTATTATACATAAGTTATTCGGCCCTGTTCTGTAAACCGAATCCGAGTAAATTTCTCGTTTTCAAAAAATTAATGCAGGTCCTGCAGACGTATTTAAAATCGTATACGATAATTTTTTTACAGACATGATATTTGAGAATCAATATAATAAATAAATTAAAAAAAATATTTCTATTGTCGGAGTTAGTTTTCTAAACTCGTGCGATTTCAAACCGATCGGTTTACAGAACAGGGCCGATTAATTGCATATAATAGTTCCTCTGCTTCTAACTCTCTCTCTCTCTCTCTCTCTCTCTATCTCTCTCTTACTTTCTTCCCATAGACGGGCCAGCAAATCGAAGCAATTATTCACTTGCTATTTTTGTACGCAGTACTGTGCCAATTTGTGGTTAATGGACAATCATAAAAAGTATTATTGTGTGAATTGGGAGGAATGTAATAATAAAGACAAGGACGAATAGCTTTCCTTGAGATACGAGTATTTTTAAACAAAATATTTTATGTAAAAACTAGTTAAGCAAAATAGTACAATTATATTTTAATGTAAATCAAAGTTTTATTATCATTATTTAAACGTACATAGACAGAAAAAAATTGCCATGCAATAAACACGTTTAATTGAGAAAAAAAAACAAAAATCAATTAAAAATGTAATTGTGTCAATTAAACTTTTGTTTAAAAATTAAATTTCTTTAAAAGTTTAATTGACTCAATAAAATTTTTAATTGATTTTTTGTTTTTATTTTCAATTAAACGTGTTTATTGCAGGAAAATTTTTTTCTGTGTACACATATGCGTAAGTATTTTACACCGACTTTTTCTTTAACAAATGCTTTTATAATTTTTTAGGATCTTTTACAAAATGTTGCTGCATGAAATCTTCCCTCACATGCATATATCCGTCTAGTAAACATTTTTTTGCTTTGAAATAAATAAGTTGACAATTGAAACCCTTTTTGCCCAAATGCCAAGCTTCCGTATAATCAGTATCCAAATTTCGTTGAGGTCTGTCAATAAGAGAAGTATATATGTAAGTAAAAGTAGTATGAAAAAATTTATGAATGACAAAAAAAAACTCTGCTATAAAATTTATAAATAAACATTTGAATAAAATTGTTCTGTAACAGACATACCAAAACAAAACAAAAGCGTTTTTAGCTGTCAAGATTTCTCATGCCCACACAATCTGTATGAAGCAAACCAAAAAAAGCGCGGTGGAAACGCTTAAGGTGGAAGCACATAACACGCGTTCAATGCGCTAATGCGATACACACGGCTGTCAAAAAAGTTGAAATAGTGTGTTTTCATAGGGCAAGTTACATAGAGAAGTTCGCGACGCGCGTACCTCGCAAAAAGTTGAACATTCTTCAACTTTCACGCGTTGTATACAAAATGAAAGCTAGTGTTGCCAGATTCATAAGCTAACATACACAAAAATGATTAGAAATTAATTTTTCATTAAACAATGGATAAAAAAATGCATTAAAGATTAAAGAAATATGAAACGTAAGTGCAAGACAAAAAAATAACCGACAAAGGCTTTAAATCTTACAACTAAAAAAACCTCAAAAGCGTGTTGTGTAGCTTTCCATTTGTATAGCGTTAAACGTTTAACAAGCCAGAAAAGCGTTGCCGCGTAACGCGTGGTATGTACTTCCACCTTTAAGGTGAAAGTACATAACGCGTATTATGGCTCAGTTAGCCGACTGTAATATAATGTAACTGCAACGTACGAAACAGCTGATCGCGTTAAAAAGTTGAACAACTAATCAGCCGACGATAAATTAGAAAAGATTTTAAATATATGGAATCATGGCGTAAAAACTTATTGAAGAGTTTGAAAAACATACAGTATTGGATAAAAAAAAGGATTTGAAAATGGTCCAAGTCAATTTTGCAATTTAAAAATAAGTAAAAAGGTTGATAGAAAATGCCTTAATAACGCACGATAATGAAGACGAACTGACGCGTGTTATGTATTTCTACCTTTAGCAATTGGAAAATTCGATTTTGAGAGCTCGTTAAAGTAGTGAAGTTGGCTGCTAACTAACTGATTTTTGTTATTTTAATTGATAAAAAGTAATAACATTTAAGTAAGTTTTAGGTCAATCTAGTGGTTTTATCTTCAAATTTCTATCTTGTTTTTATGTTATTAAGCAACTTTAAGTTTACATTACTGTTCGTGACACAACCGTGACGCTCTTACTTAAGCTTAAATTAAACGTTCAATAACCATATCCATACAAAACAGCTGTTCCAACCAAACTGACTCGTCATAACGCCATTGCATTAACCATAGAAACCAATTGAATTTGGGTTTTAGTTACATAATGTTCACTCCTGATGAATTTATATCATGATTATATCGTAACTTATAAACTCAATTTGTTAATATTATGGTAGCGTTATGATATAATCAGTAGAGCTTACGGCCTGATAAATTCACCTTGATATCAAATGTCACATTATGTGTCACTGTGCATTCAACGTTTATTTATTAAACAATTTTCGTTAAAAAAGGCGGCACAACAACTATTTGTGACCAAAAAAATTAAACAACACGCAAATTAGATATTTTTTGCAAGTATATTTCAAATCTTTGTTTGATTCATCATGATATAAAATCATCAACGTCTACCCCTTTGTGTTGATAATAATGAAAAAATTAAAGTTGTTCTGCCGTTGTTGTATTACGAGTTATGATATAAAATGATCAGATGTGAACACTATGTTATGGCTATGGCATAATATGGCACGTCTGTTTGAACCTTTAGGTATGGAACTTATGTTCTAACGCTAAAAGCCACAAAACACAACACTTTCCGCTTTTGTTTGTGTATGGTTGCAAGTCACATTCGTGCCAAAATGAAATAAAAGCAAATGTCTAGCACTTACTGCAAAATTCGATGCAAAATCTCCGCATAGAGACCCTGATTTATGTGTATTTGAGCATTTTCACAAATTGTTCTCAGTAGACATGCTCTGCCATTCATTCCATTTCGTTCCATTAAATTTTCAGCAAATGCGTAAATAAACTCTTGCGCTTCGTCTTTATATCTCTCGATCGTTTCCGGTGTATTCGCCAGGACGGATTGATAGTTCCTTCTGTTCCATTTGTTCCACCAGTAAATGGGCCTGGGCGGCACAGGAAATTGATACTGAATGTTGTAAGTCATAACCAATTGGCGCCATGGTTTTTTATCACATAAGTCCACTGGGTAAGTTATACCCGTAACAAGCTGAAATAAGTACAAAATGCTGTATATATATGTGTACAAAAATATATCTATGTACCATTATTTGGGCAAAATTAATTATAAAAATGTACCGAACGTAAGTCCCGAAAATGTAGGAGAGCAGAGGATTGCCTTTTTAGAAGAGATAATTCTGTGGTTTGCATTCATAACAGCGCATGTACAAAAATTTTATTTTTCAGCAGAGCCAAAAAGAGTTATTTTTGAAGCTGCGGTCTTAGTATCGAAATTTTTAAAATTGGAATATGAATTCCAACTAATTTTTTGGAAACATTTTCTTAAGAAGTAGATCCTAGAGAAATTAAAAAAAAAAACAAAATATTCGGGTATGCTCTGCATTCCACGTGAAATTAAAAGTAGTGGAATTGCCATAAAATTGTTGTTGGAAGTATGTGATTATAACAACAATGCTATGGTAATTCCACTCGTTTTAATTTCACGTAGAATGCAGAACATACCCGATTATGTCCGTGCAATCCCCAAGACGATACAGTTGTTTTTGTCAAAAAATTTAAATAACATAAGGCTTAAAAATATTGATAAACACTAGTGTCCTGCACAAGACATCTTATAAGAACTTTCAAAACTTGAGGGATTTTTCAAATGTTTTACTACAGCGAAATCTTATAAAACAAACGTTAACAACACTGTTTGCTAGAAATTTGTTTGAGTATTTTAGGTATAAGAGTAAAGAAGAAAACACTTCGTGACGGAAGAATTTGTGATACTTGCTTCTTTCTACGCATGAGCGCGTGTACAAACGTCATGCATGTACGTATGTGTGTATGATCTTTTATTTTTCTGCGCACATGCAAAGGCACACACATGCATTAACATTAGTTGAATGCGGTTAATCACATAATAGCCCTGCAGAAAGTGCGAATAGTGAAATTTTAGCGATTTACTTGTGACTTTGTCAGTAGTACTACTGACCAGGTGTACCCCAGCCAATGTAAACATCTATTGACATTTACCATTGGCTTGTCATTAGAGCTGTGCCAAATCGTTCTTTTCAGTGACCGGTCATTTTCGTTCAATTATCAAAAAATTGACCCGTTCGTTCAATCGTTCACTTTTGAACGACAATATGAAACAATGCTATTTTGTAAGAATAATAAAATCGGTTGTATATACGAGTATTTACATAATGCGAATGAATTAATTGAAGAATTTATTAAAAAAAAGTTGAATTATTTATTTAAAAAATTATATTTAAATTCATTTTATAAATAATTTCTTATTCTTTCGACTAGAATATTGTACATTTTATTAATTTTATTATTTTTATTTTTTTTATTTTTAACACAAACACAACTCGCAAAGCGATTAGCTTGACTGCGAAAAACAGCCAGGGTCTATGGTGGGAATCGAATCCACGACCTCTGGACTGAGCGGCTATTTTTGGCTTAATATTAGTTCAATATTAATATTAAGAAAGTTACTTTTGTTTGGTTTTACTATTTTTTTCCGATAATTAATAAAAGCATTGTAACTCTTTTACCGTTATTTATATATCAAAAGCGCATCAATGTTTGAATGTTACTTCTCAAAGTTTAAGTTAATATTTTGTCCTCAAAAATATTTTACCGGAAACAAAAAAAAAATATCTCAAGCACTACAAATTCATTTTAGATTGAGGTAATGAAATGTATGTATTAACATATACATATACAGTTAAGGTCTAACATCTTTACTTTGTAAAAACACTTTATAAAAAACACTAGTAAAAATGCTTCTTGTGAAAAGACTATTAAATCAAATTATAAAAATAATGATGGCAGTGCCACAGCGATGCTAAATAGAATTATACACGTACCTAAACCTTTTAAAACATGAAAACTCAACTCAAACAAAAAGACATACATATTTAACATAAATAGCAAACATGAACGAAAGCAAATTTGACATAAAAGACTTGAAACACAAACTGAATGAACGAAAACATCGAGCGGTACACTACTGATCCAAAAAGCTTTCAGTAAAATCACCGGATCAGTTCGTTCAATTAATTAAGTGATTCGTTCAATTTAACCCGTTCGTTCATGAGCTACACAGCTCTATTTGTCATTGAAAACCCACCACTAGACTGTAGCAGTACTGATTAAGTAGTTCTTTTGGGACAACATGGGGATATTGACACCAAAGATTCACTAGTAAATTTTAAGGGCTCTGGTCTACAATATCGATATTTCCTCGCTCGTTGTCAATAGTAAAATTATAGTGATTTTCTAGTGACATTGTCAATAGTGCTACCGACTAGTTGTACCCCAGCCAATGTAATCGCCTATTGACATATTACATGTGGTTGTCATTGAAAATCTACCAGTAGACTTTAGCGCTAGACTTCATTGACAATATCATCAGATATACACTAGAACGGTTGTCTCTAACGTATCTCTACTCGCGCAAAAAAGGCAATTTGTCGACATTTTAACTAGTGCAATTGTCGCTGGAGAAAGAGTATTGACATAGAGACATATGGTTCTAGGCTGACTAGAGGGAGCTTACCATCTACATATTACACATACACTCAAACGTACAATATGAAAAATAACAAGCATACACTAATCAACAGTACTTCTTTTGAGTGTTTGTTACAAACAAGCTGTCTTGGCGACATCGCTTGCTAACACTGATATACACGTACACCAATACATCTATCGTGCTTCGCTTATAGTACGACAGCATTTATTATTGGTTTAGTATAATACATGCGACGTGAATACATTTAAAAATCATGACGTATTTACATTTAAAGACTGTTTACGCAGGTCTCTAATAAACACCGTATAAATCACAGTTATGACTAGAAAAGACAAATAACAAACACACAAGTGATTATGATTTCTTATTAACTAAACATATGTATGTATGTACATCAAAAAATAGTTTTCAAATGTTTTCATCGCATTTCAATTGGCTGATTTGTAATGAAAGCTCAATTTTACCATCTCTAAATATACAACAGTCTTGCCAGTCTTGGCTTGCAAAGCGATACGAATTTTATCCCGATCAAATCATAAAAAATATAGAAACAAATGAAGTTCGAACAATAATAACTAAAATTAACAGGCCATGGGCCTGTGGCAAAAAAGTAAACAAATATATAATATATAATAGAACAAAAAATAAGCAAATTAACTAACATGTGCATAATTAGTAAAGAACAAATGACAATGGCAAGACTATTGTAAGTTTAGAGATGGTATGTTTTATCTAATTTTACTGTGTCCAATATGTGATAATGCAAATTTTTTTTTTCACCATTCGATTACCTGCTAATGCAAAATTAATGCATTATTTTTAATATATTTTATTTTAGTGCAAAAAATAGTGCACTACATGCATAAAATTTAAATTTTCAAAAAAAAATTTTGTTTTTCATTTAGTGCTTGTGCAAAAGTAATGCAAGTTACCCAGGTCTGGTTATATTTATTTGTTTTTGACATTTATCCAGTATTTTTACACAAACAAAACGCCTGTTTTTTTTTAATTTTCTCTAGGCACGGCCACACTTGTCAAAAATTTGCCCCAAAAAACGTAACCACTAAATGTCAATGAAAACTCTTTCAATTCAGACAAAAGCTTTTCAAGTTAATTGTAGCCAATAATGTTGGATTCTATGACATTGTCTTTTAACTAGTTGTGTTCGAAACTTTTTAATATGGTAAACACAAGGCAAATCCATATAAGGTATACTCAGCTCAATTCGCTTTGAGAAATTTATACTTGAAATGTCAGAAAAATGTACTGAAAAATGTGTTTTGACATCCAACGTATATTCAAATTACAAGCGGCGAAAATAGTCACCTGAGCCCTTGCGGCCACCTAGTATGAATTCGCCTTGGGTAAACAGGTGTTTGGATCAAAACTTTTTTCATTATTGTTTGTTGGTTGCGCTTTTTTGGGCAAATGTTTGACAAGTGTGACCGTACTTTTAGAGGTTGTAGACCTGCATATACTTTATATATGTAAATATGCTTTGCATATGAATTGCCAAAAAAAATTTTAAAATATATGTACAGCAAAAAATTTAATTGTCGAAATCTATACAAAAACTTTACATTAAATTTTAAAGTATGAAGTTTGACATATAGAATTCCTATCAGCTCAACAACAGAAAAATGAAAGTGAACATGCAAATGAAACTGAAAGATGAAAGATATTAAGAGAAAATATAGAAGTATTGCATTCTTTGACTTGAAAGAATCATTCAGTTGAAGTAATTCATTCACGAACGACACAATCCTAATGGTTATGGTTATGGCACGTCTGATTGCATCTTAACTTCTCGTATTTAAAATTTTTTATACAGATTTAACTTATTATATTTATACATTATTAATTATTCAGACAATACCTTCAAAATGCCAGCATTTTCGAATAAAATAAAACGCTTTTTGCGACGATGTTCACGCCAGTGCGTTAAATTCGCTTCAGCCTTCGTTGATGTCGAAAAGTCAAAAATACTTGCAACAGTTGCCAAAAGTATTGAAATTACCGTTAGAAACACGCTGAAAATCAAAAACAGAAGTTATATATATTAAACAATTTCTTCTATTCTAATAATTTTTTCTAATTCTAATAATAATTACTTACCCCCAGTTTCCATAAACCAGATGGAAAATTTGTATGAAAAGCACCCATACTTTTGAGTAATTTTCAATCAAATTTTCAAGACGAGTCAACTGTCTGCCTTATGGAAACAAGAGGTTAGTCAATTTTTTTCTATTATATATTAAACACTATTATATTTTATATATAAATTGAATGTGCTATTCGGACTCAAATTCGAATACACTAAGCTAAGCCATGTTAAACATTATAAAACATTGATATTCGTTTTTCGAAATCGCGCGATATAAAATAAATCGGTTTACACTACCGCGTCAAAATCAACTACACATACACAAGTTTCATTTTATTATATTTTTAACATTATTAACAGTATGTATTAAAGAAATATGTATAGTAATATTTTTATTTGTTCTATTTAATATAAAGTCATCTGGCGAAACTTCTTTCGAAGACAATCAAAGTCAAACTGTTTGATCAAAAGTCTCAATACATGGTAAATTCTATAGAAATCCTATGATGTGACTCAATTAATTAATATTGAGATATTAGAAATTAACAAAATTCACGTGCTTAGGCCTTACAAGCACTTCGTTCGACGTTTATTTCTAATTAACACTTTTTCTTCGATTGTGTAATGAGTTTTTGTTAGTAGACATCTATCTTTTGATAAAAAGAAACAAATATCACGATAAGAATCGTTTAATTATTACATTTGGAAGTTTTATTATCTGTTTGTAAAAGAAAAAAAAACTTATCTTTTACAGCAGCACGATTTATGCCCGTGATTTCTACAAACAGGTAATTTACCTAAGATATTTACCTACGAGTTTGCCTTTTAAAATTTAACTTACACGATAGATATCTGTACACTAATAGATACATATCTATGGCTAGAAATAACGGGCATTAGTAAAGAATATTCGGGTGTCACATTAAACATTTTGTTTTTGCTCATTTGGTGTCATGAAACCAAGTTGCGTTTGTTATTTTCGAATGTAATATAAACCAAAGATCGAATCGGCTGTTGCTTATACCCCTTTTAGACACGGAAAGTTTACTTTGCAAAGTGTTAATTCAGCTGGGAGAGACAGAAAGGGATAGTATTCCTCTCTCAGTCTTTCACACAGCTGAATTAAGACTTTGCAAAGTCCCAATTTACACTATGCAAGTCTTATTGCTAAGCTGATTAGTTTGTTAGGAGAGAGAGAGACGGGGGGAAAAGAAACGTTTCTGTTCCCCTAATCTCTCTCTCCCTAAAACTAATCACCTTAGCAATAAGACTTGCATAGTGTGATTTGGGACAAAGTAAACTTTGTGTGTCTAAAAGGGATATTACATTCCCAGCAAAAAATTCACATTACCATCAGAACTACTTGCCATGTAATGACTTAAACTGGGGTCACACGATTGGCACAATGTAGCAATTTTCGTTGGTACATTGTGCCAATCGTGTGACCACAGCCTTACTTTTCTCATTACAAAATTTCATTACTCCCTTATAAATCACATCACATAAAATTCAAAAAAAAAAATTATGTACAAGTTAATAAATGAGAAGAATGATTCTTTTACATTTAATAGATTACGTGAAAATGTTGCCAAAAAGGAAGTTAGTACTTCTCAATAATCGATTATTTTTTTGCGTTTTCACACTGAAAGTTAAAACCTGCTTTTAACGTTAAAACCATAAACAGCTGATTTTGGATTCACAGATATGCGTGTATTTGTTGTTGTATTTTTTTCTGCTTTTTATGACACTTATTTGACAAACTGTACAGCAACTGTCTGTCTTTGTTTGTATAAAAAACTCGGAAATTTTACAATGGGTTTTAAAATGGAAATTATTTTATATTTTGTAAATAAATATTTTAAAATTATGGAAATAGTAACTACAAAAGTAAAGAAGTGCTATACGGAATTTACACTATGACTTTTTCCCCTGCATTTTTCTTGAATTCTCTTTTGTGTTGCTACCCCTTTGATCGCCTTTGTACCCCGTTAGTCAATAAACTCTAGAAAAGTCACAATAAAAAGTCACAGTGTGAGTCCCGTATTAGTCGCTATTCACACTATGCCTTTTCAGCCTGCCTTGTATTGACAATTTTCTTTTGAGCCCCCTACGAAAAGTCACACACATTCACATTAAGCCCTTTTTATTCATGCCTTTTTGGCATTTATATACACGTTTAATGCTGAGAATACGAAAAAGGCCGAGAAACGTCATAAATCCCCTCGAATTTTCATTTTGTGGCATTTGTTCTACACCGCAAGCTTCTCACCCCCTCTCACCAATAAACTAAAAAAGCCTGCCTGCACAGGCAAGCAGAAAAGGCACAGTGTAAATTGCGTCTTAGAAATCAAGTTATTGTATTTATATTAAAAATGCACAAATACATCACAAAATAAAACTTTTTTATCGGCGGATCGATGTGAGTCATACATATCGTCTATTTTAACTTCCCAGAGGTCAATGAAAATATTTTCGTTATTTTCCTTTAAAAAAAATCTTTTTTTCCATAATTTTTGATTATTGTTGTTGCTGCTGCATCCATTTTAAGTTGAAAATCTTTCAAGCGACATCTATTGTTATCTCACTGGTATGAACATTATCAGCTGGATCTGGGCATTTTAACTTGGCAGCACAAAACATACAGAAGTGTCACGAGAATGAAGATACGCGTATTTTTCTGTTTGTCTCGTTTTCCCTCAAATTTTGTCGTCGTTTTTGTTTTGCTACGTCTTTCTAGTGCAATAAATTTTTATTAGCTGTGTTAATTGGTAAGTAGTAATACATTACAGTATCAAATACACTATGCTTTTCTCTTTTTTCCACGAATTTTAACAAAAACCTGATTGGAGCTTTTTTTACCTGTCACTTTCTTCACTTCTGTGTATTCTGTGTTGGCAGCACTAAATTTAGCATAGCGAAAACAAGGTTGCATTTCATAAAACCAACTTAAAATCAATTAAAATATGGTTTGGAGTTGGTTTTAACAAAAACAATTTGTATGGTAAAACCAGGTTTTAGGAATTGGTTTTAACGTTCAAAGCAACTTTTATTAAAACCATGTCAGTATGAAAACACTAAAATACACCCTGCAGAAAATTTGGTGACAATTTTTCCAAAGGTACTCGTCCTATGACTTGAGAAAATGCGAGTGTTACCAAAAGTAGGGAGAAATGTGTGGTGAAAAAAAATATATCGTGTAAATGGTTACATGTTCACAATTTTCGTGATGTATCGTCTTGATCTGTAGCCAATTTAATTGGGACTCGGTCTAGTATTGTAGTAAACGGTACTGAAGAATTTCGATGTGGTTGAATATATTTATGAAATAGTATAAATATAGTCCAAACCCCTTAATAGTGTATTTCATTTTTATATGAAAATTTCCAACAACAAATTTTACAAATTTAATCGATACAAAGATACAGCCCAATAAGCAGTTTTGCTTGAAATCAAGTGTAAAACAAGTGTTATTCAAGCCTCATAATGAATTGTCAAGGGTTGAATTATGCTTGATTTACACTTTAATTCAATAGCATTCTCCCGTGAAAATGAAACTGGAATGCAACTCGAACAATTCAGTTGTAGTACAGTTTAATTCAAGCCTTGAATTATATTGCAATTCAGCACTCCATCGAGCCTTATTTTCGATTTTATCGTAAACGACATGTTATTGAAAATAGACTTTTTTATCGAAATTAAAATTTTATGGACTTAGACATAGTTAAGAATTAACAAAATGCCAAAATCGTTGATAACTTTTAAGATACGTGCTGTAAATTTTTATCATAAGCGACAATTTAGATACAAAAATATATTTGAATATTTTAAAAAAAACTTCTCCTGAAATATGTAATTTTTGTCCTTATGATTAAATCGAAAATGAGGCTCGACATTACAATTGAATTCAAGTATATTTCAAGCTTCAAAAGCAATGCTTTTAAAATAGAAAAGAAAATGCAATTTATTTGTTTTCTGCATATTTACCTTCACTATTCTTTTCACGATTTTAATCACTTTTATTTTTTTTAATTATTATATCTATCTATCTTTGATATTTTTCACCACAATTTCAATTGTATTAATAAAATAAGTTACACAGAGGGAAAAACCCGGTCGAAAAACACCGAAATTGACACCATACGTTGACAAAAGTGAGTTAAGCACGTTTGTTCTCACTTTGACACGGATGTTGTCAATCTTTTAAGAAAAACTCGTTCACAAATTGTCAACAAATGTTCTTGGTTTGACAACGCTTCGTTCTCATTTTGACAACGTGTCGTTCTTCTTTTGACAACGTTTGTTCTCATTTTGACAACGCTTCGTTCTCGTTTTGACAACGAAACGTTCTCGCTTTGACAACGGCCCGTTGTCATTTTGACAACGCTTCGTTCTTCTTTTGACAACGTTCCGTTCTCGTTTTGACAACGCTTCATTCTCAATTTGACAACGAACCGTTCTTGTTTTGACAACGTTCCGTTCTCGTTTCAACAACTCTTCGTTCTCGTTTTGACAAGGAAGCGTTCTCACTTTGACAACGCTTCGTTCTAACATTGATAACACATTGCGAACCCGTATATAAATAAAACGTCAGATGTAATATAAACACTTTCATTAATATGTTCATATGTGACGCGCAAAATAGAAAGGGACCTAAGGGTAAAAACCGGTTTTGTTCAGGAGAGCCATTTTAAAGATTTAAATACGTGTATCTTTGGTGTACCATCACTGAATAAAACGCGCATATCTCTGGGAGGGAACACTTTTGGGGCATGGCATCGGTCTCATTCGATGCTCAGATGTTACCCACATCAAAAAAAAAAAACAAGTGAAATTTTTTTTACCCTTAGGTCCCTTTCTCTATGCGCTGTCACATATATGATTTATTTAATGAATTATACATACTTAATTCTAAAATATAACTTAGCATTATTTGTTGCATATAATGGAGACATTGTGGTACTATCATCATTTTTATTGAGCCATAGCTCCACTTTGGATGGCACTGAAATTGTTTCATCATCGTTTCCCAACTATATAGAAAAATTTAAATTAGAAAATGTTTGTAATAAACGCAAGAATTGGTACCTTCGCTTTTTTCCAAGCAAACAATTTTTCCCTGAACTCAATCCGAAGCCCTAAGGGCGGCACTGCTTCTTTAAGGTCTTCTTTTTTGATATAATACAAACTTCTAAATGTGATATGGACAGCTTGAATAAGAGTAATAAATTTTTAAACGCACTAATAATCCCAAATTAATATTTTACTTATTAAGTAAAATATTTTTTTATTAAAAATACATTCAGTCGTAAAGCAGCTCTGGGCGAGTCAACATCACGCGTCGTTGGCAATTATCTCTTAAGTGCAACCAGGCCACTGTTGTTTATTGGCCTTTGCGTCTCACACCGCATGTGATTAATGGTTGGTGTCGGTTAACGGTACCCTTTGCGGTATCCCTTTGGTTTCCATTAACCACATGCAAAAACACAAAATAAAAATTATTAAAAATAAAAATATTGAAAATTAACAATAATATTTGGAGTTTAACCTGGCATTTGTGAATGATTTATTCCGCCAACCTTATTTAATTAATCGCATGGGTTTGATAGTTGGCGTCGACTAGCTGTACCGCGTTACGGTTGTTGGTTGCTTGCTGCTAACCACATGCAAAGGATTCAACATAACCCTACTTTTGGGATGACTATACATATAATTATTTGGAGTTTAACCTGGCAATTTGTGAATCTTTGAATTCCGCCAACCATATTTAGAATTAAAAAAAAAAAAAAATACATTGAAATTGATTATTGAGGGGTTTAGCTGGATCCTATGCGCATTTCACTGTTGCTAATGCAGATCATCAGGGAACCTTTACCCAAAGCTTCTTAGAACAACTAGAGTTATTATATTATAAACTTTCATTTAAACAAATGAGAAGCTCAATAACAAATAACAAAGTTGAAACAAGAACTCAATAATCAACATGTTTTTTTATTTTCTTACTTTACTATTGCTACATTGGCTGACTTTTTTTCAGCTTCAAATTGTAGTCGTAAGAGTATGTAAAAGAAAATAAATGTAAATAACAACAACAGCTATTTAAGAATAGAGTGTTGCCACACAAGTATTTTTTTGACCGGGTGCAGTCAAGTTAATAATTAGTGTTTTTTATGGGAATTGTTACAATTTAAGTTTAAAATTTTTAAACGCACTAATAATCCCAAATTAATATTTTACTTATTAAGTAAAATATTTTTTTATTAAAAATACATTGAAATTGATTATTGAGGAGTTTAGCTGGATCCTATGCGCCCATAAAAAACATAAAATAACACTAATTATTAACTTGACTGCACCCGGTCAAAAAAATACTTGTGTGGCAACACTCTATTCTTAAATAGCTGTTGTTGTTATTTACATTTATTTTCTTTTACATACTCCTACGACTACAATTTGAAGCTGAAAAAAAGTCAGCCAATGTAGCAATAGTAAAGTAAGAAAATAAAAAGCATGTTGATTATTGAGTTCTTGTTTCAACTTTGTTATTTGTTATTGAGCTTCTCATTTGTTTAAATGAAAGTTTATAATATAATAACTCTAGTTGTTCTAAGAAGCTTTGGGTAAAGGTTCCCTGATGATCTGCATTAGCAACAGTGAAATTCGCATAGGATCCAACTAAACCCCTCAATAATCAATTTTAATGTATTTTTAATAAAAAAATATTTTACTTAATAAGTAAAATATTAATTTGGGATTATTAGTGCGTTTAAAAATTTTAAACTTAAATTGTAACAATTCCCATAAAAAAAACTAATTAAAAGTAATAAAATTAAGATACGTACATACAATACATTTGTATTTATATTTTAAGATTTTATTTTTGTTAATAGCTTACCTTTTAAGAAATAATAAATGCATTCCAGATCTAAGAAATTTTCAGTTTCTCATCGCCACTACTAACAAGCTCCGGAGTTGTGTATACTTCCGTGTTAATGTTAGAGTTTTCTTATATAAAACTGTCGTCCACATTTAAATTAAACAAATTAGTTTCATCATTAAAAATATTTGTTTCACTTTCTTTTCCATTTTTATTTTATCTTTATAAACAACCGCACTTAGAAAATTCTGAAAACACAATGAGAAAATTTGATTTTGGAAATGACAACATTTGTTCTTGTTTTGACAACGGATTGTTCATAATTTGACAACATGTCGTTCATAATTTGACAACGAGTGTTCTTGATTTGACACCATCTGGTATTTTTGTACTTTTCGTTCTCGATTTGACAACGAAACATTCTTGAATTGTCAACGCTGGTTGTCAAAATATTGTCCAGATTTTGTTGTGAAATTGACAACGGCCGTGGACAATTTTAGAACGTTATTTTTCCCTCTGTGTACATACGTATTTGACAAAGTTTGAACATATATGTATGTATGTTGTTTGATTTTTTATTTCAAAATAGTTTCAAACTTGAAAATTACTGGAAAAAAAATTTTGGAATTCAACCTTGTTTCCAGTTAAATTTCAAGTATTTGAATTTTAATTTTTTGATTGCTTATTGGGAAGACTCTCCACACACAGACTTTCATATTGTTGCATGCCCTTGAATTGTGGCACTTGAATTTTTTTTCTATACAAAACAAACTGAACGAACTTTACACTAACATTGCACATTTTTATTTGGGAAGTTAGATGTTTCTTCCAGCCGCCCATTTCCCAACCGTGGTCATTTCCGTTTCCGTCTTCAACTTTTGCTTATGACCTCACTTTTTATTCATTCAAATGATATATTCTTAAAAATCACAAAGAAAAAAAAAGCAAATAAATTTCAATTAAAGTATGTATTTTAATAAATGTTTTTTTCGTCTATTTCGAGCTTGTTTCTTAAGCACCCCATACACGTTTAAATTCAATTCACAATTGAGTCCTTCGATTGAGTTGACTCTATGCCACACTCTTCATAAACTGAATTGAAAGATTTTCATTCAACTGTCAAAATTATAGTTTTTTCACAATTACAAATTTAAAAATTAGAAACTTCTATTGCATTCATTCATTAATTCTTATAGTTTTCTTTTTCAAATTCAATGAAATTAAATACAGCTTTAAAAATACTTAACTTTTCCTTTACAAAATAGAACTGCAAACATAAATTTTAACAGCTGATCAAGAGACTCGAGCACACACTGCACAATCGAATTGAAAGATTTACTAGTCAAATTGAAAAATCAAAATCTTTTGATTTTTCTTCAACCAATTCGACAACTGCCAAACTAATCAGTTGACAGACCCATACACGCCTTGATTTGGAAAACAACCAAATCAGTTACCAATTGAACTGAAACGTCTATGGGGTATTTAAGTTATTATTTGCGTCTTTGACACTTTTTCTCCATGTGTCAGAGTTTCACTGGAATTTACACTCAACCGTATTCAATTCGAAAGTTGGTTGACTCGAACTGTCCCACACGTGACGGAGTTTTTTTTATTATTATGAATATGCGACATAGTCAAAATAAAGTGTTAGTATTTTCACACTGACATGGTTTAAATAAAAGTTGGTTTTAACGTTAAAACCAACTGTTAAAACCTGTTTTTACCACAAAAATTGGTGTTGTTGGTTTTAAGTTGGTTTTATAAAATGCAACCTTGTTTTCGCTGTGCTAAATTCAGTTCTGCCAAGTTAAAATGACCGGAAGCAGCTGATAATGTTTATGTCAGTAAATAACAATAGATGTCGCTTGAAAGATTTTCAACTTAAAAATGGATACAGCAGCAACAATAATCAAAAAATTATGGGAAAAAAGAGTTTTTTGGAAGGAAAATAACGAAAATATTTTCATTGACCTCTGGGAAGTTAAAATAGACGATATGACTCACATCGATCCGCCGATAAAAAAGTTTTATTTTGTAATGTATTTGTGCATTTTTTATATACAATAATTTGATTTGAAAGCACTTCTTCACTTTGTATTACTACATGCGTAATTTTAAAATATTTATTTACAAAATATATAATAAAATTTACAGTTTGTCAAATAAGTGTTATAAAAAGCAAAAAAAAAATACAACAACAAATACACGCACTTCTGCAAACAATTTATTTTATTTTTGAACAAAGTTATTAGACAGTCTGTGAGTTAAAACTTGAATTTAACAAACTTGCAGTGTGAATGCAAAATCAGCTGCTTATTTTTTTAACGTTACAACCAGGTTTTAACTTTCAGTGTGAAAACACTATATGATTTAAAAGTTTAAAACCAGTATAAGCATACAAAATACTTGTTTTAAGATTTTACAGCCTTATTTATAAAACTTCTTGAGGCTTTATAAAGGCTTTTTAAGAAAAATTTTGTGTGAAAATTTGACTTAAAACCCCTTTACAAAGTCTTAATAAGTTTTATAAATAAGGCTGTTAAAGTATACTTTGTTTTGACTAAGAATATGAGCTATTGACTTTAATATAAACTGTATTAATAAAACCGATTTGGCAATTGTTTCTGAAAACTTCAAGGACATGTAAGATTTATCTCCAAATCTTTTGGACTTTGCTCCACTGTGCATGAATACATTTACAATTGACATACAACCGAAGTGCGGCCACTTGGCTTATCACCATATCTTGGTACTTTAGTTATAAAAGTTAGCATGAAGATTTAATTATTTTTTATCAGCTGAGACCGAAACTGGGGTATTTCTTACCTAAAGCTCAAATGGAGATAATACTCGTATGCATATGCATACATATTTTAAATAGATAAGATATTTTTTAAACTTATTAAAAATAATTAAAATAAGGGCGTGACAAACAGAATTAAATAAATTATTGATAGATAATGCGAGCCTTTCCTATTCAACTTTAATCTAATCAACATGACGATGCAAGTGGGTAGAAAAATATAATACGTACGAGTATATTCTTAAAACAGATAATACTCACAACTGACACAGGGAATGCAAAAAATAAAAACGATATTTATTTTGGGAAAAATTTTTATGTATGTATGTTACGATACGATACACAATACTTATTTACAAATAAACGTGTATTTATTACATATGTAAATAAATAATTATATGCATTATCTCTTTGTTCCTTACGTTAAGAATTTTACTTTATACTTCGAAAGCATTTATGTATTTATGTATGTTCAAAAATAACATTTATAAGATTTTATCATATCCAATCAAGCAGCCTGTTTTTGTATTGTTGTTGAATGAAATCAAGATATTCATGAATTCTCTAATATAACTTAAAAGTTATTTGTTTGTTTCTTTGGTTTTGATAAGGCTAAAAATCGTATTTTTAGGAACTCAAACTACATTTGATAATTTTTATTTGTTATAACACCATATCTAATTGCAAATATTCTGACAAACAATAGCAGAACGGAACAACGTGCCGTTTTTGAAGGCCACCACACCTTCATAATCAGCGTTCCTGTGCATGGTCCAGTGTGTGTGGGGCCAATTGATGAAAGTTTCAGTTTTATATACATAATATTCTATATTCTTTTTCCTTCAACAAACTCAAGATTTTGCAAAGTAAACTTCGCGTGTGGAAAAGCCGCCAAACTTATCAGTAGACTTCAACCAATGTGGCAGCTATTTGTAAAAAGGTAATGAGAAAGTAATAGTGAATTCAAAATCGAACATGTTAGCTTGTAAAGTTTTTTTTTTGCTAGAAGCTTTTAAGCTTATTCTGTCGTATTACATATTTAAAAAAAGTTTTGGTGTATAAAAGTTTTACAGAACAAACTTTGCATGAAAATTTGTTTGTTAAACGTTTTGTAACCCAAAATAACTTTTATGAATATTACCTATTGTGTTTGTGTACGTAATTCTTAATAACATATTGATAGTCGTTCTGTAAAAATATGAAGTTTTTATCTTATTTCAAACATTTTTTGGCTGAAGTCTAGTGATGAGTTTCTTAAGCAGAAACAAAATGCAAATTCTTCATACATTCAAGGGTTTTATTCATAAAAAAATAAAATTAGCTTGAAACTTATTTTAAGAAAAATTTTTTTAAAAAAATTAAATAAAATGCACTTAAACCGAGTTTAAATTTTATGAACATGGGTTAACGAAAAAATATTTATGTTACACATTTACATCCATATTTATATAAATTTTTTTAATAAAATATAAAAAAGCTGGTTAATTTTAATTATTATTCGAACTCCATTTGTTTCTATATTTATGATTTGATCTGGCTAAAGTTCGTATCGTTTTTTAAGCCAAATTACATGTGATAATTATTAATGAACAAATAACACCAAATTTAGTTGTAAATATTCTGACAACACATAGTTGAACGGAACAGCTAGCGATACGAACTTTAGCCTGATCAAATCATAAATATAAAAAAGCTGTTTTAAAAATTGCTTTGAAGATTTTTTGAAAATGAAATGCAGATTTTGAAGATTTTTTCGTGAAAAATTGTTAGATTTTGCAGATTTTATCCTTAGAAATTCTGGCAAGACTGTTCACACTAGTGTTGTAAAAGTATTGGGTATTTGAGTACTGAGTACTCAATACCGGCAGTTTTTCCCGGTACTCAATACACAAAAGTAACTACTCAATACTTTCAGGGTTGCATTTTGTAGTATTCAAGCGAAAGTCTTTCTTTAAAATACATCAGAATTTTACAACTCTGTGAGCTTGATACAAATAAATATGACTCTGAACCTCATGGAGTTAGTGTAACAAACAGCCACTAAAAAAAGTACTACAAAATGCATTATTAAACTACTGCAGTCATTAACAAATACTATTGGACAGAAAAAGTGACCCTTTAGAATAGTGGAAGGAAGGCACGTGATACAATATAACCAACAAGTCAGGTCCTCACAAACATGAAAAATATTTTATATTCTTTCAATGTCGGTAAAATTTTATTTCTACATTTCAACAATGACTAAGTAATAACATCAATTGTGTGTAAAAAATGTTTATTAAAAATATTTAGAAGATAATTTAAGAGATTAATGCACTAGAAGTGTTAAGAGTACGTTAAAAAAATTTTATGTACAATAATTAATCTTCAAACTTAGTTATTTTCATTTGTTATAAATTAATTTAAATATACTTGTATTTAATCTTTGCTTTTCCATATTGCATTATCAATAAAATAATATAAATAATAATTTTTAACTTCCCATATATAAACATATATAAAGTATTGAGTAGTATCGAGTACCCAATTGAAAAAGTATCAAGTAGTACTGAGTATTCAAAAGTAGCCGCTTTTTACAACACTAGTTCACACGACGAATCTACGCAGCGAATTCTTATCGAAAAATTCGTCGACGTGGACATAATTCGTCGTTCGTCCCCAGCGATGCCAACTTGGTGCTTTTGGCACTATTTTTAGTGCTTTTTGAAGATTCAAAACGCCAAATTGTGAACGTTAGTGCCAAACTAAGGAAAAGCACCAAGTAGTGCTTTTAAGAAATTTGCGAATTTCTTAAAATTATTTTAATAAAAACTTGGCGTATTTATTTTTTCAGTGTAAAGCATTCCTTTTTTGTCTGATATATTTCAATAATTAGAGAATAGCTTAGAAAATTTTAAACATTACTAAATTTCACATTACTTCACATTCACTTTTTACGCTTTTTAGATATCAAAATTACGCTTTTTAGTGCTTTTTTTTTAAATTTGATGTGCTTTTAGAGCCAAAAAAGTTGGCATCACTGTTCGTCCCAGTTGTGTTCCTAGCATAACTCAAGCGATTATATTGAAATTTGGAAACACGTTGAGATAATGCAAAGCTATAACTTTTCGTAGAAAATAGTGGGCGGTCATGTGCCCATTAAAACTAAAAATTAAAATTTTCGCTTGTGATCTGAAATTTGACACACAAGTAGGTCTAGGTGGGCAACTAACTAGAAAAATCTGAAAAGCCGGAAATTATAGCCAGCGCACGTGGCTGCGCCCATAAAGCTCAGAATTAAAAAAGCAAATCTAAAGCGTTTAATTTAAGCGATATTATTGAAAATATACATAAATTTTATTAGATATTATATTAATTTGTAATTATCACGATGTCATATATTTTTCTAGGCAACCTGCTAGCTTGGCAATACTTTTACTTTTCTAAAAAAGGTGAGAATAAGGGATATTTGTTCACTTCTTTAGAGTCTAAACACAATGTTTGCGGTGCGGGGCGATGCGATTTCTCGTTGCGGGAGAGAAAAATAAACATAATACAACGGAAGATGGCGACGGCAATACTTGTCATTGTTTGATTAAATTTTTATTAGTTTTTTTGTGCATTCATTTTTATAAAAAATTTACTCTTTCTGTTAAATATTTTGTAATGGCAGTAACTAAAAACAAAAAATGTTTAAAATTTTATACATTCGCAGATATATTTTTGAGCTTTTATATTTTATGACAAACATTTTTGAACTTCAAAATCATGTTTTTTGTTGTGAACTCCGCCAATTATTCAAAAACTATGGCAACATCAGAAAGAGAAAGAGAGTCAAAAATTGAGAGAATAAGAAAGTCCGCAACGAAAATAAAATAGATTTTAAATTTATGCCGTTCCGCACTGCAGATTTTTACTTCAAAATCGTATGAAAAACCGCACCGCAATGAATTCTCGTTATATTGTGTTCAGACTCTTATATGTGAAAAAATTATGTCCAGAAATTATACGACATCCTGAAGATTACAAATTTATATAATGTATAGCATATTGCAGTTGTAAGTATTGTGCTAAACAAGAACTTGGTCAAAATTTTTACCTCATGGCCGAAATTTTGGAAAGGAACTTGTCCTTTTTTCACATTTATGTTTTTTTTTGAGGATAATATTTATAAATAAAAGTATACTTTTATAAGATTTGATGGATTAATATTTTATAGTACTCATATTACGCTAATGGCAAAAAATGAAGTAAAAAACATAATTTCATCTGAAAGAATTTCATTTTCAAATTTCTGCTCATACTAACGGGCCTTTATAGCTGCCATCTGTGCCCCATTTGCAAATCAATGTAAGCTTATTCACCTTTCCGGATATATTCCAGATGTGAACTATACTTTCCGTGGTTCTATGATATAAAGGTTTTAAATTCACTTCTGCTAAATTTTCATTCACAGCAAAAATTTTATTTTCGCATATACATATGTACATACATACACTTGCATCATGTACATATGTATATTTATATGACTTAAGCGCCCCTTTTTAGCTTCAGAATACAAAAAAATTTAAGTGTATCTCATTTACTGTAACACACTATACCATAGCAGTGATGGGAATTGCAAATCTTGATTTCGTGCCGAATCTGTTTCCAAATAGTGCCAAAATCACGAATAGTGCCGAACCACTTTTATATAAAATTTAAATGCTGGATAGTAGTGTTTAGTATACTATGGTCTTTGAATGATACATTATTGCTTAGGGTGTTTTTTTAAGAGGTATAGAACTTTGAATTGAAATAAAACACAAGAAAATCGTTTTAATGTCCATCAATTTGGCTTTATTGGAAGGATAATTTTATGCCATTAATGTTTAAATATGATTTCGGGCATGTGGCCGCCGCGGCTGGCTCGAATAAAGCCAATTCTACAGGTCCAATTTTCAACCACTTTTTCGAGCATATGGGGCCGTATGTTGGCAATAACGCCACGAATGTTGGCTTCCAAGTCCCCTAACGTTTCTGGTTTGTTGGCGTAGACGAGCGACTTCACATATCCCCAAAGAAAATAATCCAATGGTGTCAAATCACACGATCTTGGTGGCCAATTGACAGGTCCATTCCGCGAAATTATGCGCTCATCGAATGTTTCCTTCAATAAATCGATTGTGACGTGCGCTGTGTGGCATGTAGCGCCGTCTTGTTGGAACCACAACTCATCCACATTCATGCCATCCAATTCGGGAACAAAATAGTCGGTTATCATGGCTCTATACCGGTCTCCATTAACGGTAACTGACTCTCCAGCATTATTTCGGAAGAAGTATGGCCCAATGACTCCACCAGCCCATAGAGCACACCAAACAGTCAGTTTTTGTGGATGTAATGGCGTCTCAAGGGTCTCATGTGGATTCTCTTCACTCCAAATGCGGCAATTTTGCTTGTTGACGTAGCCATTCAACCAAAAATGAGCCTCATCACTGAACAAAATTTTGCGATGAAAATCAGCATCGAGATCAATCTCATTTTCGGCCCATACACCAAAATCACGACGCATTGCATGGTCTCGCGGCTTTAATTCTTGCACAAGCTGGATCGCAAGCCAAGATCTTTGCGCAAAATCTTCCATAAAGTTGATGGACAAAGCTCCAATTGCTGTGCACGGTGGCGAATCTATTCATTCGGGTCCTCTTCAACACTTTGCTCTACAGCGGCAATTGTTTCTTCGGTGCGCACTGTTCGACGTCTCTGCGGATGCGTATTATCACATAGAGTAAACGTAGTGCGAAAACGATCCATGGTTAACCGAATTAATTGCTCTGATGGACGATTATGTCGACCATAAAATGGACGGAGCTTGCGGTAAACTTCGCGAACTAAACCATTATTTTCGAAATAAATTTGCACGATTTGCAAGCGTTGTTCTTTTGTCAACCTGTTCATGGTGAAATGGCAAACCAAACTAAATATTAATCACTTGACAGCTGACAAAATGGCCGCCAGTTAAAAAAGTGATGCCAACTTAAAGTTCTATACCCCAATAAAAAACACCCTTTATCTAGAAAATTCCACGAATATCACAAAAAACACGTTCCGAAATTATTTGTTTACACATACATATACCTATACAGTCGAACTTCTATAACTCCAATCACCATTATCCCAAAAATAATTTCTACTTGCGGAGGCTTCGAGTTACAGAATTTTTTTCGATGAAAAACAGAATCATGTGCAAACATGCGTGTATATTATCTATTTTTTTTTATTAAAAACTGACACTATATGCAATAAACAAGTTACAACGAAGTAAAATATTCAGAAATTAGCGACTGAAAATTTATTAGCCGCTTTCTTTTTCGTTAATTCGCCTTCAAGTTCTTTCATATACACATGTGTTTATTATTTATTTATTATATTCATTGATGTTTCATCAGAAATATAACTATTTGGAGCTGATTTCATAATGATTTGTGTGTTAGTTTTTTTGCTGTGTAAAATCGGAGATAATCGATTTTCATCAAAAAACGAAGTTAAAAAATATGCCGCTTAAGGTTTTTTGACGGTTATGGCTCGAACTAGGGATTGGCAAATATCTTCTAAAATCGATTTTCGATTTTTCGATCAACTTTTTTAGTTTCGATTTTTGAAATCGATTAATCGGGCATGAAAATCGATTTTAAAATCGTTTAAGACAAATTGGCTAATTTATAAACAAAATAATCTTTATTCATAAAAATTCAAGTAAAGATTATTATTAACAAACAAAAATAAAGTTAACATATTTATGTACATTAAAAATAGACACAAAGTTAATTTAGCGAAACACATTAAATTCAGTAAGGTACATAATATGTATATGCATATTAAATATTAAAGGCCGTATTCAGAAAAAAATAACTTAGGTTTACTAAACGTTTAACAAACAAATTTCCATACAAAATTTGTTTCGTAAACCTTTTGTAAAACTAAATTATTTTTTCTGGATACAGCAGTAAAGCGGTGTTTTTAATTAAAATTATACTTAAACTTGCTTTATTTTAGCAATTTTTTATATTATATAAAATAAATTTCAAAACATTACGAATTAATATATGTGGTTAGTGTCAGAAATTATTACTAAGGATTATTAGTTTTAATGTTTCATACTAATCACCTTTACTTGTTCTTGATAACATCAACGTCAGGCAATGTCAAAATAAGACACTTAAATACTATTTTTTCTCCATAATTGTTTATTTTTAACCGATTCTTGTTATTTTCCAGCCTTTAGAGAAAGTAAGTGTCCTATTTTGGATATTGTTTTGGCATTGATGTCGACAAAAAGTTACGGAATAAAGATGAATAATATTAGTTATCAAACCAATCTTCTTCACTCAGATTAATACTTAAAAAAATTGCCAACATTTTGACATAATACAAAACTCGATTTTTATAGCCCAATAATCGATTTCAGCATAAAATCGTAGATGTAAGATCGATTACAAAAAATCGAGTTTTTTTTATCATAAAATCTGTTTTCGATTGGAATCGAAATCGATTTACCAATCCCTAGCTCGAACGGACAAAAAGTGCCAGGAAAGGAGAGATAGTGCCACAGTGCCAACTCACATCCAATAGTGCCAAAAATGACACAATTTTGCCACATTTCCCATCACTGTACCATAGTTTAATTTCATTGCAACACATTTCATTGTAATAATTAATAGAACTTATCGTTCTTTATAAAATTTAAATGACACACTTTTATTTTTATTGCTAATTTATGTTATTATTAGAAATGTGCACGTGAGCGTTTTTTGACTCACGATACGCACGCTCACGTAGAAAAATATTTTACTCACGCACTTTCACGTACGAATGATATTGAAAATTTTCACGATCACGCACGCTCACGAAGAAAATATTCTTAATCACGCACGAGTGGTTTACAAAATATGACAATCACGCACTCTCACGAAAAATTATGTAATCCAATTTGTACACTCAAAATAAAAATGAATCCATTCGTACTTAAATCAATCCAAAGCGGTGTCATAAGTACGGTAAGTGCGGATTTACTTAAATCAAGTACAGAAGGCTTAATTCAAGTACAGATTATTCAAGTGCTAAATACTTAATTTTATCCATATCTATATTTTTTTTTGGATTGAAAAATAGATTTTTACACCTACCCTATGTATGTAAGATTTTAATATATAGATAGCTTTAAACATTTCTAACTAAAATTTAAGAGTACCTTTTCATAAATGCGGATGTACGCATAGTTTTTCTGAAAAAAAGTCAAAATTTGGGGAAAATATAGTTGTGTAAAAAAATATATTAAATAATTTTATTTTTCTACATTGGTATATTTGAATTTCATATGAGCCAGTTTACTACGCCTGAAATAATTACAACAATAGCCCAACACACAACCTCGTGCTAATGGTCTTGCATCGTAGCACGTACAAAATGGTATAGAATTCAGGAATGATATCTCGTGAGAGCGTGAGAATACGTGCGTGATTATTAAAAATAGCTCACACACGAGTAATTTATTTTTAAGTCACGCTCACGCACTCACGCGTGATTAGTTAAAAATTTGATCACGATCATGCGTGATTCACGCGTGACACGATAAAATCACGACATTTGCACATCTCTAGTTATTATAGCAATATTAAAGACATAAAAAAACACAAAGAAATAGTAATTATATAGGCAGAGCCTTGTTTTCAATTAAATTCTCCAAATCTCTTGGCACCTCTTTTGAGCGCCTATTGTTTGAGCTGGTCTTCCTGACAGCTGTATAAACTAACCAAGGGACTATAGGGTAAATCTACCACACACACTAGTACAAGCTAGGATTAAGCTTTGCATCCTGTTAGTTCAATATTTACGTGATATCCTTTAAAACTTTACATCTTGCACCTTAACACTTTACATGGCGATCCTACACCTTAAAAACAACAATCGAATTTTATCCCGACCCTAAAATAAATATAGGTATAATCAAAAATAATTTACATGTAATCTGTGACTGTAAACTCATTACAAAATTTAACTTTTTTGCTCAAAAATTATGTTATTTTTTAAACATGACTAAAATGTAGTTAAATTTCATTAATTCGTTAGGCTTTTGTTGTTATTCACTAGTTTTTTTTTGTAAGCTATTGAAAAGTGGGTAGAACAAGCAAAATATATATTTAAGTTCCAGTTAGAATTTTATACAGTAGTTTTAATTTAGCTGCCTTTTGTTTAAGTGCACTTTGGACTTAACTGCCTAAACTGATAAATTTCTGTCACCATTCTTTAAAATCCCATACAAATTCGTTTTTTAAGTGCACTTTCTATACCTGCACATTTAAGATAAGTGCCCTAAAATTTTGGTAATTTTAAAAGATTTTCACACAAAAAATCAATGTTAGCTGCACATGGATTTAACTGCACAAAATATATTTTTATACCCTTTACCAAAAAATGGTAAAAGGGTATATATAGGTTTGTCATTCCGTTTGTAATTTCTAGAATATTAATAAGCGAGCCATAAAGTATATATATTCTGGATCCTTATTCATAGGGAAGACAAATAAGCGATGTCCGTCTGTCCGTACGTGAAATCGGTTTTCCGAAGCTCCCAAAAAAGCTAGAGACTTCGTTCTTGGACTGGTGTGTCAGAAATGGTCGAAATAAGATTGGTATCATCTCTAAACGAGATGGCAGAGCAGTTTGATATTAGGATCATCTGGATCCCGGGGCATAGAGGCTTTCAGGGGAACTCCAGGGCTGATGAGCTTGCTAGAATTGGGACAACCTTACAGGTTCCACCGGATTTGGAATGTGTGGGTTTACCCCTACCCTCTTGCAAACTCAGACTTAGGCGCAAGACAGTAGAGGAAACAAATAGAAGGTGGGTCACAAGAAATGATTGCGTGATCACAAGGCAGTTATGGACTCACATAAATAAGGAAGGTACTGATTACTTAATTTTGAAAAATAGGAAACAAATATCGATACTAGTGTCCGTGCTAACCGGACACTGTCTCATAGGTAGGCATGTACAAAGGCTACGGGTTGAACACAATGATTACTGCCGTAGCTGCCAGGACATTGATGAAGAGGAAAGCATGGTGCATTTTCTTTGTCACTGTCCTGGACTTGCAAGAAAGAGATTGACCACAATCGGCGCTCTTGAGTTCAGGGAACTTTCCGACGTTGCTAGTGTTGAAGTTCAACGTATTAGTAGCTTTATATTGAGCTCTGGTTGGTTCGACGGTGGGGACTCCGCATAAGCAGAGTCTCCGTGGTATCACAATGGACCAAAAAGGTCTAAGTGAGTCCGGGTTTCTGACTGCCACCCCCACCTAACCTAACCTAACCTAAGATTGGTATTGAAAATCAGCAAAATCGAGCAGATCCCAGCAGAGCTGGGAAGCTTAAACTTCATTTTGCCATACAAAATAACTACCGAAAACTAGTTATGATTTTTTTTTATTAAATAAACTTATTTTATACTTCAGTATGAATAAAATTAATATTTCTTAATAAAAAAAATATATAAAAAAAATTTAAAAAATTAAATAGACATTTCCAGGGTTGGAAAACTTTAACTTTTTTATACAAAATTATACAAAATTAATTTACTAAAAGAAATTTTTCCTTTTTTCTATAATTTAAATATATCTTATACTCTAAGAAGAAAGAGATTGGGTTAAAAAATCATAAAAATCAAAAAGGATAATTCCAGGGTTGGAAAACTTAAAATTTTTGTGATATAAAATATTAACTACCGTAAACTAATTTTTATATTTTTTTTATTAAATTAACTTATTTTATACTTCAGTACAAATTAAATTGGTGTTTCGAATTAAAAAAGAAAGTTAAAAATTTTAAAAAGACGTTTCCAGGTTTGGAAAACTTTAATTTTTTTCATATACAAAAGTAACTTACTAAAACAAATTTATTCTTTTTCTCTATATATTAAACATAGCTTATATTCTAAAAGAAACATATTGGTGTACGAAATCTGAAAAATCAAAAAGAACGGTTCCAGCGCTGGAAAACTTACACTTTTTGTGATATATAAAATTAACTACCGAAAACTTATTTTTATTTCTTTTATAAAATAAACTTATTTTGTACTTCAGTGCGAATGAATTTGGTATTTCAAATTAAAAAAAAATTAAAACGAAGTTTCCAGCGTTGGAAAACCTTATTTTTTATACAAAAGTAACTTAGTAAAACAAATTTTTCCATTTTTTAATATAAATTAAACATATCCTACATTCTTAAAAAAAGATTGTTTTTAAGAATACAGAAAAATCAAAAAGGGGGATTCCAAGGTTGGGAAACTTACACTCTTTGTGATATAAAAAATTAACTACCGAAAATTAATTTTTATTTTTATTAAATAAACTTATTTTATGCTTTAGTACGAAAAAAGTTGGTATTTAAAATAAAAAAAAAACAATTAAAAAAAATTAAAAAGACGATTTCAGGGTTGGAAAACTTTAACTTTTTTTGTACAAAAGTAACTTACTAAAACAAAGTTTTTCTTTTTTCTATAAATTAAACATATCTTAAATTCTTAAAAGAAAGAGATTGGTCTAAAAAATCAGAAAAATCAAAAAGAATGATCCCAGGGTTGGGAAACTTACACTTTTTGTGATATATAAAAGTAACTAAGTCTAATTAATTTTTATCTTTTCCTTTATAGATTATACATATTTTACGTTTTGGAAAGAAAAGTTTGGTGTAAAAAATTATAAAAATAAAAACCACAGCTCCAGAGCTGGAAACTTTGACCTTTTTTCTGGATATTAGAGTAACTAAATAAAACATTTTTTTTTAATTTTCTTTTTTCTTTTTTTACTTAACACACTTTCTATATTTTTTTAAGAACTTCTAGATTGATATAAGGAATCAGAAAATTCTAATATAATGATTCTAGGGTTTGTAAATTTATTTTTTTGTACATAAAAGTAACTAGGTCAAATTATTTTTTTCTTTTTGTTTATACTTTATGTATGTGCTTATGTATCTATCTCTATACTACATAAAAACACTTTGGTAAAGGGTATATAAGATTCGGCACAGCCGAATATAGCACTCTTACTTGTTTCTGTAATTATTGTTCAAAATCCTTTTTTAAGAACACTTTGTATACCTGCGCATTTAACATATTTTTTGGCAGTTTTAAATTATTCTTATATAAAAATTTTAAGTTATTAAATAAATGTTGCTACATAAGTATGTAACCATGTATGTGTATAAAACTGAAGTCAAAAATTGTATACCTGCACATTTAGGCAGGTAAGTGCATTTAAGATAACAGCATTTTTGACTTATCTGCACAAAAAGTCGTGCAAAGTTGATTGTGCAGGTAAGTCAAAATTACTGTATTTTCATTATTTTTTTTGCAAATTAATAGAACACGTTATTAAACTTCAAAAGCAGAAAAAATAGAACACCATATTATTTTTAAATATGTGACAGCGCATAGAGAAAAAATCAATTTTCACTTTTTTTTTGATGTGGACAACATCTGAGCATCGAATGAGACATGCCACAAAAGTGTTCCCTCCCAGAGATATGCGCATTTTATTCAGTTATGGTACGCCAAAGATACACGTATGTATTTAAATCTTAAAAATGGCTCTCCTGAACAAAACCGGTATTTAACCTTAGGTCCCTTTCTATTTTGCGCGTCACATATATTAAATCAAATTTTAGCAATCTTTTCACGCTAAGTCAATTCAATGTGATTTCTAAAACAATTATAAATTATTGAGAGGCAGATTTGTAAATTAAAATGGATACGCATTTTATAGGATATAGTCGTATGCTAGGCCAGAGGTTCCCATCATATTTCTGTTCACGGGCCCTCTTGAAAAACTTTTTGATGTGTAAACATCTATACCCTAGGGGATAAAAATCTTTTTCACAATACAATCACAAATTTTGAGTGAGATGCACACCGCGTTGTCAAATCGGTCTGAGGTATATATGTATGAGTGTATTAGTGTTTGAAAGAAGCAATACAAACTTATTTAAAATATTGTAAATACATAGGAATTTGCTAGTTTTTGTTTGCTTTACTTAACTTGATAATTGCTTTATTAAGGTTCCGTACACCAAAGGTGGAAATGAACCCTATGTATTCGCTACGCTGTCCGTCTGTCCGTCACAGGGTATTTTCTTGAGAGCCGTAAGAGCTACAGACCTGAAATTTGGACACAGTGTGTAGACATTTGGCCGCTACAACAACAAATATATGAGAGTTAAAATTTAAAGGCTGTTCCAAAACGCGCAACTAAAAATATTAAAATTTCATCCAATATACATACAATTGTATGTACATACATATACGTATACACTTGAAATTTGTAAAGTTAGTGTATTTTTATATAGACTACAACAATTAACACTAAATTTAAAAAATTTAAATAAAAGGATATTTCATCAGTTAATGCAATTTGACTTTGTAATTTTGACAACTTGCTGTATCTTGGAAACCGTAAGAGCAAATCTCTTGAAATTTTCAAAAACGGTAAAACTAAAAAATCAAAAAATTTTTAAATCGCCAAATCTAAAAAATCGCCAAAAACAAAAATAAATCGCCAAAACGAAAAAAAGCACCAAATTAAAAAAATTTCTAGGACTAAAATAAATCGCGAAAAACCGGAAAATCGTCAAAATGAAAAAAAAATCGCCAAAATGGAAAAATCACCAAAATAAAAAAAACCAAAAAACAGAAAAAACGCCAAAACGAAAAAAATCGCCAAAATTAAAAAAAAATGCGAACATGATAAAAAAAAAAACACCAAAAAGAGACTAAACGCCAAAACGAGAAAAAAGCTTCAAAGCTGAAAAAATCGTTTAAACTGAAAAAACTTAAAAAAAAGGAAAAAAGCCACATCAAAAAAATGCTCAAACCGAATGTACTGAACCTTTACTGAATTTATTTTAATTGCAATGCGTACACAACAACAGAACAGCAGCAATAAACGCTGAACAACAGGAATTAAAAATTAAAAAGTAAAAGTAAAGGCATTTCCAAGATATAGCAAGTGTCAAAATTACAAAGTGAAAATTGCATTAACTGATGGAACACCCTTTAATTTTAATTTTTTTTAAATTTAGTGTTAATTGTTGTAGTCTGTATAAAAATACACTAGCTTTACAAATTTCAAGTATGTATATTACATGGGATTTTGAAATTTTTCGTTGCTCGTTTTGGATCACCCTTTAATTTTTTACACTCATGTATTTATTGTTGTAGCGGCCAAATGTCCACACACTGTGTCCAAATTTCAGGTCTGTAGCTCTTACGGCTCTCAAGAAAATACCCTGTGACGGACAGACGGACAGCGTAGCGAATACAATAGGGTTCATTTTCACCTTTGGTGTACGGAACCTTAATAAAGCAATTATCAAGTTAAGTAAAGCAAACAAAAACTAGCAAATTCCTATGTATTTACAATATTTTAAATAAGTTTGTATTGCTTCTTTCAAACACTAATACACTCACACATAGCTCACACCGATTTGACAACGCGGTGTGCATCTTACTCAAAATTTGTGATTGTATTGTGAAAAAGATTTTTACCTCCTATCGTATAGATGTTTACACAAAAAAGCTGTTGTCACATTGAATGAAAAAATAAAATAAAGCAACATAAAAAAAATTAAAATATGAGTAAAGACAATTTGAAAAAAACTCGTAAAACGGAAAATGTGATTTTTTTTTCTACCCGTTTTGTTTTTCTATTCCCTTCGCCTACAAATTTTAAGAATCGTGTTTCAAAAAATCATTGAAAAATCAACGTGTGAATTACGTAAGAGAATCACAACTGCGGCTTTTTTCGTCCATGGACAAGACGATACAATTGTCGAACAGAATTAGAGCATAATAGTTTTTAAAGTACACCTTTTCTAACTGTAATTCAGAAAGCATCAATTGTAATATAGATTTAAAAATTTAAATTTTGAAAGAGTCACTTTTAATTTAGGTTTATCAATTTAAATTCAGAAAGAGTCAATTGTAATTTAGATTTATCAATTTAAATTCAGAGAGCATCAATTGTAATTTAGAAACTGTCCATGTAATTCAAACACTGTCAATTATAATTCAGAAAATAGTAAATATAAAAAAGGTCGAAAAATTAGATAAAAATATTAAATATTATAAAGAAAAAACACTATATAAAAAATTTTTGGCCAAAAATTATATGAAAACATACACCACTGTTGTAGATAGTGCTGTTTGTCCTATCTTCAGAATAGTAATTATTGGAAAAGAAGCAATTGAGAGGAAAAAAAATTTTAAAAACATATTTTTTTTTTGCTATAATAAAATTAAAATAAACTCAAAGTTACTCAAATTTGTTATTTTTATGACGTACAATTGACACTTTCTGTATTTTAAAAAAGGTGTAGAAAGAAATAATTTAATAATATTAGGGCCATTTTCACAACTTCCCTTTAGTTAAAGGCTGGATTTTGTATGCCCGATAAATATATTTGCCCTATTAAAACTAAAATTTTTTATTGTTATAATTATCAATAATAATAATATTTAATGAATAAAAAAATAATAAATAAAGTTTTTATAATGCCAAGCCATTTATCGGACAAACAAAATCCTACCTTTAGCTAAAGGCAAGTTGTGAAAATGGGCCTTAGGGTGTTATTCAGTACAAGGAAAAAGTGTCATAATTACTTGACAGAATGTACATGCATATGTAACTTACAAATAACTTATTATCTCAAATGTATTCTCATTCTTCGTCATAATAACGTGAGCATCACATGCATTTCAACGAAAAAAATTAACGAAATAAACATATGTATATCAGTCCAAAGACTAGAATTGGAACAATATAGATACATGTATCACATAAATGTTACGAGGCTGTCAATACTTGTTGGTCTGCGTTTGTTTATAAAAATAATAGTCATATACACTGTTGCCAGATTTGCAGAGATCTATGCATTTTGCTGATTTTTCATTGCAAAAATTATAAAGTGAGATTTGCAGAATTTCACAGCCAAATTGCAGATTTTCTGAAATGCTTGAGTAACATCAATACTTCATGTTTTTCTTTATTCCATAAAAGAAATAACCCTGGTGTCACTCTCAGAAGCATACACATAAGAAACAGTGATAAATAAGTTGCTTTTGAGGCTTAATTTTAAAGTAGCACCAACATAGCAATAAAATTAAAAAGAAACTAAGTCCCGGTTCACACGTTTCAACTTTTGTTGCTCAACTCGTAATTCAGCTGTAAGAAAAAAAAGTGATATTTGTACTTCCGTCTCCTTCTTTCTTACAGCTGAATTAAGTGTTGAGCAACAAAAGTTGAAACGTGTGAACCGGGACTAAGAAATCTGTGCAAAGATATATACATGAATTCAGTCAAGCGGAAAGCACGGGACATAGATGGATATATACATACATACATACATACATATCTCACACTATATCATAAACAGTCACAGCTCAAAATTACAGTTTTTTTTACAGTTTTGTGCCACTCCTAAATATCTGGGATTTTTATACCCTTGACCAAAAAATAGTAAAAGGTATCAATGTAAACACTTTTCATAATACTTTCTTAATTAAACAACATCAGCCGTATTATATTTTACGATAGTCATTGCCTATTGAATTTAAATTTAACAATATTTCTAATGGAGTTACTAAATAAAAATATTTTTATAATTCAAATTTAATGTTTTATTATATTGACGATATTCGATAATTTATTTTACGGGGAGTCTAAAAACAAATCCGACAACACTGACAAAAATAAATTATCTCACAAACATTTTCAAGATCATGAAGAGTTGCGGACATACGTACATACATGTACATATGTATAGCAAATAAATTTTGATAACTCAAATCAGTTTCACAAGTCAAGTCAAACTTACAAGTACAGCTCACTTGTCGTTAACGAACGGCGTTGTAAGTCAAATTTAAACTTCAGGAATATTGGATTCAGTTTCTTTTAGCGAAACTCCAATAACTCCTGTGCTATGCACATGCTTATTATTGGACTATTTTAATAGAATAATATCCGTTTATTTTCGAAAAAAAAAAATAATTTATAAACGTCATAACGTTATGAAAAAGTGTTGTGTGTTGTGAAGGAGTATCTGACCGATTAATCGGCTTCGTAATACCACCCAAAACCAGTTAAGTCAGCCAATAACCGGCAATCGACATGAACTTTTCCGAATTTCTGAACTTTTTAAAAATGTTAATAACTAAAGCCTGAATTTCGTATTCCCCATAAGAACTGTATGTGCAAAAAGAACGTGCGCTATTTCTGAACTGTTGGCAACCGGTTTGTTTATATTTGGTACGGATTTTCAAATCGCTGAACCAATTTTGAAAAGAAAGATGCATTTCCAGCCTAGTTTTTATCCGGTTCGGAACCGGTTTTTTTATATTTAGTTTGGAGTTTTTCCGAAAAATAAATTTTTCGTTTCGGGCTTGATTGTTTAAAACCGGTTTTTATTCTGTTTTAATTGTTTATAGCCTATTTGTTGATTTTTATTGTCTTTTTAAACATTATCAGTGAGTAACAAATAACGAAACATTCAGATCAACGCGAGCGGAGCCGCAGGTAAAAGCTAGTATGTACATATGTATGTATATGCAAGGATTAAAAAATATATTTAAGGTGTGCGTGTGATTTGACATTGAAAATACATCCCAGCAAAAAGTAATCGAGATTTCGAAGCAATTGCTTCTAAATTGCTTATTATTAAAAGTCTCTTTTGCATTTTATAGCTTCTTTCTCTATTTTTTTTTCTATTTTGGTTTCTTATATCCCTTTCATAAAAACATTTTGGAAGGTGTAGTTTAATATAACACAAAAAAAGCGCTTCGGAAGAGCGCAAAAGCACACAGTGCATCCCCTCTGCCTTACGAGGATGCAATAACGTAAGCGAATGACGAAATTTAACACAAACACTACGAAGTCAGTCGGCTGTTTATATTCAAACTCTCAAAGTTTTTTATAGATCATCCTCTCTCGCTTACCTGTATACAAAATTGAATTGTGTACAAAAATAAATATGTGCTTCGGTAGTTCAATGGGTAGTGTTCTAGCCTATCATACGGAAATCCTGGGATCGACTCCTGATTCAACGCGCGAACAAAAAGTAAAACAATAAAGAGCAAATTTTTTAAGTAAACGAATATTTTTGCTGAATTCAGGTCACTCCGGCAGGCATGAAAGAATCACATTTTATATCGACATGGCAGAGCTTCTACGCGAGGAATCCCATATAAAAATCATTCAAAATTTCATGCATCGGGTAAGCGCTTGCATACCAAAAGAGCACTTATATATTGCTTCCAGCGAAGCACCATTTTTTGCTGGGATATGTATATAACTTGATCCTCTCTAAATTGTTGTGCTTAATACGAAATTTATGTATTATTAATTCTGTGGAAATAAGGAAAAAGTGCTTATGCCATATTTTACTGTTTTGCAGGAGAGCACTGCACTTTTAAGCGTTCAAGTCGATTGCCAGAAATTGATTTATTTTACAGTTAAATTAAGAAATTTTCTGTTAACCTTTCTTTTTTTTAATCAAACGTCGTTCTAAACACTATAAGTAATGCATTTAAGTTTAAATATACCAAAGTATAACCTAAATTAAGCTGTTATTCCAAATGAAATTAGAAGTCTAAAAAAGACAAATCGCAAGTCATAGTGCTATAACTTCCACAAAAAGCACGTAAATTTATTGAGATTTTGACCAGGAATACTTTCAAATATGCTGATTATGGAAATACCATTAACTCAAAATCAGTTTATCTCGATTTAAGCACTTTTTCCTTTTTGCCATCGGTCACACTTGTCAAACATTTGCTCAAAAAAGTGTAACCAATAAACACTAATGAAAAAAGTTTATATCCAGAAACTTGATTATAATTTTAAACAGTTTCGAACACAACTAATGGACAATGTCATAGAATCCAACAATATTAGCTAGTCTTTAACTTGAAAAACTTTCGTCTGAATTGAAAGATTTGGTTACTCTTTTTTGGGCAAATGTTTGATAAGTGTGACCATACCTTAAGTTTATATCCGACACTGGTTGGACCTAATTATTATATCTAGATTAAGATTTGAATACTTATTGTTCTGCGAAAAAAAATATGTATAAAAAAGGCGGCAGCAGGAACTTCATTATAAGATATTAATAGACTTTAGTGTGCTGAATCAAAATCTATTCACAAATTGATTAAATCACAACTTGATGGAGATTTTCTTATATAAATAAAATACTGATATTGAAACATTAAATACATACGTATTTATTATGATACAAGTAAAAAATCTTACATATAAATGGCTTCTATGATATACATAAATTAAAATCTTAAATGAAATGAAATACTAATATTACTAAAAAAAATATTACTAAAAAAAATCGATTACTATTTTTAGTAGATCGCTTTGTTTTACGAGTTTTATCTGCTGTTTCACGACAGTTGTCCCAGCAGAAACCACTTAACATTTCTAGGACCACTTGTCGTTATATCTTTTTTTCCATGTGCGCAAAAATTTTCGCCAATCTCATCAGACACGTCACCACGAAAAAAATTCAAATGCAAATGCAGGATATGAAAAAAGGAGTTCTTGTATCAATTCTTCGTAATTCGCAGCCCTTCTATTTTCAAGAAAATTTTGATATACATTTTCGAACGCTACCTATGCATGATGCACTTTTTTCTTAATTGATCGACTTAGATTTGAACATTTGAAATTTTATTTAGAAAAAATTTCATGTGTGAAAACATGTTTCTTTCACAGTTACTGCATGACCTAATGGTACCGACGGATATTGATTTAAAATATGTAGCAACGCGACTGTCCGAGCCATTGAATCCATACACATATACCTATTAATGCTATATTTTCTAATTCCAGGTACCATAAAAAAATAATTCCCTTACTTGGTATGATTTTAGAATTCAACCACAAGGTGCAAGTGTGTTACGGATAAATGTATTACACAATCTTTGTCAAAGTAGCCCACTTTAGATGTGAATAAAATAAAAAAAGACTTTCAGTTAGTTTTATTAGCATTGTTCGATGTAGTAGAACGGAACAACTAGCTGTTTTCGAAGGCCACTACACGTTCATCATCAGTGTTCTTTTGTGTTTGGTCCACTGTGTGTAGAGCTGCAAAACTATCGATAGTACTATCGATAGTATCGATAGTTTTGTTGTAAATGAAATATCGATAGCTTTTTTCACTATCGATACTATCGGCAAAAAAACAAGTAATTAAAAGAGTAAAAATAATCGAAGTCAGTAAACAGTAGCCCTCAGCTTTGAAGCAAATTATCCGTAGTTGATTTAAGCTTTTTTACAGCGATGGAAAAGTTGGTACAATTGTATAATTTTAGCGCTATTTGAATGCCAAAAGTACCGTAGCACCGAAATGACCCATTTAGCACTACTGGAATCTCTTTATATTATATTACATGCCAAAAATAGCATTAAAATATATAAAATATATTACCTTATGTAAAAAATAATGCGTGCTTGAAGTGCACATTAAAAAAAAAGTTCCATAGAAAAACCGGTTTTAACGTTCACTTATTTTTTTGCACAAGGGGGTTAATCTTTAGCTCGAAGGTATTAGAAAATTAAGTAAATCAAACGATGTTTTCCGGTAAATGTGGAAATTTTATTTTCGTACCAAGGAGAGAAGCCGACTATTTGCATCGACTGTGAACAATCGAATAAAAAAAGGTTATAAACGTAGTATATCGTAAATGTTACTTTAATATTCAGATCCCAGCAACTAATATTCTTTGTGCACCTTCTAGCGTTTTGTTAATTGATTTTTAGTTAATTAAAAAGTACAATTATTAAAAAAATATTAATAAAGAAGTTAGTGTCTTAAAAGTTATCAACAATTTTCGCATTTTGATAATTCTAAACCATGGGTAGATCCATAAAATTTTAAGTTAAATAAAAAAGTATATTTTCGATAATATGCCCCGCTTACGATAAAATCGAAAAAAAGGCTTGGTATATTTTTATATACTAATGAAAATGTTGAGGACTCAGGATTTTTTTTCGAGTCAAATGTAGTTTATGTGCCAACTTTTATAAAAATATTTGATACTATCGATAGTATCGATAGTTTTACATAAAACTATCGAAACTATCGAGTGGAGCGACTGTCGATAGTTTTGCAGCTCTAACTGTGTGTAGTGTCAGTTGATCCAGATTTGCATTATTGCAAATGGAATATGAGAATTGTTTCGATTTACAACAGTCTTGCCATTGTCGTTTGTTCTTTACTAATTGTGCACATGTTATACCTAATTTACATAAAGCATTTGTTCATGAAATTTCATGAATTTTGTTTCACGAACCTTTTTCTTTTTGCTAATTGCAGCGCTATAGAAGAGAACTTTATAAATAAAGAAGGACGTAGAATGAATCTCTGATGCAACTTTCGGCAACTTTTTTGATATGAGTTGCCCGCCCCGGGAATGCATGCAACTAATTTCCTGAAAAAATGCTTAATGTTAAACAGGTATTAGTTAATTTGCTTATTTTTGTTCTACTTAAGACAAACTATAAAGGCTCTATTAGTCTTTACTTTCTGTTGATATTCTGTGCTTTAGTACTTACTTTTTCTATGAGTTTTGCATCGTTTATTGTTATGTTTGTTTTTCTTTTAAAAATTAAATTTTTAAAATTCTAAACGTAAAGTCACAATTTATTTTAAAATGTTGTTATTTAATTTATGCTGTCACTACTTACAATTACTTATGAAGTTTTTGAATTTCACAGGTTGAACCGAAAAAGAACAGAACGAAACAGAAAAACTAAAGACTTGGTTTTATTCTTATAAACAAAAAAGAGTCAGCTGATTCGTAACTGAACAGGATTTAATATGTGACGCGCAAAATAGGGTAAAATAAGAGTAAAAACCTGTTTTGTTCAGGAGAGCCATTTTAAAGATTTAAGTACGTGTATCTTTGGTGTACCATCACTGAATAAAACGCGCATATTTCTGGGAGGGAACACTTTTGGGGCATGGGATCGGTCCCATTCGATGCTCAGATGTTGTCCACATCAAAAAAAAAGTGAAAATTGATTTTTTTACCCTTAGGTCCCTTTCCCTATTAAAATTGAATAAACCGTTATAGAATTTTATTGGAACAAGTTACCGTGATCGCCCTAATAACCGAGTCATATTAACTAGGCACGCTCATTAAAAAAACTCTGTACGTGACAGATAAAAAATAAAAATAGATTTAAATGTTGGACATTACTGTCCCTATATAATACATATTTTTATTTAAAACTAATTTTTTTGCAGACCAGCTTTATTATATTCACCCTTATACAAGTTGTCGACATCGATGTCACTTTAACAGAATTCCAACAAATTGGGGCTTGATTACTCTCTTTCGAGAAAAATTTTTTGCTAATGAAAATATATTTCTGTTCTCTAAGGTCTAAAAAATAGCATAAACTTGCCAACAGGAGCTAGCCCCAATTTTTTGGTATTATGTTAAAGTAATTTAGATGTCGATAACTGGAATAAGGGGTATTGCTAATATTTTATCTTTTAATGTGATTTTTAAAAGTCAGTAGTTTGCGATTGGATTCAAAATAGTTCTCACAATCGATCCGAATTCATCATCCCTTTTAAACAATCGTTTTGAAAACGATTGTTTTTCAACAAATAGATGAATATTAAAATACAAATAAATAAATTAAATTAAAGTACTACCTACGTATAGGATAGTTTGATACATACATATGTATATTTTTTTCATGGTATTTATTTAAAATTTTTTTGTACAATAATAAGTAAATTTGATAAAAAAAAAAACAAGTAAGAGTGCTATATTCGGCTGTGCCGAATCTTACATACAATTTACCAAAGTGCTTTTATGTAGTATAGAGATTAGGGTTGCCAGACGGCCTGGAATGGCCTGGATTTTTCAGTTTTTTAGAGCCGCATCCAGTTACCAGCTAACATAGAATTTATCCAGTTAAAAATTATTTCTTAAATTTTGAAAAATAATTTCTTTATCAATTATATTTTTTAATTAATTACACAGCGGAACAGTGGTTTTATTGCTTCATTTAAAATAGCCGATCCTTACGCATTTTTATATATTAGTTTTTCCCCAGCAGCTCTAGTTTTAAAGATATAGTGACAATTAGCATATGCTTAATTTATGTCACTTTTTTATAATTAACTTAGTATATCACGAATGGTCCCCCAAACTTAAAAATACTTTCTGGATTATTAAATTTCATTAAATTCTATTTGAATATTACATGGATGTTAAAAATCGTGTCTTTTTGGTTTGGTTCTTAAATTTTTTTTATTTAAATTTTTGAAATTAAATTAACTGGTTCTTATGTACTTTTGTCCGCTGATTACGAATATAGTTTTATTATTTATCTATCACCTCTAGTCTCACAAAAAAAGAATAAAATTTTTGCTCTCTCATGCCTTCCCAAAAAATTTGTTTTTTGTATCACATATCTGATCAATGCAATTATGACGTATAATAAATGTTGTATTGACCAGTCCAGAAAATTTTTGTCTTATTTGTAGTTATTGTATCGAAATTTGCAGCTTTTACCAAAAAAAAAAAAAAAAAAACAATTTTAAGGAAAAATTTTAATTTTTAATGCAAAATTATTGGGCCTAATCACGAGTGTGGTATGTATTTCGACTTCTACTACGACTATTCTGTACAATACTAAAGAATATTGCTTTAAAAACTCTTCGTATTCGAAATACGACACTCGTAATTAGGCTCACTAAAATAATCAGAACTTATCAAAAAATAGAGGCTGCATTCAAAATCAGCGACGTCATATTATTATAAATAATATTTTTTGATGGCGTAAGAAAAGAAAAATTCGAGATATTATTTTTTAAATATAATGCACAAATCTCTGAAACTAGAGGGTATAAAAATATAAGAAATCTTTTTTCGTAATTAGCGGACAAAAATTCATAACGACTAGTTATTTAAGTAAAAAATATAATAAAAAAGTTTTATGGACTAAACTATGCTCCTCAATGTAAAGCTATCGAAATAAAGGAAATTGTTTTACAGATTAAAACTAATGACGGAATCGTAATCAGGAGATAAAAATACATAAGGATCAGCTTTTCTTATTAAAACAAGGCAAAAATTTCTGTTTTCTGGTTGTGTTTTTGTATCTTCTTAGGAAAAATTTTTAATACTAAATAAAAATAAACAATAGTGCTTGCAAATGTACAACCAGTTGTAATTTTCCCTAACACTGATTAGTTCCTCTATTTTGTACATCACTGGCAATTTAAAACCAAAACAATATTTTCAAAAAGCATCTACACTCCTTTTTAAGCTTATTTTTAAATTGTCCAGTTATTTTTTCAAAATCCAGTTGAATTTTTTCCATTGTCCAGGTATTTGACTTTTGGTATCTGGCAACCCTAATATACATACATACATAAGCACATACATAAAGTATAAACAAAAAGAAAAAAATAATTTGACCTAGTTACTTTAATGTACAAAAAAATTAATTTTCAAACCCTAAAATCATCATTTTAGATATTTCTGATTCCTTATGCCAATCTAGTAATTCTTAAAAAAATATAGAAAGTGTGTTAAGTGAAAAAAGAAAAAAGAAAATTCAAAAAAATGTATTTATTTATTTTGATATCCAGAAAAAAAGTTCAAAGTTTTCAGCTCTGGAGCTGTGGTTTTTATTTTTATAATTTTCTACACAAAACTGTTCTTTCCAAAACTTAAAATATGTATAATTTATAAAGGGAAAGATAAAAATTAATTAGACTTAATTACTTTTATGTATATAAAAAAAGTGTAAGTTTTCCAACCCTGACATCATCTTTTTTAATTTTTCTGGTTTTTTACACCAATCTCTTTCTTTTAAGGATTTAATATACTAATGTTGTAAAAAGCGGCTACTTTTGAATATTCAGTACTACTTGATACTTTTTCAATTGGGTACTCGATACTACTCAATACTTTATATATGTATGCACTTGGGAAGCTAAAAATTATTATTTATATTATTTTATTTATAATGCAATATGGAAAAAACAAAGATTAAATACGACTGTATTTAACAAATGAAAACAAATAAGCTTGAAGATTAGTTTTTGTACATACAATATTTTTAACACACTCTTAACACTTATAGTGCATTAATCTCTTAAATTATCTTCTAAATATTTTTTAATAAAAATTTTTTCTCACAATTGATGTTATTACTTAGACATTGTTGAAATGTAGAAATAAAATTTTACCGACATTGAGAAAGTTTAAAAGATTTTTCATATTTGTGAGGACCTGACTTGCTGGTTATATTGTATCTCGTACCTTCCACTACTCTAAAGGGTCACTTTTTCTGCCCAATAGTATTTGTTAATGACTTGAACTACTTCAGTCATTAACAAATACTACTATGATTCAATTTGTAGCACTTTTTTTTAGTGACTGTTTTCGTATCAAAATAATTCCTAACACAAAAATTGGTATTTTCTATACTAACTCCATGAGGTTCAGAGTCATATTTTTTTGTATCAAGCTCACAGAGTTGTATAGTTCTGAAGAATTTCAAAGGAATATTTTCGTTGGAATACTACAAAATACAACCCTGAAAGTATTGAGTAGTTACTTTTGTGTATTGAGTACCGGGAAAAACTCTCGGTATTGAGTACTCAGTACTCAAATACTCAATACTTTTACAGCACTATAATATACGTATGTTTAATTTATAGAAAGAAAAACAAAAGAAAAATTTGTGTTAGTAAGTTACTTTTGTACAAAAAATAAGGTTTTCCAACCCTGAAAACGTCGTTTAAATTTTTTAATTTTATTTTTAATTTTAAATACCAAATTCATTCGTACTGAAGTATAAAATAAGTTTATTTTATAAAAAAATAAAAATTAGTGTGGCTTTTCCAACCCTGAAATCATACTTTTTGATTTTTCTGATTTCTTATACTAATCTCTTTCTGTTAAGAATATAAGATATCTTTAATTTATAGAGAAAAAAGAAAAATTTGCTTTAGTAAGTTACTTTTGTATAAAAAAGATAATGTTTTCCAACTCTGGTAACGTGTTTTAAACCTTTTTAAATGGAAATACCAATTTTATTCGTACTATAGCATAAAATAAGTTTATTTATTTAAAAAAAATAAAAATTAGTTTTCGGTAGTGGCACTCGTGGTACCTTCATAGCTAACAGTCGATTAGCGGAATTTTGCTTACATACTTAAAAAACAAACAAAAAACAAACAAAAAAATATTCGTAGTACATATTATTCGTAATAGGTACATACTGTCTTTAATAAATAAGCTTTATGCTTTGCTAATATTTTTTACATAGTAGAAATAACAGAAACAAAAAAAAACCGCAAACAAAAAAAAACATAAACAAAGTGACAAAGTGAGGAATACTCGTATGAGTACCTCAAAATAATCAAACTATCATAAATAACAAAAACAAAAAAAGACCGCAAACAAAAAAAACACAAACGAATAACCCTTGAGGAATTCTTTGTATGAGTGCCTCAAATGCAAAAAAATTTGAAGTGAGTTCAAACGGCAGAAATGCTTATTTTACTGTGAGTTCTGAAACTCTTAATGAAAAAAATATAAATAATAAATCTGATGAAAGTCTTTTTTTAACGTCAAAGCCAATTTTTCGTCAGCGATCAATTTCACTCTGTCCAATGTCAAATAGTAGTGATTCATTAACATTACAGTTGCCTAGTACTTCTTCATATAAGCCAGTAATATCATCCCCTTCAGGCTCGTGTTCATCACTTAACAAAGTTATCACTGCATATAACAGCGGCTCGAAACTCAAGGTACAAGTCGGAATGGACAGATATATAACCGTGGTAAAGCGTGGGCATATCCCGAATTCTTCAAAAATTTCATCTGCTCCAAAAATGTCTAGGGATAACAGCGTAGCCTCAACTAATCGCCAAAACCGCTTTAAAATTTTGCAAGATGACAACGACAAACCCGAGGTATCCTCGAATAAAACAACCAAGCCGCCACTAATCTATTTGAGACAAAAAAATTCAAATGCCCTTATTAAAAAATTTACTTATGTCATTGGTGAGAATAAATTTCACATTGTTCCAATAAAACGTGGAAACATAGATGAAACTAAAGTCCAAATTTATGACGAAAAAGATTTCCGCAAAATGGTTGCTGAATTTGAAAAAAATAAAACAAGCTTCTACACATACCAGCTTAAGAGCGCTAAAGGCATGCAGATCGTATTGAAGGGCATAGATTCTTATGTTGTTCCCGAAGAAATAAAAGATGCACTCGTCCTCCAGGGGTTTAAGGTAAAAAATGTGCCCAATATAATAAACAGAGAGAAGATTCCCCAACCCCTATTTAGAGTTGAACTTGAACCAAATGATATAAAATTGAAAAAAAATGAGACGCATCCAATTTATAATTTAAAATACCTCTTGTACCGAAAAATCACAGTTGAAGAGCCACATAAGCGTTCAGGTCCTGTACAGTGCCATAATTGCCAAGAATATGGCCATACAAAAACATACTGCAATTTACCCTCTGTTTGTGTTGTGTGCGGCGAATTACACGGCACTGCTAGTTGCAATAAGCCAAAAGATCAAAGTGATAAAAAATGCAGTAATTGTGGAGGTAATCACACCGCTAACTACAGAGGATGTCCTGTATATTCTTTCGTTAAACAAACTATGGGACAAAAACCAAAATTAGCTCCAGTCCAATCAGTAAATGCTTACTCCGCCAATCTTGCTCAAATGAGCCAACCAGTTACTTCACGTGTATCGTATGCCGATGCTGCTAAGGCTAGTTCTATTCCGAAACAAAATGTTTCACCGCAAAATAATTCAACAAATACAAACTCAAACTTTAATTTTAATCGCCTTGAAGCCACTATTGAAAATCTTGTGCAAACTTTCAACAATTTTACAACAAATATGACTAGCATGATGAAAGAAATGCTGCGAATGCAGAATACTCTGCTTCAAGCATTAATTAATAAGCCATGAACACGTTAACAATATGTTTCTGGAACGCAAACGGCATTCGCCAACATAAAAATGAACTTGAGCACTTCCTTACGGAAAAAAATATTGACATAATGTTGGTCTTTGAGACTTATTTGACTTCGAGAAGCTTTTTCAAAATTAATGGCTAGACTATATATGACAGATGTGCAATCGCTTTACGTGAGTACCTGCCGTTACGGCCTTATCTCACGTGTGCCAAAGCACCGGGTGTGGGTTAGACGCCAGACCAACGCCCCCATGCACCCCTTTAGAATGAACTTATGGCCCACTCCATAAGGCACATAGGTTGCAATCTTTGAATATAGTTATCCCTGTATTATATTCAATTACCTTGCTGAGGTAATTTGAGCTATCTAAACTCTGCTGCTATGTCCGTGCCCATAGCAGCTCTGTTGAATGGCAACAGCACCTAGAACAGTGTCTGGCTGACCGCGTCACACCAACCACTAGCATTGATTTAACACTGGGAAGCAAAGACTATTCTCCCAGCGATTTTGGTAGCAACCACAACCACCAGGATAATTCTCCGGCTTCCATGCTTAGGTGTTGTATATACACCTAAGCGAGGTCCCCTGGAAAATTCCTCAACCATTGCCGGCACAGCTAACCAATCATCCATAATGAACGCATGCCTGTGTCGCCAAATAACCAGTGCCTACTCCACACTTACCAAAATCATCCCTTTAACCCCGTAGGGTATACCCCATTGGGGTACGACGAACTCGGCATTTTAGCAAAGGAAACTGACGACCGCTACATGCACTCAAAACTTCAGAGCAGCGAGGAAAAGAGTCCTGGGGTCATATCCAGGACGAAAGCCATTTTGGACCAGAAATTTCCGGCAACCGCAATGCATTTATCTCTAAGCAGCCCAGCTGTCGGGCAACCGGCACCCGTGGTACCAGAAGTAGCCTCTGGTTAGACCTCGAAGTTCCACCACAAGGGCTTCACCTCTATCGTCTTTTGAACTCAGGGGCAGTTCTAGGTGACGCTGCACCTAGCTGACAACAACGGGCGTACAATATTTGTTTTCCTTTTATAAATATGTGCACATCCGTTACTCTGTTTATATTCAGAGATTGGGTAGTAACACATAAGTTTTACGGGTAATGAGCCAAAGGTCCGTCAGCGGAAAAAGCTACATTACCCCAGCTGAGGCCCCGGGATTGCCACACCCATAGTCTACAAGTAGACTCCCCTGGGGGTACTATATATGACAAGAAGAACCCTAGAGGTTGAGCATGCGGTGGATCTGCAATTCTAATTAAGTCAAGACTCAAGCACTATGTCCTTGACAACGTTAGCGAAGAATATATGCAAGCAATGAATATTTTTGTAGAAAATTTTTGTTGGAATTTCGTGATATCATCAATTTATTCACCTCCCAGATTTTCAGTTACCGAAGATCAGTATGAAAAGCTCTACAAATCGCTTGGATCTTGTTTCGTGGCAGGTGGAGACTACAATCCAAAACATACGTACTGGGGTGCCAAGGTCAAAATGATTCCAAAGCCGGGCAAAGATCTTACCAAAGCAGAGTCATATAGGCCAATAAGTTTGCTGTCAACTATGTCAAAACTCTTCGAAAAACTGCTCATGACAAAATTGTCCCTTGTCTAACAGATAATATGTGCATACCGGACCATCAATTTGGTTTTAGAAGTCAACATAGCACCATTGAACAAACGCATAGATTGGTTCAATTTATGGGGAAAACATTCGAAGAAAAGAAGTATTGTTCTGCCCTATTTATTGATGTTTCTCAGGCATTTGATAAAGTTTGGCATGATGGCCTAATTTTAAAATTGAAAACATATCTACCAAATAACATTCTAAAACTTTTGGAAAGTTATATTTTACGCCGGAAGTTCTCTGTTATGGAAGGAGAATTTATGAGTGCGCCCGAAACTATCTCATCCGGTGTACCTCAAGGGAGTATATTGGGGCCAATTTTGTATTTGATTTATACTTGTGATATGCCTGTGAACAGTAATATCCATACTTCTACATTTGCCGATGATACAGCCTGCCTTAGTATGCACGAAAACCCTCATGAGGCATCCCGATATCTTCAGGAACATATAACACAGCTTGAGCTATGGTTAAACTTATGGAGAATAAAAGTAAACGAACAGAAGTGCGTACATATAACCCTTACCCTACGAAAAGATACTTGTCCCCCCATTAGAATCAACAGTCAAGTTGTTCCTCAACATTCACATGTGAAATACCTTGGTATACACCTTGATCGTCGGCTTACATGGAAGCACCATATTGACTCAAAGCTAACACAAATGAAACTTAAAATAACTCAGATACATTGGCTGATTGGTAGAAATTCAACACTCAGTCTAGATTGTAAACTTTTAATTTACAAGTCGATTTTGAAACCAATATGGTGTTACGGAATTCAACTATGGGACACTGCTTCAGCTTTCAATATCGAGAAAATCCAACGAAAGCAAAACAAAATTTTACGGTTAATAACATCGGCTCCATGGTACATAAAAAATTAAAATATACATCGTGATTTAAATGTGCCACTAGTGACTGCAGAAATTACAAAATACGCAGGCAAATATTTAACAAAACTCGAATCACATCCTAATCCGCTGGCTCGTAATATTTTGAACTTTACTGGACACATCCGCCTTAAAAAGAGGAACACAAGGGCTCTTATACTTAACACTCCAGATGGGACTGCTTGATTATATATTTATTTTTCCTTTTTGATTATCACTACTTATGTATTATTTATAACTATCACTAAGCTTATGTCCGACTCTCGTCGGGCCTAATAATTCTTTTTTATAGATTTAAGATTTGAATACTTATTGTTAGTTCACATATGAATGTACAATAAATAAATACATATATTGAAAAATAGTTTTCGGTAGTTAATTTTTTATATCACAAACTGTCTCAGTTTCCCAACCCTGGAATCATCGTTTTTGATTCTTCTTATTTCTTACACCAATCCGTTTCTTTTAAGAATATAAGATATCTTTAATATATACAGAAAAAGGAAAAATTTGCGTTAGTAAGTTACTTTTGTATAAGAAAAAAGTTAAAGTTTTCCAACCCTGGAAACGTCTTTTTAAATTTTTAAATTTTTTTCATTTGAAATACAAATTTTATTCGCAGTGAAGTATTAAATAAGTTTATTTAATCAAAATAAATAAAAAATTAGTTTACGGTAGTTCATTTCTTGTCACAAAAATTTTAGGTTTTCCAATCCTGGAATCATCCTTTTTGTTTTTCTGATTTCTTACATTAATCCCTTTCTTTTAAGAATATAATATATCTTTAATTCGTAGAGAAAAAGGAAAAATTTGCTTTGGTAAGTTAATTTGGATAAAAAAAGGAAAGTTTTCCAACCCTGGAAGCGTGTTATTTAATTTTTTTTAAATTGATATACCAATTTTATTCGTACTATAGTTTAAAATAAGTCTATTTATTCAAAAAAAAAAAATTAGTTTTCGGTAGTTAATTTTTTATATCACAAAAAGAGTAAGTTTCCCAACCCTGGAATCATCCATTTTAATTTTGCTGATATCTTATACCAATCCGTTTCTTTTAAGAATATAAGATATTTTTAATATATAGAGAAAAAGGAAAAATTTGCGTTAGTAAGTTACTTTTGTATAAAAAAAGTAAAAGTTTTCCAACCTTGGAAAAATCTTTTTAACTTTTTGAAGTTTAATTTGTAATTTTAAATACCAATTTTATTCGTACTAAAGCATAAAGTAAGTTTATTTAATAAAAATAATAAAAATTAATTTTCCGTAGTTAATATTTTATATCACAAACAGTTTTAATTTCCCAACCCTGGAATCATCCTTTTTGATTTTTCTGATTTCTTACACCAACATTTTTCTTTTAACAATGTAAGATATGTTTAATTTATAAAGAAAAGGAAAAGTTACTTTTGTATAAGAAAAAAGTTAAAGTTTTCCAACCCTGGAAACGTGTTTTTTAAATTTTTTATATTTTTTTATTTGAAATACTAATTTTATTCGTGGTGAAGTATAAAATAGGTTTATTTAATAAAAAAAAAATAGTTTACGGTATTTAATTTTTTTATATCACAAAAAGAGTAAGTTTCCCAACCCTGGAATCATTCTTTTAGAGTTTTCTGATTTGCTACACCAATCTCTTTCATTTAAGAATATAAGATATGTTTAATTTATAGAAAAAAAGGAAAAATTTGTTTTAGTAAGTTACTTTTGTATAAGAAAAAAGTCAAGGTTTTCCAACCCTGGAAATGTATTTTTAATTTTTTTAATTTTTTTAAATTTATTTTATTAGAAGTACCAATTTTATTCATACTGAAGTATAAAATAAGCTAATTTAATAAAAAAATAATAATAACTACTTTTCGGTAGTTATTTTGTATTGCAATATGAAGTTTAAGTTCCCTAGCTCTGAAAACGTCTGCTCGATTTTGCTGATTTTCAATACCAATCTTGTTTGGACCATTTCTGACACACCATTTCAAGAACGAAGTCTCTAGCTTTTCTGAGAGCTTCGGAAAACTGATTTCACGTACAGACAGACGGACAGATGGACATCGCTTATTCGTCTTCCCTATGCATAAGGATCCAGAATATATATACTTTATGGCTCGCTTATTAATATTCTAGAAATTACAAACGGAATGACAAACCTATATATACCCTTTTATCATTTTTTGGTAAAGGGTATAAAAATTATATTTTTTCCGACAAAATATCGAGCCATAACCGCTAGAATAGTTTAAGGGACACATTTTTTGGACTTCGTTTTTTTGACGAAATTCGACTATTTACGATCGCAAATGGTCGATTTTGGTCGAAAATTGAAGTTTGAAAATTATGTCGCTTAAGCTATTTTTGCGGTTATGGCACGATATGCTAACTCTAAAAAAAATATTTGTTTTTTGATCGACTAAAATATGATATCTCTTAAAAATGCGCAAACCAGTGCAAAATAAAATATTTTTTGCAGAGCTATAAATTAATTAGCATATTTAAACCATATTATGGAAGGCAACTCATTTATTTTTACAATAATGAGCGAATTAACTAGATTTTTTCGCTCTACTGAAAAGTTGGCTTTTTTTAGTTGATGTATTTTGAATATAGGCTCTCGATATACACAAACTATGCTATGGTATTTATGGCGCGATACAGAAGCTAAGACGAGATTTTCGTAAGAAAAATAATCGAAACTATTACAGTTATAAATTTATATTTGTTTTGATTTCTTTATACTTAAAAGCAGATTACGAAACAAATTGTTTAATTTTGCTTTGTTTCGTTGTTTGAAGTGAGTGAAACAAAAACAAATCAACAAATAATGAGAACGATTGCTCAATATGTTTTTGTATTGTTTTTGCACATGAGCACAAACCAGAGAACACAGCCGATCGGTTGTAAGCCAGCTAACAGCCGCCACAGGAATAAATGGAAACGTTTTGAAATATTTGCGAAGAATTTGGCATCATCATCAGCGTTGTCACCTTGGTGCGTTTCGCACCATTTTGGGTGCTTTTTGAAATTTTTTGTGCGAAAAATTCCTTAGTTTTTAGTTTTAAAATTTCGGTGCGTTTTTTAATTGCTGGTGGCACCAACGCAAATTTAACACAACAATGGGTTAAAACCGGAAAATCCTTGTTGTGAAACTTACCAACTTCCTGATAGTGTTAATTACCATATTAATACTAATGATGTTTACAAAATATCACAATTTGAAATGAAATCTGTTTTATGGCCCAATGATAACAATAATGATGAAAATATTAGCTATATTTATTTGGAATAATTAATTTTTGGTCTCTTTTTAAAAAGTTTTAAACCGAATTTATGAAATTAATATACAAAAATGTCTCATCTTGTACAAATGAATTCAAAGATATGTATGTGCCCTTAATTATGAAAGTTGTATAAGTGTTATATTTCTTTGGTCGAGATATTTAGTAGATTACATTGGAAACAATCCAAAAATAATTTTTTTGTTATGCAACAGTTTAATTTAGAGTTGTACTAGTCTGATCAAAATGTACTATATCGAATCAAAAATAGTATGACCTAGACCACTTTCATATGTACACTATGTATGTACGAATTTGTTTTTTTTTTTTTTTTGTTTTTTAATTATGTACATATGTAAAAGGGACCTAAGGGTAAAATCCTGTTTTGTTCAGGAGAGACATTTTAAAGATTTAAATACGTATATCTTTGGGGTACCATCACTGAATAAAACGCGCATATCTCTGGGAGGGAACACTTTTGGTGCGTGGGATCGGTCTCATTCGATGCTCAGATTTTGTCCACATCAAAAAAATTGAAAATCGATTTACCCATAGGTACCTTTCTCTATGCGCTGTCACATATATTGTAAAAAGCTGTTTATTTTTATTGTTATATTTTTAATATGGATATATTAAACTTATGATAAAAAAAATAAAAATATTTCAATAAAATGATAAATAAAGAACTTTTATTAGTTTTGAATCCTTTCTATTACCCGTCGATCTCTTTAAAGAGTTTTGTACAGAATTTATGAAATTCAAAAAAATTATTATCTATGTAAAGCTAAATCTAGACGATATGTTGAATCAGCATATTTATGATAAAAAATTTGTTACCAGTGCCAACATATCGTGTAGACACTAAATTTTTTCAACATACGTATGCTTAACGACGTATGAAGGGGATTTGTTAACGTTGTCAACAAACGTATTTTCACGATTTTAGCATATCGTGTAGCCACCATATTTTTCCTCTTTAACAAATTTCCAATGTATGCTGTCAGATATGTTATTTGTTGAAAAGCCTATGTAAGCTTTTCAGCATACGGCAAATTTGATAGCATATAGAATTGATATTTTAACTCTGCTCAGGTATGAACAATGTTTCCTAATTTGCCATTTTTAAAATAAAAATAACGTAAATATTAAAATAACAAAAATAGTAGAACAAAAGCAAAAAAGAAACAACAAAATTCTACATTACGCGAAAAATATACTGCAGAAATGTTCATGGTAAATTCGGGTGAATAAAAAATAAGGGAAATTAAAATTTCATAAAAAAAAATTTCAGGCGATTCTGAAGAAGACAATCAATCTTATTCCAGCAAACTTCGCAATAAAATTGACTTTTTGCATGCTTTCAGCCTCCTAAAAATTTTGCCGATTTTTAAAAAATATTGCAATTCGTCAACATCCCGCTGTTAGTAACTTTTTGCGAATTTTCGCCATTTTTGCGACTTTTATTGAATTTTTTGTATTCCTTACAGTTTTGGCGATTTTTAATCAACATTATGGTTTGTTTAAAATTTTGCAACTTCTCACGACTTTTTGTAGTTCGAGATAAAAGCGAATTTTTGGATGCTTTCAGCCTCTTAAAAATTTTGCCGATTTTTAAGAAATATTGGAATTTGTCATCATCCCGCTGTTAGTAACTTTTTGCGAATTTATGTAATTTTCGCGACTTTTGCCGAATTTTTTGCATTCCTTACAGTTTTAGCGGTTTTCAATCCATATTATGACTTGCTTAAAATTTTGGCAATTTTTTGCGATTTTTTGCAAAGTTTGCAATAAAGGCGGCTTTTCGCGTGTTTTTTTTTTTGAAGTTTTAACAATTTTGAAGAGTTTAAAACATTATTAGACTTTGTCATCTTGCTGTTGTAGCTTTTTGCCAATTTCCGTCATTTCGCGAATTTCTTTTTATTTAAATACATGTATAATTGCACTAATTTTTATTAACCAAAAATATAATTTTTTGCACTGAAAGCGATAATTGAAAAAAGAAAAAGAATTGTCAAAATTTATTTTATATCTAAGCAAATGCTCACATGACTCAACATAATGTATTAGAATACGAAATTCAACATATCATGTAGACACAAAAATTTTATGCTAACTCATATGTTGTATTATCATTTGCTGACATATGTTGACTTTAAAAAATGTGGTACTTTCAGCATACTGTGTAGACGGCTAGCATATATATATGCTGACAGCAGGATTTGTTGTTATTTTAAAGCATATGAACATAAGCATACATTTGCTGATTCAACATATCGTCTAGACTTAGCTTAATACAAATGAATATAAACAAATTTGCTAACTGCCTCTTCCACTATTTCGAAAGAAGGTCTTCATGCGCATTCTAAGTTAAAGAAAACTGATATTCATTTCTTTATCTTACCTCTGTACGAAATTTGACTCGAACAGCAGGTCGCAAGAAGACGTAAGTGTTTTCATACAAATTTTGATACCTCTAGTTCGAATGAATTGTTAACACAGCGAACACCATGTCAAAATCAAGCACTTGCTATTTTGCTTTCGACTACCAACATTTATTTGCAAACAATCAGATAAAATTTATGAAATTAATATGTTATTATTTTATTATTATTTTTTTATTCAAATTAGAAGAATTTATTTTTTATTTGTAGGAAAAACTGATAAAATATTCATCAAAATGTTATTGGGCATTTTTGTTTTGGTTATTGTTTTATATTCATTGTACAAAGTACTCGTACATTTCCAACATAACGAATGTAGTTTCAAAGCAAAACAGTAATAACATGCTGTTGCTGCGCGACTATTTTGTTGAATTCTTTTTCATTGTTCAATATGGTTGTATTTATTTTCATGTAAATGTGAGTAAATTTACAAAAATCGCTAGAACTACTTGAAATTTACAAATTGTCACTACAGGCCGGTATAACCCGGTATAACGAACGATATAATGTCAGGCCCATTCGTTATACCGAAAAATTCGTTATATCGCAAATTTTTTTTCAGATGTTATTTTAACTATTATTATTGTAGACAAGATACAATACAATTAAAAGAGTGAAGGCAATTGTTTTCAAGTAAGCAACCAAATACAAATTAGCGGTATCACATTTTTTTGCATTTACATTACAGCTTTAGATTATGTTTAATATATTTTTTTGCCGTCCGTTATACAGAACACACATTTATCAAAACATTCGCTTTATAAAGTAGAACTAAATGCTAGAAATATATTCTTAGCAAGTTTTATGTTTTATTTTGTAATTTTTTCTTTATCATTCGTTATATCCAGTACAAAATTGGGATAATGTAAGAAATTTGGACGGTCGTTATATCGGGTTTTCGTTAAAGCGAGATTCGTTATACCGAGATTTGCCTGCACTTTGATTTATAAACACATAAAAAACAAACAAACGTAACAAACGTAATCATAAGCAAAAGAAAACTGACAACATAATGGAATGAAAATTTATTAAAGTTCGAGCGACTAGTTTTCTTTCGCAAAGGTTTTCTTTCGACATAGTAGAAGAGGCATTAAGTGTTTTTATGCTTTATTTTTTTTTAACGCTGAACTGTAAAATCCTGTTTTAGTGTTAAATTTTTAACACAAAAAAATAATGTACTTTTATGCAAAATTAATTCAATAAAGATTTTAAACTAAAAAAAACAAATTCTAAAATTGGTGCGTTGTTTTGTAAATGGCGCGTTTTTTTCTCCATTTTGGTGCGTTTTGAAATTTAAAAGTTGACAACGCTGATCATCATATACATAATATAATTTTATTGTCCTATCACACATCTCTTCTTTTTTCAGTTATGACATTATTTCAGTAAATGAGCGATATGTTAGTTAAGGGGTTTATTCTGACTCATATGCACATAGCACATAAAAAAGAACCGTTCATTTTGAAAGTAACGCAAGTCAAGTTTCGCAAATTCTTTAGAAATAAAGTGTCATAAGAAATTTAATTTATAAATATTCGCATCTTCACTATTTTAAAAACTGGTATGCCTTACTTTCAAAATAAACGGCTCACACCTAAATATATTGAAAAGTTTTCCATTAAACCGCAGATACATTCACACATGTCTCAAAGCAGAAAGATGTCTTCAACAATAATAAGTTTGAGTATTAATTTGCTTTTGGCCATCTCAAGTCAATTGACTAGTGGCCAATTTGATCCCAACTACGCTACAGGGAGAAGAACAATGGTTCACTTATTCGAGTGGAAATGGGACGACATAGCCAATGAATGTGAACGTTTCTTGGGACCCAAAGGTTATGGTGGTGTGCAGGTAAGTCTAAGTGGTAATTGATTTTGAAAAATATAACGTCTCGGGGGACTTAAATTTGTTGTCTGAAGCAAGAAATTTTGTATGCAGCGTGTTGCAAAATACATATTTTTTATTTCATTCAAATGACACCATTCTTCTATTTGTCTCCGATTAAAGGTCTCACCAGTCAATGAAAATGTTGTTCTTGAAAATCGTCCCTGGTTTGAGCGTTACCAACCTATCTCATATCTTTTGGTAACACGTTCTGGCAACCAAAGTCAATTCGCCAACATGGTTAGGCGTTGTAATGATGCAGGCGTACGCATTTATGTGGATATCGTTTTCAATCATATGGCTGCAGGCGGTAATACGGTTGTGGGTACAGCCGGCTCAATTGCAGAACCACAACAAAAGAATTTTCCAGCAGTTCCCTACTCAGCCTGGGATTTCCATTCTACCTGTTCCATTAATAACTACAATGATGCTAATGAAGTGCGCTATTGCGAGTTGGTCGGCTTAAAGGACTTGGATCATAGCAAATCTTGGGTGCGTGATCGTATTGTTGACTTCATGAACAAGTTGATATCATTGGGTGTTGCCGGCTTTCGCGTTGACGCTGCCAAACATATGTATCCCACTGATTTACAAGTAAGCATAATCACTTTTCAAGGTGTAGTTAACATATTTCTAGGATAATTGCCAAAAAAATTTGTTAAATTATTTCTAAACGTTAGTATGGGTCTGTTCGTTAATATAATGTAAATTTTTCAATTTGTACATAAATAAAAATATGTACTTGTGTAAGGGAAATGCTTTTAATTACATACGTGTGGCGCAGTGCTTTCTTCTAAGCAATATTTGACGTCGTGTTATTTCGTTGTGATAATAAAATGTATATAAGTTTGCCAGGTTGCCTTACTTGTGCAAGTAATAAATTAGTAAGAAACGCTTTTCCTCCACCTCCCGGTGCGAGCAAGAAAATTAATTTTCCTCAATTGTTAGTTGTGGTACTGGCTGCCAAGAGCTGACCTGGGACTAATTTAGGTACATTTTCGTTTACAAAATCCACAAAATCATTGACGTTATACAGAAGTATTACATTTGTGTCTACGACATAATTTTTTGATTTAAGTGGTGCGGGTAATCCAAAATCACTTGAACTTTTTTCAATTCCAATTATTTAATTTATTTTGATGTGTAAACATCTACACGCTAGGGGGTAAAATTCTTTTTCACAATACAATCACAAATTTTGCTGAGATTCACACCGCGTTGTCAAATCGGTGTGAGCTACATATGTATGAGTGTATTAGTGTTTGAAAGAAGCAATACAAACTTATTTAAAATATTGTTGCTGGTTTTTGTTTGTTTTATTTAACTTGATAATTGCTTTAGTAGGGTTCCGTACACCAAAGGTGAAAATGAACCGTAAGAGCTACGGACCTGAAATTTGGACACAGTGTGTAGACATTTGGCCACTACAACAACAAATACATAAGAGTTAAAAATTAAATGGTGTTCCAAAACGAGCAACGAAAAATGCCAAAATCCATGGTAATATACATACAATTATTGTATGTACATACATATACATATACACTTGAAATTTTAAAAGTTAGTATATTTTTATACAGACTACAACAATTAACACTAAATTTAAAAAATTTAAATGAATGGGTGTTCCATCAGTTAATGCAATTTTGACTTTGAAATTTTGACAACTTGCTGTATCTTGGAAACCGTAAGAGCAAAACTCTTGAAATTTTCAAAAACGGTAAAATTAAAAAATCAAAAAATATAAAATCGCCAAATCTAAAAAAATCGCCCAAAAAAATCGCCAAAACAAAAAAAAAGCACCAAATTAAAAAAAATCTAGGACTAAAATAAATCGCGAAAAACCGGGAAAATCGCCAAAATGTAAAAACACTTAAACAAAAAAATCGCCAAAATGAAACTCGCCTAAAAAAACCCCAAAAATAGAAAAATCGCCAAAATGAAAAAAATTGCCAAAATGTAAAAAACCCCAACAGAAAAAAAAATCGCCAAAATGAAAAAAATCGCCAAAATGAAAAAAAATTGCGAAAATTAAAAAAACCCAAAAAGAGAAAACAAACATTAAAACGAGAAAAAAGCGATAAAACTGAAAAAACCGTTTTAACTGAAAAAACTTAAAAAAGAAAGAAAGCTAAATCAAAAAAATGCTCAAAACCGAATGTGCTCGAGTCAAAGTCGGTCGCACTTTACTGAATTTATTTTAATTGCAATGCGTACACAACAACAAGAACAGCAACAACTAAACGATGAACAACAGGAATTAAAAATTAAAAAGTAAAAGTAAAGGCATTTACCATAGATGAGCACTGCAGTACCACTAAAGTTTCAGTAAAAACAATAAAAAATGTTTAACAAGTAAATTTTTACTGATTACTAAAATTTTTTTCTACAATTTTTAATTATAAATTGCCTAAATGATTCGTTATATGATGAGGTGCATTGAATTTTCAGTAATCAGTAATGCCCGTATTCATAATGAAATTCTACAAAAGTTTCAAAATTTGAATGAAAAAACTTTGCCACTTGCTACAATTTTATTATGATTACGGGCCCTACGATTTTACTGGTAATGCAAATTAAATTTCATTAGCAGTAAAAATTTACTGAATTTTTTTAGTAATCGGTAAATTTACTGCTTACTGCAATTTTGAATGCAGTACATATACATATACTGCAGTGTGCCCATTTACTAACCAAATAAGTTTAATAAAACAAACAAAAAACCACAAATTCCTATGTATTTACAATATTGAAAGTTTTGATACTTTTAATCAATTAATTTAAAAAAATATACTAAAAGCATAAGTACTTCCAACTTAAAAAAAATTTTCATAACTAGATGTTTACACATCTCTTCTGTGATCGGACTCACATTGCTTTTTTTATTTATTTATTTTTATTTGTTCATTGTATTATGTCGTTTGAAGGTAATGTATAATCGGTAAAATAGTTTCGGATAGGCAGCAACTGCCAATTTGTCCCTTCAGGTTAGGTCAGTGATGGGAAATGAGATTTGCATTTAGGTACCAAAAAAATTTTTTTGGAGTACTTTTTTGATCCCGAGAGTGACAAAAACTATTTTTTTATTTAAATTTTATTAACAAAAAATTATGTAAAATTTATTACAAATAAATAAGAAAATGAACAAAAAGCATACACATATGTACATAACCAGACAGAAATTGTGATTTTGCACAAAAAGTATGTGCCTTCACAACACTGTATATACAAAATTACGACTCTTCCAAAAATTTTGTACCACCACAGTACTACAAACACAAAAATATTAGTTTGTGTTTTCAAATACCGTGTTCTTAGTAATCCTATGCCACTACAACACCGTAAATACAAAAAGTTGACATAAGTTTGAAAATTTCCATTGTGACGACCTTATAAATTTGTATTTAGAGTATTGCACCAACATTAAAAACAAGAGTTGGAGGACGGTCATTCGGCGTTACCATTTTGATATTATGAGTTACTTAAAATATTGGTATACAGATGTTATACTGATGTTAGTTGTACCCGCAGACCATCGTAACAACATCGTGCTGATTGTCTTTTTCTGTCTGGGTGGGTGTATATATTCAGGGCTATCATGAATAAAATTCCGCGTGAAATTTCTCCCTTTTCCAATTAGAATTTTTTGTTTTCCCTATTACTTTCTATTAATTTGAATTGTTCCCCGGGAAAAAATTCACGCGGAATTTTATTCATGATAGCCCTGATTAAAGTTATAACCAAAACAGATTTTGGACTTCAATAAATCCTTGGCCTGGATAAGACTATACTGTTGGAACATAAATTCTATTCCTTTGTTTTGTTTTCATGATATTGTGGTAAGAGAAAATCCTTTCGATATTTACAGAGGAGTGAGGTATGGAAAAATTCCGTAAACTACTCTCGATTTACCAGGAAACATGTATTCGCCCAATGCGTTTTTAGTTATAGCCACGGAAGTCCAGAAACTGCATAGATATATTTTCTGTTGTTAATGGCTTCAGTTCTTCCATAGTATGCTCTATATTGGTTGTTAATATTTTAAAAATGTTGCTTTTCGCTGGGAAACACTTTAATTAAAAGTAGTATAATTACCAAATAAAACATTTTCAGAGGGATACTTACTAAACTAAACTGTCAGAGTCCACTTTTGCTCTAAGAAGTTGACAGAATGTAATATAAACTTTTTACAATTTTCTTTAAACTGAAACAGTTGTTTCAACATGATTTCTGTTTACATAGAGATCAACTTCTGTGCCACAGAAAATATCATTGAATCAAATGTAATTTTCATTTATATTTAATTGTGATTGGTTGGGTACACTTTTCTAAAATGTCTTTACTAATAAGGTTTCGTGGCAGTTGTAGAAAAAGAAATTTAATTATTCGCAAAAATATATGCATACGCGCATCTTCCGACTATATTTCTAAGCTGGCCGTGAGAGTATCAAACGTGTTGCGGGAGTACTACGGTACTTTTTCATGTCAAATAGTATCAAAAAAGTACGATCGTACCAACTTTCCCATCACTGGGTTAGATTGAAAAGAAGAGTCGTTACGCTCATTACGCTCATGACTGGGTCATACACATAAGCCAGTGTGCTAGACCTGTTTTGCGCTCGCATTTAAACTGACAAACAAACCCCATATTTATAGGAATTCAGTATCGTTCACGTAATCTCTCAAACTTTTTCAGTCAACACATCTAAGATGGGTAATGTTCGGTAAGGTGTCATCCCCAAAATAACGGGATATCTCCTGAGCGAAAGCTGAACAATGACAAAGAAAGTGGTCAATTGTCTCAATGCTCTCTCCTAAATTAGAGTAGCCCGTTAATATGGCGGTCAAATTTCCTATCTCAGACTTTTTTAGTTTCGACAGATCTCTTGTTTCGTCTTAGCCCGGGTCACACCGTAGAACCTTGGTTAGATTACCCACAGTATCACAATTCAATCGTGTCCTGTGGGTCATCTTCGCCCAATTGCGTAACTCAATCTTCGTTACCTAATTGTTAATCATATTCTTGCAATCTAAAACTCTTTCATTTGTGATTTCCCTAATTGTCGGCTTGCTGTCGGATAATATACTGACCTCTGTGATCTTACTATTCACACTGAAGACTGCATTATGGTCAAGCAAGCGGACGTAAATTTTAGTCTCCGGGTCTTCTATGAAGAAACTTAGGACCGTTCTTACCCCTAGCCACGAGCTATCCGTGTAGTAGCAAACTCCCACGGGTGTGATTTAGCAAGGAGTGTCGTTCATGTATCTCGCATTCAGCTATAACCCTAATCTCACGTAACCGGTCAGACATTCCCAAAGTCTGGTCGTATTCGTCCAGTGAACTCCATTTGATGGTGTGGTATATTGTCTTGTCCGGTCCATTCGTCCATCACTTGTAGACATTTTTAGCAAGAGCTGTTTCGTGCTTGATGTGAATGTCTATAGTTTGGACGTAAATAATGATATTCAATGCCCTGGTTAATGTAGTTCTCATAGCGTCAGTTATACCTAGGCAGCATACTCATTGAACCTTCTCCAAAATTTTAGTTTTGCACTTTCTACTCATAAACTTCCACCATACTACCGATGCGTATGTTAAATTTGATCTAATCACATTCCTATAGAGCCAGTGTGTAGCATTAGAGCTAAGCCCCCATCGGGACCCAATGGCCCTTTTACGAGTCAGCCTTCTGGACTATTTCCCCGTATGTGATGTCTCCACAAGAGTTTCCGATCTCGTATCATTTCTATATATTTAATCATATCGGATAAGGTGATAGTCTTTCCCTTAAAACTAAGATCAATATACTACATGATCTTTGTCTTTTTGGTGAAAAGACCTCTCTCCGTTCTTTTCTAAATTAATATTCACTCCTCTCGGCTGAGCACAATTTAGCGCAATATTGAGAGTTTTTCACCTCTCTGCAAAGTTGGTTAAGGTCCTAGCCACTTAGAAGTATCATGACATCTTCCGCATAGCAGACAGGTCAGGTCAATTAGCAGATTGCGTATAGTAATTACCCAAATAAGGGGTGAGATTGTAGAGGCGTCCCAAGTTGCACCCTCTTCCTAACGTTTACATTGTGCATGTGGATAAGCTATCCCCCTGTCCCCCAGCATGAAGTTTGTCCAAATAATTATCGATTGGTGAACTTGAAACTGTACTAAGGATTCGATAAGAGTATCGGCACTCACACTGTTGAAAGCGCCTTCAATGGCAATACAAACGTCAAGCGTATACAACTTATCATTGAAAGCTTTTTCGATGTAATTAACTACCCAGTGAAAAGCCGTTTCCATTGACCATCATTTGACACACGCATGTTGTCTAAACTTCAGACTATCGTCTAATATCCTGCTTTTAATCATGTCAGCCACTATACGTTCCATGGTCTTGAGCAAGAAGAAACTAAGACTTATTTGTATGTAAGCATTTGGAGTCGCATAGTTCATTTTACTAGGCTTAGGTGTGAAAACTACCTTGCCTCCTGCCAGCTTTTAGGATTACTAGTTGAGATGATAAGATATCCATTTCTTTCCGTAGAAACACAGGAAAAATGCCATCCAGACCGCTTGCCTTGAAAGGAAAAAGCTACTTATTACATTTCTAGCCATACGATATATGATGATTGGCCCCTGGCGAGCTACACTTCCCACTAGTGGTGTTCCCACAGTTGGTCTTTCCATACTGTTCGTGGAAATGTGTATTCATCAGCAACAATAAGGGATCCTATATTTTTTACGCATTTTTTTGCCATATCACGACCACTTGATCTTGACTCAAACTGCCTCGTGGTTTATTACTTCCTGCACCGTAACCTTATTTTCTTTTAGTTCGTTTTTTATGTTTGGTCTGTTTAATTTTTTTAAGCGAACTAACCCCGATCTGGTCTAGATCTGCGGGTAGTAAAATATCCCCTACTTAAGAAGTATTTACCTCTTTAGACAAAGAAAACCTCCCCTTCCCCTAAGTCTTAAGCCCCAAAAGACGCACCCATTAGAAGACCGGCAACTCCGGCGGGTTCATATTCCTAGTTTTGAAAAAATATAAAGACTGTATGTTTAATATAGAATGATCTATCTAGGATTCAAATTTCAAATTTAAAATTGCTCATTCAGGCTGACGCCAAATTAAGTAATTTCGTGATTTCGGTCGAAATCAAGTTCAAATTAAGTAATTTCCCATGCATATTGACATTTTCCAAATTATGTTATTTTACTTAATTTCGATGAAATTAAGAAGAAATTAACAACTCTGTTTTTGAAAGAAAACTAGTTTTTTTCCAAACATGAGTAAATTTACAACTATGAGAAAGAACAATTAAAAGAAATAAAAAATTTTAATTAGTGTTTTTTATGGGAATTGTTACAATTTAAGTTTAAAATTTTTAAACGCACTAATAATCCCAAATTAATATTTTACTTTTATTTATGATCTGCATTAGCAACAGTGAAATGCGCATAGGATCCAGCTAAACCCCTCAATAATCAATTTCAATGTATTTTTAATAAAAAAATATTTTACTTAATAAGTAAAATATTAATTTGCGATTATTAGTGCGTTTAAAAATTTTAAACTTAAATTGTAACAATTCCCATAAAATAACACTAATTATTAACTTGACTGCACCCGGTCAAAAAAATACTTGTGTGGCAACACTCTATTCTTAAATAGCTGTTGTTGTTATTTACATTTATTTTCTTTTACATACTCCTACGACTACAATTTGAAGCTGAAAAAAAGTCAGCCAATGTAGCAATAGTAAAGTAAGAAAATAAAAAACATGTTGATTATTGAGTTCTAGTTTCAACTTTGTTATTTGTTATTGAGCTTCTCATTTGTTTAAATGAAAGTTTATAATATAATAACTCTAGTTGTTCTAAGAAGCTTTGGGTAAAGGTTCCCTGATGATCTGCATTAGCAACAGTGAAATGCGCATAGGATCCAGCTAAACCCCTCAATAATCAATTTTAATGTATTTTTAATAAAAGAATATTTTACTTAAAAAGTAAAATATTAATTTGGGATTATTAGTGGGTTTAAAAATTTTAAACTTAAAAAATTTTAAATTCAATATTTATTTATTTATCTAGGCGCACGGTAGTGCGCCAGGCCAAGTTCTGACCAATGCACGCAGTGTGATATTTGCAGGAAGCCATTCGAGCTGTTTTTACCCCCCCTCATAACTTTCTTCCCAGCCACCGTAAATTATGAAATTTAAACCATAAATAGAATAAATTCATGTTACCTCATATGCAGTTTTACAATGAAAGGTTCCGGAGATATGGAGGTGCAAAAAGTACATATTTTAAGACATACTCACTGACTCACTGACCTACTGACTCACTCATCAATATTATAAAGCACTTCCGCTATAGCTAGAGATCTGAAATTTGGTACACAAGTAGATCTTGGTGAGCAATGAACTAAACAAAATCTGAAAACCTGAAAATTTTAACCAAGGGGGCGGGGCTACGCCCATAAAAATTAAAATGTGTGCTAGTGAGCTGAAATTTGCTACAGAACTAGTTCTAGGTGGACAATAAACTAAAAAAAATTAAAATCCGAAAATTTTGGCTAGGAGGGCGGGGCTACGCCCACAAAGGCTAGAATTAAAAAAGCAAATCTAAGGCGCTTAATGGAAGCTATTTTATTGAAATTCCGCATACATACTGCGATAGGGCAAGCCTAAAAATTTTTCATTAAAAAAGTGGGCGTTGACACGCCCATACAATTTCAACTTAATTTTCATGTACTACGCATCAGCATATTTAGATATACTATTTCTGTATGTATTATTATCCGTTTGCAACGAAACTTGGCACAAATAATAAACACTGGCCGAAAAAAATCTTAAGTTTGGAAAAGTAGTCATGGTTACGCCCATAAATATTAAAAATTAAAAGTTGCGCTAAGGAGCTGAAATTGGATACACGAGTAGGTATAGCTGAGAAAACAACAAGAAAACCTGAAAACCCAGAAATCTTAGTCAGAGGGGCGGGGCTGCGCCCATTTAAATTAAAAATTAAAAGTTGCGCGTATGAGCTTAAATTTGATATATAAGTAGGGCTAGGTGAGAAACCCACTAGAAAAATCTGAAAAACCAAAATATATTACTAGAATGGGCGGGGATACGCTACTATTGTTTGAACCTGAAAACTTGCAGCCTTATTTATAAATCTTATTAAGGCTTTTTAAGAAACATTTCTTATGAAAATTTGTCTCAAAATCCCTTTACAAAGCCTTAAAAAGTTTTATAAATAAGGCTGTTAATAATACAGCTTCTAACTTAAGCCATTTTAGTGAAAACTTGCATATACGTTACACGTATACAATACTTTAAACTATCACATAAAAAAGTGGGCGTGATCACTCCCATAAAATGTTGGCCTTGTGTTTAATCTACTTCGGTCTAGCATATTTTAGAAGAAAATTAGCATGAACTATAAGCGCTGCTCACAGCAATATTGTGAGTTTAAAATAGTGGGAGGGGTGATGCTCATAAAATTATAAGAAATAGTTCACGCTAGACAGCAGAAATTTTATACACAAGTAAGAGAAGATGAGTAAGCCAATGGGGAAATTTTAAAACCAAGAAGTTTTTTTATCCTCTAAAACTCCAATTCGCACTAGAGAGCTGAAATTTGGTACACAAATTAATCTAAATCAGAGATCACTAAGAAGAAGTTTCAATCAGGGATTGGGAAGAAGCACTGTAAACTCAATATTAAGTTCAATTTTATTGGAACTTTTCATACAGATTGCACTTATCCAAAGTAAAAATTTCCTGTTTTGAAAAGTGGCCGTGACTTCACCCATAAATCTTAGCTTTTATTTTCATGTACTTCGGCTTATCAGTTTTTACTCTATTAGTCATGTATTCCTCATTAGGTTTTTCCTATGAAACTTTACATGAACCATAAGCACTAGTATAAATAAAAGTCGGCGGGGCCAGGCCCATAAAAATTTTACGTAATATTATACTGTAGAAAGTTGACATTTTGTAGACAAATAGTCTTAATTGATTTATTCAATCGGAAAATATAAAAATTAATGCACCACCTACCCTATTGAAACTTTGCATGCACATTGGGCATATCCTTTTGATTTATGTACTTCGGCTAAGCAGACTTTAATATGTAAATATATTGAGAAAATAGCCGGGATCACTTTCACTAAATTTGACGCTGTATCTTACATGTTTCTTTCCAGAAGACTGATAATAAATTGCGTACACACTGGCGACCCGTTGTAATAACACAATAATTCATTTTTACTCACGCTCTAACCCATTATTTTATGTAACTTTGCCATTTTTAAGTGGCAAAGTGATCATGAATAGAAATAAAACACACTAGAAATTTTAAGTGTAAAAAATGTTATCATAGCAAATTTTTCAAAACGTAGTCAGATCCTCACAAAAACATAAATGTGAAAAAAAGGCCAAGTTCCTATAAAAAAGTTCCGCCATTAAAAGTAGTGAGATATAAATTTTGACCAAGTTCTTGTTTGGCACAATACCTAATACAGAAATATATTCTGTATGATATAAATTTGTAATCGTAAGGGTGTCATATAATTTCTAGAAAATCTGCTAACTTGACAACATTTTTACGATATAAAGAAATGAAAGTTAAAAATATTGCCAAGTTAGCAGATTATCTAGAAATTATATGACAACCTTACGATTACAAATTTATATAATGCATAGCATATTTCAGTGAACTTGGTAAAAATTTACATATATCTCACTACTTTTAATGGCCGAACCTTTTTATAGGAACTTGGCCTTTTTTCACATTTATGTTTTTGTGAGGATTTATTATACATATTTGGGGTATTCACACGGTAGTCTTAAAGTCATAACGTCATAATGATCTAAACTTTTAAACTAGTTTAAAATGCGACTGCTGTGAGCAACCCCTCATATTTTAGTGTGTTAGTTGAAATATAAACAATATGATACAAAACAAATGAGAAAAAATATTACAAAAATTAAATAATATTTGGTACGAATATGCAAAATTATGAGAAAATTATTTGACGGCTTCTATCTGTTTCCGAAAATTATTTGCGAATTTTTGCAATATGTGAAACAAAATTTTTTCGAGCATTTGACCTTTTAAAATTTTAAGGCTGTGGAATTTATTTGCAAATTTTCTTAAGTTTTGCGATCAGGTAATTGTTGATAAAACTTATTGCTCTTGTGTGTAATTTTAACAAAATAGGATTGAATAAAGCCACATCATTGTCTGATTGAATTATTTTTGTTGTTGCAGTTTTTGCCTTTTTACACATTTGACGACTTTTATTTTATATCACACTTTGCTATCATTTTGGTATTAGCAAGTTTTTGCAAATTTTCATTTTCGCGAATTTTTCCGATTTTTTGGAATTTCTTATATCTATCTTTAAGTATTTATGTGTCATTTTAGGGCTTGCCTTTTTACCATTTTACCGATTTTTAATACATCTATCTATTTGTGCGAATTTTCATAATTTTGCCAATTTTCTGCGATTTTTGGAATTTCTTAGATCTTTAGGTATTTCTAAGTAATTTTGGAGCTTGTTTACAATTTTCGCAATTTGTTGCAAATTTGTGCAACAAAAGTGATTGTTCCCAATTCTTTGTTTTTTTTTTTTGTAACAGTTTTAAACTTTTTTTATTAAGTATCAGACTTTAATATATTTTTGATGTCACCAAGTTTTTGTGAATTTTCGTAATTGCGGATTTTTAAAAGTTTTCTGCATTCCTTACAATTTAAGCATTTTTTTAAACAAATTTTAAGTTTTTTTCATTTAAAAAATTATTTGCGAATTTTCGCAAATTTTTTGCACGTGAGATAATTATTGATTCATAAAATCTACTGAGTTTGCTCGTTTACAGTTTTTGAGGCTTTGGAAATGTTTAGAAGATATTCTCATTTTTGCAAGTTTTCGCGATTTATATGCTGTAAGTCTATACTCGAGTTATTACTTTTTTTGCGGTCTATATAATTAGCTTTAGGATATTGTTTCCATTATTTTAATCCCTTGCGAAGTTTTATATTTTTTGCAATATATAATGATTTGAGTAGAAATTTGCTTAAGAAAAACTCCACGTATTTAAACGTAAATGGACATTTTGTCGAAAAAGAAAAGTAAAAAGCAAAATAATTAGTTATGACAGTAACAAATGCATAGAGTGAAGAATTGTATTAATATAGTACTCCTTTTATATAAAAGAAAATAAAAATAGTTTTAAACTGGTTTAAAATGTTAGGACTTTATGACTTTATGACACTTAGGACACCCTTGTGAATACCCCAATTATACAAAGTAAATTTGCATAATATAGTGTTGCTTAAATAAGGGCGAGGTAACTAGACCATATACCCAAGATTGTATTAACAGCATTTTAAAAGGTTTTGTGACTGACTGTACACGACCTATGTCTTCACATAGAAAGTAGCAACGTGGTTGTTAAAGAAACTCCACAAAAAACCGCAACATTATACGGTTATCCGTGGCAGATCAGTCAACCAGTGTAGGCGAGACGTAAAACTTTCGAAGGCCAAACAACATACACAAGCCTGACCGCACTTAAGAAATAATTACGATGACGCGAGAGATGTTCCTCAACCCAGAGCTGCTTTATGAAATTAAAAGAAGATTGAAAATTAATATATTTATGACAATTTCTGAAAGAAAAGATTGTATATGTAAGTGTAACAAAGAATTTTTTCAACTGAAAAAAGTACTTCAATGTCTGCCGCCGTGAATAAAGTGTTTGCGAAATCAACTCAAATGTCATTCAGTACCTACCTCTATAAACACTTTTCATTACGTTTGTAATTTGAGATTGAAATTACTTAATTTCGTGTCAGCCTGCATGGGCTATTAGATAGTTTAGGAAGTAGTTCTTCCTATGTTCCCTTCTTGGTCCTTGTTTTATAAAAAAAATGCCTATTTAGTGGGATAAACCCCACAAGAATTAATGCACATAAAATCGAGCCTTAGCCGCCAAAACACTTTAAACCATGATACAATAATATAAAGGTACAACCACATTTGACGTATAAAATTAATTCTGACTTTTGTCCCAATTATTTGATTACTGTTTTTTTGTAAGCAGAGAGGAAAACGTTGCCACACGAAATTACGGGGAACTTTTTTTTAGGAATGTTTTTGGAAATGTGTAATTTGTGGTCTTGAATAATACATGTAATGGTTTATGCCCTGAAGATACATTAAAAATTGTTCAAATATGAATTTTGAATCGCATGTGCTTATTTTAAACGGCATCGCTCTAATAATTCTCTTCTTCACAGCCTTAATTAGCACAAAATAGCCTTGTTTTTAAGTAGTCTATGGTATAGATGTTTACACTATAGGGTTGCATTTGTATACTCGTTTGTATAGCCAAAACAAATATACCATGGTATGTACCATATAATTGTAGTGTGAGCGACAGAACTAGTATAAGAGTTATTGTGTGTGCGTGCTTTTCCAAATTAAAATACAATTAAAACAAATAACAATTGCTTATTGTATTGCTGCTGAGCAACTGTTTGATCTGTTTTTGCTCAAAAAATACATATTGTAATACAAATATATGAAAAAACCACTACTGAAACAAATACATGATGTGGAGATGTATGTGCATTCGTTATGTTATTTTGTGGCGCAGCCAAAGTATAGAGAGAGAAAGAGACAATTTTGTTCTGAGAGTAATTACAAATGCATGTGTTTCATGTACATGTATCATTTACTTACATGTGTATTTGAAATGTTACTTTCATTCATTCATTCATCAACCATGGATTTTTTTTTCAACACACCATGTGGTACTTATGTTAAAACCAGTTTTATGTATCTTATTTTTTATAGAAAAACAAATGCATACAAACGTGTTTTTCTCATTTGGTCATTGCACAACCATACAATAACTGCTTTAAAAATCAACATTTACAACTAGTAAAAGAAACGCTAAATAACATATTTTTTCATACAAGAACCAAAAAACACGCAAAACTGGTGAGAACAGATGCATCTGTGCAATCCCAGCTAAAAAAATTATATATGTGGTCCATATATTTATAATATATGAATGTATATAACTATATATGAGTATGTATGAATTCATGTATGGAAATATATGGGATTATACATGGCAAAACTTTTATATATGAACTAATATATGAAATGTATTATAATATATGAGCTCATATATGAAAATTTCATTATGAAGCTCTAGAAATAAGATTTAATATATGGAGCCATATAAGAATGTATGCATACATGGTATCTCACATAAGATCGTTTATGCAATCAAAAAAGCTTGGTATTTTATCACTGGTGAATTGGAAATCCATTAGAAAATACATAAGGTATGCAAAGTTTATATGCGTATCCTCAACTTTTAAAAAATTCAAACTTTTGTTACAAAAAAAAAACATTATTGTATGATTTTATACATTGTGGCCAAAAGGATAATCCAGTCATTAATTTTATAGAAAATAACAGAATTCTCTATTCATATTACTACAAAAAATTATATTGAAAACTATTGTTAGACGGATTATTTTTTCTTTTATAATTAATTGCATTATTTTTTAATATGATTTCTTAAATTAAATTTTATGTACGCATATGATTTTTATGTTTTTTAAATAATTGATTCACCTTTTGACTTAAAATGATGAATGAAATGACTTTTAGTTCGTTTTTCATTATTTCTCCAAACAAATGTTAGATTAAATACAACCTCCTTGTTCGCAATCTAAAAAAAGTAATTTTAGTAATTTAATCTATTGCTTAGCAGCAGTGCGCTTTTATGAATCAAGAGAGTATGAATATGAACTTTGCATACTGTAGAGGAAATATTTACACATACATGTATGAAAATGTATGAATATATATAATCATATATGCCCATATACCCTCATTTTTCTGATCCGAACCATATATGGGATATCATATGTGCTCCATACATATTTTTTTACCTGGGATGCTATAGTTTACACATCAAAAACTCATGTCTTTGCTGAAATGCTTGGTATTACTGCAATTGTTGTATATGCAGTTCATTGGTCGACATTTATTTTTTTACACATATCACAATTATTTATTATATAAGTATATTAATATCTATTAATATCTATGCAATAGTGATGAATTTTTCAATATTTTTATTATAAAATATTTTTTTATTAAAAAAGCATAACAGTCAAAAAAGTAATCAAAAAACTCGGATTTAACAAATGAATACGGTAACATTATTTTTGAGAGTAAAAAATAATCGGGGTAAACGTCAGAAGGTTAATATGGCGACGAAAAGAGAGAATGGTTTTACCTTTATATTATTGTATCATGTTTTAAACGATATATTTTTTTAATTTCGTTTTTTGACGAAAATCGGTTATCTACGATCGTAAATTATTGAGGTTCTTCAAAAAATTAAGCTTGAAAATTAAGTTGCTTAAGCTTTTTTGACTGTTATAGCGCGATATTTTAATTGAAACAAACTAATTTTAAAATAATATTTTTCTTCATTTGCAGATTATCTATGGCCGTTTGAATAATTTAAACACTGAACACGGCTTTAAGCCTTACACCCGGCCTTTCATAACACAAGAAGTCATTGATCTGGGATATGAAGGAGTTTCTAAGTATGAATACATTAACATGGGTACGGTTACCGAATTCAGACATTCCGCTTCTATTGGAAGGGCTTTCCGTGGCAGAGATCAACTACATTGGCTTAAAAGCTGGGGCGAAGCTTGGGGCTTTTTGCCTTCCCAGTTTGCTTTGGTATTTGTCGATAATCATGATAATCAACGTGGTCACGGTGCTGGTGGTACCGATATACTCACCTATAAGACATCCCGACAATATAAAATGGCCACTGCTTTCATGTTGGCTCATCCATTTGGCAACGCACGCATCATGTCTTCTTTTGCCTTCGAACAGTCGGACCAGGCTCCACCCACTACTGACAATGGCAATACAATTAGTTCGCCCATTTTCAATGACGACGGTTCCTGCAGTGGCGGTTGGATTTGTGAACATCGCTGGCGACAAATCTACAATATGGTTGAATTCAAAAATATTGTCGGCGATACTCCAATCGTGAATTGGTGGGATAATGGCAGCAATCAAATTTCTTTCTGTCGTGGCAATAAGGGATTCATTGCTTTCAATAATGATTTGTGGGATCTAAGTACATCTTTGCAAACCTGTTTGCCGACTGGCACATACTGTGATGTGATCTCCGGTGCAAAATCTGGTTCGCAATGCACTGGTAAATCGGTATATGTTGACGATCAGGGTCGTGCTGTGGTCCAAATGCACACATGGGAAGAGGATGGAGTTTTGGCTATACATATTGATTCTAAATTGTAAATTTTATTTTTCTAATAGAATAAGGGAATATGTACATACTAGTGATGTACGAATATTCGTATTCGTATTTGAAATACCGAATATTCGGCCATTTTTAATGCGAATACGAAGCATTTGTATTCGTCAAATTCAGGCGAATACGAATATTTTTCCAAAGAAATTAAATAAATAAATGCATAAATCTTAAACTAAATTTAAATAAATGGATAAAATTATTAGTTTGTACGAATCCATTAAATTTTTTACAGAAATTTGTGGTTTGTATCATTTTCAAATATTATTAAATGACGATCATTAAAATTTTGGGTAGTTTTTATTAACTTTCATGTACGCCAACAGGAGTATGAAGCTCTTTTTCATAACAATTTTTTAATATTTCATATTGCAGGCGTATATAGAGGCCTAATTTAATGTCTATAAATTTAACATGAAATATTCGAATTCGTATTCGCGAATATCGTTTCAAGTATTCGTATTCGCATTCGTATTCGCGAATATCAAAAATTTACATTCGTTACATCACTAGTACATACATACATCTATAATATATAATTCTAGGGTCAGAAAATAATCATTTGGTTTGTAAAAAATTATATTAATTGTCAAATATTTGCTAAATACATACATATGTATGTATGTATGTATGTACAAATAAAAGACAATTTCAAAAGTAAAATGTAATGATTTTTTTTTTTTGCTAAAGCTTTTTTTATTTGAACCTTAAGTATTAAAAGGTTTTCATTATAACTAGGGAAAGGATTTTCATGTAAATACATGTTTTCTGTTGTTGGTCTTAGATCAACGTAAATATAATATCTTTGCGATTCAACAAATTTGTGACAAAATGGCATCGATTTGTGCATATTTTATAATAAATACATATTTTTACATATTTTACAATTAATGTATATTTTTAATACATATTTTAGTTTTTTCATGTTATAAATCTAATTTGTTTTTTTTATTATTAGTTGTAAAGTATTTAAAAGCTGCAGTTTTTACGACTGTGTAAGATCAAATAAAGAGGAAAACTAGAAAAATTTACAATCTTATATTTTTGTGATATTATTCGATATAGCTTGCGTTAAGTCAAGAATACCAATATGTACTATTGAAAATTAAAAATAATAGCATTGGATAATAGCCCTTTTAAACCCAAAAATCCAAAAATGTTTGCGTAATTTTTTTCAGCGCTCTCTACTGGTTCCGCATTAATTTCATGTGGATATAAAGTGCTTTTCAAAGCACCTTTGCGTGTTTCAGCCTTTAATGAAAAATACCAAATGATATGATACGGATACATCCTATAGTAACTAGATGGGGAACGTGGCAGAATGCTGTCGGATAGTAAATTTCTATTAATAAAATTAAAGAAATTTTAAGGTCAAAAAACTTTCCCCCATATGCAAAAAATAACTTGTGCTTGAAGTGTACAAAGTCTGATTTTAACGTACACTTGAAGCACACGTTATTTTTTGCATATGTGTTCAAGTTTTTTGGCCTTAAAATTTCTTTAATTTTATTAATAGAAATAAAGTATCCGACAGTCTTCTGCCTTATTGATATTTAGCTACACATAGTATTTCTTTCTTGTTCACGCTATAGGCCAATTAGAGGCTTTCGTTACTTTAACACATCAATTAGAAATAGTTATAAAAAAAAAATATGAACTTAAAATATATGCAACAAATTGGATCAATAGTTTATAGTTTTAAGAACGAAAATTTAGAAACTGAATACTGCTGAATACTGTTGATTTTTATTATATAAAATTTTATTATTTAATTATTTTATTATTCATTCATGTACATACATACATACGTAAATAAAAGTTCGACGGATCTTTATTTTGTATTCCATACGATTTGCCAAATATTTATTAACTGCCAGTTCATAGAAGCCATGTGAAAATTCTCGTCTGCCTATTTATATTGAAAACAAAAACAAAGCACTCAAAATTTGTTTTTGTTTTCATTATAAATAGACAGCCGAGAATTTTTACATGGCTTCTATAAACTGGCAGTAAGAAGGCATTGAAACTGAGCTTTTTATGTATTTAATTTTTTAATGAAAAAATGTTTGTTAAGAAAGCAATGAAGGTGATTTTTTTAAGTTTTTAATGTTATTAAATGTTGAAAAAAAGTTGATAGATACATATTTTATTAGTTTTAAATACATATTTTTATATTTTCACTGCATATTTTATGTACATAAAACGTGATTTTAAATGCATGAAAATCCTTTCCCTAATTATAACAAATGTTTTTTAGCTTATCAAGTGGGATAAACTTGTGTTTAACTTATTGCTTACTTTACGTTAAAGTAAAATTCTACTTTAAACCAAATTTAAGTTAAATTTATTTGCTGGTGGTTAAACATTGTATATATGCATTTTATTGTGGCTGTAAGAAATTGTCAACCACATATGTATGTATTTTCAACAGTCACATGTCTCTTATATTATGCACAGACTTTCAAAAACCATTTGATGATTCACAAATAGTAATTTTTTTAAAATCACAAAAGAAAAATAATAAGTGTACTGACGATTTGTTAAAGCGACAGGGAAATGCTTATAAATAATGCTTAACCACCAGCAAATAAATTTCACTTATAATATAGGTAATTGTAATTTCTAACTTTAGGTTGTAATAATGGCCCCTAATAAAATTTAATAAAACCGTTATTTTGTTCTACTGTGCATTGTCTTGTATATATTTACAATTGGGGGAGATATCTGATCACTTTAGTTCTAAAACTGAACAAGATATTTTAATTATTTTATTTGTTATCAAATGAGGTAGTTTAGACGAGAACAATTTTTAAGCCGCACAATTTTTGTTCTCTCCCAAATTACACGAGACTAATTCATCTGGCACAAAATGTATACGTATACGCAGCTTTGTGTGTGTTAGTGTTTTTCGTATTCATTTAACCAACCGCAAAACCAGTCTCTTTGCCTCTCTCACCAACAAACTGGCATTTTATGCCAGCACAATTATGCCCGTGTAAATCAGTGCAATGAGACCAAAACTGGGCGGATGTATAACTTACCTCAAAACACAAATAAAGATAACATATATCACTGCTGGCCAGAGAAGCGCCAGAGTGCCGAACATCAATCGGCTTTTTGCTTAAACATTGATCTCGGTTTTCTCTCTGTGGGCAGCATTGACATATATGCTTATGTATGTATCAGTGATGGGAAAATTGGTACGATCGTACTTTTTTGATACTATTTGACATGAAAAAGTACCGTAGTACTCCCGCAACACGTTTGATACTCTCACGGCCAGCTTAGAAATATAGTCGGAAGATGCGCGTATGCATGTATTTTTGCGAATAAATAAATTTCTTTTTCTACAACTGGCACGAAACTTTATTAGTAAAGACATTTTAGAAAAGTGTACCCAACCAATCACAATTAAATATAAATGAAAATTATATTTGATTCAATGATATTTTCAAGAAATCATGTTGAAGCAACTGTTTCAGTTTAAAGAAAATTGTAAAAAGTTTATATAACATTCTGTCAAGTTCTTAGAGCAAAAGTGGACTCTGACAGTTTAGTTTAGTAAGTATCCCTCTGAAAATGTTTTATTTGGTAATTATACTACTTTTAATTAAAGTGTTTCCCAGCGAAAAGCTAAATTTTTAAAATATTAACAACCAATATAGAGCATACTATGGAAGAACTGAAGCCATTAACAACAGAAAATATATTGTTACGTAAAAATATTCCTACAGGGTTAAAGCAAAGAACTATCTGGAAGTATTTAACTAAAGCACTAAACGTACACACATATTACGTACAAAAACTATAGCAACAACAATATTTGTATACATAGCTACAGACACACACACATGCAAATAAAAGTGCGAGCACTGTACTACCAGTAGCAAACCGCATTGCCAGCATAAGAGTCGTTACTTTGAAATTCAAAAATAACGACCAATCGAATTATCTACAAACGCCTAGAAGCAGCAACATGAATTTTCCCGATTGTGCTAGAGGACTGTTTGAACATCTGGCTACCAATAGTAAATGACAATACAGATGGCATCATGCACCTATCGGGCGAACATTCGAGAACCGGTTCCTGTACTATAAAAAGTGGCAGCATTTGCGAGAACAGAGCAGTACTAATCAGAAAGTAGTCAAGTTAAGACCTCGTTGAAAGTGGATAATAACGATAAGAAGTAGTTAAGAAAAGACAAGTTGTAATTTGCTTCGTTAAGAATAAAAGGAAAAACAGTAGCAAATAAAAATTGTGATTTTATTTATTTTTATTTTTTTGAGCAATCAAAAGAACTCACACGTTTAATAAAATTTAAACGTAACATTTGGTGTCAGAAGTGGGATTGCAAAATTAAGATAAAAATAAAAAATTAATTAGAAAATAATTAATTTGTAATACGAGGAAGAATGAAATTTCAAGAGCTTAAGGTGGAGCAACTCAAGAAAGAGTTGAACAATCTGGAATTCCCAACAACTTGTAATAAGGTCGAACTACAGAAAAGATTGTTGGAAGAGTTCCAGCGGCGCAACATCGATATAGAAAGCTACGAGTTCGATGAAAAAGAAGAAATTGAGGTATGTACTCGTGCAGCAGCAACCAGTACAGACATTGGTGCAATGTTGGCTGCTATGATGAGTAAAATGGAAACAATGCTTCAAGAAACTTCTAGAGCAAGCAATGAGAAAATGGAGGCAAACAATGACAAACTTCTAGGCCAAATGGATGAGAGACTTCAGGAGTCTTCTAGAGCTATGAAGGCCACAAATGAGAAAATTCAAGAAATTTCTGAGGCCTTATATAGAAGAGTAGATGGCATTGAAGTACAAGTTAGCAAGTTTGACGAGAAAATATCAGAGCTAGAGAATAAAGTCCATAGCTTAGAAATTGGTGGCGTCGCAGTACAAGTGAAAGATGTAGACGAGAAGTTTCACGAGCTGAAAGCAAAAATCGTCAATCTCCAGGGCCAAGGCGGACCAGTGCGATTTGTTCCAGAAGTTTCCAGCAGGATAAAGACGCCTTGTTTCGATGGCAGTGCACCACTGAACATCTTCCAATTTCAGTTCGAAACAGTGGCTAACAGAAATGGATGAGACAGTGAAGAAAAGGCCATAGAGCTAGTTTTGGCCTTAAAAGGTGCGGCAGCAGAAGTACTCGCAACTGTACCAGTAGGCTGCAAAAACAGTTTTGATGACATAATGGCGGCACTGCAACGCAAATATGGCGGTGAGCACAAGCGTGACATATACCGCATGGAATTGCGATGTAGAGGACAAAAGCCCAATGAGTCTCTACAAGATTTCGCAATGGAAATCGAGCGGTTGGTGCAGCTTACGTATCCAGGCGAAAACCATCCATTCCTGGATCATGTCAAAACGGAGGCGTTTGTTAATGGCATCCGCGACCCTGATATCAAACTTGCAGTGTGTGCTACGCAAAAGGCAACCTTCGCAGAAATGGTTTCATTTGCACTAACTCAGGAGACTGCTAGACTAATTTTGAAGCCACAGGTGTACAAGGTACGGAACGTGGGAGTACTTGCCGAAAATGATAATAGTCTAGTCTCTAGCATTAAGGAGGCCGTGAGACAAGCATTGGCGGAGAAAGAGCAAAAAGTTAATAATAAGTGCTATAACTGCGGCAAAGTTGGTCATTACCAGCGCAACTGCAAGGCGCCAAGAAAGAGAGCCAGATCTGTTTCGCCATCAAGGAACAGTAAACGGGTGTACCAACAAACAACACAAGAGTCCCCGTTAAACTAAAACGAGCTAGCACTAAGGGGCAGGAGCTAGCTCCCACAAACGACGGCCCCACAATCTCCATATCAGTGATGCAACAGAAAAATAGCAACCTTACTGCATGCGGATACATCAACGGTGAAAAGCACATCCTTACCATAGACACAGGAGCGTCACAGTCAATAATCAGGCCCAATGTAGTGAAGGGGAAATGTGAAACTATAAGTAATATACGACTACGTACAGCTACTGGGGAGCCTGCCACTGTCTATGGTAAAACTGAGGCGAAGGTGACTATTGCCAATATCAGTGTGAAACACGTATTTATTGTTGCCGATATTGTAGACGAGGTTATTATTGGAGCCGATTTTATGATAAACCACGGAATCAACTTGCATATGGGGCAACAAGTGATGTTGAAATACCGCTTGATGTTGGATATGACAATCAGATGCACGTCAAGAAACTGCTTGCTATTGAAAATCAGACATTACAACCACGGTCTGAATCAGTAATATGGACACAAATGGAGGGAGATTGTAAGGACAATCGGTTGTGGGTAGTAGAACCAGCAGAAATTAAGAGCGAGCTATTAACAGCAAAAGCCCTCGTAAAAACTTGCAATGGAAGAAAGGTTCCCATACGGGTACTAAATTTATCAGGTCAAGAAAAAGTCATCAAAAAGAATTCCGAAATAGGTCAATGTGCTCAAGCAGAGGCAATAATAAACTGCGATAAAAAGCCAGAACCTGCCAATTTGTCTGCAAAGGAGCGTGAAGAATTTCAGGCACATGTGGAGCGATGGGTAACAGGGCTATCACCTCCTGACAGAAATAAAGCCAAGCAACTGCTAAAAAGGCACGCCTGCATTTTTGCCGGGCAGAATAAAAGCCAAGGGAGAACGGCAATAGTGAAACACGAAATAAATACTGGCGAAGCAAGACCAATAAAACTGGCACCCAGAAGTATACCACTGGCTAAGCGAACTGAGGTAAAAGAGCTCGTCAATGAAATGGAGCGGTGTGGTGTAATCGAACCATCTTCAAGTCCCTGGAGCTCACCGGTAGTGTTAGTAAAGAAAAAGGACGGCAGTACTCGATTTTGCGTCGATTATAGGAAACTTAACGACGTGACCAAAAAGGACAGTTACCCGCTACCAAGAATTGACGACACCTTAGACACGCTTGCTGGAACGAAATGGTTCTCCACATTGGATCTACAAAGCGTCTATCGGCAGGTGGAGATTGCAGAGAAAGACAAGGAGAAAACTGCTTTCAGCGCATGCGATGGTCTGTGGCAGTTTAATGTTATGCCATTTGGGCTCTGCAATGCTCCAGCTACTTTCGAGCGGCTCATGGAGCAAGAGTTAAAAGGACTGCACTGGAAAACATGCTTGGTGTATCTTGACGACATAATTGTAATGGGGAAGACTTTTGATGAACACCTTAAAAATCTGACTGAAGTCTTTCAGCGCATATCATCGGCTGGACTCAAACTCAGCATCAAAAAGTGTGCACTATTCCAGAAAGAGGTGAAGTATCTGGGCCATAAAGTTACAGCAGATGGTATTTCAACAAATGAAGATAAGATACGAGCAGTAAAGGACTGGCCTCGTCCAAGAAATCTTCACGAGTTGCGCAGCTTTTTGGGCCTTTGCACATACTACAGACGCTTTGTGCCAAATTTTGCCAGCGTAGCTGCAAGCTTGTATGAGCTAACAAAGAAGTCGCAACCATACGATTGGGGTGAATTGTAGGAGAATGCTTTCCAGACACTAAAAGATTTCTTGTGCACATCACCAGTCTTATCATATCCAGTTGCTGGGGAAAAATTTGAGCTAGATAGCGATGCAAGTGGATATGGAATAGGAGGTGTGTTATTAAAGGTGATTAATGGAACAGAAAAAGTAGTGGGCTATTACAGCCGAATACTTTCGAAACCTGAGAGGAACTACTGTGTGACACGACGGGAGCTTCTGGCAGTGTTGGAGTGCATTAAGAATTTTCATAAATACTTGTATGGCCAACACTTTACTTTAAGAACTGACCATTCTGCGCTCAGGTGGCTACTGCAGTTTAAAAATCCTGAAGGGCAGCTAGCACGCTGGATTGAACGTCTTCAGAGCTACAACTTCAGCATTGAGCACAGAAAGGGTGCAAGGCATAATAATGCTGATGCTCTGTCACGACGGCCCTGTAGCTTAGAGTACAGACATTGTTCAAAAGTCGAGGCGAAAGAATGTGTCATTGATGTCAGGCTTACAAAAATTGGTACGGAAGAAGACTGGTCAGAGGCGCAAAGGGCAGATCAAGCACTGGGAAAAATTATAGCGGCCAAAGAGGAGGATAGAAGACCCACCCTTAATGAGATATCAGCTGAAAGTCCACTGGTAAAATCGTATTGGGCCCAGTGGGACAGCCTGAATTTGATAAATGGTTATTTGTGTCGTGTCTGGGAAAGTGTAGACGGTAAGACGGTTTCCAATCTGATCGTGGTCCCAACATCCAAGAAGAGCGAGGTGTTGAAGGAGTTCCATAATGGACCTAGCGGTGGTCACCTGGGCGTAACAAAAACGCTCGAAAAGTTAAAACAGCGTTTTTATTGGATTGGATGTCAACAAGCCGTAGCCGGATGGATAGCGAAGTGTATGAAGGCTAAAGGTCCAGCAAAACGAAGTCGGGGTCTGCTGCAAAAATATAACTCGGGAGCACCCTTTGAGAGGATAGCAATGGATGTAGCAGGACCTTTTCCGGTCAGCAACGCTGGGAATCGTTATATTCTTGTAGTGATGGACTATTTCAGCAAATGGCCAGAAGTTTATGCCACACCCAACCAGGAAGCCAGAACGGTTGTGGACGCGTTTGTAAACAACTGGGTATGTCGCCATGGAGTTCCTATTGAACTGCACTCTGACCAAGGTAGAAATTTTGAGTCTGCCATATTTAAAGACATGTGCGAGCGATATGGGATAAAGAAAACCAGAACCACACCACTTCACCCACAGTCTGATGGCATGGTAGAGAGCTTCAACCGTACATTAGAAGAATATTTGCGAAAAGTGGTGAGCACGCATCAAAAGGACTGGGACGAACACATTCCGGAGTTTATATTACCATACAGGTCAGCTGTGCATGACACAACATCGCGAACACCTGCAAAAATTATTTTTGGAGCTGAGTTAAAGTTGCCTGGAGATTTAGAGTTCGGCGTCAAGCCTACACTAACAAATGAAGCAGATACTGGCCCTTTTCAAAGGCAAGAAAATTTAAATGAGCTACATGAATTTATCCGTAGCCGAATTAAAATGGTCAGTAATAAGATGAAAGTTAGATATGACCGTGCTGCAAATTCTAAAGGCGTTAATGAAGGTCAATTGGTTCTACTTTTCAACCCACAGCGGAAAATAGGATTGTCTCCAAAACTACAGACTCTCTGGGAGGGACCATATACGGTGGTAAAAAGGTTAAACGATATCGTCTACAGAATATAAAAACACAATAGCCCAAGGTCAAAAATGAAAGTTGTACATTTAGAACGACTCGCAAACTATGGAAAGCCGGATAATGTGCCTATTCGGGACGAATAGGCTTAAGTGGGCGGCAGTGTTACGTAAAAATATTCCTGCAGGGTTAAAGCAAAGAACTATCTGGAAGTATTTAACTTAAGCACTAAACGTACACACATATTACGTACAAATACTATAGCAACAACAATAATTATATACATAGCTACAGACACACACACATGCAAATAAAAGTGCGAGCACTGTACTACCAGTAGCAAACCGCATTGCCAACATAAGAGTCGTTACTTTGAAATTCAAAAATAACGACCAATCGAATTATCTACAAACGCCTAGAAGCAGCAACATGAATTTTCCCGATTGTGCTAGAGGACTGTTTGAACATCTGGCTACCAATAGTAAATGACAATACAGATGGCATCATGCACCTATCGGGCGAACATTCGAGAACCGGTTCCTGTACTATAAAAAGTGGCAGCATGTGCGAGAACAGGGCAGTAGTAATCAGAAAGTAGTCAAGTTAAGACCTCGTTGAAAGTGGATAATAACGATAAGAAGTAGTTAAAACTGTTTTGGTTATAACTTTAATCAGGGCTATCATGAATAAGATTCCGCGTGAATTTTTTCCCGGGGAACAATTCAAATTAATAGAAAGTAATAGGGAAAACAAAAAATTCTAATTGGAAAAGGGAGAAATTTCACGCGGAATTTTATTCATGATAGCCCTGAATATATATACCCACCCAGGCAGAAAAAGACAATCAGCACGATGTTGTTACGATGGTCTGCGGGTACAACTAACATTAGTATAACATCTGTTTACCAATATTTTAAGTAACTCATAATATCAAAATGGTAACGCCGAATGACCGTCCTCCAACTCTTGTTTTTAATGTTGGTGCAATACTCTAAATACAAATTTATAAGGTCGTCACAATGGAAATTTTCAAACTTAAGTCAACTTTTTGTATTTACGGTGTTGTAGTGGCATAGGATCACTAAGAACACGGTATTTGAAAACACAAACTAATATTTTTGTGTTTGTAGTACTGTGGTGGTACAAAATTTTTGGAAGAGTCGTAATTTTGTATATACAGTGTTGTGAAGGCACATACTTTTTGCGCAAAATCACAATTTCTGTCTGGTTATGTACATATGTGTATGCTTTTTGTTCATTTCCTTATTTATTTGTAATAAATTTTATATAATTTTTTGTTAACAAAATTTAAATAAAAATATAGTTTTTGGTACTCTGGGGATCAAAAAAGTCCTCGAAAAAATTTTTTTTGGTACCGAAATGCAAATCTCATTTCCCATCACTGGTATGTATGTATATAATCTATATAATTAATAGGCAAACATGTTTTTTGTAATCCCTTTTTACAAGTAAACAAGTAAGAGTGCTATATTCGGCTGTGCCGAATCTTACATACCCTTTACCAAAGTGTTTTTATGTAGTATAGAGATACATACATAAGCACATACATAAAGTATAAACAAAAAGAAGAAAATAATTTGACCTAGTTACTTTTATGTACAAAAAAATAAATTTACAAACCCTAGAATCATTATATTAGATTTTTGTGATTCCTTATATCAATCTAGTAGTTCTTAAAAAAATATAGAAAGTGTGTTAAGTAAAAAAAGAAAAAAGAAATTAAAAAAAAATGTTTTATTTAGTTACTCTAATATCCAGAAAAAAGGTCAAAGTTTCCAGCTCTGGAGCTGTGGTTTTTATTTTTATAATTTTTTACACCAAACTTTTCTTTCAAAAACGTAAAATATATATTATCTATAAAGGAAAAGATAAAAATTAATTAGACTTCGTTACATTTATATATCACAAAAAGTGTAAGTTTCCCAACCCTGAGATCATTCTTTTTGATTTCTCTGATTTCTTACACCAATCTCTTTTCTTTAAGAATTTAAGATATGTTTAATTTATAAAAAAAAGGAAAAATTTGTTTTAGTAAGTTACTTTTGTACAAAAAAAGTTAAAGTTTTCCAACCCTGGAATCGTCTTTTTAATTTTTTTAATTGTTTTATTTTATTTTAAATACCAATTTTTTCGTACTAAAGCATAAAATAAGTTTATTTAATAAAAACAAAATAAAAATTAATTTTCGGTAGTTAATTTTTTATATCACAAAGAGTGTAAGTTTCCCCACCCTGGAATCCCCCTTTTTGATTTTTCTGTATTCTTAAAAACAATCTTTTTTTAAGAATGTAAGATATATTTAATTTATATTAAAAAATGGAAAAATTTGTTTTACTAAGTTACTTTTGTATAAAAAATAAGGTTTTCCAACCCTGGAAACCTCGTTTTATTTTTTTTTTAATTTGAAATACCAAATTCATTCGTACTGAAGTATAATATTGTTTTTTTTTTTTAATGCATGTTTTTTATTTATTGTATCTTCAAATATGAACTAACAATAAGTATTCAAATCTTAAATCTATAAAAAAATTATTAGGCCCGACCAATGTCGGACATAAGCTTAGTGATAGTTATTAATAATACATAAGTAGTGATAAGCAACAAAAAGAAAAAAGTGTTTTCAAGCAGCTTCATCATCTAGAGTGTTGAATATTAGAGCCCGTGTATCTCTCTTTTTTTAAGCGGATGTGTCCAGTAAAGTTCAAAATATTACGAGCCAGCGGATTAGGATGTGACTCGAGTTTTGTTAGATATTTGCCTGCGTATTTTACAATTTCTTCAGTCACTAGTGGCATATTCAAATCGCGATGTATATTTGAATTTTTGATGTACCATGGAGCCGATGTTATCATGCGTAAAATTTTATTTTGCCTTCGTTGAATTTTCTCTACATTTGAAGCTGAAGCAGTGCCCCATAGTTGAATTCCGTAACACCATATTGGCTTTAAAAGCGACTTGTATATTAAAAGTTTGCAGTCTAGGCTAAGTGTTGAATTTCTACCAATCAGCCAATGTACCTGACATAACTTAGAGTCAATGTGATGTTTCCATGTAAGTCGTCGATCAAGGTGTAAACCAAGATATTTCACATGTGAATGTTGAGGAACAACTTGATTGTTAATCCGAATGGGGGAGCAAGAATCTCTTCTTAGGGTGAACGTTATATGGACACACTTTTGTTCATTGACACTTTAATTCTCCATAAGTTTAACCAAAGCTCCATCTGGCTAATGTGTTCCTGGAGTTTGCGGGATGCCTCATCAGTGGAAGTATGGATACTACTGCTCACAGGCATATCACAAGTATAAATCAAATATAAAACTGGTCCCAGTATGCTTCCCTGTGGCACACCGGATGAAATAGTTTCAGGCCTACTCGTAAAGTTTCCTTCCACAACAGTGAACTTACGGGAAATAATGTAACTTCCCAAAAGATTTTAAATGTTTATTGGTAAGTAAGTCTTCAATTTTAAAATTAGGCCTTCATGCCACACTTTATCAAATGCCTGGGAAACGTCAATAAAGAGCGCAGAACAATACTTTTTTTCCTCAAAAGTTCTTCTTATAAATTGAACCAGTCTGTGAGTTTGTTCAATGGTGCTATGCTGACTTCTAAAACCAAATTGATGGTCTGGTATGCACCCACTACTAATTAGAATTGGGGACAGTTTTGTTTTGAGCAGTTTTTCGAAAAGCTTTGACATAGTTGATAGTAGACTTATTGGCCTATATGACTCAGCCTTGGTTAGATCTTTGCCCGGCTTTGGAATCATTTTAACCTTGGCAAGCTTCCAGCTGTGTGGATAATACTCCAGTCGTAAAATGGCATTAAATATGAATAATAGGATTCTCATTGCAATACGAGGCAAGTTCATAAGCATCTGGTTACTAATTCCATCAATACCCAGAGCTTTCTTCGGGTTGAGTTCGGCAATTAATTTTTGTAAATCACGCGTCTTAAACTTTATGTGTTGAGGGGGTAGAGCGACTACATTCGGCAAAGCAGCAACATCAGTACATATGTTTGGCGTAAAAACGGATTTTAAGTGCTCAGCAAATATTTTACCTTTTTCAGTATCGCTTCTTGCCCAACCTCCGGTAGATGTGTGTAGAGGTGGCTTATACTCAATGGGTGTTTTAAGTTTTCTAACAGCGCGCCACAAAGAGTAATTAGACGCTGGTGTGACATCAAGACCTTCCAGATAATTTTTAAAAGATGCAGTTTTTTCAGATGCAAGCAACTCTTGGAGTCGTTTAGTGCACTCTTTAAATCTGATTTTATTTTGTGGTGATCTGTGCTGTTGCCATTCCCTTCTAGCTCTTAATTTTTCACGTACGAGACGTTCAATGTCTGTAGAATAAATTTTATTAAACCCAGTCTGCGGATGGGAGATAGTGGCATGTTCAGCAGCTTGTTTAATATTCTCGCTGAGATTGGCAATGTTAGATTCAATATCATCGGATGTTCTAAGCGAAATGTTTTCCGTACAATGACTACTGAGATATTTTTTGAACCCCAGCCAATTAACACGATTGATCATCTTCACATATGGGTCAGGTAAGTTACTTCTTAATGGACTACAAATTGTAATGATCGTCGGAGAGTGATCGGACGAAAGATCAAGAGAAGCTTGAACTTGAATTAAATCCCTAGAGATATTTTTTATCACGCCAAAATCTATAACATCCGGAATTTTTTGTATGTCAGTAGGCCAATAAGTGGGCTCCCCACCCGAAATGACATCCAATCCCATTTTTGAAATAGTGTTGAACAATGCTCGACCTCTGGGGGTAATAAGACGCGAACCCCAGAACATATGCTTAGCATTGTAGTCGCCAGCTGCTACAAAACAAGGTCCAAGAGATTTGTAGAAATCCTCATATTGATTCTCAGTGATTGAAAATCTGGGAGGGGAGTAAATTGATGATATAACAAAATTTGTACAAAAACTTTCAATGCCAATATTTGTTGCTTGTAGGTGTTCTTCACAATTGTTATCAAGAACATAGTGCTTGAGTCTTGACTTTATTAGAATTGCTGATCCACCGCAAGCCCTTCCTCTAGGGTCCTTTGTATCATATATAGTGTAGCCATAAATTTTAAAAATACTTCTCGAAGTCAAATGAGTCTCAGATACTAACATTACATCAATATTTTTTTCCATGAGGAAGTGCTCAAGTTCATTTTTATGTTGGCGAATGCCGTTTGCGTTCCAGAAACATATTGTTAACGTGTTCATGGCTTATTAATTAATGCTTGAAGCAGAGTATTCTGCATTCGCAGCATTTCTTGCATCATGCTAGTCATATTTGTTGTAAAATTGTTTATAGTTTGCACTAGATTATCAATAGTAGCTTCAAGGCGATTAAAATTAAAGCTTGTGTCAGTATTTTTTGAATTATTTGGCGGGGAAACATTTTGTGTGGGAATTGAATTTGTATTAGCAGCATCTGCATACGATACACGGGAAGTAACTGGTTGGCTCATTTGCGCAAAAGTGGCAGAGTAAGCGTTTGCTGATTGAGCTGGAGCTAATTTAGGTTTTTGCACCATAGTCTTCTTTACGAAAGAGTACACAGGACAACCTCTGTAGTTAGCGGTGTGATTACCTCCACAATTACTGCATTTTTTATCACTTTGATCTTTTGGCTTATTGCAACTAGCAGTGCCGTGTAATTCGCCGCACACAACACAAACAGAGGGTAAATTGCAGTATGTTTTTGTATGGCCATATTCTTGGCAATTATGGCACTGTACAGGACCTGAACGCTTATGTGGCTCTTCAACTGTGATTTTTCGGTACAAGAGGTATTTCAAATTATAAATTGGATGCGTCTAATTTTTTTTCAATTTTATATCATTAGGCTCAAGTTCAACACGAAATAGGGGTTGGGGAATCTTCTCTCTATTTATTATATTGGACACATTTTTTACCTTAAACCCCTGGAGGACGAGTGCATCTTTTATTTCTTCTGGAACAACATAAGAATCTATGCCCTTCAATACGATCTGCATGCCTTTAGCGCTCTTAAGCTGGTATGTGTAGAAGCTTGTTTTATTTTTTTCAAATTCAGCAACCATTTTGCGGAAATCTTTTTCGTCATAAATTTGGACTTTAGTTTCATCGATGTTGCCACGTTTTATTGGAACAATGTGAAATTTATTCTCACCAATGACCGAAATTAATTTTTTAATAAGGGCATTTGAATTTTTTTGTCTCAAATATATTGGTGGCGGCTTGGATATTTTATTCGAGGCTACCTCGGGTTTGTCGTTGTCATCTTGCAAAATTTCGAAGCGGTTTTGGCGATTAGTTGAGGCTGCGCTGTTATCCCTAGACATTTTTGGAACAGATCAAATTTTTGAAGAATTCGGGCTTCGCCCACGCTTTACCACGGTTATATATCTGTCCATTCCGACTTGTACCTTGTAGTGATAACTTTGTTAAGTGATGAACACGAGCCTGAAGGGGATGATATTACTGGCTTATATGAAGAAGTACTAGGCAACTGTAATGTTAATGAATCACTACTATTTGACATTGGACAGAGTGAAATTGATCGCTGACGAAAAATTGGCTCTGCCGTTAAAAAAAGACTTTCATCACGTTTGTTATTTATATTTTTTTCATTAAGAGTTTCAGAACTCACAGTAAAATACATAAGCATTTCTGCCGTTTGAACTCACTTCAAATTTTTTTGCATTTGAGGCACTCATACAAAGAATTCCTCAAGGGTTATTCGTTTGTGTTTTTTTGTTTGCGGTTTTTTTTTGTTTCTGTTATTTCTACTATGTAAAAAATATTAGCAAAGCATAAAGCTTATTTATTAAAGACAGTATGTACCTATTACGAATAATATGTACTACGAATATTTTTTTGTTTGTTTTTTGTTTGTTTTTTAAGTATGTAAGCAAAATTCCGCTAATCGACTGTTAGCTATGAAGGTACCACGAGTGCCACTACCGAAAACTAATTTTTATTTTTTTTAAATAAATAAACTTATTTTATGCTATAGTACGAATAAAATTGGTATTTCCATTTAAAAAGGTTTAAAACACGTTACCAGAGTTGGAAAACATTATCTTTTTTATACAAAAGTAACTTACTAAAGCAAATTTTTCTTTTTTCTCTATAAATTAAAGATATCTTATATTCTTAACAGAAAGAGATTAGTATAAGAAATCAGAAAAATCAAAAAGTATGATTTCAGGGTTGGAAAAGCCACACTAATTTTTATTTTTTTATAAAATAAACTTATTTTATACTTCAGTACGAATGAATTTGGTATTTAAAATTAAAAATAAAATTAAAAAATTTAAACGACGTTTTCAGGGTTGGAAAACCTTATTTTTTGTACAAAAGTAACTTACTAACACAAATTTTTCTTTTGTTTTTCTTTCTATAAATTAAACATACGTATATTATAGTGCTGTAAAAGTATTGAGTATTTGAGTACTGAGTACTCAATACCGAGAGTTTTTCCCGGTACTCAATACACAAAAGTAACTACTCAATACTTTCAGGGTTGTATTTTGTAGTATTCCAACGAAAATATTCCTTTGAAATTCTTCAGAACTATACAACTCTGTGAGCTTGATACAAAAAAATATGACTCTGAACCTCATGGAGTTAGTATAGAAAATACCAATTTTTGTGTTAGGAATTATTTTGATACGAAAACAGTCACTAAAAAAAAGTGCTACAAATTGAATCATAGTAGTATTTGTTAATGACTGAAGTAGTTCAAGTCATTAACAAATACTATTGGGTTGAAAAAGTGACCCTTTAGAGTAGTGGAAGGTACGAGATACAATATAACCAGCAAGTCAGGTCCTCACAAATATGAAAAATCTTTTAAACTTTCTCAATGTCGGTAAAATTTTATTTCTACATTTCAACAATGTCTAAGTAATAACATCAATTGTGAGAAAAAATTTTTATTAAAAAATATTTAGAAGATAATTTAAGAGATTAATGCACTATAAGTGTTAAGAGTGTGTTAAAAATATTGTATGTACAAAAACTAATCTTCAAGCTTATTTGTTTTCATTTGTTAAATACAGTCGTATTTAATCTTTGTTTTTTCCATATTGCATTATAAATAAAATAATATAAATAATAATTTTTAGCTTCCCAAGTGCATACATATATAAAGTATTGAGTAGTATCGAGTACCCAATTGAAAAAGTATCAAGTAGTACTGAATATTCAAAAGTAGCCGCTTTTTACAACATTAGTATATTAAATCCTTAAAAGAAAGAGATTGGTGTAAAAAACCAGAAAAATTAAAAAAGATGATGTCAGGGTTGGAAAACTTACACTTTTTTTGATATATAAAAGTAATTAAGTCTAATTAATTTTTATCTTTTCCTTTATAAATTATACATATTTTAAGTTTTGGAAAGAACAGTTTTGTGTAGAAAATTATAAAAATAAAAACCAAAGCTCCAGAGCTGAAAACTTTGAACTTTTTTTCTGGATATCAAAATAAATAAATACATTTTTTTGAATTTTCTTTTTTCACTTAACACACTTTCTATATTTTTTTAAGAATTACTAGATTGGCATAAGGAATCAGAAATATCTAAAATGATGATATTAGGGTTTGAAAATTAATTTTTTTGTACATAAAAGTAACTAGGTCAAATTATTTTTTTCTTTTTGTTTATACTTTATGTATGTGCTTATGTATGTATGTATATTAGGGTTGCCAGACACCAAAAGTCAAATACCTGGACAATGGAAAAAATTCAACTGGATTTTGAAAAAATAACTGGACAATTTAAAAATAAGCTTAAAAAGCAGAGTAGATGCTTTTTGAAAATATTGTTTTGGTTTTAAATTGCCAGTGATGTACAAAATAGAGGAACTAATCAGTGTTAGGGAAAATTACAACTGGTTGTACATTTGCAAGCACTATTGTTTCTTTTTATTTAGTATTAAAAATTTTTCCTTAGAAGATATAAAAACACAACCAGAAAACAGAAATTTTTGCCTTGTTTTAATAAGAAAAGCTGATCCTTATGTATTTTTATCTCCTGATTACGATTCCGTCATTAGTTTTAATCTGTAAAACAATTTCCTTTATTTCGATAGCTTTACATTGAGGAGCATAGTTTAGTCCATAAAACTTTTTTATTATATTTTTTACTTAAATAACTAGTCGTTATGAATTTTTTTCCGCTAATTACGAAAAAAGATTTCTTATATTTTTATACCCTCTAGTTTCAGAGATTTGTGCATTATATTTAAAAAATAATATCTCGAATTTTTCTTTTCTTACGCCATCAAAAAATATTATTTATAATAATATGACGTCGCTGATTTTGAATGTAGCCTCTATTTTTTGATAAGTTCTGATTATTTTAGTGAGCCTAATTAGGAGTGTCGTATTTCGAATACGAAGAGTTTTTAAAGCAATATTCTTTAGTATTGTACAGAATAGTCGTAGTAGAAGTCGAAATACATACCACACTCGTGATTAGGCCCAATAATTTTGCATTAAAAATTAAAATTTTTCCTTAAAATTGTTTTTTTTTTTTTTTTTTTGTAAAAGCTGCAAATTTCGATACAATAACTACAAATAAGACAAAAATTTTCTGGACTGGTCAATACAACATTTATTATACGTCATAATTGCATTGATCAGATATGTGATACAGAAAACAAATTTTTTTGGAAGGCATGAGAGAGCAAAAATTTTAGTCTTTTTTTGTGAGACTAGAGGTGATAGATAAATAATAAAACTATATTCGTAATCAGCGGACAAAAATACATAAGAACCAGTTAATTTAATTTCAAAAATTTAAATAAAAAAAATTTAAGAACTAAACCAAAAAGACACGATTTTTAACATCCATGTAATATTCAAATAGAATTTAATGAAATTTAATAATCCAAAAAGTATTTTTAAGTTTGGGGGACCATTCGTGATATACTAAGTTAATTATAAAAAAGTGGCATAAATTAAGCATATGCTAATTGTCACTATATCTTTAAAACTAGAGCTGCTGGGGAAAAACTAATATATAAAAATACGTAAGGATCGGCTATTTTAAATGAAACAATAAAACCACTGTTCCGCTGTGTAATTAATTAAAAAATATAATTGATAAAGAAATTATTTTTCAAAATTTAAGAAATAATTTTTAACTGGATAAATTCTATGTTAGCTGGTAACTGGATGCGGCTCTAAAAAACTGAAAAATCCAGGCCATTCCAGGCCGTCTGGCAACCCTAATCTCTATACTACATAAAAGCACTTTGGTAAATTGTATGTAAGATTCGGCACAGCCGAATATAGCACTCTTACTTGTTTTTTTTTATCAAATTTACTTATTATTGTACAAAAAAATTTTAAATAAATACCATGAAAAAAATATACATATGTATGTATCAAACTATCCTATACGTAGGTAGTACTTTAATTTAATTTATTTATTTGTATTTTAAAAACAGCAATATTCATATATTTGTTGAAAAACAATCGTTTTCAAAACGATTGTTTAAAAGGGATGATGAATTCGTATCGATTGTGAGAACTATTTTGAATCCAATCGCAAACTACTGACTTTTAAAAATCACATTAAAAGATAAAATATTAGCAATACCCCTTATTCCAGTTATCGACATCTACGTTACTTTAACATAATACCAAAAAATTGGGGCTAGCTCCTGTTGGCAAGTTTATGCTATTTTTTAGACCTTAGAGAACAGAAATATATTTTCATTAGCAAAAAATTTTTCTCGAAAGAGAGTAATCAAGCCCCAATTTGTTGGAATTCTGTTAAAGTGACATCGATGTCGACAACTTGTATAAGGGTGAATATAATAAAGCTGGTCTGCAAAAAAATTAGTTTTAAATAAAAATATGTATTATATAGGGACAGTAATGTCCAACATTTAAATCTATTTTTATTTTTTATCTGTCACGTACAGAGTTTTTTTAATGAGCGTGCCTAGTTAATATGACTCGGTTATTAGGGCGATCACGGTAACTTGTTCCAATAAAATTCTATAACGGTTTATTCAATTTTAATAGGGAAAGGGACCTAAGGGTAAAAAAATCAATTTTCACTTTTTTTTTTTGATGTGGACAACATCTGAGCATCGAATGGGACCGATCCCATGCCCCAAAAGTGTTCCCTCCCAGAGATATGCGCGTTCTATGCAGTGATGGTACACCAAAGATACAGGTATTTAAATCTTTAAAATGGCTCTCCTGAACAAAACAGGTTTTTACCCTTATTTTGCGCGTCACATATTAAATCCTGTTCAGTTACGAATCAGCTGACTCTTTTTTATTTATATAAATAAAACCAAGTCTTTAGTTTTTCTGTTTCGTTCTGTTCTTTTTCGGTTCAACCTGTGAAATTCAAAAACTTCATAAGTAATTGTAAGTAGTGACAGCATAAATTAAATAACAACATTTTAAAATAAATTGTGACTTTACGTTTAGAATTTTAAAAATTTAATTTTTAAAAGAAAAACAAACATAACAATAGACGATGCAAAACTCATCACTTTTGTGAAAAACCGTGACCCTTCTGGTCAGAAACAGCCGATAAGTTACTATAGAAAAAGTAAGTACTAAAGCACAGAATATCAACAGAAAGTAAAGACTAATAGAGCCTTTATAGTTTGTCTTAAGTAGAACAAAAATAAGCAAATTAACTAATACCTGATTAATATTAAGCATTTTTTCAGGAAATTAGTTGCATACATGCCCTGGGCGGGCAACTCATATCAAAAAAGTTGCCGAAAGTTGCACCAGAGATTCATTCTACGTCCTTCTTTATTTATAAAGTTCTCTTCTATAGCGCTGCAATTAGCAAAAAGAAAAAGTTTCGTGAAACAAAATTCATGAAATTTCATGAACAAATGCTTTATGTAAATTAGGTATAACATGTGCACTATTAGTAAAGAACAAACGACAATGGCAAGACTGTTGTAAATCGAAACAATTCTCATATTCCATTTGCAATAATGCAAATCTGGATCAACTGACACTACACACAGTTAGAGCTGCAAAACTATCGACAGTCGCTCCACTCGATAGTTTCGATAGTTTTATGTAAAACTATCGATACTATCGATAGTATCAAATATTTTTATAAAAGTTGCCACATAAACTACATTTGACTCGAAAAAAAATCCTGAGTCCTCAACATTTTCATTAGTATATAAAAATATACCAAGCCTTTTTTTCGATTTTATCGTAAGCGGGGCATATTATCGAAAATATACTTTTTTATTTAACTTAAAATTTTATGGATCTACCCATGGTTTAGAATTATCAAAATGCGAAAATTGTTGATAACTTTTAAGACACTAACTGTAAAGTTTTATCGTAAGAGACGATTGGCGGCCGTCGCGATATTAGTACCACCAAAATTTATGTTTGTGTCGACGATGTTGAATTTATTAAGATACTTGTGACTACTATTTGTCGAATAACACTTGGATTTATAAATAAATTCATATACATAAATACATATGTATTTAATTACTTATGTATCAAGAAGCAGGGATGCGATGTCATATTTACAAATTGTACTAACTTTAAAAAAAAAAAATTAATTTTTTCAGTACGATTGTACCTAATTCTTTATTAATATTTTTTTAATAATTGTACTTTTTAATTAACTAAAAATCAATTAACAAAACGCTAGAAGGTGCACAAAGAATATTAGTTGCTGGGATCTGAATATTAAAGTAACATTTACGATATACTACGTTTATAACCTTTTTTTATTCGATTGTTCACAGTCGATGCAAATAGTCGGCTTCTCTCCTTGGTACGAAAATAAAATTTCCACATTTACCGGAAAACATCGTTTGATTTACTTAATTTTCTAATACCTTCGAGCTAAAGATTAACCCCCTTGTGCAAAAAAATAAGTGAACGTTAAAACCGGTTTTTCTATGGAACTTTTTTTTTAATGTGCACTTCAAGCACGCATTATTTTTTACATAAGGTAATATATTTTATATATTTTAATGCTATTTTTGGCATGTAATATAATATAAAGAGATTCCAGTAGTGCTAAATGGGTCATTTCGGTGCTACGGTACTTTTGGCATTCAAATAGCGCTAAAATTATACAATTGTACCAACTTTTCCATCGCTGTAAAAAAGCTTAAATCAACTACGGATAATTTGCTTCAAAGCTGAGGGCTACTGTTTACTGACTTCGATTATTTTTACTCTTTTAATTACTTGTTTTTTTGCCGATAGTATCGATAGTGGAAAAAGCTATCGATATTTCATTTACAACAAAACTATCGATACTATCGATAGTACTATCGATAGTTTTGCAGCTCTACACACAGTGGACCAAACACAAAAGAACACTGATGATGAACGTGTAGTGGCCTTCGAAAACAGCTAGTTGTTCCGTTCTACTACATCGAACAATGCTAATAAAACTAACTGAAAGTCTTTTTTTATTTTATTCACATCTAAAGTGGGCTACTTTGACAAAGATTGTGTAATACATTTATCCGTAACACACTTGCACCTTGTGGTTGAATTCTAAAATCATACCAAGTAAGGGAATTATTTTTTTATGGTACCTGGAATTAGAAAATATAGCATTAATAGGTATATGTGTATGGATTCAATGGCTCGGACAGTCGCGTTGCTACATATTTTAAATCAATATCCGTCGGTACCATTAGGTCATGCAGTAACTATGAAAGAAACATGTTTTCTCACATGAAATTTTTTCTAAATAAAATTTCAAATGTTCAAATCTAAGTCGATCAATTAAGAAAAAAGTGCATCATGCATAGGTAGCGTTCGAAAATGTATATCAAAATTTTCTTGAAAATAGAAGGGCTGCGAATTACGAAGAATTGATACAAGAACTCCTTTTTTCATATCCTGCATTTGCATTTGAATTTTTTTCGTGGTGACGTGTCTGATGAGATTGGCGAAAATTTTTGCGCACATGGAAAAAAAGATATAACGACAAGTGGTCCTAGAAATGTTAAGTGGTTTCTGCTGGGACAACTGTCGTGAAACAGCAGATAAAACTCGTAAAACAAAGCGATCTACTAAAAATAGTAATCGATTTTTTTTAGTAATATTTTTTTTAGTAATATTAGTATTTCATTTCATTTAAGATTTTAATTTATGTATATCATAGAAGCCATTTATATGTAAGATTTTTTACTTGTATCATAATAAATACGTATGTATTTAATGTTTCAATATCAGTATTTTATTTATATAAGAAAATCTCCATCAAGTTGTGATTTAATCAATTTGTGAATAGATTTTGATTCAGCACACTAAAGTCTATTAATATCTTATAATGAAGTTCCTGCTGCCGCCTTTTTTATACATATTTTTTTTCGCAGAACAATAAGTATTCAAATCTTAATCTAGATATAATAATTAGGTCCAACCAGTGTCGGATATAAACTTAAGGTATGGTCACACTTATCAAACATTTGCCCAAAAAAGAGTAACCAAATCTTTCAATTCAGACGAAAGTTTTTCAAGTTAAAGACTAGCTAATATTGTTGGATTCTATGACATTGTCCATTAGTTGTGTTCGAAACTGTTTAAAATTATAATCAAGTTTCTGGATATAAACTTTTTTCATTAGTGTTTATTGGTTACACTTTTTTGAGCAAATGTTTGACAAGTGTGACCGATGGCAAAAAGGAAAAAGTGCTTAAATCGAGATAAACTGATTTTGAGTTAATGGTATTTCCATAATCAGCATATTTGAAAGTATTCCTGGTCAAAATCTCAATAAATTTACGTGCTTTTTGTGGAAGTTATAGCACTATGACTTGCGATTTGTCTTTTTTAGACTTCTAATTTCATTTGGAATAACAGCTTAATTTAGGTTATACTTTGGTATATTTAAACTTAAATGCATTACTTATAGTGTTTAGAACGACGTTTGATTAAAAAAAAGAAAGGTTAACAGAAAATTTCTTAATTTAACTGTAAAATAAATCAATTTCTGGCAATCGACTTGAACGCTTAAAAGTGCAGTGCTCTCCTGCAAAACAGTAAAATATGGCATAAGCACTTTTTCCTTATTTCCACAGAATTAATAATACATAAATTTCGTATTAAGCACAACAATTTAGAGAGGATCAAGTTATATACATATCCCAGCAAAAAATGGTGCTTCGCTGGAAGCAATATATAAGTGCTCTTTTGGTATGCAAGCGCTTACCCGATGCATGAAATTTTGAATGATTTTTATATGGGATTCCTCGCGTAGAAGCTCTGCCATGTCGATATAAAATGTGATTCTTTCATGCCTGCCGGAGTGACCTGAATTCAGCAAAAATATTCGTTTACTTAAAAAATTTGCTCTTTATTGTTTTACTTTTTGTTCGCGCGTTGAATCAGGAGTCGATCCCAGGATTTCCGTATGATAGGCTAGAACACTACCCATTGAACTACCGAAGCACATATTTATTTTTGTACACAATTCAATTTTGTATACAGGTAAGCGAGAGAGGATGATCTATAAAAAACTTTGAGAGTTTGAATATAAACAGCCGACTGACTTCGTAGTGTTTGTGTTAAATTTCGTCATTCGCTTACGTTATTGCATCCTCGTAAGGCAGAGGGGATGCACTGTGTGCTTTTGCGCTCTTCCGAAGCGCTTATTTTTGTGTTATATTAAACTACACCTTCCAAAATGTTTTTATGAAAGGGATATAAGAAACCAAAATAGAAAAAAAATAGAGAAAGAAGCTATAAAATGCAAAAGAGACTTTTAATAATAAGCAATTTAGAAGCAATTGCTTCGAAATCTCGATTACTTTTTGCTGGGATGTATTTTCAATGTCAAATCACACGCACACCTTAAATATATTTTTTAATCCTTGCATATACATACATATGTACATACTAGCTTTTACCTGCGGCTCCGCTCGCGTTGATCTGAATGTTTCGTTATTTGTTACTCACTGATAATGTTTAAAAAGACAATAAAAATCAACAAATAGGCTATAAACAATTAAAACAGAATAAAAACCGGTTTTAAACAATCAAGCCCGAAACGAAAAATTTATTTTTCGGAAAAACTCCAAACTAAATATAAAAAAACCGGTTCCGAACCGGATAAAAACTAGGCTGGAAATGCATCTTTCTTTTCAAAATTGGTTCAGCGATTTGAAAATCCGTACCAAATATAAACAAACCGGTTGCCAACAGTTCAGAAATAGCGCACGTTCTTTTTGCACATACAGTTCTTATGGGGAATACGAAATTCAGGCTTTAGTTATTAACATTTTTAAAAAGTTCAGAAATTCGGAAAAGTTCATGTCGATTGCCGGTTATTGGCTGACTTAACTGGTTTTGGGTGGTATTACGAAGCCGATTAATCGGTCAGATACTCCTTCACAACACACAACACTTTTTCATAACGTTATGACGTTTATAAATTATTTTTTTTTTCGAAAATAAACGGATATTATTCTATTAAAATAGTCCAATAATAAGCATGTGCATAGCACAGGAGTTATTGGAGTTTCGCTAAAAGAAACTGAATCCAATATTCCTGAAGTTTAAATTTGACTTACAACGCCGTTCGTTAACGACAAGTGAGCTGTACTTGTAAGTTTGACTTGACTTGTGAAACTGATTTGAGTTATCAAAATTTATTTGCTATACATATGTACATGTATGTACGTATGTCCGCAACTCTTCATGATCTTGAAAATGTTTGTGAGATAATTTATTTTTGTCAGTGTTGTCGGATTTGTTTTTAGACTCCCCGTAAAATAAATTATCGAATATCGTCAATATAATAAAACATTAAATTTGAATTATAAAAATATTTTTATTTAGTAACTCCATTAGAAATATTGTTAAATTTAAATTCAATAGGCAATGACTATCGTAAAATATAATACGGCTGATGTTGTTTAATTAAGAAAGTATTATGAAAAGTGTTTACATTGATACCTTTTACTATTTTTTGGTCAAGGGTATAAAAATCCCAGATATTTAGGAGTGGCACAAAACTGTAAAAAAAACTGTAATTTTGAGCTGTGACTGTTTATGATATAGTGTGAGATATGTATGTATGTATGTATGTATATATCCATCTATGTCCCGTGCTTTCCGCTTGACTGAATTCATGTATATATCTTTGCACAGATTTCTTAGTCCCGGTTCACACGTTTCAACTTTTGTTGCTCAACACTTAATTCAGCTGTAAGAAAGAAGGAGACGGAAGTACAAATATCACTTTTTTTTCTTACAGCTGAATTACGAGTTGAGCAACAAAAGTTGAAACGTGTGAACCGGGACTTAGTTTCTTTTTAATTTTATTGCTATGTTGGTGCTACTTTAAAATTAAGCCTCAAAAGCAACTTATTTATCACTGTTTCTTATGTGTATGCTTCTGAGAGTGACACCATGGTTATTTCTTTTATGGAATAAAGAAAAACATGAAGTATTGATGTTACTCAAGCATTTCAGAAAATCTGCAATTTGGCTGTGAAATTCTGCAAATCTCACTTTATAATTTTTGCAATGAAAAATCAGCAAAATGCATAGATCTCTGCAAATCTGGCAACAGTGTATATGACTATTATTTTTATAAACAAACGCAGACCAACAAGTATTGACAGCCTCGTAACATTTATGTGATACATGTATCTATATTGTTCCAATTCTAGTCTTTGGACTGATATACATATGTTTATTTCGTTAATTTTTTTCGTTGAAATGCATGTGATGCTCACGTTATTATGACGAAGAATGAGAATACATTTGAGATAATAAGTTATTTGTAAGTTACATATGCATGTACATTCTGTCAAGTAATTATGACACTTTTTCCTTGTACTGAATAACACCCTAAGGCCCATTTTCACAACTTGCCTTTAGCTAAAGGTAGGATTTTGTTTGTCCGATAAATGGCTTGGCATTATAAAAACTTTATTTATTATTTTTTTATTCATTAAATATTATTATTATTGATAATTATAACAATAAAAAATTTTAGTTTTAATAGGGCAAATATATTTATCGGGCATACAAAATCCAGCCTTTAACTAAAGGGAAGTTGTGAAAATGGCCCTAATATTATTAAATTATTTCTTTCTACACCTTTTCCAATTGTAATTCAGAAAGCGAGAATTGTAATTTTGATTTATCAATTTAAAATACAGAAAGTGTCAATTGTACGTCATAAAAATAACAAATTTGATTAACTTTGAGTTTATTTTAATTTTATTATAGCAAAAAAAAAATTATGTTTTTAAAATTTTTTTCCTCTCAATTGCTTCTTTTCCAATAATTACTATTCTGAAGATAGGACAAACAGCACTATCTACAACAGTGGTGTATGTTTTCATATAATTTTTGGCCAAAAATTTTTTATACAGTGTTTTTTCTTTATAATATTTAATATTTTTATCTAATTTTTCGACCTTTTTTATATTTACTATTTTCTGAATTATAATTGACAGTGTTTGAATTACATGGACAGTTTCTAAATTACAATTGATGCTCTCTGAATTTAAATTGATAAATCTAAATTACAATTGACTCTTTCTGAATTTAAATTGATAAACCTAAATTAAAAGTGACTCTTTCAAAATTTAAATTTTTAAATCTATATTACAATTGATGCTTTCTGAATTACAGTTAGAAAAGGTGTACTTTAAAAACTATTATGCCTTAATTCTGTTCGACAATTGTATCGTCTTGTCCATGGACGAAAAAAGCCGCAGTTGTGATTCTCTTACGTAATTCACACGTTGATTTTTCAATGATTTTTTGAAACACGATTCTTAAAATTTGTAGGCGAAGGGAATAGAAAAACAAAACGGGTAGAAAAAAAAATCACATTTTCCGTTTTACGAGTTTTTTTCAAATTGTCTTTACTCATATTTTAATTTTTTTTATGTTGCTTTATTTTATTTTTTCATTCAATGTGACAACAGCTTTTTTGTGTAAACATCTATACGATAGGAGGTAAAAATCTTTTTCACAATACAATCACAAATTTTGAGTAAGATGCACACCGCGTTGTCAAATCGGTGTGAGCTATGTGTGAGTGTATTAGTGTTTGAAAGAAGCAATACAAACAGGGTGACCGATGACATTTTTCAAAAAGTGGCACCAAATAGGGGATTTATCAAAAAAAAGGGGCAAAATTAAAAAAAAAACGAGAAAACTGCACTAAACTTTTTATTTTTAATGTATTTTCATATAACTCACCCGAAATAAAGGGAGTCAAAAAGTGGCAAGGCAGTCGAAAAAGGGGAAACGCGGTCGAAAAAGTGGCAAATTGCCACTTTAGTCGGTCAAACGGTCACGCTGAATACAAACTTATTTAAAATATTGTAAATATATAGGAATTTGATAGTTTTTATTTGCTTTATTTAACTTGATAATTGCTTTATTACGGTTCCGTACAACAAAGGTGAAAATGAACCCTATTGTATTCGCTACGCTGTCCGTCTGTCCGTCACAGGGTATTTTCTTGAGAGCCGTAAGAGCTACAGACCTGAAATTTGGACACAGTGTGTGGACATTTGGCCGCTACAACAATAAATACATGAGTGTAAAAAATTAAAGGGTGATCCAAAACGAGCAACGAAAAATTTCAAAATCCCATGTAATATACATACTTGAAATTTGTAAAGTTAGTGTATTTTTATACAGACTACAACAATTAACACTAAATTTAAAAAAATTTAAATTAAAGGGTGTTCCATCAGTTAATGCAATTTTCACTTTGTAATTTTGATCATTGATCCATTTGGAGTATTAAGCGAGACACAAACAGCAAAACAAAAAAAAAAAAAAGTTTCGATAGCTCGCTTATTACTCCAAATAGATGAACAAGTCATTACTCCTTTATTGCTCGATTATGGATTAATCCATATATTTTTTACTGGGAAATTCCTATGTATTTACAATATTTTAAATAAGTTTGTATTGCTTCTTTCAAACACTAATACACTCATACATATATACCTCAGACCGATTTGACAACGATTGTATTGTGAAAAAGATTTTTATCCCCTAGGGTATAGATGTTTACACATCAAAAAGTTTTTTAAGAGGGTCCGTGAACAGAAATATGATGGGAACATCTGGCCTAGCATACGACTATATCCTATAAAATGCGTATCCATTTTATATTACAAATCTGCCTCTCAATAATTTATAATTGTTTTAGAAATCGCATTGAATTGACTTAGCGTGAAAAGATTGCTAAAATTTGATTTAATATATGTGACGCGCAAAATAGAAAGGGACCTAAGGGTAAATACCGGTTTTGTTCAGGAGAGCCATTTTTAAGATTTAAATACATACGTGTATCTTTGGCGTACCATAACTGAATAAAATGCGCATATCTCTGGGAGGGAACACTTTTGTGGCATGGGATCGGTCTCATTCGATGCTCAGATGTTGTCCACATCAAAAAAAAAAGTGAAAATTGATTTTTTTTACCCTTAGGCCCCTTTCTCTATGCGCTGTCACATATTTAAAAATAATATGGTGTTCTATTTTTTTCTGTTTTTGAAGTTTAATAACGTGTTCTATTAATTTGCAAAAAAATTATGAAAATACAGTAATTTTGACTTACCTGCACAATTAACTTTGCACGACTTTTTGTGCAGATAAGTCAAAAATGCTGTTATCTTAAATGCACTTACCTGCCTAAATGTGCAGGTATACAATTTTTGACTTCAGTTTTATACACATACATGGTTACATACTTATGTAGCAACATTTATTTAATAACTTAAAATTTTTATATAAGAATAATTTAAAACTGCCAAAAAATATGTTAAATGCGCAGGTATACAAAGTGTTCTTAAAAAAGGATTTTGAACAATAATTACAGAAACAAGTAAGAGTGCTATATTCGGCTGTGCCGAATCTTATATACCCTTTACCAAAGTGTTTTTATGTAGTATAGAGATAGATACATAAGCACATACATAAAGTATAAACAAAAAGAAAAAAATAATTTGACCTAGTTACTTTTATGTACAAAAAAATAAATTTACAAACCCTAGAATCATTATATTAGAATTTTCTGATTCCTTATATCAATCAGGAAGTTCTTAAAAAAATATAGAAAGTATGTTAATTAAAAAAAGAAAAAAGAAAATTTAAAAAAAATGTTTTATTTAGTTACTCTAATATCCAGAAAAAAGGTCAAAGTTTCCAGCTCTGTAGCTGTGGTTTTTATTTTTATAATTTTTTACACCAAACTTTTCTTTCCAAAACGTAAAATATGTATAATCTATAAAGGAAAAGATAAAAATTAATTAGACTTAGTTACTTTTATATATCACAAAAAGTGTAAGTTTCCCAACCCTGAGATCATTCATTTTGATTTTTCTGATTTTTTACACCAATCTCTTTCTTTTAAGAATTTAAGATATGTTTAATTTATAGAAAAAAGGAAAAATTTGTTTTAGTAAGTTACTTTTGTACAAAAAAAGTTAAAGTTTTCCAACCCTGGAATCGTCTTTTTAATTTTTTTAATTGTTTTATTTTATTTTAAATACCAATTTTTTCGTACTAAAGCATAAAATAAGTTTATTTAATAAAAACAAAATAAAAATTAATTTTCGGTAGTTAATTTTTTATATCACAAAGAGTGTAAGTTTCCCAACCCCGGAATCCCCCTTCTTGATTTTTCTGTATTCTTAAAAACAATCTTTTTTTTAAGAATGTAAGATATGTTTAATTTATATTAAAAAATGGAAAAATTTGTTTTACTAAGTTACTTTTGTATAAGAAATAAGGTTTTGCAACCCTGGAAACTTCGTTTTAATTTTTTTTTTATTTGAAATACCAAATTCATTCGTACTGAAGTATAACATAAATTTATTTTATAAAAAAAATAAAAATAAGTTTTTAGTTAATTTTATATATCACAAAAAGTGTAAGTTTTCCAGCCCTGGAACCGTTCTTTTTGATGTTTCAGATTTCGTACACCAATATGTTTCTTTTAAGAATATAAGCTATGTTTAATATATAGAGAAAAAGAAAAAATTTGTTTTAGTAAGTTACTTTTGTATAAGAAAAAAGTTAAAGTTTTCCAACCCTGGAAATGTCTTTTTCATGTATTTTTTTTTGCATGTATTTATTTATTGTATCTTCATATGTGAACTAACAATAAGTATTCAAATCTTAAATCTTTAAAAAAAAAAATTATTAGGCCCGACCAGTGTCGGACATAAACTTAGTGGTAGTTATAAATAATACATTAGTAGTAATAATAAAAAAAGGGGGGAAAGTATTTTCAAGTAGTCCCATCTGGAGTGTTAGGTATAAGAGCCTGTGTGTCCCTCTTTTTTAAGCGGATGTGTCCAGTAAAGTTCAAAATATTACGAGCAAGCGGATTAGGATGTGATTCGAGTTTTGCTAAATATTTGCCTGCGTATTTTGCAATTTCTTCAGTCACTAGTGGTATATTTAAATCACGATGTATAATAGAATTTTGGATGTACCATGGAGCCGATGTTATTAACCGTAAAATTTTGTTTTGCCTTCGTTGGATTCTCTCGACATTCATGTATTAAACTTTTTTTTTATATTTTTAATATCAATTTAATGTGTACTGCAGTGTAAAATAAGTTAATTTAATAAAAATAATAAAAAAAAATAGTAAGATCTAGTTACTTTTATATATTACAAAAAGTGTAAGTTTCCCAACCCTGGAATCATCCTTTTTGATTTTTCTGATTTGTTACACCAATTTCTTTCTTTTAAGAGTATAAGATAAGAAAAAGAAAAAAAAATTGTTTTAGTAAGTTACTTTTGTATATGAAAAAAAAAATTAAAGTTTTCCAACCCTGGAAACGTCTTTTTAATTTTTTTAACTTTCTTTTTTAATTTGAACTGAAGTATAAAATAAGTTAATTTAATATAAAAAAATATATAAAAATTAGTTTACGGTAGTTAATTTTTTATATCACAAAAATTTTAAGTTTTCCAACCCAGGAATTATCCTTTTTAATTTTTCTGATTTTTTAACCCAATCTCTTTCTTCTTAGAATATAAGATATATTTAATTTATAGAAAAAAGGAAAAATTTCTTTTAGTAAATTAATTTTGTATAATTTTGTATAAAAAAGTTAAAGTTTTCCAACCCTGGAAACGTCTATTTAATTTTTTAAATTTTTTTTATATTTTTTTTTTATTAAGAAATATTAATTTTATTCATACTGAAGTATCAAATAAGTTTATTTAATAAGAAAAATAATAACTAGTTTTCGGTAGTTATTTTGTATGGCAAAATGAAGTTTAAGCTTCCCAGCTCTGAAACCGTCTGCTCGATTTTGCTGATTTGCAATACCAATCTTATTTCGACCATTTCTGACACACCGGTTCAAGAACGAAGTCTCTAGCTTTTCTGGGAGCTTCGGAAAACCGATTTCACGTACAGACAGACGGACATCGCTTATTTGTCTTCCCTATGATAAGGATCCAGAATATATATACTTTATGGCTCTCTTATTAATATTGTAGAAATTACAAACGGAATGACAAACCTTTATATACCCTTTTACCATTTTTTGGTAAAGGGTATAAAAAGAAACAAAACATGAGTGTGTGTGTGAGTTTGTAGTATTTCTCTTGATCTAACATTTTTTTTCTCTTATCTGTTGTTGTATGAAAGCCATAATACTTAAAGGAAGAGAATTGAATAAATTGAATTAACTTGGTTAAAGGGATTTTGTTTATGTTCTTTTTTTTTAATTTCATGTATTATTTAATTATGCTTGCATATGTATGTAAGTTTATGTGTGGCTGTGTTTTAATGAATTTTTTATGAAGTTTAGATACATTTTCTTTGGATCTTAAATTATTTACATTTTGATTCTAGAATACGGACGAGTGTGTCGTCCGTTTGGCATATCTAGTAATAATATAATATGCATATAATTATTTTAGATATATGAAATTTTAGGGGCACTTATTAAAAATAATTAAAATAAAGGTGTGACAAATAAAATCAAAGAAATTATTGATTGATAATGCTGTAGTCGTCGTAAGCAATAATGGCTTAAGTAGTGAGAAAGAACACAATTTTGCCTTCAATCAATGATATTACTTTATTGTAAATTTTGTAAATTGATTTTAAATTTGATGGGGCATTTGCAATGACTTAAGCTTAATTTTTAGTTTAAAGGATTAATGATTAATCACATCCACATCCCTGTATAACGTGTTCCGGCCTTCCTAGTAAAAAAAAAGTCTGCTACATTCTAAATTTCTTTTTGTTGCTTGTCACTACTTATGTATTATTAATAACTATCACTAAGCTTATGTCCATAATTAAATAATACATGAAATTAAAAAACATAAACAAAATCATTTCAACCAAGCTAATTCAATTCACGGATGGAAATCATGGTACAATTGTACTTTTTATGGTACATTTTTGACCTTGTTGGTACCGTGGTACTACCGCGAGTTACTTGGTACAATTTAAAAATGTCAATGTTTCACTATATAGTAACATTAATTTTGCCTACATATGTTCTTTTTAATTTTGTGTGTGTGAGTTTTTATCCCCCGACTAAAAAAAGGGGTGTTATAAGTTTGTAGTGTGTGTCTGTGTATCTGTGTGTCTGTTCGTGTCCACGTACAGGTCAAACGGCTGGGCCGGTTTTCATTTAGTTTACTGTTTGAAAGACGACTTGATCGAGAGGGTTCTTAGCTATGTTTGAAGAAAATCGGTCCAGCCGTTTAGAAGATATAACATCTTTTCTGAAAAAAGTCGGGGGTTTTTAAAATTTTTTAATTTTTGTTATTATACTAATTTTTTTACGTTTCTGTTTTTATTAATAAATATTAAAAATTGGTACCGTCATGGTCTAAGAAGTACATTTTAATTTCATAGTTGGTACAAAATCCAAGTAGTCATTTTCCTTCCCTGATTCAATTTATTCAACTCTCTTCCTTCAAGTATTATGGCTTTCATACAACAACAAATAAGAGAAAAACAATTGTTAGATCAACCCAGTTGTCCAAATCGTCCTAGACGACATTGTCTTCGACGATTCATGTACGACATGTCGTCTGTAGATTAAGTTTTCTAATCGACAATTTAAAAGAAATCGGCGTTCATGACTATCTGAACGACAATGTCATACGTTTTGTCTTCAATAAAGCCTTGTTGAGGACAATCTGAGCGACAATGTCCCTCGTTGTGTCTTCAATAAAGCATTGTTGACGACAATATGAGCGACAATGTATGTCCCTCGTTATGTCTTCAATAGAGCCTTGTTGATGACAATCTGAGCGACAGTGTCACACGTTTTGTCTTCAATAAAGCCTTGTTAAGGACAATCTGAGCGACAATGTCGCTCATCTGGTCTTGTGTGACCTCGCCGCCATTTGTATGAAAATTTCGTCAACGATTTGTATGGAGTTGTCTTTAATATGTCTTCTACGACTTACCATTGTCTTGTACCCGTCGTCAAAGATGTCTTAAAGACGTGGCCAACTGGGAAGAGAAATACAACACACACACACTCATGTTTTGTTTCTTTTTTTACTTGTAAGCTAATAAATGCGTGTGTAATATGTGTGCATGTAGTAGTAGCAACTTTAAACGCTTATAGCTCCCAAAATACTAAACCGATTTCAATAAAATATAGATTCTGCACATCTGTACAAAAAATCCTTTAAAACCATATAAATCCTGCAGTGGTACCAGCGTAAAAGGGATTACAAAAAACATGTTCGCCTATTAATTATATAGATAGATACATGCATTAAAAATAAAAATAAAAAAAAACATTCTGTTAGAAATACTGTAGCAAATTTATACTTTGTATTCAATGTATATTCTTCATCTAGTAGTCTTTGAATTTTGTGCTTTCATATTTTTCTTCTATGTAATTTGTTCATAGTATTTTATGTCAGTTTGTAAAAATTCTTCTTGTCAATTACATTAGTTTCATACAAAATAAAATAACTTACTTTAAATAATTGAGAATTAAATATAGTAAAAATGCCTTTTTTGGATAATCAACTTCTTCTGCGTTTCGATTACATTCCCCCATTCAGATACGCGCGAATCGAAATAAATTCAGTGAAGTGCGACTTTGACCCGCTCACGAAGGGTTCCGTACGGACACTAGATATGTAATTCAATACAATCTTTAGCCTATATAATATATAGTTTTGTCATTTTTTTCGTATTTGGGTTATTTTTCGATTTTGAGCGTTTTTTTAGTTTTAGGCGTTTTTTTCGGTTTAGGCGATTTTTTTTAAGTTTTGGAAGTTTTTTTAGCTTTTGAATTTTTTTCTCGTTTCGGCGATTTTTTTCGGGTTTTTACATTTTGGCGATTTTTATTTTTATTTTGGAGATTTTTTCATTTAGGCGATTTTCTAGCTTTGGCGACTTTTTCGCGGTTTGGCGATTTTTTTCGGTTTTTGGCTTTTTTTCATTTTGACGATTTTTTTCATTTTGGCGATTTTTTTCATTTTGGCTACTTTTTTTTTGTTTTTTTCGATTTATTATATTGTTAGAATTTTTTTTATTTGGTGCTTTTTTTGGTTTTGGTGATTTTTTTGGTTTGGTGATTTTATAATGTTGGGACTTTTTAATTTTACCTTTAATTTAATTTTTTTTAAATTTTAGTGTTAATTGTTGTAGTCTGTATAAAAATACACTAATTTTACAAAATTCAAGTTTCAATATACATATGTATATACAAATATATGTATATTACATCTGATTTTAACATTTTTCGTTGCTCGTTTTGGAACACCCTTTAATTTTTAACTCTCATGTATTTGTTGTTGTAGCGGCTGAGGTTCTACATACTCTGTCTAAATTTCAGTTCCATAGCTCTTACTAGGGATGCCAGTCGGGATCGATTTTTGGAAATCCCGGGATTTTCGGGATCTCGGGATTTTTGGGATCCCGGGATTTTTCGGGATCACGGGATTTTCGAGATTTCGGGATCTAAATATTTTTCGTAAAATAAATTATTTTTTTAAATAAATATTATTTTAATAACAATTTAATGCATTTTAAAATGTTTTATGTTCATAATTTATCATCGCACAATTGTCTTTAAAGTGAACAATTTTCTAATACGAGTATAAAATAAAAATCAAAAGAATTATTCTCATCTATATTTAAGTTGATTAATCACGTTTGATGTTAGGGAATTTATAGTGAAAACAATAACTAAATATGAAAAATTGTTTTTGTTTTCAATATAAATGTTTTTCTATTATTAAACCAAAACGAATAAGTGACAGCGCATAGAGAAAGGGTAAAAAAATCAATTTTCACTTTTTTTTTTTTTTTTTTGATGTGGACAACATCTGAGCATCGAATGAAACCGATCCCATGCCCCAAAAGTGTTCCCTTCCAGAGATATGCGCGTTTTATGAAATTGAAGTACACCAAAGATACACGTATTTAAATCTTTAAAATGGCTCTCCTGAACAAATCCGGTTTTTACCCTTAGGTCCCTTTCTATTTTTCGCGTCACATGTACATATCGGTGGACTTTTACCACTACCGCCTAAGTTGATTTACGAAAATTTTTAGATTCACTTTCATACAAATAAGCTGCAAAACCAATATTGTTTTGTTAAAAATATATCTATTAACGTTTTTTTAATTGCGATTGATCAACAACAAGTAACCAAGGGGTGTAAAAGTTTAATAACTTTTTTGTTTATTAACTTTTTTTTATTTTTTCTTTCAGATTATATAATATACAAAATGGAAATTTTTTTACACTAAGTATGAAAAATGATGTCTCTTAAATGACCACCGTTTTCAGCTTCGCACTGATGGGCTCTTTTTAGAGCATTTTCCATAACATCTTTCAAAACTTGTGGCTGTAGCGTTCGAATTTCTGCAACAATGTTTGCCTTGAGTTCAAGGATTGTCTCTGGCTTGTTCACATACACTCGCTCCTTCAAAAAACCCCAAAGAAAATAGTCGGGTGCTGTCAAATCTGGCGATCGCGCTGGCCAAATAATTTCCGAATTTCGAGAAATTATTCGCTCTCCAAAAATTTGACTTAAAAGTGCCATTGTGTCTCGGGCAGTATGGGCAGTGGCTCCGCTCCGTCCTGCTGAAACCACATACCAGGTCTGTTTTCAAGAGCAGGACGTAAAAAATTTTCTATCATAAACCGATACCGCTCTCCATTTACGGTTACAGCACATCCATCTTCATTCTCGAAGAAGTAGGGCCCAATGACATTTTCAGATGTGATCCCACACCATACTGTACACCTGATGGGGTGCAATTGGCGTTGATGAATGGCTCTTGGATTTTGAGAACCCCAGAACCTACAGTTCTGCTTATTAACAAAGCCATTCAAATGAAAATGAGCTTCATCACTCATAATCAAATTTTCAATAAAGTTGATTTCATTTCTGGCCAACTCTTGAAATTTAACTGCAAAATTTAGACGTTGCCGATGATCTGCGGGTTTTAATTCTTGGACCAATTGCACCTTATATGAGTATAACTGTAAATCTTTTTTTAAAATGCGCCGTAGTGACGTACGAGACATTTTTAGCTGAGCAGAACGCCTTCTGCCAGATGTTTCTGGTGCTTCGTTAACACTTTGCTGTACTCGTTCAATATTTTCCGCAGTGCGACTTAAACGTGGTCTACCGGTTCGAGGCAAATCTCTTACGCTGCCATGTTGGTGATGACGATTAACTAAGCAACGAATCATCGCTTCAGAGGGCGAAATTCTGACGTTAAAATGTCGACGATATGCTCTTTGCGTTAAAATAATTGATCTCTGGTTTAAATAATAAAATTCTATTGTTCTGGTTCTCTGTTCAGTTGTGAACCTCTCCATTATAAATTCTCCAAGTGTTGTCTATATAATCTGAAAGAAAAAATAAAAAAAAATTAATAAACAAAAAAGTTATTAAACTTTTATACCCCTTGGTTTCTTTTGGCCCACCCTGTATAACGGTTGTTACATATGTATGTATACCAAGCATTATCTAATTTTCTATCGATTTCGTTACGACTATGACAACGATAATAAGGCTGAACATGTCGAAAAATTAAAAGAAATGTGTACACTATTCTAATCAAATTCGATTAATTACGTCTGAAGATCACATTTTTATAGGCACATACATTAAAAGTTTGCCTGAGCACTTGAACAGTATTTTTGCTCTACTGAAAAATTTTAAATTCGTACATACATTTGTATTCATACATTCGTACTATAATTAAGTCGAACTCATTCAGTCGGCCGTTTTTGACTAAAACTATTTATCAAATCCATGTAATTTAAATGGGTTTGATCTTAGGTTTGTATCAAAAAAGACTTAAACGGTCTACATAAATAAAAAACAAAATAGTTTTGAACTGCAATGTAAAAAACATACATACACACTCAAGCAGTTTTTCAGACAAAATACTCCGCATTATTCTGTAAATATTTCTCGCTTTTACATCAATCCGACAACAAAAAGTTTTCACTTGCCTTGTATTTTATTCTACTCCAATTGTAAGGAGGTGTCAATAGTACTAAATTATTACTGACAAGTAGATAAGTGCTAATTTTTTTTAGCGTTGAGGAGTCGTAATTCGTACATCTGTAAGTATCACTATTTATTTGCCCTGTTTTTCCATTTTTTCATTTTTCTATTTAAGTTAGCACGAAGTTATATTACTCTACTTACATATGTTTTTAACTATTCTTGCTTATCTTTTGCGATCATCACATTAATTATTTTTACTTATTCGATGTACCGTCGGTACATACATATAAGTATTATAGTAGTGGATATTATGTTACTTTGTTTCTGCTTTTTCTACCGTTTATTTGGTATTCCAACATTTGTGATTGCCAAATGAAAAAAATGGAAAAACAGGGGAAATAAATAGTGATATATACTTACATATGTATTTACCAAAGGTAAATCAATAATTGTACACAACAATCATTTCTCACATTCCGTTTCATTAGAATTTACGTTAAATAGCTGATGTTAATAACAATCTCTGCCCAAGTAGATAGACTAGGGTGCTGATGAAGTGCGTTGCTGCACAGAAAAATATCGGTATTTCCCCCAGCTTAAAAGTCTAATTTAATTTTTCTTCTCTTCTTTAGAAACTCACATTAATTAATAAAAATATTTCATTCAATAAAAGAATTGAAATCACTGAACTTAAGCCTGACTAAAAAGTAATATTTATTTAAAAAAATAATTTATTTTACGAAAAATATTTAGATCCCGAAATCTCGAAAATCTCGTGATCCCGAAAAATCCCGGGATCACGAAAATGCTGAGATTCCGAAAATCCCGGGATTTTCGGGATCGGGATTACAAAATCCCGAATCCCGGAATTTCCAAAAATCGATCCCGATTTTCATCCCTAGTCGACACTGCAATTATGAATAAATTTCCGCAAGAAATTTCTCCCTTTTCCAATTAGATTTTTTTGTTTTCCTCATTATTTGCTACTGTTTGAAATTATTCCCCGGGAAAAATTTCTCGTGGAATTTGAATTATAATTGCCCTCATAATATAAGACGTAGAATAAAACGGAATAAATTTGTCAAACTTATGAATTTTTCAAATGTTATTTCCCTTCCAAAGGTAATATATTTCTTTTATTTTCAAAATAATTCTAAAATGTACATATATTGTAGCACCTTCGATGAAAATAACCGTAAGAAAGTAGTTTATTTATTTTGCTCTTGTTGTTAATTTATAAGAAATTGTTAAAACTGTACGTATGTATAAAATTGTATGGGACTTTTAAATATTATAAAAAAAATACCTTAAAATCAACGAAAATTTGAATTTATAAAGTTTATTTATATAAAAATTGCTAAGAAATCCCGATAATGAAATCTCGGGATTGAGTTTTGCAAATCCCGGGATTCGGGATTTGCCATATCCCGAAAATCCCGGGATTTCCGGGTTCGGGATTTCCCGTTTGGCATCCCTAGCTCTTACGGCTCCTGAGAAAATAGCGTGTGGCGGACAGACGGACAATGTAGCGAAAACAATAGGGTTCCTTTTCACCCTTGGTGTACGGAACCCTAAAAAGTGTCTTAGTTCTTATGAAAATAAAAATGTTTTTAAAAGTAAGTTTTGCATTAATTTTTTGTTAAATCTTATTATCTTTATATAGGTTTCCTTAAGATAGAAAAACAAAAATTTTTAAAAATTTTGGAAGAAATTCGGGCGTTCAAAAAGTGGCTTAGACCAGCAAAATATGCGTTAAAGGCACTATGCATTTGATGCAATTTTAAAAGAATTGCCCATTATAGCGATTTAATATGTCAATTTACATTACATGCCGACCACACGAGCAATAATCTTGGCGAATATTGCCGTGGCAACTGTCAAATTCGATTGCCGAAACAAGATATTAGCGTGTGGACCGTATGAATATGTGTTCAAATATATATTCAGCAACAATACATTGCTGAGCAATAATCTTTTAACACATGCTGTCAAATACAAATTATATTGAAATTTTTTCAACGCAAAAGTATAAAACAAAAGTTTTAACTACATAAAACCAATAAAAGTTCAATTTAAAATTAGAAAAGGATAAAATTATTGACAATTTAAGTATTTATGTGAATAAAAAGCAAATATATTTGAATATACGTGTTCACCACCTCCAAATACATTGTTGAACACAAGCAATCTGACGTCATCATTCTGCCGGCGTTATTGCTGGGTGGGCCAAAAGAAACCAAGGGGTGTAAAAGTTTAATAACTTTTTTGTTTATTAATTTTTTTTTATGTTTTCTTTCAGATTATATAGACAACACTTGGAGAATTTATAACGAAGAGGTTCACAACTGAACAGAGAACCAGAACAATAGAATTTTATTATTTAAACCAGAGATCAATTATTTTAAGCTCATTTTCATTTGAATGGCTTTGTTAATAAGCAGAACTGTAGGTTCTGGGGTTCTCAAAATCCAAGAGCCATTCATCAACGCCAATTGCACCCCATCAGGTGTACAGTATGGTGTGGGATCACATCTGAAAATGTCATTGGGCCCTACTTCTTCGAGAATGAAGATGGAAGTGCTGTAACCGTAAATGGAGAGCAGTATCGGTTTATGATAGAAAATTTTTTACGTCCTGCTCTTGAAAACAGACCTGGTATGTGGTTTCAGCAGGACGGAGCCACTGCCCATACTGCCCGAGACACAATGGCACTTTTAAGTCAAATTTTTGGAGAGCGAATAATTTCTCGAAATTCGGAAATTATTTGGCCAGCGCGATCGCCAGATTTGACAGCACCCGACTATTTTCCTTGGGGTTTTTTGAAGGAGCGAGTGTATGTGAACAAGCCAGAGACAATCCTTGAACTCAAGGCAAACATTGTTGCAGAAATTCGAACGCTACAACCACAAGTTTTGAAAAATGCTCTAAAAAGAGCCCATCAGTGCGAAGCTGAAAACGGTGGTCATTTAAGAGACATCATTTTTCATACTTAGTGTAAAAAAATTTCCATTTTGTATATTATATAATCTAAAAGAAAAAATAAAAAAAAGTTAATAAACAAAAAAGTTATTAAACTTTTACACCCCTTGGTTTCTTTTGGCCCACCCTGTATTAAGACACATCAAATTGCTCGTGTGGTCGTAGTGTTAAGCATTTTTTTTTTCATGAAATTAGGGTACGGAACCCTAAAAAGAGAAAAGTATTGCGAAAATGTTGTTAAAAAATTACAAGTTAAGCACTGAAATACAAAAAAAAAAAAGCAAAGAGATAAACAAAAGATATTTGTGGCGAAAATATTCCAATTTGAAGAAAACTGTCCCGCCGGAGGTGATATTTTAATTTTTTTTTTTTCATACTTGTAACACAAAAATACAGTTTCTTTATGTTCATTTAATTAAATTCGCAGACAGTATTGTCCTTCGCTGCCATTAAATTTGCCAACTTTTTACACTTTGCGAGTGTTGTAATAATAAATTAAATAAAAATCACAAATTGTGTAGATAATTAATTAAACGTTATATTTAACTAATATAACATTTAATACTTATTTATATTATTTTTTGAATTAATTATTTTTTTAAGCTAAACAAACAAAAATCGAAAGACGCTCCGTCACGAAATTATAACTTACAAAAAACGTAGTTACTCATGTTATAGACTCGGGAGTTTATCTTGAAGCAAGTCTGAGTTTATGGGAGAGAGAGGAAAGAAGAAAGAAGAGGGGTACTGACTTGCTTGTACAGAAAAGTTACTTCAATTCTCTTTTGTTATTTTATTCGCAGCATTAAAACAATAGGAAAATTGAACAAGAAACCGTCTGAGTGTAAACAAACGAGCAGTATTAAAAGAGAATTGAAGATAACTGCTTCAAGAAAAACTGCCAAGTCTAAAACATGACTTACGATCGAAATGCAGAATATATATAATCGAAAGAGAAATCGAAGAACGGAAGGGGGAGTACCAAAATTGTCAAACGGATAAAATTTTGATTCGAATCGAAACACAGAATAGGGGTGAATAGTTATTATAGAAGTAACCGTCATATCGTTCCTTTTATTTTGTAAAAATTTCATACAAATAGTTTGTGTACTTTATTTTATTTTAACATTAAATTATTAGTAAATTCAAAAATATAATAAGTTCGTTTTATGTAAAACATTTTTTTTTACATAAGGACTCTCTTACCGTAAAGGCTCGAACTACAACTTTACAAATCATTTACATATGGGCATTTCTTCGAGAAATTACACCTTTTTGTCACGTGCGACAGCAATCAATTAACCTTGTAATTCTGAGCAACATGACTCGATTTTTCTTAAAATTTTACCTAATGACGGCCTACACAAATATATAAAGAAAAAAAAACGTTTAGTTTTCTTTGAAAAAAAAAAGCTAGCATATTTGCTTGGTGTCGCACGCTACAAAAAGTTGACATTCCTGTGGAAATGCCCATATGTATATGATTGCCAAGGCATATATATTATTATTAAATTTCAGAAAGAAAACTAAAACAAAAGCAAACGATAGTCTATGAACCGCATGCCATACCACAATTTTGGACAAGAAAATAGCACACATGCTTATTCTCTTTCGTTTAGTCGTCACTGAGAAAGCGACAATTGAAGTTCTGCACGCATGTACGAATTTTTTCCTAGTTTTTTGTTTACTTGTTTTGAACTCACCGAACGAAATTAAAGTTTAAATTTAATAAATTTGTACAGCAAAAAATATGGAAGCTGAGAAATATTTCGTGATAAAATATGATTTTGGCAATATGCAATGCATTTTATGTTATGGAACATTTAAAAATAAGATTGAAGATAGTTTAAAAAGGCCTTTTAATAGTTTTTATAGCGCTGTAAATAAATTTAATTTGGAATTTGTACACTAAATTGTTGAATGGATTATTAGATTCTTACTTTTTACTTAAGCTTTTATGAAATTGCTTATTTACAAAAAATATTCAAACAATTAATAACCACAGCATGTGTTTTAAAATACGAAAATTTTCTTCAACTCTAACTTGGTTTTACTTTCCTTTTTCTCACCAATACAAACATACATATTTTATGTTGCGGACAGCGTTGCCACGACCAAAAAAATTTTGTAACCAAAATACAAAAAAAAAGTAACCAAATGCATAAAAAGTAACCAAAATTTTTATATATTTAAAATACTGTTTTATTTGTACTTCAGTTGAAAAATATACATACATATATTAATATGTATTATTACAAAATCATATATAGGTAATATAAATGGACATTTAAATTTTTACTTCAGTTTTATAAGTATATCTTATTATAATTAATAACAAAAATTAAAAATTTTAGAAACCCCCGACTTTTTTCAGAAAAGATGTTATATCTTCTAAACGGCTGGACCGATTATCTTCAAACATAGCTCAAGTCATCTTTCAAACAGAAAAAAATAAATGAAAATCCGTCCAGCCGTTTGGCCTGTACGTGGACTCGGACAGACACACAGACACACACTACAAACTTAACCACCGACACTTTTTTTAGTCGTGGGTTAAAAATCAATAAAATCAATTTTGTAACAAAAATACTTCAGGTAATATTATTAGAAATTCCAAACCAGAAAAATTTTTAGTAACAAAAAAATAATATGTACTTTAATTACATACATTCGTTATCAAAACACAAGACTGTATAGACAAAGTATTAAATTTGTTAATATTAAAACAAATCTTTGGCAGACCAAACATAATAGGAATTGTTTCGATTGATGTGCAATTCTTTAGATTGCATTATTGAGTTTACAGCCTTAAAATGAGCTTATTCTTATATTTAGTTTTGACTAGACTTAGCTGCGAAAATATCCTTTCAGCAGCAGCCGAGCTGTGTGGCAGTGACATTAAATTATATATAAAATTATTCAAATCATAAAAACATTTTTCGTTCAATCCAAAAATCAACTATGTCCATATCAGCACTTACTTCTAATTTAGAAAATCTGCCAGGAGCGGCTGTTAGCCGACTCACACCCGATCGGCTTCGTTCCCTGCTTGTTACGCTCTCAAACTTGAGGCTCAGTTAACCGACTGTAATGTAACGTAATTGCAACAGTAAGAAACAGCTGATCGATTTTGTTATGTGAAAATTAATGAAAATGGTTATAGAGATGTAATGGAAGGTAACCTACTTTTCATATAAAAATATCAATCAGCTGTTTTCTACTTTACAGTTACATTACATTACAGTCGGCTAATTGAGCATTTAAATATAAAATAATTTTTCTTTTAACTTTTTACATACAGCCCAATTATGAATAGGATAAGAAAAACTTTATAAAATTTACAATTTCCTTTGTACACACAGTCCTTCGGAATTTAATCAATTTGCATCTGCACCTGGCTCAGTTTTCACTCCACTTTCTCAGCACAATGTTATTACGCATGCCTGTGAATGGTTAGTGTTAGTGGTTTATATAATTTTTATTTAAGCATAAACAAATATTTATATTAACACACAATCTTATTGGCAATGAAAACATAAAATTTTTATTTAACTTCTATTGTTGAACTCTTGCGTTAGTGCAAAAAATATGTAAACATTAAACAGCTGATGAAGATTTTACTCTCTCCCGTATTTTCTTATTCCCCGGCTGTTTTGAATAGGAGGATTATTCCCCGGGAACAAATGGTAAGGAAGGGAGAAAACTCCCCGTGAATATTCATAATTGGGCTGATATTGTTTGACGTTTAAAGATTTTGCAACCATGAATGCATCCGATTTTTGAAACCAGGCTTGTTATGTTAAGAGACAGACATGTATTTGTTTTAAACGCTATGTTGATAATTAGTTATGTGCAAATTTAACATACCACATATGTACATATGTATATGTATAAAAAATGGTTATTTTTGTGTTGAAAAAAAGTAACCAAAATGGAAAAAAAGTACACAATTACACATTGGAAAAAAAAGTAACCAATTTTGGTTACAAGTAACCAAAACGGCAACGTTGGTTGCGGATCAGTGGTGTATACCGGCTTTTGTTTAACAGATCAAAAAAAAAAACATTCTGCTAAAACCACGCGTGTGTTAAAAGAAATAATTCGCTTAATTCTGAGAACAAAGAATGGCATTGATTTTATAAAAATCAGTTCGATATCGAATGCCATAACTTGTCTCCTGCTTTTGTGATAGCTCAATACACGTCCGCGGATATATGCACACATTATTTATGCATCTAGGCAGGGCTGCCAGATAAAATGATCGAAAAATCGTCGAAATCCCTATAAACTATAAAATAATCGTCATTTTATATTCGAAAAATCGTCAGAAAAATCGGACATATCAAAATGAATTTTTTAACGTGTATACTAGGCCGCATCGAATTTTATGGATGAAAAAAATTTAAAAATCGTATAGTTAAAACGAAATCTGCATGTCACCAGCTTAATATTGAAATGCCCTAACTCATATTTTTTTTTTTAAATCGTGATTTTTACATTTTGCGATACATTAGAGTTCTTCTATCGAAAAATACAAAAAAATCGATTTCAAAAAAATAATTCTAAGAAAATTTTGCAAAGAAACCATGGTTGAAAAATCAAACCCTGAGCTTCTTGTTTGACTACTGCCTGCCATATTTTAAGATATTGACTTAAAAGATGAAAATGGAGAACCAAATATTATGGATAAGTCTAAAGGTGGAAGTACATACCACGCGTTACGCGGCAACGCTTTTCTGGCTTGTTAAACGTTTAACGCTATACAAATGGAAAGCTACACAACACGCTTTTGAGGTTTTTTTAGTTGTAAAATTTAAAGCCTTTGTCGGTTATTTTTTTGTCTTGCACTTACGTTTCATATTTCTTTAATCTTTATTGCATTTTTTTATCCATTGTTTAATGAAAAATTAATTTCTAATCATTTTTGTGTATGTTAGCTTATGAATCTGGCAACACTAGCTTTCATTTTGTATACAACGCGTGAAAGTTGAAGAATGTTCAACTTTTTGCGAGGTACGCGCGTCGCGAACTTCTCTATGTAACTTGCCTTATGAAAACACACTATTTCAACTTTTTTGACAGCCGTGTGTATCGCATTAGCGCATTGAACGCGTGTTATGTGCTTCCACCTTAAGGTAGCTCGCGAAAAAAACAAAAGCAGGAAGTACGTACGTGGTGAATGATTCGAATTTCGTAGCATTTATTTCAGTACATAAATTTTTTTATTTGAAAAAAATGTAATTTAAAAAAATGGTTTTGAGAAGAGGAAATACATTTTCATGTCGAGAGGCGCGGTATAGGGTTTGATTTTAGACACGTATTATTTTCGAAGAATTTTCTCAGAATTTCGTGTAGATTACGTTTTTGCTATACGATTTTTGCAAAATGAAATCGACATGCCCTCGTGTATACATATGTTTTATTTTACATGTTTATTGGGAAATTGACTTTTTCCTCTCAATGGTAAAATTATAAAAACTATTGCCAAGTTATGTCCAAGTCTTGCTTTCAGTACTTTTGATGCCCGAAATTTTATATAGGAACTTTGCCTTTTTTCACATTTATTATTTTTTTAGAATATCAGTTTACAGAGATATCAATATGAAATAAAGAGTGGGCAGAATTACACCAAAATCTTTTAGAAGGTAAATAATACATGAATTGAAATAGTCGCTTTTTTATAAAAGAACTGCAATATTTGGACTTCTAAAAAATTTTAAATTTTAAGGGAAAAATCGTAAAATCGTCATTTTGCTATTTCCGGCACCAAAAATCGTCAAAGTGACAACTAACTTTGGTGTTATATGTTCATTAATAATTATCACATGTAATTTGGCTTAAAAAGCGATACGAACCTTAGCAGTGTCAAATCATAAATATAGATAAATCGTCAAATCTGGCAGCCGTGCATGTAGGGTGTAGAAATATAAGTATGCATATGTATATCGATGGCTTAATATAAAAAGGGCGTATCTCAATTTTTTTCGATATCGCGTTTTGTAAGTTTTCTGCGTGACAACGTGTAATTGCACCCCCTTAAAGATCTTAGTACATTACAGTTGCAAATCAAGGACTTATGGAAACGTACTTTTGTAAATATTATGATATTTACAGAAGTACGTTTTCCTCTATATAGATATTAACTAGCTACACCCGGTGTGCTTCGCTACCCCCATCGTCTTTTCAGTTTCATTTATATTGATTTGAAAGTGTTGGAGGGGCAGAAATTAGATACCTTGAGTACATATCATGTGGCTTCTTCTATACCTATGCTTTAAATTTCATTAAAATCGATTTCAAAGTTTCGAAGGAGCAGGAGTTATCCCTTGCCCTTTGCTTGTGTTACTTATGAGAAAGTACATACAGTATGTCTCGTCCTAAGCGAAGGGGTATCTATATTTTAAATTTCACCAAAATCGAGTTAAAAATCAGAAATTGTCCCCTTACTTCCTCCTGGTCCTAGTTTAGAAAACGTCTATGTCCATTTTGTGACTTTTTAGACGCAGATCTATAAATTTCATTAAAATCAATTTTATTAGATATCAAACAAACCAAAAAATATATATCCTGAAGAAGTTAACCGAAGGTTAACGAAATATTGAACCAATAAATTAAAAATATTAACTGACCTAAATCTCAAGAAAATAGTTTCATTTAACATATAAAAAAAGGTCGAAAAATTAGATAAAAATATTTTATAAGATTATTATTAATTACTTTGTATGAGGGTCGCCCCTTCCCTTTACTGCTATTCTACCAATATTTTGAATTACTTCGCACATGGCTCTCAAAAGATTCTATACCAAATTTGAAGACTATTTTTGCTATAGCTTTCAAGATATAAGATTATAATTAATTATTTTGTATGGGAAGTGTCCCTTCCCATACTCATATGCTACCAATATCTTGAATTACTTCGCACCTCACATCACCGGCCAATAAAACTACCATTCCTCCTATAATATCTGTGCTTTCCCGTAAATCCTGAAGATTTCGATTTAACGTTTCTATAGCTTTCTTATGAGACATCGTACTTTCATCCCATACTAAAAGGTTCCATTGCCTGAGCATTCTGCCTCGGGAGCTATTTTTGCTGAAATCGCAGATGGGTGAATCTTCATGTGCCAGATTCAGCGGTAATTTTAAAACGGAATGTGCAGTACGTCCGCCAGTTAGGAGTGTCGCGGCTATACCTGAAAAAGCAACATCAACTGCTATCTTGTGGTCTTTTCTCACGGACATTAATATTAAGTTTAGTAAAAATGTTTTTCCAGTTCCTCCAGGGGCGTCAAGAAAAAAAGTGCACCACTGCCGGATTCTATTTTTCGTAATACTTTATGAAAAACGTCACTTTGCTCTGCCGTTAATTTAGGGATTAATTCTGTTACTTGATGTTGCAGTGCTACAAAATCGTAGTCTAATTCCCTAGCGATTTCATTGTAACAGTTATTTCCGTCAACTCGCACGCCTCACCTCAAGTAATGTCGGAAAAATTTAAATTTTAAAAGAATTATTTTTGAAACTATTTTTAAATTGTATGCCTATTTTATCAACTGTTACTCAATTATTTAAAAAAAAAAACGAAAAAACCATCAAAAAACCGTCAAAAAGCCGACAAAAAATTAAGAAAATAGAAAAAAACGGGTTTAAATCTGTTACATTTATCAATTATTTTCGACAATTAAGTTTGTATAATTTTGTTAGTTACTTACAAGATTCTTTCACTGACTGACTGTTTAGGTGCAATCAGACGTGCCATAAACATAGAAAATAGCCGTTCGAACCAAACTAATCGGCGACAATGTATTCGATTATAGGTGACACGCCATAACGCCATAGCCATTACAATAAAAACCAATCGAAGTTTGGTTTCGTTATGGCTATGGCACGTCTAATTGCATCTTTTATAATTGTAATTTGATGGCAATGAAATACATAATTTTGGATGGTTTGATGTTTGAACAACGCAAGAGAATAATGTTAACGGTGATCTGGGAAAAAAACTGGTTTTGTAAAAATTGCCTTTTACAACATTATTCGCGGCTACGCTTCAATTGTACTACATAGTTGCTTCTAGACACTTAACGCCTAATCTCCTGCAAAGAGTTTAATCAACTTTTTTTATTCATTATTCTATGTAAGTACACTTATTCCTCGATTTACACGATACCTTTTTTAAACGATTTCACTTTTACACGATTATTTTGGTTTTTGTGTAAATTGAGAGATTTACAAAATACCTCGATTTACACGATTTTTTACGTGTTTTGCGTAAACGATTCAGATATTCTTAATTTTGTTTTTGTTTTTATGAATAGAATTTATTTTGTTTAATGAATAAAGGTTTATTTTTATGTGTTTTGAGTAAACGCTTCTGATATTTTAAAAACTAAGTTGAAATACATATATAATTACTTAATAAAATCAATTTTTTACGGGATTCTGCCTTTATTTTCGATTTACACGATTTTTCATACAAAAATTTAAAATTTCGATTTACACGACTTTCCCAGTAACGTATCTAACTATCATGTAAGCCGAGGGATAAGTGTACGTATATATTCTTAAATAAAGCAATGTTAATTGAACAGTAAAATTATTCCCACTCGTTTTTTTACAGTTCACTTAATAATCTGATAAGTATCAAATTCGATGTACACAAAATTAAACCCAAAGGTAATCGTCGGACTTTGAATATAAAAACAAATTGTTCTGCATAAACAAGTGTGGGCATCGAGCGGGAAATTCTTATTATTAATTTTTATTATCGGCGAACATGTTTATGCGTTTCAGAAGAATTTCGATTGACGACTTTGAGTGTATTAATTAAGGAAAAGCAAGAACAAAACATTAGAAAGGGGGCAGGAACGCATCGATATCCAGATAACCACTATCTTTCGCATATATTGAAAGACTAAACACTCATTGGTAGAGAGTATATATAATAACCAATTTTTTTATTGGCAAACAGACACATTTGATTCTTGAGGTATTAACATGTTTTTAATAAAAATAAATTTGAGTATAATTTTGCTTTTGGCCATCTCAAGTCAATTGACTAGTGGCCAATTTGATCCCAACTATGCTGAAGGCAGAGGTACAATGGTTCACTTATTCGAATGGAAATGGGATGACATAGCCGATGAGTGTGAGCGTTTCTTGGGACCCAAGGGTTATGGTGGTGTGCAAGTAAGTCTAACTGGAAATTGATTTTTAATAATATAACGTTGCGGATGATTTAAGTTTGTTGTCTGAAGCAACAAATTTTTATATGCAGGATGTTGCATTTGTATTTGCTCAATTCACCAACTATTAAGGGAGTCGTAGTTCACACCTGAGTTGTTGGTAATTTCGATAAAAAACATTGTTTATAAACAAATGTTTACATAGATATTACCAACAACGTTTGCACGAATTACGACTCCTACAATAGGTTGTGAATTGAGCAATTGTTTTATTTAATAAAATGATAAAGTTAAATTTTTCCCCTTCTATACATACATCTTTCATATAAAGGTCTCTCCAGTCAATGAAAATGTTGTCGTAGAAAATCGTCCTTGGTGGGAGCGTTACCAACCTGTCTCATATCTTTTAATAACACGTTCTGGTAACGAAAATCAATTCTCCAATATGGTTAGGCGTTGTAATGATGCAGGCGTACGCATTTATGTGGATATCGTTTTCAATCATATGGCTGCCGGCGGTAATACGGTTGTGGGTACAGCCGGCTCAATTGCAGAACCACAACAAAAGAATTTTCCAGCAGTTCCTTACTCAGCCTTGGATTTTCACAATACCTGCTCCATTAATAACTACAACGATGCTAACGAAGTGCGAGATTGCGAGCTAGTAGGTTTAAAGGACTTGGATCAAAGCAAATCTTGGGTTAGCGATCGTATTGTTGAGTTAATGAACAAATTGATATCGTTGGGTGTTGCCGGTTTCCGCGTTGATGCTGCCAAACATATGTATCCCAAAGATTTACAGGTAAGCATGATAATAAAATAAGTAAACTATCAGTAAACCAGTTTGAATATTCATTAATGAAGACAGCAGAACATTTAGAAGGCAGTTTGTGAAAATTTTACTGTACAAATATTTTAATAAGTCCACACTGAATTTCAGTACTTAAGCTATCTTAAAACTACAATTTGTTGAAAAATCTTAAACTTATAGGTCAAAGGAATTAGGGATGAGTATAAAACTCTAGCGTTTGGTCTCTTGTTGCCCACATTGGCAACACTTTGATAAATGATCCAAGACTTTCAGAAATATGTATATGACGCGCAAAATAGAAATTGACCTAAGGTTAAAAACCGGTTTTGTTCAGGAGAGCCATTTTAAAGATTTAATTACGTATATCTTTGGTGTACCATCACATCATAAAACGCGCATATCTCTGGGAGGGAACACTTTTGGGGCATGGGATCGGTCTCATTCGATGCTCAGATGTTGTCCACATTAAAAAAAAAAGTGAAAATTGATTTTTTTACCCTTAGGTCCCTTTCTCTATGCGCTGTCACATATATGTATATGCTGAAAGGGAAGCTGTTTGAAACGTACAGTTCTTGGTTACCAAAGCGAATTCAGCATCAGATGACCTCTTCCCTACAACAATACAACTACACAAAAACAACATGTAGTTTGCTGTGCTCCAAACTACCAGTCTGTCAGAAGATGTAATTTATCATTTCCATTTTGACATTTTGGTTCGAATTTCTCAATTTGGCATCAATAGGCTGAAGAGTCCATGTGATACTGAATTTGCTTTGCTAATTACAGTATCAGAAACATTATCGCGAAGTTTTTCGATGGTTTTTGTTCATCGATTTTGGGCATATCGTTATATTTTTTCTTGATTTTTTAAAAAACGCAAAATACAATCATGGAATTCATTTAACCATATCCTCTAAGTAGATTTACTTAGAATGATTTTGAAAAGAGCAATATTAAAAAATATCAATATTCCTTTACTGAAGTCAAAACTCACTCGTCGGTAGCAGAATCTTTAAATTCTTATAAAGTTTTATACAGCCATACATTTCATAGTTTATATTAAATTAAATTTATTTTAAAAACTTGTGTTCACTCACCTCTAGGCTATCTATGATCGTTTAGATAACTTAAATACCGATCACGGGTTTGAGCCCCATTCCCGTCCCTTTATAGCGCAGGAAGTCATTGATTTGGGATATGAAGGAGTTTCCAAGTATGAATACATTGACATGGGCACCGTTACCGAATTCAGGTATTCCGCTTCAATTGGCAGGGCTTTCCGTGGCAGAGATCAACTACATTGGCTTAACAGCTGGGGCGAAGCTTGGGGCTTTTTGCCTTCTCAGTTTGCTTTGGTATTTGTCGATAATCATGACAATCAACGTGGTCACGGTGCTGGTGGTACTGATATTCTCACTCATAAGACATCCCGACAATATAAAATGGCCACTGCTTTCATGTTGGCTCATCCATTTGGAAACGCACGCATAATGTCTTCATTTGGCTTTGACAACACAGACCAAGGACCACCTACCACTGACGATGGCAATACAATTAGTTCGCCCATTTTCAATGACGACGGTACCTGCAGTGGCGGCTGGATTTGTGAACATCGCTGGCGACAAATCTACAATATGGTTGAATTCAAAAATATTGTCGGCGATACTCCAATCGTGAATTGGTGGGATAATGGCAGCAATCAAATTTCTTTCTGTCGTGGCAATAAGGGATTCATTGCTTTCAATAATGATTTTTGGGATCTAAGTACATCTTTGCAAACCTGTTTGCCGACTGGCACATACTGTGATGTGATCTCCGGTGCAAAATCTGGTTCGCAATGCACTGGGAAATCGGTATATGTTGACGACCATGGTCGTGCTACGATCCAAATTCAAACTTGGGAAGAAGATGGAGTCTTGGCCATACATTTTGATTCAAAATTGTAAATATGTATATCTTAATATGTGTATGTAGTAGATTCAAGACGTTCAGATTGTGTTGTAAGCTGCCGGGAATAAAATAAATATATTTATTGAATAACAAATTTTATTAAAAGGAAGTAATTGCTATTTTGCTTTAAAAATATGCATGACTGGGAATTTCTCCGCATAATTTTGAAAAAGTGTTGGGATATGTGAGGAAATTTAGTTGTATATCGATGGCTTAATATGAAAAGGTCGTATCTCAACTTTTAGCTACTTTACAGGACAAGAAAAATTCTGAATAAAATCGGAACGATTTGGGAAAATGTTTGTTTTTGAACGCAGTTTTTTAGTAAAACAAGCAGGAAATGCAATGACTACTTTTATTTTAAATTTTTTTTAATATTACTGAAGATATGTAAGATAGGGCTTTTAGTTAATCATATTCTTGAAAGAAAATTCAAGTTAGGGCTTTTTTACACTAAGGTAAAAATTAGATATTTTAATAAAATAAATAAATAATTCATGTTATAAATAATGAAAAAACTCAACAAAAAAATTCAGGTGAGAAACATGTAATAGGTCACTTTTAACCAAAATTAGTGTCTAAACGGTAATTTATCATAGAAATAATGGCAATCTGATGGATTCTTCGTTAGTGGATTTTTTCTTTGTGAAGACTTTCGGGGGGAATTTCTTCAATAATTCTTCTAGTTTTAAAATAAATTACTCCGGATGGTTCATATGCAAGAGCTCGTATCATGCTTACTGTCGGTTCACCAACGACTCTGCCTAAAATTTAAGACAATATGTGAGTATACATATGTACCTTTAGAATTAAGTTAGAGCGCAATATTATTTACCTCTGGACGTATAGATGAGTACACTTGTGAACATTTTTCATAATTAAAAAAATACTCATAATGCAAATGATGTACTTGTAGAGGTGTAGGAACTTTGCGCGCTTCCTTTATAAGTTGAACGAATTGAGATGGCAAATTTATTTGCTTTTTAGACATTTTTCTTTCAATAAGCGAATGAGTTGCATCGCATTCCATTTGGGTATGGCCACTTATTAAATATTTTTGTTCAACCGTTATATTCGTTTCCTTACAAAATGCAAGCAAAGCATTAGACAAACAACATTACGATTTTGGTAAAAACACCCGTCCGAGTAAATTATTATGTGATGTATATTTGGAGAACGAGCAGTGAAATTTCGCAAGTGCTTAATAAGGCATGTTGCAAAAACGGAGGAGACTAGATTGCCATCTGTTTCATCCCAAACATAATTGTCTGAATCGTGTGTGACAATATCGTAGATGGTGAAGTTATGCAGTTGCAATTTCATTTTATAATAAGCAGCACTGGCATTGATTTGAGGCAGCAACTTCACTGCTTGCACATCCATACAAAAAACTGCACATAATCCGTCTTCGGCATTTTTAATATCGTTGTATTTTTCTTCACGCATTTTTTCAATGTCATCTCTATGTTTTTGATAATCTTCGTCCGATACATTATTTGCTTTGTGAGATACGCAAAAGTCGCACTGGTCCTTTCTGGGCTTAAAAATGGAATAGTTCGATTTCTTCATTATTTCATCAAAAATAGGATATGATATTTTCATGCTCTCATTTTCCTTTTTGGATTCACACTCGTGGACGTAGATCCAAATAGACAATTTCGGGGAAAATCCATTATTTTTTATTTCACCCAGTGGCAGAGTAACTATGTTACTGATTGCGACTCTATACTATACTATTGATTGCTTGCTACCCTGTTATTTTTGTGACTGTTACAATAAAAGCGACGCTGCTTTAAAAACTAATCCATCAACCACATCAACAAAGTGCATTAATATTAAAATGAGTTAGGGCTTTTTTCTTCGAAGAATTTTCTCAAATGAGATAGGGCTTTTTTTTAAATGTTTATAATTTTTTTATTTGTTAACATAAAAAAAAAATTGTAAGAAACGTGTATTTGAGGGTCCTTCGCCAGAATATGCAAAAAACGCGATTTTGTGAAAAAACGAGATACGACCTTTTCATATTAAGCATCGATATACTGTAAGATTGTAAATAATACAACTTGTTATTAATCTACTTTATATAGTATGTTCATATGAGAAAAATTCCGTCTCAGTATGCTATGATATAATTCTACAAATAGTAGCTTTTCGATACGGTTATGGTTGGTTGTTGTGTCAAATACTCGTTCAATAGATGACAACGGGCGTATCGAGAAGTTATCTAATAATACGTACTTATGTACTCATGTATATATTCATGTACATTGGGACTATAGCTTTTGGCATTTTTCGCAAATATTAAAATTTGACAGATAGGGCTGAATAGTCCGAGGAAAAATAAGAAGAATTAAGTCTTTAGTTTTACGCAATTGTTAAAAAAAAGGTTCCGCACCCAATGCGATGAAGTTTGGAGTTCCGGCAAATAAAATTCATAACGTAAGTGCAATTTTTACTTTAATATCTAGGGCGGTATCGAAATGTATATCGTTTTAATAATTTTTTAAACTTTTTCGCTTGTGGTTTATTGAATTTTTATTGTTATTAAAAAAATTTGGAAGACTTCCGAGATTCATTCGATGCGGAAGGTTTTTGTTTCAAACTGGCCTAAGATATCGGTGTTAATAATATGTACAATATTCTCCATAACGTAGTGCCTGACAAATTTTTAGTCCAAAATAAGTTATATGCCTAATGTACATGTTTCTGAAATAATAAAGTTTTTCTGATTTCCTTTTATAAACATCAGCTTCAAACGTGATGTGACAAATCGTAATGTGAGATAAATTCCCTGTCTCATACATGTACTAAAGATCAGTTCACCATATTTTCTGTACGAAATTAAAAATGCCTACCAAACCGTGGTATATATTAATGTCCTGCACAAAAACCCTTACAAGAACTTTCTAAGACATGAGGGATTTTTAAAATACTTTACTACAGCGAAATCTTCTAAAACAAACGTTAAAAACAGTGTTTGCAAGAAATTTATTTCAGTATTGTAAAGAAGAAAATACTTGGTGACGGAAAAATTTGTGATGTTTGCTCCTTTCTAAGCATGGGCGCGTATATCCCAGCTAGCATTTTGTATCATAATCGAATATTTTTCGAATCAGCTTGACGGGAAAAATAACCGCGTATGAGCTCATTATTCGATTATAAATGATACTCCCGTTGTGAGAAAATGGTACCCTACAGATGAATCATCCCAGAATCATCGCATCATTTATGATGCGATTTGCTGATTAATTTTTTGTTAAATTTTCTGGTAGTATATAAATCATTTGTTTTCTTTTTGCGGCTTCTTTTTCATTTTGTTCCTCTATTTTCAAGAAATAATAATTTTATCATACAGATGAATAATAAGTGAATCCTTTTTCAATCACTCAAGTGTGTGTATGATCTTTTATTTTTCTGCGCACATTCAAACGCACACACATGCATTGACATTAGTTGTATCTCAGCTAGCATTTGGGTAATAATTTTTTGCAGAAATCTCTCATATGATTCTCCTCAGATTACTTTTGATGATTAAAAACTGATTTATCACTTGGGTGATTGGAAAAGGATTCACTTATTATTCATATTGGTCGCATTCATAAGACGTAGCTGTTGAGCTAAACAGTTGTGAAACTGTTGACAACTGTTGGCCCCAAACAGTTACGTCTTAGAAACGGCTTGATGGATAAAATTTTTTGGCTTAAAAAGCGATACGAACTTTAGCTTGTTAAAATCATAAATATAGAAACAAATGGAGTTCGAATAATAATTAAAATTAACTAAAATTAATAGCCATGGGCCTGTGGCAAAAATTAAATAAAAATATACTTAATAGTAACAAACCAAAAAAGTTTGTCTTAAGTAGAACAAAAAATAAGCAAATTAACTAACATGTGTATAATTATTAAAAGAACAAAACGACAATGGTAAGACTGTTGTAAATATAGAGATGGTAAAATTGAGCTTACAATACAAAAAAGCTTTCAGCAAATTGAAATACGATGAATCAAACAATTCACATATTCCATTTGCAATAATGCTAAGTATATAAAGCAGAAATCTACATCAACTGACACCACACACAGTGGACTAAACACAAAAGAACGCTGATGATGAAGGTTTAGTGGCCTTCGAAAACGGCTGGCTGTTCCGTTCAACTATGTGTTGTTAGTCAGAATATTTACAACTAACTTTGGTGTTATTTGTTCATTAATAATTATCACATGTAATTTGGCTTAAAAAGCGATACGAACTTTAGCCTGTTAAAATCATAAATATGGATAAAATTTAATTTTATATCTTTATTTCGTTTCTTCATCGCATTTGTAATGTAAAATTTAACAAATATTTTCTCCTGCCACCTAAAAAGCATAGAAAAGGCATAACTCTATTCGATCAGCTGTTTAGGCTGAGCACAACATGTTGACTATGGGTAGCGTAAAAATTTTGTGATGGAAAATTAATCAACTGTTGAGTGCAGCGGAACTACTCAACTATGCGTTTCTAAGACAAACACTCAACGGTTGCGCAACAGCTACGTCTTATGAATGCACCCATTGTTGCGGAAATGGCCGTCTACAAGGTTAATGCAGCGTTACGCAAAAATATTCCAACAGGGTTAATGTAAGTTTTACGCGAAAATATTCCTACAGGGTCAATGCAAAGAACTATCTAGAAGTATTTAACCAAAGAACTAAACGTGCACATTTTCACGTGCAAGCACTATAGCAACAACAATAGGTATGTTTTATTCGAAACATATATCTATATCTATAACTACATCAAATAAAACGATATTACTGCTTCACATTTTAAGGTTGGCAGCACTCATGATTTTTAAACAATTCTTCGTTCATTTTTTGTTGTCAAAAATATATTAAAAAAATAATAAATTTAATTCAATAAATTTTAATAAAAACCAAATAATAAAAACAAAATGGAAGCGGTAAATTCATATAGTTGAAAAAGAGGTTTTATTAAGCATTTTGTTTATTGTTAGTATTTTTTAAATTAAAAATTATTTATTTCTGACAAGAAATATTTTTTGTATTTTTATTTTTCAGTGATATTAGAAATTTTATGCCTTGGCAGCATTTTTATACCTACTTAATTTTTAAGCAGCTATAACTATAGCTACTTAATAAGCTTATACATACTTAAATTTGTTCTGAATATTTATAATTATAAAGCTCGAACAAAACACACCTAATAATTGTATACATAGCTACAGAAGTGTATACACATACACATAAAAGTGCGAGCACTTATGGTAACCACCCGGTATTACCAGTAACACACCGCATTGCCAACATAAAAGTCGTTACATATTAACTTTGAAATTCAAAATAACGGCCAATTGAATTATCTACAAATATTTAGAAACAGTGACATAAATTTTACAGATAGTGTTAGAAGACTGTTTGATCACCTGCCCTCTAGTCAGCCTAGAACCATATGTCTCTATGTCAATGCTCTTTCTCCAGCGACAATTGCACTAGTTAAAATGTCGACAACTTTCCTTTTATGCAAGAGTAGAGATACGTTAGAGACAACAGTTGTAGTGTATTTCCATTGATATTGTCAATGAACGCGCAATAGTTTGTTTTTCTTTTTATTATGCTATGCAATAATATTAAATAAATATATGTAGACGAGCGTCACTAAAACCTTCTAGTGAATCTTTGGTTCAAATATCTCAATAACGTCATAAAAGAACTATCTTCTCAATAGTGCTAAAGTCTACTGGCAGATTTTCATTGAAAACCCTATGTTATATGTCAATAGGCGATTATATTGGCTGGGGTACGCCTAGCCAGTAGCACTATTGACAATGTCAGTAGAAAATCAATATAATTTTACTATTGACAACGAGCGAGGAAATATCGATATTGTAGACTAGAGCCCCTAAAATTTACTACTAAATCTTTGGTGCCAATGTCTCCATGTGATCCCAAAAGAACTACTTAGTCAGTATTGCTACAGTCTAGTGGTGGATTTTCAATGACAAGCTAATGTTAAATGTCAATAGGCGATTACATTGGCTGGGGTACACCTGGTCAGTAGTACTACTGACAACGTCACTAGTAAATCACCACAACTTCACTTTTCGCGCTTTCTGCAGGGTGGCTACCAATAGTTAACAACAATACAGATGGCAACTTGCGCCTAAAAGTAACATTGTTATGCGGTAATACAGTTTCTGCCAGTGGCTTTACTAAGTAAAAACACACATGTTATTACGCCATCTATCAGGCGAGAGAGTCAGTCACTGCTATCAGAAATTAGTCGAGTCAGCATCGTTGAAAGTGAAGACCTCGTGCGGTGGATAATAACGTTAAGAAGTAATTTAGTAAGGCACAGTCTGTGGTGTTGTATAAACAGTGAGTATCAGCAGAATAATGTCCAAATTCTGTTCGACGATTGTTTCGTCTTGTCTATGGACGAAAAAAAGCCGCAGTTGTGATTCTTGAAAACAATTATTATATATTGTTTATGCTAGAAGTTTCGTGTATTTGCTTTATGATATTGTTCCAAACATTATATCCAACACATAATTTTTCATATATTTTTCAAACTATTGTGTAATACTTTAATTAAATTTTTTTATTTTTAAAAACATGGCAGTAATATTTTAATTTTTTATTATCAAGGACAACAACCTTTTTTTAAGAAAATAATTTAGAGAATTCAAACACAAGAACTCAAAAGTATTTTCAAACAAAAACGTCCTAAATCTTCTTACTGAACTAGAGCATAAGTCTTGTGTGTGAAAAATAGCGGAGAGGAAGTTTTACTACAATACTAGCGCAGCCAGTAAGAGACGTGCGTATACAACAGCGAGTAAGGCTTAGTAGTAACCAGTTGTGCATATTTTTATGTAATTCAGTAGTTTAAGCTGTATTAGTTTATATAAGCTCCTGATTAATTTAGCATAAGTGTGGTTATAAATAAAACTTGTATCATTCTTACCCCAATTACTACACTGGGGTCTTTTATTCATTTGCAAATCTTCGGGTCCACAGAAAAAAGTTTTTAAAGATAGAAAAACTTATCATTATATATGAACAAATAATCATTTCATCATTGAAAATAGATTAACAAAATGCAAAGAAACCTCAAAAAGCTGATTTAATGATTTAATACTACCAGAAAATTGCTCAAAAATTCATCAGCAAATCGTATCATAAATAATTCTTTGGTATGATTCATCTGTAGGGTACCATTTTCTCACAACGGGAATATTATTTATTATAGAAAAATAAGATCATATGTGGTTATTTTTACCGTCAATCTGATTCGGAACAGATTCGATGAGTTCGTTGAATATATTTAAAGTCTGATACTCATAACGGTCATTAGGCAACACTTCGGTCATCATAAACGGGCCTTCGTACAGATCCAATAGTTTTGTGCACTCACCAGTACCACCAGGCTCACGACGAAGAATAACTGAATCACCAAGTACATAATTTTGAGCTTCACAACGCCTTTTATTAAATTGTAGCATCTGCTTAACATGATCCTCTTTTATACGTTCAATAGCTTTCTGACGTAGTTCGATCCTTCAATTCGTTTTGATTCGGAATAGCGTCAGCCAATCTCTTTAGGTATAAGCCTCCTACGTTCATAGTTAAAAAGTACTTTAAGTGGTGTTAATTTTAAAACATGGTGTATTGTGTTATTCACACTCCACTGCACGAGGCGAATGCTACCTGCACATATGTAAATAATAATAAAAAAATCATACCAGCATTTGAGGTCTTACGTGTGAAATTATATAAAAACTTTTGGGACCCTCAGTTAAACTTACCTGAAAATTAACTGCTGTCAAATTGTCAAAAATATCAATTTACCGCTTTAAATCCAAAATGTATACATACATTTAAATATGAGTCGGCTGATATTACACAACTCTGGCTTCCCTCTCCATCAGGATTAAACAATAATGACAACCTGCTTTGCCAAAAAAAAATTCAGGTTGTCCCAAATCCAGTTTTCACTTACTTACCCCTTTTTTCTTTACCCTTCTACCATCATCCTATTGGTGATTCCCCAAAATATCTATAGAGTATACTCTGACTTTTCCATTACTTTAACCAAAAGTTTTTTGAATTAATTGGCTTAGAAAAGCATTTAATTTTATTACAAAATTTATACATCGAGGCGCACGGCAGTGCGCCAGGCCAAGTTCTGGCCAATGCACGCAATGTGTATATTTACAGGAAGCCATTCGAGCTGTTTTTACCCCCCTCATAACTTTGTTCATCACGATCGTAAAATTATGAAATTTAAATCATAATTAGAATAAATTCATTTAACCTCACATGCGAAGTTTGAAAGTTTTACAATGAAAGGTTCCGGAGATATGAAGGTGCAAAAAGTGCATATTTTAAGACATACTCACTGACTCAACTGGTCACTCATCAAATTGATGAAGCACTTTCGCTATGTAGATCTAGGTGAGCAATGAACTAGAAAAATCTGAAAAACCGAAAATTTTAACCAAGGGGGCGGGGGTACGCCTATAAAAATTAAAATTTGTGCTAGTGAGCTGAAATTTAGTACAGAGCTAGGTATAGGTGAGAAATAAAATAAAAAAATCTGAAAACCCGGAAATTTTAACCATGAGGGCAGGGCTACGCCCATAAAAGTCAGAATTTAAAAGAGCTAATATAAGGCGCTTACTGGAAGCTTTTTTAATGAAATTCGGCATGCAAACTGCGGTAATGCAAGGCTATAATTGTTTTATTAAAAAAGTGGGCGTTGACGCGCCCATACAATTTAAACCTCGTTTTAATGCCCTGCGGCTCAGCATATTTAGATATACTATTTATCTAGCTATTATTATCCGTTTGTAACGAAACTAGACACGAATAATAAGCACTGACCCAAAAAAATTTTGACTTTGGAAAAGTGGGCGGCGTTACGCCCATAAAAATTTAAAATTAAAAGTTGCGCTAAAGAGCTGAAATTGGATATACAAGTAGGTCTAGGTGAGAAACCAACTAGAAAAATCTAAAAACCCGAAAATTTTAGTTAATGGGAAAATCTTAAAACCAAAAAGTTTTACCCGGTATGCGGGGCCACGACGTTAAAACTCCAATTAGCACTAGCGATCTTAAATTTGATACACAAATAAATCTAGATAAGAGATCACTAAGAAAAATCTGAAAACCCAGAAGTTGCTATCAGAGGGCGGAAACAAGCACTTCAAATTCAAAATTAACATACATTTTATTAAAACTTTTCATACACATTGCACTTATCCAAAAAAAAAGTACCCTATTTTGAGTAGTAGCCGTGACTTCACCCATAAATCTTAGCTTTTTCGTTCAGGTACTTCGGCTCAGCAGTATTTAATTTAGTACTCAGGTATTTCTTATTAACTTTTTAATACCAAACTTTGCATGAACCATAAGCACTAGCAGATATAAAAGTCAGCGGGGTCAGGCTCATGAAAATTTTACGTAATATTATACTATAGACAGCTGACATTTTGTACACAAATAGTAATTGATTTACTCAATCGAAAAATCCAAAAATTAAAAGCACCAGCTACCCTATTGAAACTTTGCATACACATCCTTTTGATTTATGTACTTCTTCTAAGCAGACTTTATTTAACATGTAAATATATTGAGAAAATAGGCGGGGTCATGCCCAGTAAAATTTACGCTGCATTTTACATGTTTCTTCCAGTCGTCTCTTACCAAATTGCATACACACTGGCGACCCGTTGTAGTGACACAATGGTGCATTTTTAAGGTCAACAATTCAACACCCATCACACTCTTAAAAATTATTTTATGTAACTCTGCCATTTTCAACTGGCACAGTGATCATGAATAGAAATAAAATACACTAGAAAATTTAAGTTTAAAAACTATTATTATAGAAATCTTTTCAAAAAGTAATCAGATCTTCACAAAAACATAAATGTGAAAAACGGCCAAGTTCTTATCCAAAATTTCGGCCCTTAAAAGTTGTGAGATATAAATTTTGACCAAGTTCTTCTTTGCCACAATACCTAACACAAAAATATATTATGTATGATAAAAATTTGTAATCGTAAGGGTGCCATATAATTTCTAGATAATCTGCTAACTTGGCAATATTTTTTCTTTTCTAAAAAAGGAGAGAATAATGTATAAATGTTTATTTCTTTATATTGATAAAAATGTTGTCAAGATGGCAGATTATATAGAAACTATATGACACCTTTACGATTACAAATTTATATCATACACAATATATTTTTGTGTTAGGTATTGTGGCAAAGAAGAACTTGGTCAAAATTTATATCTCACAACTTTTAATGGCCGAAATTTTGGATAGGAACTTGGCCGTTTTTCACATTTATGTTTTTGTGAGGATATGATTTGCAGGGAGACAAACACACATACACATACAGGCTGTGCGAAATAAGGCCCCAAAGTTCAAAATGAAAAATGGCCCCAATGTACACATAGAAAACAACACGCAAATTTTAGGGCGTTATTGCACCTTTTTTTTTTTGGGATATATTTTCATTTCGCAATTGTGGTGATATTTCATTTTTTCTGAAATGAAATTTAGCCCCAAAAAAGGAAAATCAAATTAAGCCCCCAAATTTATATTAAATTTTTTTTTATGCATTCTTAAGTTCTAACGATTTCGCTAGGATTAAAGGAATTGAAAATTTGCCCCCAATAACTCCATACAATTTTCTGCGGCTTTATTTCATTTGAATTAAATTAAGACATTTTACAAAACTCGATTTTTATTAGGAGTACATTTAGCCGCACTTTTATGAGATTTGTAAATTTGTTTTGTGAATATTAAGCAAGCTTCATTTATAAAATAATAATATCAGTAATAAAAAAAATAACAACATTAAAAATACGGGTTTGATCCCAATAAAATATTTCATCATATGTGCATATATATATATATATATATATATATATATATATATATATATATATATATATATATATATATATATATATATATATATAGGGTGGGCCAAAAGAAACCAAGGGGTGTAAAAGTTTAATAACTTTTTTGTTCATTAACTTTTTTTATTTTTTCTTTCAGATTATATAATATACAAAATGGAAATTTTTTTACACTAAGTATGAAAAATAATGTCTCTTAAATGACCACCGTTTTCAGCTTCGCACTGATGGGCTCTTTTTAGAGCATTTTCCATAACATCTTTCAAAACTTGTGGCTGTAGCGTTCGAATTTCTGCAAACAATGTTTGCCTTGAGTTCAAGGATTGTCTCTGGCTTGTTCACATACACTCGCTCCTTCAAAAAACCCCAAAGAAAATAGTCGGGTGCTGTCAAACCTGGCGATCGCGCTGGCCAAATAATTTCCGAATTTCGAGAAATTATTCGCTCTCCAAAAATTTGACTTAAAAGTGCCATTGTGTCTCGGGCAGTATGGGCAGTGGCTCCGTCCTGCTGAAACCACATACCAGGTCTGTTTTCAAGAGCAGGACGTAAAAAATCTTCTATCATAAACCGATACCGCTCTCCATTTACGGTTACAGCACTTCCATCTTCATTCTCGAAGAAGTGGGGCCCAATGACATTTTCAGATGTGATCCCACACCATACTGTACACCTGATGGGGTGCAATTGGCGTTGATGAATGGCTCTTGGATTTTGAGAGCCCCAGAACCTACAGTTCTGCTTATTAACAAAGCCATTCAAATGAAAATGAGCTTCATCACTCATAATCAAATTTTCAATAAAGTTGATTTGGTTTATATAATAAAATTCTATTGTTCTGGTTCTCTGTTCAGTTGTGAACCTCTCCATTATAAATTCTCCAAGTGTTGTCTATATAATCTGAAAGAAAAAATAAAAAAAAATTAATAAACAAAAAAGTTATTAAACTTTTACACCCCTTGGTTTCTTTTGGCCCACCCTGTATATATATATATATATATATATATTCCTTTATATATATATATATTCCTTTATTTATAAAATTTACATTAATTTTGTAAATTATATAAAAAGTTCACGAAGAACATAGTGCGTCGACAAATTCCCTCCATCGTACTCGATCATTAGCTAAACTCTTTGTTTGATTCCAAGTCAGATTGCGAGATTTTTCATCATTCTTACCCATGTGTTGCGGGGCCTTCCAGGATTCCTGTGTCCCTGAGGGTTCCAGTCTAATGCCTGCTTTGAGATTTCTTCAGGTGGCCTTCTTAGTACGTGACCTATCCAAGTCCATTTTCGCCTGCAGATTTCAGAAAAAATTGGCTCGCAGTTGGCCATCATAAGCAGTTGTTCATTTGTTACCCAGTTTGGCCAAAATATTCGCAAAATTTGTTTTAGGCACTTATTGAAGAACGATTTTAGTTTCCTACATGAAGACTGTGTTGTACTTCAGGTGCTGCAACCATACAGTAATACGGGTTTGACACTACTGTTGAAGATTTTTAGTTTTGTGGTAGTTATACTATTCGATCTCCATATTCTGTACAGGGAATGGAAAGCGGACCTGGCTTTATTAATCCTATTAGTGATATCCGCATTGGAGCCTCCGTCTTTGCAAATTGTGCTGCCGAGATATGAAAAGGAGTCTACATCCTCGGTCAGCTGTCCTTGTAGTGTTAAGGGCTCCGTATTGCTTTTGCCAATCCGCATCAGTTTAGTTTTCTTCACTTTTATTTTGAAGCCGACTTTATTGGCATTGATGGACAGGCATTGGATCTTTTGCACTATATCATCGAAGCGATGTGCAAAGAGACATATATCGTCCGCATAGTCAATGTCACTGAGGAACTCACTTAAATTCCAGCGGATGCCCTGCGGAGCTTCGGAATTTGTTTGCTGTAGCACACAGTCCAACAGCAGTATGAATAGTGTGGGGGACAGAAGACACCCTTGCTTTACTCCTGGGTTGAGCTCGAATGGATGACTTTCTTCGCCTTTGTATCGCACTCTGCATTTGGCATCTCAGTATAGTTCTTGAATGAGGTGAATTATTTTCGTCGGGATTCCCTTACTACTCAGAGCATTCCATAGTGCCGGTCTGGATACCGTGTCGAAGGCACGTTCGAAATCAACAAATAGTAAATAAAAGCTGTTGTTGTATTCAATGGATTACTCGATGATAATGCGCGTTGTGTTAATATGATCAACACACGATCTTCCCGGTCGGAATCCAGCTTGTTCTTTCCTTAGGATAGAATCTAGAACTGGGGACATTCGCTGTAGAATTAGGGACGAAAGTAATTTGTTGACTGCATTGAGTAGCGTTATGCCTCTCCAGTTACTGCATTGCCTTAGATCACCCTTCTTCGGCAATGTCAGTACTACGCCCTCCTTCCAGCTATTCGGAACGGACTCTTGTTGCCATATCTTTTTCATTATGGGTGTCAAAGCCTCGGCGATATGTTCAGCCCCATTTTTTAATAGCTCTGAAGGTATTCCATCGGGCCCGGGCGCTTTTGAATTCTTCAAGTTTGACAGTGCGCGAAGTACTTCAGTAAAAGTAGCTGATGAGGTGGAAATTTCTCTTCTCGGGAGGCGTCTTGTTTCGTGCCAGGAGTACTGCGAGCTTTGAACGTTGGTTGTCGGGTAGGGAGCACGGTGTAGAGAAGAATTCATGCCAGCGTTGTAGTTGTTCATTTGTGGAGGTGAGATCATTACCATTTATATCCTTGATGACGTGAGTAGTCCGTGCCTGTTTACCACTCAGTTGTCTGATAGAATTGTAGACACAACGAATATTACCCACTGCTGATGCTTGTTCTGCATCTGCAGCAATATTACTGTAGTAGGCTTCTCTATCGGCCCGTGCCATATATTTGACTTTGGTAGCACTCTGGCGGTATTCGGTCTTTGCATTTTGCTTGATACTGTCCGTTTTAGCTCAATTGATTTTATTTTTAAGACTTTTACGGACTGCTATTTCCTGCAACGCAGCATCGGTTATCTATGGTTTGTAGTTACGTTTCCGAGTGCCAAGAACTTGAGTCGCGCTTTGGTGACATGCGTTTTGTATAACGGACCAAGAGTGTTCTACATGGGGCGGGTTAAGATGTTGTGCGACAGCGTGCTTATATTGGTTTGCTATGTGTATGTTTTGCAGTTTATATGTGTTTTATTTGGGCTGCTTTTTTTAGAGTGAGTCGCAGCAGGACGGAGTTTAAAGCTGCCTACGAGAAGAATGTGGTCGCTATCGACGTCAGCACCGCATCGTGTCTTAACATCCGAGAAATGACTTACTGATCATTATATGGTCTATTTGGTTAAATAAATATAGTTGCTAGTAAGTAAATGTTTTCTGTGTTTTAATATATATTTTTTTAATTGATATCTCCGCCCTGAATTGGCCAAAGCAGAACAATACCTTTTAAGGAAATGAATTGCAATTATAATGAAATAGATTTTGTATTTCTGTGTGGATATAATTGTATTTGCATTTTTATTTCGCGCGATTTTTAAAATATATACTGTTACGTAAAAATATTCCTACAGGGTTAAAGCAAAGAACTATCTGGAAGTATTTAACTAAAGCACTAAACGTACACACATATTTACGTACAAATACTATAGCAACAACAATAATTGTATACATAGCTACAGACACACACACATGCAAATAAAAGTGCGAGCACTGTACTACCAGTAGCAAACCGCATTGCCAACATAAGAGTCGTTACTTTGAAATTCAAAAATAACGGCCAATCGAATTATCTACAAACGCCTAGAAGCAGCAACATGAATTTTCCCGATTGTGCTAGAGGACTGTTTGAACATCTGGCTACCAATAGTAAATGACAATACAGATGTCATCATGCATAGATGCCATTACTAAGTACAGACATGTTATTACGCCACCTATCGGGCGAACATTCGAGAACCGATTCATATACTATAAAAAGTGGCAGCATGTGCGAGAATAGAGCAGTACTAATCAGAAAGTAGTCAAGTTGATATCGTTGAGCAGTGCTAATCAGAAAGTAGTCAAGTTAAGACCTCGTTGAAAGTGGATAATAACGATAAGAAGTAGTTAAGTAAAGACAAGTTGTAATTTGCTTCGTTAAGAATAAAAGGAAAAACAGTAGCAAATAAAAATTGTGATGTTATTTATTTTTATTTTTGAGCAATCAAAAGAACTCACATGTTTAATAAAATTTAAACGTAACAATACCTTTAATTTTTCTTTGGTTAACGTTCCAACTTTTACTTGAAATAAAAATGCAAGTACAGTTATATCCACACAGAAATACAAAATCTATTTCATTATAATTGCAATTCATTTCCTTAAAAGGTATTGTGCTACTATAATTGAATAAACATGGAAGAATGGTGAATTTAAGTTACGTAGTACATATATAACGACATGATATCAGCTGTAGCTGTTTTTCGAAGCAACAGAAAACTCAGAAAAGGAACATTTTGAGGTTGACGATAATGAAAAATCAACAACAGTAGATAGCAAGGACTGAGCAAAAATTTTCAGGGATCAAATCGCAAATGTTGTCATGTTGAAAATCTGCAGATTATGCAAAATGAAACTTATATCAAATTTCGACGAAGCTTTTTTAGTGTGGAAGATTTAATGGATATATATGTACGTTTGAAAAAAGTTTAGTGAAAAATTAACTTCTTAATTTGTATAAGCATTTATATTGATCTCGAATTTCATGTCTATGTTTTTTTTATTAAATCAATAAATATTGCACATTAAAGTTACCTTAAATTGGGAAGAGTACTGGAAAATTTATAGTTCTACCAAAATAATGAACGCATATGAAAAAATTAAAATTTTTGAGCCTATCTAGTTACTTATCTAAGGTCTATTGCCGTAGCAAAATTTTTTTTCGGGAGCATTGCGACTAGTGATTTTTATGAGTAATATTAAAATCGATAGTTACAGGCAATTCTTAAGAATTATAGTGTGACGAAGCAATTCTTTGGGAGAGGGGGCCATTGCTCCTACTCCGGGATGTCCATTGTACGCCAATGCTAAGGTCTCTAGTTATATTGTTCTTTTCACTTTGAAATAAAATCTACTTTTGGGGTATAATTTCATTTACTCTATTGGAGTGCATTTTCATAATGAAATATTTTTCGTATTTTTGGGGTCATATTTCATTTGAGCTTTGGGGCAAATTTTCATTTGTTTGGGGTCTTATTTCATAAAAAATGTTGGAGTTTTATTTCATAATGCAAAATAACCCTAAGTTTTGGGTCATTTTTCATTTTACACTTTGGGGCCTTATTTCCTGGGGCCTTATTTCGCACCGCCACATTTACATGTGTACATCCATACTCATGATGTCAATTTTTGATATTCACGAATACGAATACGATTACGTATTTGATATGATATTCACGAATACGAATGCGACTATGTATGTATTTGAAATGATATTCGCGAATACGCATATGATAGACATTAAATATGAAAAAAATTTCAAGAAAATTATCTTCATAGTCCTATTAGCGTACATACTTTAAAATTAATAAAAAAAAATATCCAAAATTTTAATGATCGCCATTAAATAACATTTTAAAATGATACAACACACAAATTGCTATAAAAAAGCAATGTGAGTCCGATCACAGGGGAGATGTGTAAACATCTAGTAATGAAAATTTTTTTTAAGTTGGAAGTACTTATGCTTTTAGTATATTTTTTTTAAATTAATCAATTAAAAGTATCAAAACTTTCAATATTGTAAATACATAGGAATTTGTTGGTTTTTGTTTGCTTTATTAAACTTATTTGGTTAGTAAATGGGCACACTGCAGTATATGTATATCTACTGCATTCAAAATTGCAGTAAGCAGTAAATTTACCGATTACTAAAAAAATTCAGTAAATTTTTACTGATATTGAAATTTAGTTTGCATTACCAGTAAAATCGTAAGTAAGGCCGTATTCATAATAGAATTGTAGCAAGTAGCAGTTTTTTTCATTAAAATTTTGAAATTTTTGCATGAAAAACATTTATCCACTTGGTAGAATTTCATTATGAATACGGCCATTACTTATTACTGAAAATTCAATGCACCTCATATAATAAATCATTTAGGCACTTTATAAAAATTGTAGAAAAAAATTTTAGTAATCAATAAAAATTACTGGTTAAAATTTTTTTATTATTTTTACTGAAATTTTAATGGTCTGCTCATCTATGGTAAATGCCTTTACTTTTACTTTTTAATTTTTAATTCCTGTTGTTCATCGCTTAGTTGTTGCTGTTCTTGTTGTTATGTGCGCATTGCAATTAAAATAAATTCAGTAAAGTGCGACTTTGACTCGCGCACGAAAGGTTCCGTACATTCGGTTTTGAGCATTTTTTTGATGTGGCTTTTTTCTTTATTTTAAGTTTTTTCAGTTTAAACGAATTTTTCAGTTTAGTCGCTTTTTTCTAGTTTTGGCGTTTTTTTTTCTCTTTTTGTTTTTTTTTTCATTTTCGCAACTTTTTTCATTTTGGCGATTTTTTCTGTTTTTGGAATTTTTTTTTCATTTTGGCGATTTTTTTCATTTTGCGATTATTTTCTGCTTTTGGGGTTTTTTTTCATTTCGGCGATTTTTTTCATTTTGGCGATTGTTTCCTGTTTTTCGGGTTTTTTATTTTGGCGATTTTTTCATTTTGGAGATTTTTTTGTTCAAGTGTTTTTTTTTCATTTTGGCGATTTTTCCGGTTTTTCGCGATTTATTTTAGTCCTCAAATTTTTTTTAATTGGGTGCTTTTTTCGTTTCGGCGATTTTTTTTTTTTTTTTTTGGTTTTTTGCGATTTTTTTAGATTTGGCGATTTTATAATTTTTTGATTTTTTAGTTTTACCGGTTTTGAAAATTTCAAGAGTTTTGCTCTTACGGTTTCCAAAATACAGCAAGTTGTCAAAATTACAAAGTCAAAATTGCATTAACTGATGGAACACTAGTGTTGTCATTCGAACAAAAATTATTCGAATATTCGAACAACTTTTTATTATATTTGTTCAAAAACAAAAATTTTCAATTTAGAATAAAAAATTATTCGAATCATTTTTGTCGAATATTCGAACAATTTCCTTAACTACTTGTATAAAAAGATTTTTTGTGTTATCTGCTGTTTTTAAATGATTTTTTCCGAAAAATTAATAACATATTAAAAATGTTTGTAAAATTGTGTAAATACCTATACTTTTTAACTAATTTCGTTTCAGTTTTAAACTCCCGACAAAAAAAGGGGTGTTATAAGTTTGTATGTAGTTTGTGTCTGTGTATCTATTTGTATGTACGAGTCGACGTACAGACCAAACGGTTGGACCGATTTTGATTTAGTTTTCCTGTTTGAGTGTGGCATTGGCTGAAGAAGTTAGCACGCTGACTACAAAAGCGAAGGTTTTAGGATCGAGCCCGCTATCTGATAGTCATTAAATAACAACACCACGCATTTATCTGATGTGCATTACTGTCCCTTTCTATCAGTTGTTGTAGAAAAGTTCAACTGATGAAGGCATAGTCACTGGTCACTGAACTATACCGACTTCAAGTGATACTAATCCTAATGTAACACCAGAGCACCACCCTTCGTTGTATAGCAGAATCATCGGCGAAGCAAAATAACTACTAAACTGCTACTAAACATAGCTTCAAACAAATTAATACGACTCACTAACGCCAGAGGCGCTGCAGCACTACATTATTAAAAAAAACGTGCAAAAAGCAGAGCTATAAAAAAAGGAGCATTCCTCTATCTATTCCTTCACCACCTATCTTTTCTGTTACTATCCCTTTCCTTATAATAGTAGTAGGCAATCATTGCCTGATTAGTACTTCTCTTTAAAAATAAAATAAAAAATGACTTGTTCGAGAGTGTTCCTTAAGCTATGTACAGACGATTGTCAGATCTTACAATATTGTCAGATCTGGCAATGTGCTGACAATCTACTGGCAATCGAAAATTGCCAGCACAATATTCCTTGTCAGTACACACGGTTGTCAGAAAATCTTACAATTTATTGCCAGACGGTTGTATGACAATAAAATCATCTGACAAAATCGTCAGTAGAAAAATTGTCAGTTCACACGGTGGTCATATGCACAAATTGTTAGATCTGTTGTTATGCGATGCCAGACTTAAAATCATTTGTTAGAAATTGTTAAATATTTATAGTTTGTGTTTGGGTTAAATTTTAAAATTTAAAGTATAAATTATTATGGACCATAAAGAAGCAATTGCAATGATTTTTTCTGCATATATTTTATTATCAATTTTTTCTTTAAAATCAAGCGTGTGCAGTGTTGCCCATAGAAAGAATTCTCTTACAATGACGCCATTGTCAGATGCATAAACTTCGCACATCTGACAATATTAAAATGTATGACAAATATCTGGCAATAATTTTACAATGTGTTCACATGATTGTAAGTTGTCTGACAATTTTTTTGTCAGATGCTAGTCTTGTAATGGACTGACAATGCTTTTTCTGGCAACGACGTCTGACAAAAATTGTCAGCTCACACGGTTGTAAGAAATTTTGAGCACATTTTACTGGCAATATTGTAAGATCTGTCAACCGTCTGTACATAGCTTTAGCTATGTATGTTTAAAGAAAATCTGTCCAGCCGTTTAGAATATATCACATTTTTTAGATATATTCTGTTGATCTGCGTGTCTTTCACGCCGTAGATCCCCAGCGTCTTGACCGATTTTAATTTTGCTTTGTTTTCGTTTGAATGGTGACATGATCGTATATCTTCTAATTTATACTTGAAAAAACCGGTCTAGTCGATTGGAATTTATCATAATTTTTTATTTAATCTTTTATTTTTTGCGATTCTGTTACTTCAATAGTATAAGTGGAACATAGAGTTCTTATCTATGCCACAGCGTCAACTGCGGCAAAGGTTCTTAAAATTTTAAAGTTTTGTTATTAATATTCCTAAATTTGTTATTGAAATTATTTGTTTTTCTTGTGTAATGAATACAAATACGTGTCGATTTTTGCAAACTTTTTTAAGATTATTCGAATATATTTTTTATTCTTTGTTCGTTCGAATATTCGAACAAAAGTTCAAAATTATTCGTCTGTTCGAACAAGAAAAAAATTATGAAATTTCATTCGAACAAACATAAAAGACGAATAATTAACAACACTATGGAACACCCATTGATTTAAATTTTTTAAATTTAGTGTTAATTGTTGTAGTCTGTATAAGAATACACTAACTTTACAAATTTCAAGTGTATACACACATGTACATACAATTGTATGTTTATTACATGGGATTTTAAAATTTTTCGTTGCCCGTTTTGCAACACCCTTTAATTTTTAACTCTCATGTATTTGTTGTTGTAGCGGCCAAATGTCTACACACTGTGTCCAAATTTCAGGTCCGTAGCTCTTACGGTTCATTTTCACCTTTGGTGTACGGAACCCTAATAAAGCAATTATCAAGTTAAATAAAACAAACAAAAACCAGCAAATTCCTATGTAGTTGCAATATTTTAAATAAGTTTGTATTGTTTCTTTCAAACACTAATACACTCATACATATGTAGCTCACACCGATTTGACAACGCGGTGTGAATCTCAGCAAAATTTGTGATTGTATTGTGAAAAAGATTTTTGCCCCCTAGCGTATAGATGTTTACACATCAAAATTTATTGGATTCCTACACAGTACGACAAATTTAAATTTTTTGCAGAAAAGTCTTTTAATGCCAAACAATATAGAGACAAATTGTAGTAAAACTGTTTAAATAAATGGTTTTCATTTCATCATCTCTTTCCTTCTACAGTTTTAAACGTTTTTAATACACATAAATAATTTATTTCCATATGAACCCTGTCGGAAATTACGTTAGCTTTTAACTTACTTTAAGCTAACTATTTTGCAACTAGTACTGACTGACACTTGGACTATATTTAATGTAATCAACTGAGTATTTTAACGTTGCGATGTCGTAGGCGGTAGTCAATTGTCTCACTCTGCATTACTTTCAGCTAACTTAAATCACCTGGTATTAAATAATTTTAAAAAAAATCTAGGGTTCGAACATGTATCATCACACGTTGTGTACTCAACTCGCTACCACTCAGCTAAGGTAGCATCTAAAATAACAACAGCAAAATGTTAATATAAAACTGAAATTAGTTTCAAAGTAGCTGAGAATAAATTTATTGGCTCTCATCAAATTCGATTACGTACTCATCTTAAGAATTAATTTTGGGTTTGTTATGGATGAGCTTTTAGTCAGTCTAAGGGCCATTATTATAACTTGTCGTTAGTTAAAGGTAGGATTTTATTGTATGGATAAACACTTTTTTATACCCTTTACCAAAAAATGGTAAAAGGGTATATGTGACGCGCAAAATAGAAAGGGACATAAGGGTAAAAACCTGTTTTGTTCAGGAGAGCCATTTTAAAGATTTAAATACGTGTATCTTTGGTGTACCATCACTGAATAAAACGCGCATATCTCTGGGAGGGAACATTTTTGGGGCATGGGATCGGTCTCATTCGATGCTCAGATGTTGTCCACATCAAAAAAAAAAAAAAAAGTGAAAATTGATTTTTTTACCCTTAGGTCCTTTTTTCTATGCGCTGTCACATATATAGGTTTGTCATTCCGTTTGTAATTTCTAGAATATTAATAAGCGAGCCATAAAGTATATATATTCTGGATCCTTATGCATAGGGAAGACGAATAAGCGATGTCCATCTGTCCGTCTGTCTGTACGTGAAATCAGTTTTCCGAAGCTCTCAGAAAAGCTAGAGACTTCGTTCTTGAAATGGTGTGTCTGAAATGGCCCAAAAAAGATTGGTATTGAAAATCAGCAAAATCGAACAGATGGTTTCAGAGCTGGGAAGCTTAAACTTCATTTTGCCATACAAAATAACTACCGAAAAGTAGTTATTATTATTTTTTTATTAAATAAACTTATTTTATACTTCAGTATGAATAAAGTTGGTATTTCTAATTAAAAAAAAATTTAAAAAAAATTAAAAAGACGTTTCCAGGGTTGGAAAGCTTCAACTTTTTTTCTTATACAAAAGTAACTTACTAAAACAAATTTTTCCTTTTTTACCATAAATTAAACATATCCTAAAAAAAGATTGGTATAAGAAAAAAATCAAAGAGGATGATTCCAGGGTTGGAAATAAAAAATTAAATACCGAAAACTAACTTTTATTTATTTTTGTTAAATAAACTTATTATTTTATGGTTGAATACGAATTAAATTGGTATTTCAAATAAAAAAAAACAATCAAAAAAATTAAAAAGACGATTCCAGGGTTGGAAAACTTTAATTTTTTTTTTGTATAAAAGTAACTTACTAAAACAATTTTTTTTACCGTATTAATTTAATATTTCCCCATCTGTTTCCTGTTTGTTTGAAAATTTTATTCAAAAATTATTTCAAAATTGTTTTTATAAAATACAGAATGTATAAATTAAACAATTAATGCTCAAATTCTGTTCGACGATTGTATCGTCTTGTCTATGGACGAAAAAAGCCGCAGTTATGATTCATTATTTATTGTCTATGCTAGAAGGTTCGTGTATTTGCTTTATGATTTTGTTCTAAACATTATATCCAACACATATTTTTTCATATATTTTTCAAATTATTGTATAAAACTTTAATTTAATTTTTATGTTTTAAAAACACGGTAATAATATTCTTATTTTTCATTATCAAAAACAACAACCATTTTTGAAGAATATAATTGAGAGAATTCAAAGACAAGAAGTCAAAAGTATTTTCAAACAAAAACATCCTAAATCTTCTTACTGAATTAGGGCATAAGTAAAACTATGAGTGCAGCATTTTTTTAAATCCCTTTATTTCCTGGTGTTCGTCAAAAGTGGCTAAGAGCTTATAATATCTGTGAAATAGACTTGCCAAAATATTTTTTCAATATTTTAGAAAAAGATGTTACAATCAACAAGAAACGAATTATGTAGTTTAAAAAAATTCAATATCAATCAATATTTTACAAACTTAATAAAAATTCATTGTCAACTAATCAAAAACATCAATAAATTTGGTCTCTTAACGCCAAATTTAGATGAAAATGTAGTTAAAAGATTTGTATGAAGCAGAAACAATAAAAATATGAGATAAGTTATTACATAACCACTTTTTAAAATTCACAGATGTGTAGTTATGTATATCATTTTAATTATTCGCAAATTTTTGCTAAGAGAATTACACATTTTTGTAAAAAAATTTCTAGGGGAAGACTTAAATTTTTTACTATATGGGAACATTTTTTTTATTTCTCTCAAAAAACAAACTTCAAAAATACTTATTTTTAAAAACAAAGAGAGAATGGAAGTACCCTCTATATTTATATCATGCGATTAACTATCCGGAACTTTATCGTCAAGTCATAATAATGGCCCTAAGAAGAGTTAACTATAAGTTAACTATTTTTGTAGTCAACCACACATTTTCCCACAGGGAAGCAACAACATTTATTATTAATAAAGGTAACAAATACATAGAACGAGATGGTCTTGCAGACAGTGATGGGAAATGTGGCACAATTGTGCCATTTTTGGCACTATTGGATGTAAGTTGGCGCTGTGGCACTATCTCTCCTTTCCTTGCACTTTTTGCCCGTTCGAGCTAGGGATTGGTAAATCGATTTCGATTCCAATCGAAAACCGATTTTATGATAAAAAAAAACTCGATTTTTGTGATCGATCGATCTTACATCTACGATTTTATGCTGAAATCGATTATTGGGCTATAAAAATCGATCTTTTTATTATGTCAAATTTTGGCAATTTTTTTAAGCATTAATCTAAGTGAAGAAGATTTTTTTATTTTTTTTAATATTATTCATCTTTATTTCGTAACTTTTTTTCGACATCAATGCCAAACAATATCCAAAATAGGACACTTACTTTCTCTAAAGGCTGGAAAATAACAAGAATCGGTTAAAAATAAACAATTATTGAGAAAAAATAGTATTTAAGTGTCTTATTTTGGCATTGCCTGACGTTGATGTTATCAAGAATAAGTAAAGGTGATTAGTATGAAACATTAAAACTAATAATCCTTAGTAATAATTTCTGACACTAACCACACATAATAATTCGTAATGTTTTGAAATTTATTTTATATAATATAAAAAATTGCTAAAATAAAGCAAGTTTACGTATAATTTTAATTAAAAACACCGCTTTACTGCCGTATCCAGAAAAAATAATTTAGTTTTACAAAAGGTTTACGAAACAAATTTTGTATGGAAATTTGTTTGTTAAACGTTTAGTAAACCTAAGTTATTTTTTTTCTGAATACGGCCTTTAATATTTAATATGCATATACATATTATGTACCTTACTGAATTTAATGTGTTTCGCTAAATTAACTTTGTGTCTATTTTTAATGTACATAAATATGTTAACTTTATTTTTGCTTGTTAATAGTAATCTTTACTTGAATTTTTATGAATAAAGATTATTTTGTTTATAAATTAGCCAATTTGTCTTAAACGATTTTAAAATCGATTTTCATGCCCGATTAATCGATTTCAAAAATCGAAACTAAAAAAGTTGATCGAAAAATCGAAAATCGATTTTAGAAGATATTTGCCAATCCCTAGTTCGAGCCATAACCGTCAAAAAACCTTAAGCGGCATATTTTTTAGCTTCGTTTTTTAATGAAAATCGATTATCTCCGATTTTACACAGCAAAGAAACTAACACACAAATCATTTTGAAATCAGCTTCAAATAGTTCTATTTCTGATGAAACATCAATGAATATAATAAATAAATAATAAACACATGTGTATATGAAAGAACTTGAAGGCGAATTGACGAAAAAGAAAGCGGCTAATAAATTTTCAGTTACTAATTTCTGAATATTTTACTTCGTTGTAACTTGTTTATTGCATATAGTGTCAGTTTTTAATAAAAAAAATAGATATACACGCATGTTTGCACATGATTCTGTTTTTCATCGAAAAAAATTCTCTAACTCGAAGCCTCCGCAAGTAGAAATTATTTTTGGGATAATGGTGATTGGAGTTATAGAAGTTCGACTGTATAGGTATATGTGTAAACAAATAATTTCGGAACGTGTTTTTTGTGATATTCGTGGAATTTTCTAGATATAGGCAATAATGTATCATTCAAAGACCATAGTATACTAAACACTACTAGCCAGCATTTAAATTTTATATAAAAGTGGTTAGGCACTATTCAAGTGATTTTGGCACTATTTAGAAACAGATTCGGCACGAAATCAAGATTTGCAATTTCCATCACTGCTTGCAGAAGTCTATGACAATATTTCTTCCGGTTCTCATGGACAAAAGAGCCCTTTCAAAAAATATATTCATACATGGATATGACAATATAAAATTATAAGTTTTTACATTGCTGTTGGTCCGCTTGATGCTACGTCGCAACGCGTCGTATAAGTTTTGACAGATGTATTAATGGAAACTTTCATACATAGACATATTTTAAAGAATACTTTATTATATTTTAATATGGTATAGTAAGTGTCAGACAAATATTATTCGCTTCGAATGCTAATACAAATGTTCGGGCATCACTAATCCATACGGACATCATCGAGAAATCAGTTAGAATCGAGTCCCATAAGCTCAAAATTTCTAAGTAATATGAAAACTGGAATTTCGAAAATTTTGGTAGAATCCTGATCCTTCTACCTCATACCAACAAATTAAAAATAATCCTCACTTAAATATAAATGTTAAAGAGGGCCAAGTTCCCATCCAAAATTTTATTCATCAAAAGTACTGAGATAAAAATTTTGACCTATTTATTGTTTGGCACAATGTCTATCATTGTAATCTGGTATGCCTGAAATAAATTCGTCATTGTCAGCCCTCCAGCATTTGATCTCCTAGAGTGAAACATCTGTCAGAGTTACTTCTTCTAGAAAAGTGAATGTGAAAAAAAAAAGTTTCTTAATCATGCTGCAAATATGACTGACTCAGATCAGATCAGAATATTAGAAAAGTACACTGATGATGGCAAATCGTTGATAGAAAGAATAAATAAAATCGTAGATTTTCTTAGAAAGATTGTTAGTTAATAAAGCGAAACTGTTGATATTTGTCAACCAGATATGATTTTATCCAGTTGAAAGGTTTATTGAAGAATCCCCGTGAGTACACTTTCTTTAACAAAAGCAGGGGGCAAATTACGGCACTCGTTATCGAACGAAATCACGAAATATTTCAATAGAGTTTATATGGAAACAGTTTAAAATTTCGAACCGTATCGAATGTCGTAATTTGTCCCCAGATGGTTATTAACTCTGTCTAATGCTTTACTGAAGTCAGTGTATATAATATCAGCAAAGATTAAGGAGAGGCAAAATATATCAATATATCGATAGTTAAGGAAATAAAAAATCGATATATATCTTCGAAATTTTAAAAACCGATATATCGATACATTGATTGGATATACTTAAATATTTATGAACTTTTTTTTTGTGAACTGTTCATGAAAAAATGTTGTTTTTCCTAAGTATAATCTTGTGAAAATCTATGAAATGTATCTACAACATTTCAAGTTTTCATGCAAAATAATACGATTTTTTTTCTACTTATATTTATTTTTTTTTTTTTCTTCCAAAATGAACTAAATATAAGTATTCAAATCTAAAGTCTAGATATAATTTTTAAGCCCGACCAGTGTCGGACATAAACGTGTCCATTAAAGTTTAAGGGTATTATGCAAAAAAACTTAATAAAGCTTTGCCAAGCAATGTTAAGTCAAGTTGTATTTTAACCCCCATATTTATAAAAAAAAAAATAAAATGAATTTGAAATTCATTTTAGGAAAATTTTGTATGGAAAATATGAAATAACTTGGGGGCCACACGTTCAATTTTTGACTTTCAATTCCATTCAATTTGCAATACACTCACACTTTTTTCACTAACACAATCAGACTTTTTAAATTGAAAACTAGATTGATTTCAAATTCACCTATCTATTTAAATGGCAATTTCGTTTTCAATTTGAACGGCTGGTCACAGCACACATTGATTGAAGCTACAAATTTGAGTTGTTTCTTCGTCGGTGGCATTTAAAAAATTAAATTGATTATCAATTTGTGTCACAGCTATTAATTTCAAGCAATTTTGACACACAATATGTGTAATGAAATGGAAAGCCATTTATTGAACGTGTGGCTGCAGAGTAAAATACATTTCAAATTCATGTCAAATTTTATGAATATGGGTGTAAAAAAAGTATTGTAAAAAAATTCTAAAGTAGGCACCTACGTTTGTTAAGGCTACTTTAAGTTGATATTTCTAAAATGTGTATTTTGTACCTCAAATATTTTTATTAATATAGCACATACTGATTCATGTTACATCTGAAAATGAAGCTAGAAGTGCCTGCTCTTATCTTAAATTTATTATTACTGTCATGTATTGGGAAAACATCACCAAATTATACAACTGATTCGAAATACACAGCAAAATCCATAAAAAAAAATATTAAAATAAATACAATCAAAAATACAATAAAAACAAATCAAAAAAAGGTGGATATTCAAATACTCGTTTCATTCGAATAAAACAAATTGTGATTATTTTTCATGCCTTTTTACGTTTACTTCATAGAATTGTGTATGTGTTTTCCTACCATGTCCGAAGCTCATATTTTTTTAGATTAGGTTACTTTACTTCAAGATAATAAAAATTTGTTTAATAAAATAAAAAATTATTTGAATACCCGAATGAAATTGTATTCGATTTTGTACATCATAAGTGGTTGTTGAACACGGTGCTGTTACCAGAATTTATTATTAAATCACAAAATATTTAAAGTTGTCTTTTGCATATGATTTCTTAACAAAGCTATGTTAGCCTTAAAGTGCTTGGCAACTACTATGAATTTTAAAGCTAAAGTAAAATATTTCTTTTTGCATAAGGGGGTTTATCTTTTATTTGCATTAAGCAAAAAATCTAAGTAAATTCTTCATTCTTTCGAGGAATATTTGAACTTGAAATATATATATTTTTTTTAATAAGTGCTTGCCTATCAGTCAGAAGGTTGTTGGTTCAATACTTGTCTCCTCTCAAGGAATTGAAATGTATGTATGGTGAATTAATTAAGAACTAGATATACCAAATGGACGACAAACTCGTCCGTATTCTAGAATTAAAATGTAAGTAATTTAAGATTCAAAGAAAATGTATGTGTCTAAACGTCATAAAAAATTCATTAACTTGGAGGCTACAAGTTCAATGTTTGCTTCAATTTTTGTTTCAAAGTTCAATACATTCACACTTTTTTACTACCACACTCAAACATTTGGGAATTGAATACCAGGTGGCCTTCAATTTTTCTTTCAACGCTTCATTCAATTTGTCTTTCAATTTAACAGCTGTTTTAAAATAATTTTTGTGTTTGTAAAAAATTTAAAACAGAAGTAATTTCCCTTGCTGAAATAAAATATGTGGGCGAAAATTTTTAATTGTTTGCTCGACGACGGCACTTTGAACATAAAATTGGTAATCAAATTGCTTGCAGCCTACGTCACAACTTCAATTTCAGCAAATTTTGACTAACCATACGTGGAAAAAATTGAAAGCAATTTACTGAACGTGTAGCCGCAAGGTAAAACACAGCCACACACAAACTTACATACATATGCAAGCACAATTAAATAATACATGAAATTAAAAAAACATAAACAAAATCCCTTCAACCAATTCACTAATTCACTTTATTCAATTCTCTTCCTTTAAGTATTATGGCTTTCATAAAAAAAATAAAAATAAAAAAATTTAGATCAAGAGAAATACTACCACAAAGTACACAGAGATGACACGAGACGGAAGATAAAATCGAATTCTGGACATCCCGTTCACACAGTACCCGTGTCTTCTTTAAGCTTCTTTCGTAGTTGCATTGATTTAATGTTTTTGCAATTTATACTTTGTGTCCTTGTTCGCTATGCGATTTTTGAAATTAAAAGGTTAAAATTAATATTTATGAATGAAAAAGCTTAAAGTTAAATCAGAAATAGTCTGAAAACAAATCTTAATCACTTTTTTAATACTAATAATCATTTTCACACTCTGTTTTTTAATTCAACACAACAAATTCCTTGATTTAATTTTGTACAAATGTTCATTTTTTGAAATGTATTTTCATTTTATTCTTTGTGGTCTCATTCGCTATGTACTTTTTGGAAGTAAATGGTAAAAATTAGTATTTTTTCAATGAAAATGCTTAAAATGAAGTCTGTAATTATTTGGAAACTAATTTTACTATTAATAATTTTTTACCACTAATAACGTTTCACACATTGTGTTTTTTAGTTAAACACTTCAAAAACTTCCATTTAAATTTGTAAAAATGTTCTTTTGTTCATTTCACAAAGTACACATTTTCTCTTGTTTGTTTTGATTATCAAGGCACATTCACCAGGTACACACAAAAAAATTCATAGGCTATATTTCCTAAAATTATGGTAATTTTAACTAAGTGAAAGGGTAGAATGGCATTTACAAAGTTTTTTAGGTAATTCAACAAAAATTTTAGATGATTTCTATGTTCGAAAAATCAACTATAGTAGCGGAAACGCAGCTGAGCTATATTTTTTTTAAATTATAGTTCATTCGAAGCTTCAAAAATTGTTTACGAAAGAGAAATTAAAAAAAATGTTAAAAAAATTTTCAATGCGAAAAATATTTTATTAAAAAAAATTATTTTGAAACAAACTTAAAAATATGAAAAAACTATTAAAAAATTGTGAAAAGTGCCTAAACGTTGCAAATTTTGTTAGTGGTAGCTGCCGTGAAGAAATTTTTTCAAATTTATGTGATTAATTTTCATTATTATTATTTTACAACAAATTCTATTTTTGATATTTTGAATCAACTAAAAGCCATGTTGTTTTTTTCATTGTTGTATTTTTTCATTTTTCTTGTAATCCTGATATTACCTGGAAATAAAAGTGCCTTGTTTGATTATATTGTTAACAACTTAATAACAAATATACTACAGTTGTCCCTTTCTCGCCGAACCCGTGTCATAGCTGATTTTAGCTTTTTTCATCACTCACTTTCTTCACCTCTGTATACTTTGTGATAGAGATGTGCAAATGTCGTGATTTTATCGTGTCACGCGTGAGTCACGCGTGATTCACGTGATTCGTGATCAAATATTACAACTAATCACGCGTGAGTGCGTGAGCGTGATTGAAAAAAATTTACTCGTGCGTGAGCTTTTTTTAATAATCACGAATTCTCACGCTCTCACGAGATAACATTCCTGCATAGGTACATATGTAACTGTATTCAATCATTTGAAATAAATTATTTTATAATAATAAATGCATATATGTATGTATGTATAGTAATATGTATGGTAGTATGAGCTTATAAACATAATGAATACCCCCAAACAAAATGTTTCGCCCTACAAGAACACTACCAGTCAATTGACTGCTCATTTGATCAGAAGTCATGCAGGATATATCCATCAATGCGTATAACAAAGTTTCTATCACATTGTTAAAGGCAAAATGAAAAATGTGATGGAAACTTTTGTGTACGTGTGATGTTGCATCTCTCTCTCTAACCAATGAATATAAAATACATATAGTTGAACTGCTCACTCCAGTGCCTTTTACTAATCAATGATAGCATAAATATTACTGAAGTTTGACTGTTCATAATTGAATAATATATCCCCCACAATTGAGTATTCATTTATGGTTGATATATTGACAGCAAATATAATTTTTATTTTATTTGCTTTTTATTATAAAAAATAACTAAATTACACAAGTAAATAACATGCATATTTAAAACAAAAAATACAAATAAAAATACAAAATAACTTCAGCGGTATCTAGCCCTCTTCACACCTTTTCATCTCCAACGAACCTAGCTCTTGACAAATATCTGAAATATTGAAAATAAATATACATATTAAATTAATGTGAATTCCTTTATTCGCTATTTTACTTATCTTTTTAACACTTTGGTAAACTCTTCACAGGCAGAATGAATTGCATTACCGCCTTCTTCAACTCCCAACGCATCTTGATCTTTCCAAATATCTAAAAATTTAAAATTAAACGAATACATACATACTTACATACATATGTATGTATATTTTCAATTAAATTGTATAAAATTTCTTTTGTTCATTATTGTTTTTATCTTACCTTTTTCACAAACACCATAATTTTTTTACCACTTTTATATTTACATTTTAATTTTACAAAATGAACGAACTATGAATTATTTTCAATAGAATTCAATATTTTAAAAATTCTGACATATGTACATTAGTCGTTCCACTCTAGCATATATGTTAGAGTAGAGCAACTATAATAACTGTTGAATTGAATGTAAAATTGTTGCAAATGTGTTAGTAAAAAAATGTTGTTTGTGTTAGTTTCAGTCATCCATTTCTTGTAGGGCTACTTTTTCTGAAGCCAGACTTGTCGTACCGAATTCGTTAAGACATTTCGGTAGTTTCTCCGAACAATTTTTTTAAACATTAACCCCCATATTCATAAGATTTGAAACGAATTTGAAATGTATTTTATTTCAAATTTTCCACACAAAATTTTCCTAAACTCATTTTATTTTTTTATAAATATGGGGGTAAAACTTTGATTTTTGAGTACATAAATAAAAGTCCGTGAAATTTTTTTTAAATAAATATGTATATGTTGATTAAAAAAAAAGGATTGTCACAAATATTAAAAAACGTGAGTATGTGCAAATTATATTAACAATAGCAGCAACATAACGGTGAAGCGGTACTCTGCGACGAGTATAAAAGCAAAAAGAAATCGTACCTATATGTCGTTTGGAATTCGTAACGACTTATCGTAACGAATTCGCACCGACATATCGTTACGAAGTCGTGTCAACCATTTCATCCAAAAATTTTTACGATATCGGTAATATTTCGGTGCCGAAATCGCAAGATTTTTTCGACCAATCGTTACGAATTCTTTACGAATTCGGACCATTTTGTTTTGTATACATACACCTTTGTAAGTATGTATGTATGTTTCTTAGATAACCTGTAGGAAGTATCAATTGAGAAACACTACTGATTCAACAGTGCCTTTGTCAACAATACTACTGACGAATTGTACCGCAGGATATGCTTTTTGCTTTAGGGGCCGTCCATTATTACGTAACGCTTTAGGGGGAGGGGTGGGGTTCGAGTTTTGTTATGATTTGTTATGTATGTATTATGTATACATACTTACATGTGCGGAATGTCAATTTTTGATATAAGAGAATTCGAATTCGAATAGTTATGATATCCGCGAATACGAATATTTAAAACGATATGAAATTAACTTTGCTTTATTTTAATTTACATTGTAAATTTTACAAAAACACGAGCATACATACATATATACATAGATATGTAAATATTTATAATACACATATTATGTAACCCAAAAAACATGAAAATTATATTATACATATACTTTTTCGTGAGCGTGCGTGATCGTGATAAGTTGTAAAACACTCGTGCGTGATTAAAAATATTTTATTCGTGAGCGTGTGTGATCGTGAAAATGATCAAAATCATTCGTGCGTGAAAGTGCGTGAGTAAAATATTTTTCTGCGTGAGCGTGCGTGTCGTGAGTCAGAAAACACTCACGTGCACATCTCTACTTTGTGATACTACCCTGCAGAAAGTGCGAATACTGAAAATGTACTGATTCGCTTTCGACTTTGTCACCAATACTACTCTACAATTATTCCCCAAGAATGATAAACTACAAGATTACGCCCAAGGCAAATTCATACCAGGTAAAGTTGAAAACACAGCTGATCTATTTTTTTTGCCTAATTCAAGGCGAATTCATATAATTGTTGGCTCGTATGTCAAAAGTTGTTTACATATACAGACCTGCGCCGGACAATTTTTTCGGCGGCGCCAGCTCTTGGAAAACTTATCGGCGGAAGCTGATAATCAAATAACATGAAATACAAAATTTAAGATAAAAAAGAATTAAAAAATAAATAAAGCAGATATTTACATGCTGGTGGTTAAGCATTATCTATATATTTCATTGATGCTTTGCCAAATCATCAGCATACTTCAACCACATATTTTGAACAGTCACAAACCTCTTATCTTATGCACAGACTTTCAAAAATTCCTGTGTAAAAAACTATTTGAGAATTCACCCAGCAAATAATTTATATTCGATATAATTACGTATATTTTATTTTTCTACACCTTTATACAATATAAAATCCATTGGATAGCAATAAAAGTATTTATACGGCAAAATGAAAAATAAAGTATATAAACGTTTAAGAAATTTATTATTTGACATATTGTCATAAGTTTATTTTCATTGAAATTTATTTGCTGGTGGTTTAGCATTGTCTATATATTTGGTTGGTGCTTTTCCAAATCATTAAGAAGACTTCAACCACATATTTTGTTAAAGTTTCTAAGCCTACTACGCTTATTTTTCTTTTGTGATTTTCAGATATATTATTATTTGTGAATTCTCAAATAGTTTTTGAAAGTCTGTCCATAAGATAAGAGGTTTGTAACTGTTCAAAATATATGGTTGAAGTCTACTGATGATTTGGCAAAGCACCAATGAAATATATAGACAATGGTTAGCCACGATCAAATACATATCAATTAAAATAAACGTATGAAAATATGTCATATAATAAATATTTTTAAATAAATAAAATAATTATTAGATTAAATTGTACATGAAGAATCGGCGGCCGTTTTCCAGGTAACATAAACCAAACTTTTTCCAGCGGCGGCGTAGCTCACTAAAATTATCAACGGCTCGGCTCAGCCGGTTGTGAGCCATCATGGCCTAGATCTCTGCTGGAGTAACTTCAATCAGCTGCTTTTAACATACGAGCCTCCAAGGCAACAACAAAATACCATATTGTTTTTATTGTTTGTATTTTGTTGTAGTATTAACTTTACCTGTCATGAATTTGCCTTGATTACGCCAGTGCAAAAAAAATAGTAGACGTGTGACGTCACGCACACTGCGTTTCTATTGGCCGATAGTTTGGTTTATTTTTTTTTATACAACTCTTTAAAGTTATTTTCGCTGCAGGATTGCCAACCGCTATACAAGTACTGGTTTTGCTAAGTTCGGTGAAGAAAATTGGACATATAATAATCCCACTTTTTTTACTTTTGCAGTTACTTAAGCTATGTACAGACGGTTGTCAGATCTTACAATATTGCCAGTAAACTGTGCTCAAAATTTCTTACAACCGTGTGAACTGACAATTTTTGTCAGGCGTCGTTACCAGAAAAAGCATTGTCAGTCCATTGCAAGACTAGCATCTGACAAAAAAATTGTCAGACATCTTACAATCATGTGAACACATTGTAAAATTATTGCCAGATATTTGTCAAACATTTTAATATTGTCAGATGTGCGAAGTTTATGCATCTGACAATGGCGTCATTGTAAGAGAATTCTTTCTATGGGCAACACTGCACACGCTTGATTTTAAAGAAAAAATTTATAATAAAATATATGCAGATAAAATCACTGCAATTGCTTCTTTATGGTCCATAATAATTTATACTTTAACTTTTAACATTTAACACAAACACAAACTATAAATATTTATCAATTTCTAACAAATGATTTAAGTCTGGCAACGCATAACAACAGATCTAACAATTTGTTCATATGACAACCGTGTGAACTGACAATTTTTCTACTGACGATTTTGTCAGATGATTTTATTGTCATACAACCGTCTGGCAATTAATTGTAAGATTTTCTGACAACCGTGTGAACTGACAAGGAATATTGTGCTGTCAATTTTCGATTGCCAGTACATTGTCAGCACATTGCCAGATCTGACAATATTGTAAGATCTGACAATCGTGTGTACATAGCTTTAGGAACAAGAAGACAATATTGTTTTGTTGTAGGTATTTACCATTTTTTTAATATTATCCGTAATTACATAGATAATTAATTTTTAACCGATATACAAAGTCTTAAAATGTTTATTTTTGTAGTATTTTTTTTTTGCATATTTTCTCCCAAGACAACATTTAACAAAAAAAGATCATCGGAAAGAGTTTTTCAAGCCGCACCCATTTTTTTTCATTTCATTTATAAATGCATCTTTATTTACATCTTATAGGTACTTAGCATATAAATTTATAATTTCGAGATTTTATCTATAGATACTACAGCGAATAATATTGATACTAGAAAAAACTTGATATTAATTTAATAATTTTAACATTAATTAAAGGAAAATAGGAAAAACCTTGACAATACTATAGAAATTTTAAATTTAATCAATTTGTTTGTTCTATTACAAGGCACATTCAAATTTTTTTTGCAAAGTTCCGAAGTTTATGGCAAAATTTTACTTAATTTTAGAAAAATTTTACTTAAATATTCAAATATAATTACTATAAACTAGTACATTAATAAACTAAAAATTTAGTAAATATTTTACTGGTTTTAAGTAAAAAACAGCTTTGGCGCCATACGACATCTTTTTTACTCAAATTTAGAAAAAAAAATTTTTGAGTGCATGAATCTTCTGTTGATCTTATATTTAATATATCTAAAACCTCGAATATATACCAACGTTCATTGAAAAACTTCTTTACTAAGGACACTTTAAGTTTACGCACTACCACTAATCCTAAGACATAAATCAAAGCTGCCCACCGAGAGAAACACGAGAAAAATGTATTCGCGTATTCATTTCATTTGTGTAAGAAGCCGATTGAAGTTCGGCACTCTGGTGGTACTTTGGGCAGCTTTGTCATAAATAACATTCCTTGCCCCTGGCAACCGTCAAACAATAAACCTTGACAATACTATAGAAATTTAAAATTTAATCAATTTGTTTGTTCTATTATTTTCACTGCAAAACAAAACATAACGAACGGTTTTTATACTTAAAAAAAATATACGTACATGTACATACATATATGTATGTATGCATATATTTTGTACTAATTACAGCAAAAAATTAAGATTAATACATAAGTAATTTGAAAATTGGAAATGTTGCGAATACCAGGCATGCCTCTTTTGCCGGGCACGGTATTTAGAGATGTAAGTAATATTATCTCAACTCAGAATAAGCAACATCGTGTCACATTGAGAAAAACTTTATATTTTAGATAACTAAAACCCATTTTCCTAAACATCAACATCTCATAAATAGCAAGGGCATTAGTATGTTGTCAGATCGCAAGCCCACAGGTCTAGTAGATCCTACTGGTATGATTGTCGATCCTAACTGTCCACCAGTGCAAATACCTTCACTATATCCACCGAAAGTGGGACCCAAATTACCGCCTTGGCTGGCATATGACAAGCAAGTGTTGTGTTTTAATGCCTATTTCAAAGAAACTCTACAGGAAGTGTACCACTGCCCTTATCAAGTGAGAAAAGTTAAGTTAATGTATTACTTGGAAGATGGCACCATGCAGATAATCGAACCAAAAGTAAAAAATTCCGGCATACCACAAGGATGCTTGGTGCATCGTCAGCGCATACCGAAACCGCCACCTTGCCAAACAGATTTCGTATCAATTTTAGACTTGAATGTCAATACCACAATAGAGATTTTCGATCGAGTCTATCATATAACATCTTGCGATCAATTTACACGACATTTTCTCAATAAATCTGGTATACCAGTTCCAGATCCAGTGGATGAGCCATCGTAAGTTGATCTATTATTTAAACCGTCATGCAGTTATTTATGTGGCAATAAGGAAAAAGTATTTAAGTCTAATTTAGCAGTTTTTTAGGAGAGTAATTTTATATCCGTTTGGCATTAGTTCTGTGACAAAAAGGAAAAAGTGCTTAAGTCGAGATAAGCTGATTTTGAGCTAATAGTACCTCCGTAATCTGCATATTCGAAAGTACCTCTGGTCAAAATCTCAATTAATTTGCGTGATTTTTCAGGAAGTTATAGCGCTATGAATTGAGCCTCATCTTTTTGAGACTTCTACTGCCTGGCTCACGATGTCCACAAAAAATTTTCTTTCGCTTGTTTAAATTGAAAACAAAAACAAAAAATTGAAAAATTTAAAAAAAAAACAAACAGCTAATCTCATTTGGAATAAAAGCTTAATGTTGGTTATACTTTAGTATATTTCAACTTAAATGTATTACTTAATGTTTAGAAAGATGTTTGGTTAAACAATAAAGGTTAACAGAAAATTTACCAATTTAAATGTAAAAGAAATAAACTTCTGACAATCGACCCTTAAAAGTGCTCTCCTACAAAACAGTAAAATATGACTTAAGCACTTTTTCCTTGTTGCAACAGTTAAAGGTCCGATTTCATCGAAAGTATAAAAATTTACTCATTATTACAACTCTAACCTACCAAGTTAATGGTTCTAAGTGATTTTTTAAGCCGGACCATATTAATTAAGAATTAATTAATTCATTAAATTTTAAATATGAGGCGCTATTCGTATAACGGACAACCAAAAAAAAAAAAAAACGTGTAATATATTTATTTATTTATTTTATAAATACTTTACAAAATAAATTTGCAGAGTATTGTTGCACAAATATGGGCGGGATAACAAGGCCATATGCCCAAGATATTATTAGCAGTATTTTAAAAAAGTTTTTGTGACACGACCTATGTCTTCACATAGGAAGTAGCAACGTGGTTGTCAACGAAATTCCACAAAAGAACCGCAGGATTATACGGTTATCCGTGGCAGATAATTCAGTCAACCAGTGCAAGCTAGACGAAAAACTCTCGAAGGCAAAAAAACACACAAGCTTGACCGCACTTAAGAAATAATTACGATGACGCGAGAGCTCTTCTTCAACACAGACCTGCTTAACGACTGATGCATTAAACACATTCACCACAGCAGGCTACACGAACACACGACTTCAAATGCCGCTAGCAGCACTTAAAAATGTACTTATTTCACGTAAAAGTACAAAAATTAATCAATTTATGTTTTACATCAATTTTTGGATATAGTTTCTGTTAAATAATATGACATAATTGTACAAAATCATTCAATCAACATTTTGTATTGTACTGGCAATACTGAATTTTCTCATTGTAGCCAAAGAAATAGAAATTAGTTTAATTGGACTACAACGGCAAAATCAGCATAGACAACAACCTGCCGCCATGTTGCCTTGCTGTCTTCAAAAGAATCAATCTTATATAAACATGTGTATTCTATCCTTGACATTTGGTAGTCGGTAGCTTGCTGTGGTGAATGTGTTTAATGCTTGATGTGTAATATATATATTCCGTTTTGCAGGTCCTACGCCGTATTTACTATAAGGGTCACATCGTCTCACAGGTTTAAGTTTCCAGTATCCTATCTTGCAGGTTTTCATTTTTTTTTTGCCAGCTTTTGAAGATGTCATCGAGAAGTGAAATGAAAAGGCATGGGGGTCAATATACACATTTCTTCTGAGTACCTTCCATGCTATTTCAGTCCATCTAACATTGTCAAAAAATTTCTCCAGATCAGCTACGTCCAAACACACACATACACTGATATTTGCATTTGTTTTAGACTTGGCAGTTTTTCTTGAAGCAGTTCTCTTTAATTCTCTTTTAAAAGTGCTCGTTTGTATCAAAGCGAATTCAGTATCAGGTGACCTTATCAGCCCGGCTGATTATCAGGGCTGATTATCAGCTGTTGATGCAAAATTGAGCAATTTGAACCAAAATGTCAAAATTTGCTGAGAAATCTTTTGACAGATTGGTTTTGTAGCATAGCAAACTACATGTTGTTTTTTGTGTTGTAAAATTGTTGTACTGATAAGGTCACCTGATACTGAATTTGCCTTGGTTTGCTTACACACACACGGTTTCCTTTTCAATTTTCCTATTGTTTTAATGCTGCGAATAAAATAACAAAAGAGAATTGAAATAACTTTTCTGTACAAGCAAGTCCCCAGCGGGAAATTAAGCGAAGTACTTCGATAATAATCACTGACGTCAGTAAGACATCGTAAGCGAGCAATCTAAGGCTAAGTTTACATCTGGCATTTTGCTTGTGCCACTTGCCCAAAAAATAAAACGTAACCACTAATTGCTAATGAAAAACTGTTTGATTCAGACATGTATTTATTGATTTAAACTGTTTCCAATCATGTTATGTTCTATAAAATTGTCTATCAGTTATGTATGAAACCGTTGAGCTTAATAAATAGGTGTCTGAATCAAACTATTTTCATTAGTAATTAGTGGTTACGCTTGTGTGGCGCATGGCACACAAATGTAAACCCGGAAAAGTACTTGGATTGTAATTAGAGTTTTTCTTTTCCCGGACTTTTTCATTTCTCGGGAAAGCGGGAACGACTTTTCGATTTCCCGGGAATTCCCGCCCAGTGCAAAACAATACAAAATATTTTTTAATATATTTTATTTCAGCAGAAACCAAATTATATATAATTCATGAGATCGATTAAATAAATCGAGCCATTACCGCCAAATAAGCTTAACCAACATGATTTTCGAAATGCGTTTTTTTATAAAAATCATTAACTTATAATTTTTTGTTCGTTATAAGCTCGAGGCAGTTTTGTTTACAGAACATAATAAAGAGGTCGTTATAAGTGAAAATTTGCTATTAACGCTCTCAGTTGGAAGAAATATGAACGAAAAACTGTTTCGACCGAAAAAGTTGTTCGTTATGCGCGATAATTCGTTATAAATGTTGTTCATTATAGCCGAATCCCACTGGATTTCGTACCTTTTTACGCAACCAACAAATTTTATTTTTAACCGACTTCAAAAAAAGGGGGTTAACAATTCGTCTCTATTTTTTTTTTGTTTTTTTTTTTTGGGTTGTTACTTCACAACTCGGTACATTTTAGACCGATTGTAATTTTTTTTTTTGTCTGAGAGGTATAGCTTCACATTGGTCCCATTGTAAAAAAAAGTGGTCGGGGTCACGCTCACAACTTTTTTAAATTAATTTTATGACATTCTACTTATTTGATTGCTGCGAAACCTATAAAAACCCTTTGATTCTTGTAACTACACAATTTTAAAGTTTAAAAAATTTGTTATAATTTTTCACGCGTCCTGATGAATGTGCATTGATGGTTTTTATAGAGTAGTGCCCAATAGCTCTTTTAAACTAGTTTGAGAGGGTTCGAATTAGAGATGGGCGCGTGTCGAATTTTGGACAACACACACGAAATATTATTGGTATGGTATTGAAGATCAGAACATTTAATTAATTTTTTTCACGAGTCGCTTTTCAAAATATGGCACCGAGTTGGCACTGCCACCACAGCTGATACTATCAATTTACGTACAGAACTTTAAGCATCCGAGGGCCATACAATATCAACAAACGTGCTGGTGTTGTGTGTTTGACGATACAAAATATTAAATATTTCTTCTCCCCTGGAAATTCATTCATACATACATATTTTACATCTAAAATCGTTTCCTGTTTTTCGTGTCAATTTTGCTCAACACGAAACGAACAGAAGAACACGCATGAAATCAGATTTTTTGTCATGAACACTTCGTGTTGAGTCGTGCATGTTCGTGTCACGAAAAAAAACACGACATGCGCCCATCTCTAGTTCGAATCAAAAGGTGTTTCAAACCCCTTTATTTGTTGTTTATTGTTGTTTTTGACCGGACTTGTGTCCAACAGATCGAACTAGTTCAAAAATAGCTCCTAGTATAGAGGCAGAAGAAAATTTGAAAACTAATTAAATGGAAATTCTAATTATATATTTTCAGCGATCCTACCACAGAAATGCGTAAGAGATCAGGAGTAAAGATGACCAATCCAATTCAGAAAAAGCATGCATTTGCGCAATTTTTAGAATATGACAGAATGGTTTTAAAATTTCAAGGTTACTGGAATGATCGTTCTGAATTTGGAGACGTAAGAAAACTTGAAATATGTTATTACTTATCAGACGATACAATAGATATTAAGGAGCATTTTGGACGCAATTCCGGACGAGAGGGACCATCAACGTTCCTGAAGAGAACCAAACTGCCACGAGTAAATCAAATATATTCAATTTGAAGGGTGTTTTTATTTAAAGAGTGTCACAAGTTTAAATGCCGAGGCACAATGAATCCGTCATACGTTAAACTTTGCCTTTTTCATTTGACAGCTAAGTTGAAATACATGGTTTCTTATGAGGTCTGTTACATTCAGTACGTGTCCGTCAACGGAATGTACAAAAATTGGTCAACATTTAAATTTTTGCGTACGTTGAGTAGTTTGACAGATATCCGTTGGTTTGTTCTTTTGCATGTTCTTGTGTTTTGTGACAGCAAAAATAAAACAAAAAATAAACGATATAAATAAAACTAGTTGAATTTAACAAATAAAATGGAGAATCAACCTATTGAAGCTGTTCAAATGCTTCCGTCAATAAAGTACTCATTAAGCCAATCTTCTCCGTCGTTGCGTTAATGTCAGTTGAAAAAGGCGAAGTTTAACGTATGACGGATTCGTTGTGCCCTGGCCTTAAATCATAATAAAACAAGGAAATCTTTTTTTAATATCAATGAAACGGCCTTTATTAGAAAAATTTTTTTATGAAATTATTGTTTAAATATGATTTCTGCCATGTGGCCGCCACGGGTGGCACGTAGAAGCCACAATCTGAAACACCAATTTTCAACAACTTTTCGCAGCATTTGCAGGCGTATTTCACCGATAACTCTTCGAATGTTGATTTCCAGGTGTTCAATTGCTTGTGGTTTATCGGCGTAGATAAGTGACTTAACATAACCCCTAAAGAAAATAATATAAATGGGGTTAAAGCACATTATCTTGGTGGCCAATTAATTGGGACATCAAAAGTTTCTTTGAGTAAATCAATTGTAAAGCCCGCTGTGTGGCATGTGGCTCCGCTCTGTTATAACCACATATCAGAAAGACTAATTCCACGTCATTGAGGTACGAAAAAATTTCGTATCATGTTCCTATACCGTTCACCATTGACAGTAACATTCTGACTATCATCGTTTTAGAAGACATACTTATGGGCCAATGACTCCGCCAGCCCATAAAGCGCACCAAACAGAAATTTTCTGGGGATGTAATGGTGTTTCGACAAAAGCTTATGGATTCTGCTTATTTACGTTGCCATTCAACAAAAAATGCGCTTCATCGGAAAATAAAATTTTCAATGGAAACTCAAAATCAATAGAACAATTATTTTGATAAAAAAAATTTAACAATTTGCACCCGTTGCTCTGGTGCAAGTCGATTCATAATGAAATTTCAAAGCAAAATAAACAAAAAGCAACTATCAGCTGTTAAATGGATATCCAAATAAAGCAGTGATGCCAATTTAAAGTTGTGACACTCAAAAAAAAAAACACGCTTTACATACATACATACATTCTCACAAATTTCTCTGTCATTATTTAGGAGTTTACAGGTCTTCCATTGCCCGGTGAGCAAACGCCCCAAACTCTGTTGAATGTTTTAGGCACCAATATGCGCAATGTGCGTTATGTGACAGATCCTTTAGATGCTGGTCGCAAGGAAATTATTTATTACACCGATAGAGATTTGCAAATAGGAACTGTATTGAATGTTTACGGCCGAGCTGTGGTATTAACGGATTGTGATGACTTCACGAAAAGTTATTATCGTAAAAAAGTATGAACGATTAATATTGAAATGTTGTAAAACTTTTGAATTATATGAAATTTTCTTTAGTATGGCATTGAAGATTTTACCCCCGCTCAGGTGCCATCGAGTTCAGACGATTGTTCAACTTCCAGCAGAGCACGCGAACGGATTTTACCACCATATAATGGTTGGGGTTCATATGAGGATTCCGAGGGCAACTGCCTTACGGTCGAACCAAAACCACCCCAAGCAGACTTTAGGAAATTCATACAATTAGATCGTTATGTATTGCGTTTTGGTGCCAAAATGCTTTCAACCATTAAAGAGAACTGTGAACGCGTATTTATTATCTCATATTTTCTATCTGATGATACAATACAAATATTTGAAATTGCTGGCAGAAATTCAGGTTTCCTGGGCGGTGAGTTTTTGAAACGCACACGCATACCGTTACCTGGTCAAAATAAATTTACTTCATCAAGACCACAGTACTATCAACCGTATAACTTTTATATTGGCGCTACAATAAGCCTTAAAGATCATATATTTCACATTGTGTCGGCTGATGAGTATACGTTGATTTATATGGAACATCATCCAAGCCAGGTGAGATAACAGCAATATTTATTCATTTAAACAAACATACTTAAATATCGTCATCTGAAACGCATCTACTAACATTTCATAAATTTAGCATATAATCAAAATACGTGTTTATGCAATTAGCATAACAATTTTTCCTTTGCGATTCTTTAATGAAATCTCTGTTTGTTTTGTGGGATAAGTCTGATTTTTTAATACTAATTTATGTTGGCCAAAATCTATAAAAGAATCTATAAAAAGTCAATATCTAAATTTTGGTCAGGGTATTTTGCTTTTTATTTAACGATACGTATTTATGTAATTCGATTTAAAATCGGAAAGCTCTTTCAAGGGAATATTTGAATGGAATACTTTATTCTCTATAATGTATATCCGAATGATTCAAACAGTTATATTTCGAAAATATAAAAAACTTGACATTGACAAGTCAAAATCAAGCGATAGTGTAGACAATTGAATAAGTTTTCAAGTAAAATGCCAGAGCTTTTGACATTTGCTTTCATCTCTACAAGAATAGTATCAGTCAATTGACCGGTCATTTGCAGGATATATTCATTATTGCGTAGAACAAAGTTTCTATCACATTATTAAGGGCAAAATGAAAAATGTGATGGAAACTTTTGTGTACGTGTGATGTTGCATCTCACTCTAACAGCTATAAAACATATAGTCGCACTGCTCACTATACTGCTTTTTACTAATCAATGATAGCATAAATATTAGTCAAGTTTGACTGATCATAAGTGTCATATATAATTCCCACAATTGAGCAATCATACATCATTGACATACTGACAATAAATATAATTTTTATTATTTTACTTATTATTGTTCGAACTTCATTTGTTTCTATATTTTATGATTTGAACAGGCTAAGGTTCGTAACGCTTTGTAAGCCAAATTAAATGTGATAATTATTAATGAACAAATAACATAAAAAAGTTAGTTGTAAATATTCTGACAACACATAGTTGAACGGAACAGCTAGCCGTTTTCGAAGGCCACTAAACCTTCATCATAAGTATTTACCCAGAGAAAACCGAGCTAGTCCTCTTTACCAGAAGATACAAAGTAGAAAGCTTTGTACTACCCAGGATGGGAGGGGTGGAGCTGAGACTAGCAGAGGGGGCTAAATACCTGGTTGTTTTCCTAGATAGGAAAATGGACGCGCAGGAAAGGCTAAAGGTGGAAGTACATACAAAGCGTTGCGCGGCAACGCTTTTCTGGCTTGTTAAACGTTTAACGCTACACAAATGGAAAGTTACACAACACGCTTTTGAGGTTTTTTTAGTTGTAAAATTTAAAGCCTTTGACGGCTATTTTTGTGGTCTCGCATTTACGACGTATTTTTCTTTAAACATTTAATGCATTTTTTATCCATTGTTTAATAAAAAACTTAATTTCTAATCATTTTTGTGTATGTTAGCTTATGAATCTGGCAACACTAGCTGTCATTTTGTATACAACGCGTGAAAGTTGAAGAATGTTCAACTTTTTTCGAGGTACGCGCGTTGCGAGCTTCTCTATGTAACTTGCCTTATGAAAACACACAATTTCAACTTGTTTGACAGCCGCGTGTATAGCATTAGCGCATTGAACGCGTGTTATGTACTTCCACCTTAAAGAAAGGGCTCAGTGCCTACTACATATGCAGGAACTCCATAGGAAGCAACTGGGGTCTGCAACCGAAGGTAGTAAAATGGATTTACACATTGGTTGTCAGGCCGGTTATTTCCTATGGTTGTGTGGTATGGTGGGAGACATTGAGGAATGAAAGTCACAGGAGATTACTAGCTATGGTTCAGAGATGTGCCTCGATGGGCATCACAGGAGCTCAGAGGAGCACACCTAAGGCTGCCTTGGACGTCATTCTTCATCTACTTCCTATAGAAGACTTTGTGATTGGAACGGCGGCTAGAAGTCTCCTTAGACTCGTAGAAACAGGTTTGGTGAGGACAGGAATATCAGGTCACACATCAATCTTAAATAAGATCGGTTTTGGTGACCAGGAATCCGTAACCCCTGGGTTTACGGACTATAAGGTCGCTGAGATCGATTTTAGTAGAACACCCTTAATGGTAATTCCGGATAGGGACTATTGGGTCATATCCGATAGGCTGTATGAGGATAGGGCAGTCTTTACAGACGGATCAAAAATGGGGGAAGGCACAGGGCTGGTGTCTATATCTTGGGAACGAACATTCGTAGCTCTTTCAGACTGCCGAATGAATGTAGTGTTTTCCAGGCTGAGATCTCGGCGATCCTTAGAGCCACAGAACTGGTGGCCAGGAATGTTGCTTATGGATAAGTATAGTGTCAGACTATGTTGGGTTCCTGGCCACAGCAGTGTTGAGGGAAATAAAATTGCCGATGAGCTGGCAAGAATAGGGTCGGCGTTAGATGGGGGAATTACAGATAGGTCATTACTATAAGGAACTCAGTAATTGGGTAGAAAGCAGGACCAACAGTTCATGGCGAAGTAGGGAGGATTGTAGAGTCTCGAGGAAGATCTAAACTACTACTGGACATGAATACGAAGGCGATGCGAATCATGATAGGCGTGTTGACAGGTCACTACTCGGTCAGAGCAAGAACCAGCATTTGGGAGACTGGCACTCCAGATTTTTGTAGGATGTGCGGGAATGAAGAGGAACCAGAAACCTTTGAACATATTATCTGTCATTGCCCGAAGCTGCAACGTCATAGGCTTAGATGGCTGAGCAGACGTTTCCATGAAAGCATTACTGATGTCGGGAAGTGTACACTAGAGGACATCAGGGGCTTTATCATGGGAATTCGGTGGCTTAGTGCTGGATAATAGGGTCACTTCTGGCTGCAAATGGGAGGGTGAATATTACTTTTTTTTGGCAACAGAAGGCAATCACAATGGACCCAATTGGGTCTCCGAGCGGAGATGTGGTAAAGCACCACCCTTCCCAACCTAAACCTAACTAAACCTTCATCATCAGCGTTCTTCTGTGTTTGGTCCACTATGTGTGGACTTTTTTGCAAATGGAATAAACGAATTGTGTGTTGATTCATCTTATTTCAATTTGCTGAAAGATTTTTTGTAATGAAAGCTCAATTTTACCAATTAGATACTTTCGAAGTAATTTAAAAGTGTTTTTAATTTTTTTGCTTGGATATTATTAAAAACCGAAACGAAATTAGTTAAAAAGTATACGTATTTATCATAGCTGTAATAAGTGAATGGAATGAAAACTAAAAATATTTTTGTTTCAGTTATAGTTTTTATTTTAAATTAGAAATAATAAAAATTTAAACAATTATTTGTTATGTGAAAATTCAATACAATTTATTTATATTAAAACGTTTGAAATTTTTTAAATTTATACATTGCTCAAATCCAATTTTTAGAGTATTAAATCAATTTACAATATTCGAAATACAATTTTGTTCGTATTTTTAAAACAAAAGAAAATTTTATGAATTTAAATATCCAAAATTTTAATAAAATTCATTTCAATATTATTTGACTACAAAAAAAATCAAATAGTTTTTTTCAGAATTTAATTAAAAAAAAAACAATAAATTAATTAAATCAGGCTATTATTTCTTGAATAGAAACTATTTCTGAAAAATAAAAAGGAATATTTATTTCTTGAATAGAAACTATTTCTGAAAAATAAAAAGGAATATTTATTAAAAATATATAACAACCATTTATGATATATTTAGGTCAGAGAGTTCTATAGTTGAACTTTTTTTTTTTTAACGGACTAATGGTACCAGCAATGAAAAAGAGCACTTTTTGAGCGAACGCGTTTTTCTTATCTTTTTTTACTACTGAGCCTCTGGTATTCATTTTATTTTTCACTATGAAATTTCCTTAGGTGTACAATAAAATTTGAATTTTATGTAGAGCTAGCACATAATGATTTCGCGTAAGTTTTGCAAAAACATAATACCTTGTTATTTTTATTGAACTAAATATTTTGTTATATGAAAATAACGTTAAAAGTAGACAAAACACGGATATGGCGCTAAATCTATTTCTCAATTATCCAAGGTGACATTACTAGAAATCATCTTACAAGGAGTATGTTCAATAATAAAACAAAATTTTTTTTTTTGTTTTAAATAATATTTTAAAATAACTTCTCGATACGCCCGTTGTCATCTATTGAAAAAGTATTTGACACTACAATCAACGATAACCATATCGACAAGCTACTATTTGTAGAATTATTTCATAGCATACTGAGACGGGATTTTTCTCATATGAGCATACTATACAAAGTAGATTTATAACAAGTAATGTTATTTACAATCTTACAACTCGGCCATCCTATTTTATCACTGTCCTCAGTGATGATCCACAAATTATTATTCAATGCCAACATAATACATGCAACCATTCCCCTAACATGGAAAACCACATTCACTATGTGTCCAATTCTATCTACGTGGGAAATCACACTCACCACACGTCCAATTCACTCTATGTGGGAAATCACACTCACCACACGACTATTTCACTCTACGTGGGAACTCGCACTCACCACGCGACCAATTAACTCTACATAAAAATCAATTACAATATTTTATATTTTCAACATTTCATAACAAAACCAGACAATTTATATGTTTACTACTACGAACTTCATCATGTTCAATCGTTATCATCTTCATTTTCCGATAAAAACACACCTCCGTCCTCTCGAGTTTCCATAAAATCATCAAGATCGCACCATGGTTTCATTTTGTCCGCAGCTTGAACTGACTCAAATTTTCTTTTATTAACTTCGGAAGTATTTGTGTCCGATATTAAATAGCGATCATTACCTAACACCTTCTTAATTAAATAAAGCCCTTTAAATCTAGTCAACAATTTTCGTGATTGACCCGTAGATGCATGTTCGGCTTTAATTAACACCAAATCATCCTCGAAATACTTCCTTGGCAATAGATGTTTTCTGTTAAAAATATCTGCTACCTTTTTGCCTTCATTATCTATTCGTGTTTTTACGATTTTTTTTAATTCCTCCAGTGGAACATCATCTTCTTCATCTTCAATATCCGCATGCAAATCTATACTCAATTGATTTCCCAAATAATTTCGCGGAGTAAAAGTAAATAATAAACGTTGAGGGGTTTGACGTGTTATCTTGTGTTCGATGCTATTGATTCCCCATTGTATAGCTAAAACATTCTGATCCCAATCTCGACCATCCAAATTATTTGTCATACTGCTTAAAGCAGCATTTACGGTCCGAAAATATCGTTCAATTTGACCATTTGCCCTTGTAGTTCTAACAGCCGTTAGAATGTGTTTTATACCATTTTCGGAGCAAAAAGATTTAAACATGTTAGATGTAAAAGATGTACCCCGATCACTTATGATTTGAGAAGGAATACCAACAAATTGAGATATATCCAAAAATGTTTCAATAACTGCCTTAGAAGTGGTGTTTCGTACAGGTCGAAGAATTATAAACTTCGAAAAAGAGTCAACAATTCCAAGTATAAACTGATTACCTTTCTTAGATTTTGGAAATGGACCAACATGATCGATGTGAACAGTATAAAAAGGAATTGCACATTTTTCTATAGGATATATATTAAAATTATTTTCGTCTTTAGATCTCTGATTATACAAACATTGGATACACGAAGTTATATATTTAGCTATAACTCTCCTCATCTTTGGAAACCAATACATTCTCCTTACTCTATTTAGAGTTCTTTCAAAACCATTATGACCAACATCATCATGGGAAGATTTTATTACTCTCCATCTGGCACCATGAGGTACAACAAAACGTAAGCCATCTCCAGTTTTCTTATATAGTCTATTATTTTTCAAAATATATTCTTTTTCCAAACCTTTATACATGTTATTATTCTGACCCTGTTCAAGCACCTCGATTATATTCTCTAAAGCTGTATCCTGGCGTTGCAAAGTAGCAATCCAATCTGATTCCTGCATGCCTACCATGAGCATATCACATCCAGCTACATCCGGTTCGATAGCTTGTTCGTGAGGATTTCGACTTAAAGCATCGGCGTGTAACATTTGAATACCTGGCCCATGAATACATTCAAAATCGAATTCCTGTATTCTAAGCCACCATCGTGCTATTCTCGGAATAATATTTTTCTTATTCGCGGTCTCTTTGAGCGAATTACAATCAGTTATAACTTTAAAATGTTTTCCCATCAGATAAAAACGAAAACGTTCCATGCTCAACACCACAGCTAGTGTTTCTAACTCATAACTATGGTATTTTTGTTCAAGATTACTGGTTTGCCTACTAAAATATGCCACTGCACGTTTTTGTCCCATAGAACATACCTGTATTAAAACTCCAGCTAATCCAGTTTGACAAGCATCAGTATGTAATTCGTGTTCCTGTTCAGGATCATAAATAACCAAAATCGGCTTCTCTGACATTCTACGTTTCAAATCTTTAAAAGATGTAAATAACATTACTTGTTCCTCATTTTGACTCCATTTGAATTCCGCATTATTTTTCAGCAATTGATTTAAAGGATATGCGATTCCAGCATAATTTTCGATATATTTCCTAAAATATCCAGTAAGACCCAAAAATTGCTTGACTTCTTTTATATTCGTTGGTTTACGATAGTTAGTTATTGCTTGAGTTTTTATTGTACCAGGAGATATGCCCTTCTCAGTTATAATATGACCAAGATACGTTATATTATTTACAAAGAACTCACATTTTTTTAAATTAAAAGTTATTTTCATTTCTTGGCATATTTTTAAAAATTTTTCAAATATTTTAAAAAGCTCATCAAAATCTTTACCAAATATGACTATGTCATCCATATAGGCTATAATATTTCTGTTGCCAGTACTTCTTACAATATAATTAACTAACCTCATGAAAACAGCAGGGGCATTAGTTAGACCAAATGGCATCCTTCTGTATTGGTAATGCCCACTGGGAGTCACAAATGCAGTAAGATGTCTGCAAGATTCATTAATTGGAACTTGGTGATATCCATTCATCATATCAAGCACAACAAACAGTTTATTGTTACATATTTGATTTATGTTTTCTTCGATGTTTGCCATTGGGAACATTTCCCGCACAGTTATTTTGTTTAATTCACGATAGTCGACAACCATACGAAATTCGCCATCTTTCTTAGGAACGAGATGTGCTCTACTTGCAAAAGAAGAACATGAATGCTCAATAATATTATACTTTAAGAGTTCGAATACTATATTCTCCAATTTTTCACGTAAATGATATGGCACTCTATAGGGTTTTTGAGTTATAGTTTTATTTGAATCTTTAAGTACAATATTTATTTCAATTACATTCGTTTCGCCCAAATGCGACAAGGTCTCCGCAAAACAATTTCTATATTTTTCTATTAGGCAAAGAATTTTGTTCTTCTGTTCTTCGTTTAGTTCATTTCCAATTCTTACTGCTAAAAGGTTCAGAGTACGTCCTTCAATTTCTTCCTCATTTAAAATATTTTCCTGGATGTTGTTATTTAGTCAATCGTTCTGCTCATTTGTTGACAAAACTGTCAATACACCATTTTCTCTCACAATCTTAACGCCTTTATGATCCAAAAAGTTTTGTCCGATAATCATATCACACTCTTGATCCCTGTTATTAACAACAAGTATTTCTATTGAAATAGTCACGCATTGAACTTTAACGCTTTTGAAAATTTTTCCTATTGCATAGACCTGATTGCCCCCAAACCCAATAAGTTTTGTGTTGCATTTCTCAAAACGCCATATAAACTTTTCCACCAACTCTATCTTTATAGTTGAACATTCACTGCCAAGATCACAAAATGCGTTGACATGATGTCCATCAACTAAAACATATTGCATTAAACCACCACTTCTGTGAAATGCTAATCGAGATATCTTTGGTGGCAAATAATTTTGAGAACCACGCTCATATCTTTTACGAGATTTCTTACAATCTCTTGAAAAATGACCAGTTTCTTGACAGTTGAAACAAATCATATTTGCCCTTGAACTTTGCGTTGAATAACGAGAAACTATTCGTTCTTGTCCTAGAGATGAATTGTAGTTTTTATTCAAGAATATTTCTCTATTACGTTGTTGATCCATTATACATATATGGGCCTTAATCTGACATAACAATTCTTGCAATGTCTTACATTGTGGTATACAACCAGTAACAGCATTAATTAGCTGCTTATCCTTCAAACCAGATACAATATAATTTTTTGAGCATGCATCGCTAAATCCGGCCGTTCTGGCGAGAGTCAATACATCATAAAAATATTTTTCCACACTTTCGTTAGGCTCCTTCACACGACACATTAACTTCAAGTAGATATCTGTTTCATCATTTAAGGAAGGAAAAGCTGCTGTTAACGATGTTTTAAAATTATCCCACGACAAGTTTTCTTCTTTTAGTGATGAAAACCAAGACAAAGCGGCTTCCTCCAATCGCAAGGCAGCATAAAAAACTGTGGTTTTATCATCCCATTGAAAAATGTGACTAACTCGTTCCACATTTGTTATCCAATCGCGAACAGATATTGGATTTACCAATGAAGGATTAAATGCAGGAATCAACCGCCTGCACTCTTCAATGCCACAGAGCAATGCACCAGATGAACTTGGAATTGCCGGTATATCGCCTGCAACTGTAAATTCCGAAGAATTGTCACGCTCAATTAAGTCTTTTTCCTGAGACATTTCAATAACGTTATATTATAGATATATGTATATATATATAATTTTTTCCTGTTGCAGTATCCCACTTCTGATATTTTAAATAATATTTTAAAATAACTTCTCGATACGCCCGTTGTCATCTATTGAAAAAGTATTTGACACTACAATCAACGATAACCATATCGACAAGCTACTATTTGTAGAATTATTTCATAGCATACTGAGACGGGATTTTTCTCATATGAGCATACTATACAAAGTAGATTTATAACAAGTAATGTTATTTACAATCTTACATTTGTATATGTTTTTACAATTTAAAACTATTTGAAACTATTTTTTATGAATTTGAAATAATCAATAAAGTTTTTGTTGAATAATATAAATTTGGTTTATTAACAAAAAATTATTTGAATTTCGAAAACTCAAATGAAATAAAATAAAATTTCATTCAAACTATAGAAATATAATTTAAAAAATTTCAGTCGCTGAATTCAAATAAAGCATTAATTTGTTATATTTTTATTTGAATTTCTGAAGGAGTGATTTTTTTAAATTTTCTGACCAAAAAATAAATTTACATTTGAAAAATTTTATTTCAAATCAATAACAACAAATATTAATTTATTTCATGAGAAATGTCGATAATTTCAAGGAAATTCTATTTCTTAAACAGAAATAAAATTTAAAATTAATTTAATTTTATGAAAAAATTCAAATAAAAAAAATCATACTGAACAGCTATCGTATGTATTTATACACAATTACAAAAATTTTTAATGTCGTTAATTTCTTTAAAAAAAAAATCATTTGAAATCCCCAGATAATTTCAAATTATTCCAATAATTTTTTATTCTAAAGTGAATATTTTTGTCCGTTCGAACAAAAATGAAAAAAAAAGTTGTTCGAATATTCGAATAATTTTTATTCGAAAGACAACACTACTATATACATATCAAAGAAAAATGCAATATTACTTTAAAACAAATCCCTTTATTTTATTTTAATTAACAACAGTTTCCCTTGGCAGACGTCAAATCTATAATGTACAAAGTACGAGAAGCTTTGCGGAAAAACTACAAGGACTTTGTTTGCAAATGTCTACCGGACGGTGGCGGAGACTATAAAGAAACGCGCTTCATTGCGTACGAAACCTTAAATCAAGCGCTGATCCATGCATTGGGCGATAGCATCACCAACCATGAAATTATTACTCTGTGCCGTCAATTTTCAGCTGAACAAACTCCTCCCAATACATGCAACAAGGATACTATACAGGCAGCAGTTCATCTTGAACTAAAACGTAGTTTATGGAATGCCATGGATGAACTTAAGGAGCATTTATTCCACATTAATCCACTAAATAAATCATTTTTGTCTGAAGCAAAATTAAGATCAGTATTGAAGGGTTGTCGCTTACCTTTTACTCAGGAACTTATCGATAATATAATGCTGGTATTAAATCGGAACGATTGTGATGAAATAGAAGTGTGTGATTTTGTAAATTTTCTGGATTCGAGTTGCAGCAAAACAGGCGACATTACTCCGATCAATATAGCATTTGAGCTTTGTCCCAAGATACCATTTTTACACAAAGGTAGATTGGTCAACTTTCAATGTTTCCTCGAACAACTGGGTCTAGAGGAGACTCTCCAAAAGAATGGCGAATAGAAAATTTCCTTGTTTTATTAAATTTCATGTTATATACCAGTTTATTTTAATAAATTATTTAGTTTTTTTTATATATATAAAAATTGTTTAAAACATTTTTATTGCGTAACTTTGAAATTAAGAAGTAAAAAATTAACTACATACATACATAGATGTTTATATAAAAAGGAATGATTTTCGTTAATATGCACAAATAATCAAGACAAGTTGTTAATCCCCAATCATAAGTCAAGCGACAACATTTCACTCTATTACATCGACTTAAATTAATTAATTAATTAATTTTATGTTTTACAACTTGGATTCGGTCAGCCAACTAAATGACTGGGGTTTCCTGCCTGATGAAGGGCTGATAGCTACATTTATAATGGTTGGTTTATCTTTTAGTTTTTGAGCTTCTTTGATGGCAGTTTTCAATTCAGGTATAGACGTGCAGAAATACCCTTTCAAACCGAACATTTTCATCATCTCTTCGTAATGGACTTGAACTCCTAATGCAGATGGTGGAGTGCTACAACAAACAATCATAAAACATATACCAAATTTAAAAACTCTTTAGTCCCTTAATTTAATTAAATTAGCTGCATTTTACATTGAACTTTTTGTAACATTGTGAATAATAAAAAACATTCAAACAGACATGTGAGTGAAATGGAACGATTTAAAAAGACGTGATAAATTTCGTCAACCGATTTCGTGAATCATTTTGGGGCCAATTGCAATTTGTTGCCTTCCAAAATGAAGATCATGCGCTAAAATACAAAATATATGTATATAACGAGTTTGAAAAGAAATTTAAGAAAAATTCTTGTTCTGAGAATCACGTGATTTCAAATCATATGCCATTTCAAAATCACACGTCTGATTTTGTGATGTTCTGTAAATCACATTAATATGTGACACGGAAATAATTTGAAATCACAAACTTATATACATATATGTACTTATTTTTTGTGGCTTCAAATCCCATTGTTGGAATGTGCTTATCAATTTCCCTCACATCATACTTACACTTGTGTCAAATCTCCAGCACTGCGAATGGAATCAAATGTATCTTGATCGAAGCCACCATAAATTCCATTATTGTTTACAATAACAACAGTTATGGGCAAGTTGTAACGCACCATTGTTTCAATTTCCATGCCAGAGAAACCAAAAGCACTGTCACCTTCTACGCAAACCACACGCTTACCGGGAAATCGGTCGCGACAGTAGAGAGCAGCTGCTATAGCAAAACCCGGACCAACGCCCATTGTACCGAAAGTGCCAGCATCCAAGCGATGACGAGGCAAAGTATTTAACAGCATAGAACGGCCAATGTCCATAGTATTCGCACCCTCACTTACAATGATGGCGTCACTGGGAATATGCTCGCGCAAATGATGGAATACAGCATAATAGTTGAGAGGAATTGAAGTATTCGTCGCCATTTGATGAATGGATTCGCGGTTTTGTCTACATTTGGCAGATAAAGTTTTCCACCAGTCATGATCATTAGAGAAACGGAAATTAATCGCATTCATTTGCTCGAATAAGTGTTCAGCAAATGGTTTAATATCAGATTGAATAGCTACGGAAGCGGTGACGGAGTTGTGCAGCTCCTCAGGGCAAATATCAACCTGCAATGAGAGCAACAAAGAATTTCATTAATACAATGATTTCCGGTATGTTTTGGAAATCGATTGTAATAACGAAACGATTTAAAGAAGAAAAAGCTTGCGATGTGCTAATTTTTTATACTTTTTAAATATTTTTTGTTTTTTATTACAAGTGAGGGGGAAATCGTTTGAAATTCATCACACCTTGTCCACACTGCTTCTTTTGTAATGGATCAGTTGCCGGCACAAACCTGATCATTTCCTAACACAATATTTTTTTATAGATTAATCGGCAACTTCAAGTCAAATAGTAGATATTCAAACAAATAAAAAATTTTGAAATTATATTAGCGGTTTATTCGAGTAATTTACGCCGATTAATCGAATAACTCAAGTGTGTAAACATCTATACGCTAGGGGGTAAAAATCTTTTTTCAGTGAGATGCACACCGCGTTGTCAAATCGGTGTGAGCTACATATGTATGAGTGTATTAGTGTTTGAAAGAAGCAATACAAACTTATTTAAAATATTGTAACTACATAGAAATTTGCTGGTTTTTGTTTGTTTTATTTAACTTGATAATTGCTTTATTACGGTTCCGTACACCAAAGGTGAAAATGAACCGTAAGAGCTACGGACCTGAAATTTGGACACAGTGTGTAGACATTTGGCCACTACAACAACAAATACATGAGAGTTAAAAATTAAAGGGTGTTCCAAAACGAGCAACGAAAAATCCCATGTAATGTACATACAATTGTATGTACATATATACACTTGAAATTTTAAAAGTTAGTGTATTTTTATACAGACTACAACAATTAACACTAAATTTAAAAAAATTTAAATCAATGGGTGTTCGTTCCATCAGTTAATGCAATTTTGACTTTGTAATTTTGACAACTTGCTGTATCTTGGAAACCGTAAGAGCAAAACTCTTGAAATTTTCAAAAACGGTAAAACTAAAAAATCAAAAAATTATAAAATCGCCAAATCTAAAAAAATCGCCAAAAACAAAATAAAAATCGCCGAAACGAAAAAAAGCACCAAACTAAAAAAACAATTTAGGACTAAAATAAATCGCGAAAAACTGAAAAAATCGCCAAAATGTAAAAAACCCGTGAACAAAAAAAAATCGCCAAAATGAAAAAAATCTCCGAAATAAAAAAAACCCCAAAAACAGAAAAAATCGCCAAAATTAAAAAAATCGCCGAAATGAAAGAAACCCCAAAAACAGAAAAATGAAAAAGAAAATCGCCAAGATGAGAAAATTGTGAAAATGAAAAAAACCCCAAAGAAAGAAAAAACGCCAAAACGAGAAAAAAGCGACAAAACTGAAAAAATCGTTTAAACTGAAAAAACTAAAAAAAAAATGAAAAAACCACATCAAAAAAATGCTCAAAACCGAATGTACGGAACCCTTCGTGCGCGAGTCAAAGTCGCACTTTACTGAATTTATTTTAATTGCAATGCGTACACAACAACAAGAACAGCAACAACTAAATGCTGAACAACAGGAATTAAAAATTAAAAAGTAAAAGTAAAGGCATTTACCATAGATGAGCACTGCAGTACCACTAAAATTTCAGTAAAAATAATAAAAAAAATTTAATTTTAACCAGTAAATTTTTACTGATTACTAAAATTTTTTCTACAATTTTTATAAAGTGCCTAAATGATTTATTATATGATTTTTTTTTTACAAACACAACTCGCAAAGCGATTAGCTAGTGTGGGAGTCGAACCCAGACCTCTGGACTGAGAGGCTAGCATCGCTACCACTCAGCCACAGGGGCATTGAATTTTCAGTAATCAGTAATGCCCGTATTATAAAATAAATGTTTTTCATACAAAAATTTCAAAATTTGAATGAAAAAAACTTTGCCACTTGCTACAATTTTATTATGAATACAGCCCTACGATTTCCCAGCCCTACGAGTGCCCATTTACTAACCAAATAAGTTTAATAAAACAAACAAAAACCAACAAATTCCTATGTATTTATGATATTGAAAGTTTTGATAATTGTAATTGATTAATTTTAAAAAAAAATATATTAAAAGCATAAGTACTTCCAACTTAAAAAAATTTTTTCATTACTAGATGTTTACACATCTCCCCTGTGATCGGACTCACATTGCTTTTTTTTGAAGATATTTTTGCAGATTTTTTAATAAGATTGCAGAAAATTATGGCCCCTATTATGATTTACAACTAAATTGATAGTCGAGTTGTAGTTGTAAAATTTTTATTATGGATTACAACTTTTTTTTACCATAAGTTTAAGTTTTATAAGTTTTTGTTTTTTAAGAGAAGTAACACTCTAGACAATGAATGCCTACTACTATTAGTGGGTGTTACCTTCTTTAGGAAAGGGATAGTGATAGAGAATACAGGTGGTGAAGGAAGAGATATAGGAAAGCTTCATTCTTTTACAAGTCTGTTTTTTTCATAATGCAGAGTTGAAGCGTCTCTGGTGTAAATGAGGCGTATTAAATTTTTGAAGTTGTGTTTAGTACCCATTTTGTTGGTTATTTTACTTTACTACACAATACCGTCGAAGGAAGGCGTTCTGATTAGGGTGATCAACTGGGTTTTAAAACCCGGTTTTTTCACAATAATGTTGCTGGTTTTTTCAAAATGTTGATTTTTCGCTTTTTTTCAATTTAAAAACCGGTTGAGTCGAATACTTTTCGATGTGCATATTTTGCAATAAAATTGCAAATTGGTTTTTACTGTGTTCTGTTGATTTTTCTAAGTATTTTTTTTTTCAGTGCGTTTTTTGCGCATGACAACAGTTACTGAAACATTATAATCAAATTATAGCGAAATTATTTTATAAGGTGGTAGCAGAGGCGAATTAAATTGACCTTATGGTATGCAATGGATGTCCAAATCCATTTGCGAAGTGTTTTTTAGTTTTGTTGACATTTTGCTGATACAATAATATAAAGGTAAAACCATTCTCTCTTTTCGTCGCCATTATTAACCTTCTGACGTTTAACCCGATTATTTTTTACTCTCAAAATTAATGCTTCCTTATTCAATTCTAAAATCCGAGTTTTTTTTTATTACTTTTTTTGAATATTTATGCTGTTTTAATTTTAAAAAAATGTTTTATAATAAAAATATTGAAAAATTCATCACTTTTACATTAAAATTTATTAAATAGATATTAATATATGTATATAATTCAATTATAAATAACATTCGTTGTTTTACTGCTGAACAGATCGGCAGGTGGTTTTTTAACAATACGTGGAATCTTTTGGGTAGTGTTTTTTTTTCTTTCGTTTGGTGATAGAAATAGTGCCACTACAGTCGCACGAGTGTGAATAATTAACTTCGGAAAGAAATATTTGATTTAGATTGGACTTAAAGTTAATTGGTGTAGAACCAAATATAGTTTGAGTGAAATTGTGGAGCAGAAGGTGTTGCGAAGACATAAATGGTATGTACGAAAAAAAATAATTTTTATAATGGCGACATGACAACAACACCAACAACAACAACAACAGTCGAAATAACATTAAAGGCTCAGTTATCCTACTGTAATGTAAAGTAACTGCAACAGTAAGAAACAGCTGATTGATTTTGTTATGTGAAAAGTAATGAAAATGGTTATAGATATGTAATGTAACGTAACCTACTTTTCATACAAAAATATTAATCAGCTGTTTTCTACGTTACAGTGTCATTACATTACAGTCGGCTAACTGAGCCTTAACACAGTTGGCTGGTACTAACAATACAGGCGCGATAAAAAAAAGCAATGTGAGTCCGATCACAAGGGAGATGTGTAAACATCTAGTAATGAAATTTTTTTTAAGTTGGAAGTACTTATGCTTTTAGTATATTTTTTTAAATTAATCAATTAAAAGTATCAAAACTTTCAATATTGTAAATACATAGGAATTTGCTGGTTTTTGTTTTATTTAACTTATTTGGTTAGTAAATGGGCACACTGCAGTATATGTATATCTACTGCATTCAAAATTGCAGTAAGCAGTAAATTTACTGATTACTAAGAAAATTCAAAAATTTTTTACTGCTAATGAAATTTAATTTGCATTTCCAGTAAAATCGTAGGGCCGTATTCATAATAATATTATAGCAAGTGGCAAAGTTTTTTTCGTTCAAATTTTGAAACTTTTGTATGAAAAACATTTAGCCACTTGGTTGAATTTCATTATGAATACGGGCATTACTGATTACTGAAAATTCAATGCACCTCATCGTATAATAAATCATTTAGGCACTTTATAAAAATTGTAGAAAAAAATTTTAATAATCAGTAAAAATTTACTGGTTAAAATTTTTTTTATTATTTTTACTGAAATTTTAGTGGTACTGCAGTGCTAAATGCCTTTACTTTTACTTTTTAATTTTTAATTCCTGTTGTTCATCGTTTAGTTGTTGCTGTTCTTGTTGTTGTGTACGCATTGCAATTAAAATAAATTCAGTGAAGTGCGACTTTGACTCGCGCACGAAGGGTTCCGTACATTCGGTTTGGACATTTTTTGATGTAGCTTTTTTCCTTTTTTCACTTTAAACGATTTGTTCAGTTTTGTCGTTTTTTTCTCGTTTTGGCGTTTTTTTTCTCTTTTTGGTGTTTTTTTCATTTTCGCAATTTTTTTCATTTTGGCGATTTTTTTCTGTTTTTTGGGTTTTTTCATTTTGGTGATTTTTTTCTGTTTTTGGGGATTTTTATTTTGGTAATTTTTTCATTTTGGCAATTTTTTTGTTTAAGGGTTTTTTTCATTTTGGCGATTTTTTTATTTTGGCGATTTTTTTAAATTTTGGCGATTTTTTTCATTTTGGCGATTTTTTCAGGTTTTCGCGATTTATTTTAGTCCTAGATTTTTTTTAATTTGGTGCTTTTTTCGTTTTTTAGATTTGGCGGTTTTATAATTTTTTGATTTTCTAGTTTTACCGTTTTTGAAAATTTCAAGAGTTTTGCTCTTGCAGTTTCCAAGATACAGCAAGTTGTCAAAATTGCATTAACTGATGGAACACCCTTTAATTTAAATTTTTTTTAAATTTAGTGTTAATTGTTGTAGTCTGTATAAAAATACACTAACTTTACAAATTTCAAGTATGTATATTACATGGGATTTTAACATTTTTCGTTGCTCGTTTTGGATCACCCTTTAATTTTTAACTCTCATGTATTTGTTGTTGTAGCGGCCAAATGTCTACATACTGTGTTCAAATTTCAGGTCCGTAGCTCTTACGGTTCTCGAGAAAATACCCTGTGACTGAAAAACGGACAGCGTAGCGAAACCAATAGGGTTCATTTTCACCTTTCGTGTAATGAAACCCTAATAAAGCAATTATCAAGTAAATAAAACAAACAAAAACCACAAATTCCTATGTATTTACAATATTTTAAATAAGTTTGTATTGCTTCTTTCAAACACTAATACACTGATACATATATATGTAGCTCAGACCGATTTGACAACGCGGTGTGCATCTCACTCAAAATTTGTGATAGTATTGTGAAAAAGATTTTTACCCCCTAGCGTATAGATGTTTACACATCAAAAAGATTTTTGAGAATGTACAGTCAGAAACAGAAGCCGTAAACAAAATGGCTGAAATTTTTGTTTATGACTACAACCACAAGGGCCCGTATGTAGTATACGTGGACACAATGTCGGAAAATTGTGAATCAAGGAAACCAATAAATGCCTTGACAGTGGGTAGACTGATTACTAGATAGGGTGAATGACGTCTTGGTAGTGTTTAAAATAGGTTTTGGTCGATGCAAAGTAACATTTAGAAAATATCAGTCTGCAAACGAATTCGTAAAAAAACGAGGATTTAAGAACAGCTAAATATTCGGCGAGAATATTAGCACACTTTGTATCAAAGGTGGGTATAATCTTTGATATACCAAGAGAAATTTATTTCGATGGAGGAATTGAGTAAATCGGCGGTATCACCAATACCAATTTTAAAGTGTGTAAGAATAGAAAGACGTGACGGGGAAAAGTGATTTTTAAGGGACTACAAATCCCTAATGAAATATTGTTAGAATATACGAAAATTCCGGTAAGGCACTTCATATCATTTGGTCAATGCTACAAGTGCTATAGATTCAACCATTATGCAGAGCATTGTAAACAAAATTACGTTCGCTGTAGAACATGCTACCATAAGCATTAAACAAATGAACCCTGTAGGGAGATTACATGCACAAACTGCAATCAGGGACATTCACCAACATCAATAAAATTGGCCAGCGCGCGAAAAAGCATATGCAATTAAGAGAACCATGACCATCGAGAATCTCTCGTTCAAGGAAGCGACGATAAAGTACAGGGCAGCATTTGCGAACCGCTTTGAACTACTGGCGGACAATGAACAAACAGAATTCCCGACACTGTGAAAAAACTTAAACAAAATACAGACGAGAAACAACACAGCAGAATCTGCAGGATACCTGCATAAAAGAAAATCATACGCACAAACGGCAAAGATTAATATAAACAGAGAAAGGAAGAGACAGAAAGCCAGGGATACTATAGAAGAACATACCAACAGCCTACGGGAATTTAATACGGAAAACTCACGCGGGAATAGACCAGCCAGCAACCCACACAAGACTACAGAGCTAGAAAAATTAACCAACATTTTGGAAAAAAAACAAAAAACGTGAAGAAGATTCGATATATTTAATAAAGTCAAACGAAGCAGAAGGTAGTGTTGTAAAAAGCGGCTACTTTTGAATATTCAGTACTACTTGATACTTTTTCAATTGGGTACTCGATACTACTCAATACTTTATATATGTATGTATGTATATGGGAAGTTAAAAATTATTATTTATATTATTTTATTGATAATGCAATATGGAAAAACAAGAATTAAATACAAGTATATTTAAATTAATTTATAATAAATGAAAATAAAGAAGTTTGAAGATTAGTTTTTGTACATAAAAATTTTTTAACGTACTCTTACACTTGTAGTGCATTAGTCTCTTAAATTATCTTCTAAATATTTTTTAATAAACAATTTTTTCTCACAATTGATGTTATTACTTACGCTTCATTTACACATGCAGGTAACTTGTTACAAGTTACGTGTACGTATTAACAACCAATACATTGAATGAAATAATAAAAACACTCGCAACTTGCTTGATTGTTTACACAGTCAAGTACAAGTTTATTTTCATTTTTCTATATGTTACTATAAATATTTGAAAATTTCGTTTTTCTCTTTCTTCTGTGCGTTGTTTGTACTTTTTTTTTTTTTTTTGTCTATGGTTTTAATGTGTGGGCTGCCAAATTTTTGGTATAGGAACATTACAGGGAAACGAATTTAGTGATCAACTTTGTACCAAAATAAATGATAAATTTATATTGCAAATCAATAATAAGTCATATTTGATTACATGTTCTTACTTTTTGTTTTATTTTTTCTGTATATAACTTCAAATAATAACATTTTAAAAATTATTCCATGTAAGCTAAAATTAACATAAAATCCTTAAAGGGTAACACTGTTTTTATTTTTGACAATTCTCCTACATGCAAGTGAAAAAATTACTTGTAATGAAAATCTCTTGCCAGTGAGCCTACAACTTGTAGCATTATGATTGTATTAGTAAAAATATGTCTATGTATTGAGTTACTTGCACTTGTACTTGCATGTGTAAACGATAAGTTAGTCATTGTTGAAATGTAGAAATAAAATTTTACCGACATTGAAAGAATTTAAAATATTTTTCATGTTTGTGAGGACCTGAATTGATGGTTATATTGTATCACGTGCCTTCCTTCCACTATTCTGAAGGGTCACTTTTTCTGTCCAATAGTATTTGTTAATAATTTGTTGTTCAATAATTCATTTTTCATAATTCCTAACAGAATTGGTATTTGTTACACTAATTCCATGATGTTCAGAGTCATATTTGTTTGTATCAAACTCACAAGAGTTGTATAATTCTGATAAAATACATCAGACTTTCGCTTGAATACTACAAAATGCAACCCTGAAAGTATTGAGTAGTTACTTTTGTGTATTGAGTACCGGGAAAAACTCCAGATATTGAGTACTCAATACTCAAATACTCAATACTTTTACAACACTAGCAGAAGGGGCTTTACACTTGACTGGAATCAGACTCGGTGAATTTATGAGGAACTTAGGGCAAGGGGGTTTGAGCACTGCTTTGAGAGGTGAATTAGATAAAATAAAAAGGGGCATTGAAGAAGAATTGAACAGCTTGGACACGCTTGAAATAACTCAAAGCGAGCCAAGAATAATCATAGAAACTACATACTAAAAGGGAAGAAAAATTAAGCTATTACAGTATAACATCCAGAGTTTAAAAAAACAGGAAACAAGGAACTACTAGAACTGTATATGATACAGAACAATATAGACATAACATGCATCTACGAGAACTGGCTGCACAACAATGCGTGCACCAGTCTTTTTTAAATTTTAACTTTTACGGCAAATACCGGTCGGTTTGCTAACGGAAGGTGGGGGTGGGGTGTTGGCATATACTTAAAAAAAGAAATAAAATTCATGGTGGTCCACTGGGACATCGTACTTAAATTTGCAGTAGTAGAAACACTGTATCTAAGAAGTAATATACTACTGGCGTGCATTTAAGTACCACCGGACACGAACAACGTAGAATTCTCAAGGGAATTTTGGAAATTTTTGAATATGTGCAACGGACGACGATCATCTGTGGCGACTTCAATGCGAAGTCACCCTTGTGGGGCCACCACGTCACAGAGGGGGGGGGGGGGGGGGGAGTATATTACTGGAGGACTGCATCCTGGACCAGGGGTTCAGTTGTTTAAATAACCGCGAGGACACATTCTTAACGAAAAACACATCATCGGCTTTATATCTCACATTTTTCAACGAATGTAATATGACCGAGCAAAAAATAAAAGGAGTACTTCCTTGCGAACCACTTTTAAATTACTTCGAAAGTATCTAATGCATATTTTTAGATGTTAAAGAAAAAAAGCACCACAACTACTAATACGAAGCAAAAAGTAGTGAATTTTACATTAGCGTGTCATTGGAGCGAAGTGGTTTGTTTTTGCCAACCCGCGAGTGAATAACATTTACTTTTTATTTGCTATAAAAACTCTAAAATAAGGTGTGATTTTTTATTGGTGAAGTAAATCCAATATATTTTACATTTAGGATGTGGTTCTTAACCACTTTTCCAAAGCACTTAAATTTATGATTTGGAAGTGGTGCTTATTCACTTATTTATTAACCCAATTGGAAACTATTTAATTCCTAAAAGTATTCTACTCATTAAAATAATTGTCTCAGAAGAAAAAAGAAGGGAAATCTGTTCTAGTTTTCGTTCATTTCTGAAGTTGAAGAATTGGTACTTTTAAGCATTTAAATCAATCAGTTAATTTATTAGCTTACGGGCTTGCTCGTATCAGTAGTTGTGGTGCTTTTTCTACTTATTTTTTATCACTTTTTTACTGGCTTTTTATTTTAGAGGATAATAACAATAAAATAGGTAATTTGTCATTACTTTAGATATGTGATTAAAGATAACTTCATTAATCCAAGATAAAATGCATAACCTATTTTGGAAGTAAATTAGAAGTACATACTTTCTAAAGAAGTACTCATTTTATATTTTGCTGGGTAGTTGTGGTGCTTTTTCTAATTTTTTTTTCATGATTTTCATTGAGTTTAAAAAATGTCAAAAGCAAACCACTTCCTTCCAATGACACGTCAATGTAAAATTCATTGGTTTTTTACCTAAATTTGAAGTGGTTTGATTCAGTAGATGTGGTGATTTTTCTACTTCTTTTTCCTCACTTTTTTTGCTGGGGAATCTCAAGTGGAACGTATCAAGGGCTAAAATAACAGGTAGCAATCACCTCCCCATAATTATTAAAAATTCGGCATGGGTATGAAAGAGAAAGAAAACGGTAAGGATAGACCACATGAAACTTAGTAGGGAACTGGCCACTGTAAAAGTGGGTGACAACATATAGGCCTAGTATGGTAACATTAAAACAGCCTTAGAAAAAAGCACAATGGAAAATACAAAACTGGAAAGAACTTCTAAGCGCTCGTGGTCATACGAGACCAGCAGACTTTTTAGGATACGTAATGCCAAAAGGCAGAAATACAACCACAATAGCACACAAGAAAACTTACAAAGCTGGTCGCAGGCGGAAAGTGAATTAAAAAGCGTTAGAAGAAATTTCACTACCGAAATCAAGCTCTGACATGTGGACCATGCTAGCAAACTTAAAAAATACAGATGCATGAAAAACACCAACAACACCTGGGATGAAAAGCAAAATGCCCAATACCTCCAAATTTTAGAAAGAAATTGCATGCCTGCAACTACTGACAGACACGTTCCCCCCCCCCCCCCCCCTCCTACACATAAGTGATGACAAACCTGTTTATAACAAAGACCTTTTGTGAAACATTAAAATCCCGAAATTCCATATCCGCCAGAGGCGAAGATGGAATATCATATGCTATACTCAAAAAATTACCCCAAGAAGAAATAAATGCAATGTTTAACATTTTATTGAATCTATGGCTAGAAGGAGTGATACCTGCTGAATGGAGAAGAATAAGGATTCACCCAATTCCGAAGGGAAACAAGGACCTGAGCAGAATAGAAAATTATAGACCAATATGCCTTCTATCCACCCTTCTGAAACTTACAGAAGGACTCTTAAAAATGGAACTGAACATATCTGTAGAAAAGAGAAAGTTACTGCCAAAAAGATGTTACGCCTTCAGGAGACACCACTCCACATCACAGTGCGTAAATGATTTGATAAACACCGTCTACTTTAGTAGGGACAGGGGATACGAGGTGATGGGAGCCTGCGTGGACCTGGAGAAGACCTACGAAAAAGTGGACATCGAGATACTGAGGAGAAAACTGTGGGGGTCAACTCCCACATCATTGAATTTATATACAACATACTAAAGGATAGAACACTGACGCTGGGAAAGGCCACGATACCTTTAACTTCAGGATTCATGCAGGGCAGCGCCCTCAGCCCCCTATTGTTCGACCTCTATTCAATTACATTGCATGAAATTACGGACAAAGACTGCATTATGTATCAATTTGTTGACGACTGCTTTATATTGGCATTCGGCAGAGTTCACATGTCTACAAATGCATTACTGCAAAAAAAAAAATGGACAACTTTCTGACCATAACCAAAAACCTCAACATGAAAATCAACCCCAAAAAGTCTAGTATAGTCAATTTTAAAAGATCGGATAGAATTATAAAAATAATATCTGAGGGAGTGGAAATAACACAAACAGTGAATATAAAATACCTTAGCAGAATAATAGACAGAAACAACTCTCCAGCAGAAGACGTAAAGATGATATTAGACAAAATCAAACGTACCTGCGGCTTTCTCAAATTAATTTCGGGATGCACGTATGGTGTCCAGCCCTCGCGTGCACTACAAGTCTTCAGAACATATACCAGAGCAAAAGTTGAATACGCAGCGGCCTCCTTTGCCAACATCGGGAAGACGGCCCTGAAAATGATAACCGCATGCGTGAATACAAATCTCAGGGGAGCCTTGGAACTACTGAGGTCAACCCCGGTGCATATTTTATACCAGATGGCAGCAGAACTGCCAATGAAATACAGGCTGGAACTCGCAGCAGCACTTGAGATGGTGAAATGTTTCGCCTCCGGACTGCCGATAGTAAATACGGTTTTGCAGTGGGACTACAACCCAAGAACAAGCTATGCCAAGACATATACTGAATACAGAGAAATCATGTTAATGATCAGGAAGGTGGAGGGGGACAATACTCCCTTCAAACCTTTTGATAGTAACAGATTTCTTTAAAGGAATGTATGGACGCAAAAAGGTGGCCAACAGAGATGTGATTAACACCCTGATGTGGGAAAAACTGAATGAACTACAAGAATATGAAATTTACTACACGGATGGCTCGGTGGAAGTAGAAACCACTGGGGCAGCGTTCTACCATGACGGAAGTGAGCTATTAAGGCGTTTTAAAATCGGACACAGGGTGTCGTCAATGACAGCAGAATTACTGGCGATAGAACAGGCTATCAAACACTCTGGAGAAATGAAGTTCGAAAAGGTGGCGATACTGACAGATAGTAAGTCAGGGTGCTTTGCATTGACCTCATCCTCATCAGAAAAATCCACAGCATGATAAACGACACAAAATTCAGAGACATCGAGTTACACTACATACCGGGCCATTCTGACATCATAGGAAACGAATTAGCGGACAGGGGAGCAAAGGAGGCACTCATAATAGGACAAGAACTTCAGGTAAATTTATCTGTAAAGGACGCAATTAACATAATCGAAGACAAACTATGGCGGAAATGGGCCCAAGAATACGAGATGCTGTTTACTACGAAAGGAAGACAATATGCTACAATTTTCCCACAAGTAAAGAGAACTAAGCCTTGGTTTACAGAAAATAAAAAATTTAATCCTAATGAAATGAAGCAGATAAATAGGTTGATGAGCGGACACTCATTCGGTAAGAGCACTCTGGCAAAATTGAAAGTGATAGAATCAGACATATGTGATCACTGTTTCGAAACAGAGGATGACTCGCACGTAATATTTGAATGCGAACATCTTCAAGGCATCAGAGTGGGATATCCACTATTACTCAAACATGTAAACATTACGGAATTTTTTAAACAAGAAACGGAAAACAACTACACGATATTAACTGAGTTCCTAAGGAAAACAGAAGTTAAACTGTAGCACGACATATCGTGCGAATTGGTGGTGGCGAAATAGTTCTTCGAACTGGCCAAATAATTCTCCGATTGGGAAAAACAGTTGGAGTAACAAAATAGAAACGAAAAAAATATATATATAATAAATAATTGTGATTTGTGTAAAAAAAAAAGAAACAAATGTTGAGCAATGAGCTGCATATACCATAATTGCAGTAATACCAAGCATTTCAGCAAAGGCACGAATGTCAAGTTTTTTCAATTTCCTTCAATTCCATATATGCGGCAGAAATGGATAGAAGCATGCAATATAGATGATGGTTTGCTACCAAAAAATCTTTTGTTTTGTTCTGTTCAATTCCCTGAAGAGCATATGAATGCAAAACATCATTGCACCCCTTTGAGCCTGAGTGCAATTCCTCTGCAAAGGTAACTTCCATATTATATATGTACATCCATTACGTTATTGCTTTAAAGCAGTGTTGTCCACACGTACACTTTCACATTCTGGGAGTCTACTCCGATGTTTGGGATTTTAAAGTTTTAATAACATAAGGTCAAACATTTTAAAAACCTCAGAAGAAAATGCATGATATACATATGTATATTTTCAAAATAGGTGTACCGATTTTTTACAAACATGAGATTCTACGATGGCAGACAGACACGCAGATACCAAGAGTAACAAAAAATAAAGTGAAAGAAAAGCCGTATAAAAACAAGGCTATTTTGTGCTAATTAAGGCTGTGAAGAAGAGAATTATTAGAGCGAAGCCGTTTAAAACAATCACATTCCATTCATATATTCAAAATTCATGTTTGAACAATTTTTAATATACATATCTTGAGAGCATAAACCATTATATGTATTATTCAAAACCACAAGTTACACATTTCCAAAAACATTCCTAAAAAAGTGCCCCACGTTTTCCTCTCTCTTTACAAAAAAAAAAAAAAAAAAAAAACAGTAATCAAATAATTGGGACAATAGTCAAATGTGGTTGTATTGTATCATGCATAAAACTGAACCGATTTGGGTGGTGAGAGTAAAAGAAATAAAAAAAAACAACGGCCACCCTAATGTACATACATACATATTTTCATTCGCAATAATCTCCACAAGGTGAATCTAACTAGGTGGCAGCGCTACTTCAGCTGATAATTTTTTGCTGTGTGCTTTGTAGCTGTAGAATGTCAAAAACTTCGTTTCGTTTTGTTTTTAGTACAATTTTTTGTGCTTTTGACATTCTTCTGTTCTTTACACAGCTATGGTTGCCGTATTTTTGTATAAGAAATCCTTACGCAGTCACCTGCATAATTACACCATGAATCTCCCTTTCAAAATTACTTCATAAATTAATTTAGATATTTGTCTTTTGATATCTGTTAAAGTAGTTATTACATACTTGTATAAATTTAACATCCTGGTCATAACGTGGTGGTTTGCCAAAATGTAAAATCCAGTTCAAACGAGCACCAAACAACAACACAACATCGGCTTTTTGCAAAGCCAACGTACGAGCCGAAGACACACATTGATCTGCTGTATCGGAAACCACACCCTTTCCCATGGGAGTTGGCAAGAAAGGCAAATTCGTATTTTCTATGAAGTGCCTTAAGATGTTTTCAGCATGAGAAAAAGCTGCACCTTTACCAATAATCACTAATGGCCGTTTAGCTCCACGCAATAAGTTGGCAGCTCTCATAACATCGTCATGTGAGGGATAAACCAGCGGACCCAAGGGATGAGCTAAGGTTTTGTAAATTTTATCCTCGTTGCATTTCGATTGCAATAAGTTTCCAGGAAAGTCCAAATAAGCCACGCCAGGACGACCATAAGTTGTATAACGGACAGCTTTTTCGACGTGCAAAGGAATGAGGGCAACAGTTGGCGGACGAGCAGCATATTTGCAGTAAGGACGTGACAATTCAACTTGTGAGCACTCTTGAAAACCGCCAATGCCTTCGTGATCTTGGCTAGTTGAACCGCCAATAACGACTAACGGCCAACAATTGACTTGAGCATTGGCCATGCCACCTGAAAAAAAAAATAAATATAATTTGTTAGTCTTGCTGATAAAAGGGACGATACGAAAATAATGGTTTCTCTTATTTCGAACGAAAAATTATCCCATTTATACATATACTACATTAGGGATGTAACGATACGCCGATCCTATACCGATACGCATATTGAAATTCAACTCAAGGTAAAATTAACAAAATTCAAGTAGAGTAATTCTTTTATTATACAAAATTACACAATGTAAGATATTATTAATATATAAAATTGATATTTGAATTTATTCTGAAATTAACAAAAAACAAATTATTTCTCTAACAAAATACATACATGATTTAGCATTGAGAGAATATTTCACTAAGATGGTGCAAAGCTTTTAATATATTATTTCTCTTAGTTGTTAAGCAAAAAAAGCGTTGAAAATTTAAATGCTTGTTCAAAACAGCTCTAAAAAATTTTAAGAAGTATCGTCGTATCGACAGTAAAATATCGCCGATATCGATACATCGGCAAATCAGAAGTATCGCCGATATATCGGAATCGGTATCGGTATCGGTTACATCCCTAATATACATATTGTTACGAAAATGGCCGTCGACAGGTTTAATGCAGCATTACACAAAAATATTCCAACAGGGTTAATGTAAGTGTTACGCGAAAATATTCCTACAGGGTCAATGCAAAGAATAATCTAGAATAGAAGCAAACAACTTAATAAACATGCGTAGCACATACAAGCTTAAACGTAAACAAGCAAAAACAACAACAAAAAAGCGTCTGCTTATTAAGAAGATTCACATATGTACATACTATTGTCCTGCAAAAGACATTTTATAAGAACTTTCAAGACGAGGGATTTTTCAAATGCTTTACTACAGCGAAATCTTATAAAACAAACGTTAACAACGCTGTTTGCAAGAGTTTTGTTGTGTTTGAGTATTGTAGGTATAAGAGTAAAGAAGAAAACACTTCCTAACGGAAGAATTTGTGATACTTGCTTCTTTCTACGCATGAGCACGTGTACAAACGTCATCCATGTATGTGTGTATGATCTTTTATTTTTCTGCGCACATGCAAAGGCACACACATGCATTAACATTAGTTGTATGCGGTTAATCACATAATAGCTTGACATCTAAATATTACACACACTCAAACGTACAATATGAAAAATAACAAACATACACTAATCAACAGTACTTCTTTTGAGTGTTTGTTACAAACAAGCTGTCTTGGCGACATCGCTTGCTAACACTGATACACACGTACACCAATACATCCATCGTGCTTCGCTTATAGTACGAAAGCATTTATTAATGGTTTAGTATAATACATGCGACGTGAATACATTTAAAAAACTTGACGTATTTACATTTAAAGACTGTTTACGCAGGTCTCTAGTACATACATACATACATTCCAATTCAAAGGAAAAGCAAAAGGTAAACAACCACCACGCATTGCTTAGTTAATGATGTACACACGTATGCATATACACATGTATGTACATAGTTACCACATGAACTTAATTGGGCACTTTGTAAAGAAGATTTAAGATGATAATGATCGTCTAGACATTGCTTGGAACTTCTAGTGGTATTTGTGTGAAGTATAAAAAGGAGTGACACATCCAATGGTTAGTCAGTTAAGGTAGAGGTCTATAGCTCGCTTTTTGCGCGTTGTGCTTTACACGCGTTTCATCCTCTTGATTCATTCTATACTTTGTTCGCGTTGAGTTACATGCACTGCTTTTCATGCGCCATTTTTTTTTTGTTTTGATCAGCTGTGTGCGTTTGTTTATAAATACTTATAAAGAAAAAATGAAGAGTTAAATCGAGTTTTTAAAAGAATTTTTGGAGTTAGTCGAGTTTGTATATTTAATTTATTAAATTTTCTTCCATTTTATTGTTTAAAAATATGTAATGCACACAAAGTAAATAATACAGATTTAGCGGAGATGACAATCAGTACGTAAAAGTAATCGATAACTAATATGAAAAATTTGTTACTGAGAAAAGTGTGGTGAAAAGTTAATTAAAATACATCGCATTAATGAAAATATTCACATATGTTATTAAACAAGTTTTTTTTACTAAGAAATTTTTTTATTGAAAAAAAAAGAAAAAAATTATCCACGGCAAAATAATACTTATCGATAACGTAAGAAATAAAGTATTATTTAACATCTTTAGCTTTCAAGAACAGCTGACTTTCTTTCATGGTGCTTGCAACGCGTACAAAAGTAGAAAGTAGACCTACTTTTTGCTTTGAACGCGCCTACGCGTGCTGCGCTTTTTGCAATGTAACTTGTCACATACTATTACATTGATTCTACTTTTTTCACAGATGCATAGAAAGCGTAACGCGCAAAAAGCGAGTTATAGACCTCTACCTTTATAGTTGTGTTGTGAGTGAGTTGCAGTTGTGAGTCAGTTGCGAACAAGTTGTGAACAAGTCAGTCAGTTGCGAGTAAACAAGTCAGTTGATAATTAAGTTGTGAGTTAATAATAGTCTGCGATACAGTGGTGAGTTGATAGTTAAGAGCAGTCTGTGCTTTACACGTGAGTTGGGAAAAGGAGAAACTATAGGACAGTCTATAGTGACAGCAAAGTCTGTCGTGGAATTAAGATTATTGTGGAGTCTATCGTGTCGACTGGAGTAAAGAGAACAGCGCAGCGAATAGGCGTGTGTAAGGGTGTAAGTAAAGCCATTGAGTCTTTATTGGTGTATCAACTGTGAGTGTCGGCAGAGTGAGTGCCGAGTGTGACAAGCAGCAGACAAAGAGGTATTGGTGTATCAACTGTGAGTGACGGCAGAGTGAGTCTCGTAAGTGACGAGCAGCAGACAAAGAGGTGTCACGTGAACACTTGCGCAGCCAGCTAAGACACGTGCGTAAACTACAGTCAGGAAGGCGTAGTGGTAACCAGTTGTGAATATTTGTGTGTAATTCAGTAGTTTAAGTTGTATTAGTGTATTTAAGCTCTTGATTAATTTAGTTTAAGTGATGTTGTAAATAAAACTTGTATCATTCTTAACCCTAATCACTACACTGGGTCTTATATTCATTTGCAAATCTTCGGGTCCACGGAAAAGCGTTTTTAAAGAGAGAAAAACGTAACAATATATACATACATATGTATGTATATATGAAGAGGCGTAATTAAATGCTTTCCGAAATATTACCAAATTTACCAATTCAATTATAACTTTAAACTTATAAAGGTACACATTTATTTTTTATGTTTTTAAAGATTAAAATAAACTTTTGATCGGGACTTTTCTGCAAATCACGACATGTCAAATCATTGATTTCAAAAAATTTATAAAAGCTAAATCATTGCTTTTGCAAAATGCACGATTTATCTACGAGTATAGCGTTGGAAGTTGGAATAAAATATTCTATTATAAATGATAAAAACTTAAAATACAATAAAAATCCACTAACAACAAATCAGCTTTATATGTATTAGACCCCTGCACAAGACCACCCACAAGAACTTTTAAGACATTAGGAATTTTTCAAATGCTTTACTACAGCGAAATATTCTAAAACAAACACTAAACAACACTGTTGGCAACACATTTGTTTCAGTTATTGCAGGTATAGGACTAAAGAAATAAATACTCCGTGACGGAAGAATTTGTGATGCTTTCTTTTTCATACGCATGGGCGCGTACACAAACGTCATGCATGTACATACACACTAGGCTTGCCAGATCTAATTTGCCTAAAAGCTTGACATTGACCAAAAAAAACTTAATTTTGAAAAAAAAACTTGACAAATAACACTCATACTATTGTTTTTTATTTAATTTTTTATTTTTTTCATAAAAATTAAAAGAATAAGAACAAAAGTATCATAAAAGGTAAAAATAACAGAAACAATATAAAAGAAACAAAAAACAATATAACAATAAAAATTCAGTCTTTATATATTTTAAGGAAAACTTAGGTGTTATTAAAAAAAATATAGGTACTATCTTAAGAAAAAAATATAGGTTCTATTTATTTTGCCACATATATTTCGTATTCTTAGATACAGAATTAATTAATACTCTACCATCGGGTGTTGTTAAAAAATTTTTAAAGTTTTTGCAATCCTCATTAAAATTTATTCTTATTATCGAAGGACATTCTATTCCTATCTTTGGTATATAAGTTATTTAGAACACTAAATGCTTTTTCACATAAAGCCTGGTACTCTATTCACAATTTCGTGCGAAATGCTGTCAAACTACATATAAAAGCATTTGGTATGAAATATTTGCGAAATAAATTCGCAAAAGTAGTACTCTGTTCTTGTTGTGAAAAACACGTAAAATCATGTCTTTCAATGCAAAATTAGTCTGGCATCATTTTAGTTTAGCTGGGAAACAACATGAGCACTGCTTTTTTCGCACGGAATTTTGACAATGTTGCATACTTTCAAGCAATAAAAGCGAGAAATTTATAAAAAAAACGCGAGTTGAGATACATTTAGTACATGTCAAATTTTTTACGCGAAATAACCAATGGTGCTGAAAATTTTTCACAACTTTGAACAGAGTACCAGCCTTAAGGCGTTGCTTATTGGAATAGAAAGTACAAATGAGATCAACTTTAAATTTTGAAGATTGCTTTCTGCACACTTTTTTAAAAAATATGACCATATTTTATCATTTGGTATATCTTTTGGTAAAATATCGTAAACTTCTCGAAGATGGTCCAGCATCTTCGTTACCTTCCAGCATTTTTTTAATATTTTCACTAATCCAACGTATCACAATAGAATATTCTGCAAATAATATACTCGTTAAAACAAATTAACAAACAAAAATATAAAGTCACTTTTTTCCAAAAACTTCAATGTACGTATTGCAACTCAGCTGTTCAATGTTGTCAATTTACTAGTGTTGAGTAATAGGGTAAATATCAGTGTTCGTACTTTTATTATAATTGTACAGAAAGAGAACTATATTCTTTAAACTATAATTTCACAGAAAAAAATATGTATCATATTAGTCCTTAGTTCTATTGATAGTAAAAATATGGGCTTCAGATTAGATTTTTAGAAATATAAACTTACTTAAGTATTATTACATAGCTAGAATAAATTTGAGAAAAAAATTCATTTAAGCTGAGTTTACATTTGGCATTTCTTGTGTGTCATTTGCCCAAAAAAACGTAACCAACTAATTGCTTATGAAAAACTGTTTGATTCAGACACATATTTATTGATTTGAACAGTTTCCAATCATGTTGGATTCCTTAAAATTGTCTATTTGTTATGTATGAAACTTTTTAACTTAATAAATACGTGTCCGAATCCAACTGTTTTTCATTAGTAATTAGTTGGTTACGCTTTTTTACGCTTGTGTGGCACATGGCACACAGATGGAAACCCGGCCTTACAAAAAAGCTTGATAAATCACTTTTTCACTTCACACTTGACGCACATTAAAAAGCTTGACAATCAGGCCAAATCAGGCCCATCTGGCAAGCCTAATACACACACACGTTGTGTGTATAATCTTTTATTTTCCTCTGCACATACAAACGCACGCATGCATTGACATTAGTTGTGTGCGCTTGCTTTAAAAAAAACCACCCTTAAACACATAATAGATTCTCTGCAGAAAGTGCGAATAGTGAAATTGTGGTGATTTACTAGTGACGTTGTCAGTAGTACTACTGACCAGGTATACCCCACCCAATGGTATCATCTATTGACATTTAACATTAGCTTGTCATTGAAAATCCACCACTAGACTGTAGCACTACTGACTAAGTAGTTCTTTTGGGACCACATGGAGACATTGGCACCAAAGAATCACTAGTAAATTTTAGGGGCTCTAGTACACAAAATCGACATTTCCTCGCTCGTTGGCAATAGTAAAATTATAGTGATTTTCTAGTGACATGGTCAATAGTGCTACTGATTAGGTGTACCCTAGCCAATGTAATAGCCTATTGACATATAACATAGGGTTGTCATTGAAAATCTACTATTAGACTTTAGTACTATTGAGAAGGTAGTTCTTTTACGTCCATATGGAGATCTTTGAACCAAGGATTCACTAGTAGATTTTAGTGACCCTAGTCTACATATGTTTATTTAATGTTATTGCATAGCATAATAAAAAAATAAAAACAAACTATCACCAGATATACATAAGAACTGTTGTCTCTAACGTATCTCTACTCGCGCATAAAAGGAAAGTTGTCGATTTTTTTTAACTAGTGCAATTGACGCTGGAGAAGGAGTATTGACATTGAGACATGTGGTTTTAGGCCATGGGCCTGTGGCAAAAATTAAAAAATAAAAAATATACTTAATAGTAACAAACCAAAAAAGTTTGTCTTAAGTAGAACAAAAATAAGCAAATTAACTAACATGTGCATAATTAGTAAATAACAAACGACAATGGTAAGACTGTTGTATATATAGAGATGGTAAAATTGAGCTTTCATTACAAAAAAAGCTTTCAGCAAACTGAAATAAGATGAATCAAAAACAATTCACACATTCCATTTGCAATAATTGTAAGTATATAAAGCAGAAATCTACATCTACTGACACCACACACAGTGGACCAAACACAAAAGAACGCTGTTGATGAAGGTTTAGTGGCCTTCGAAAACGGCTGGCTGTTCCGTTCAACTATGTGTTGTTAGTCAGAATATTTACAACAGACTTTGGTGTTATTTGTTCATTAATAATTATCACATGTAATTTGGCTTAAAAAACAATACGAACCTTAGCCCGTTCAAATCACAAATATATGTATATACAAATGGAGTTCGAATAATAATTAAAATTAACTAAGACGTATTTACATTTCAAGACTGTTTACGCAGACCCCCAGTAGGGACAATTATTACAATTTGTTTATTTATTTAAGAAATTTATTATTCGACATATTGTCAGAATGTGTGGTTGAAGTCTACTGAGGATTTGTTACAGCAACAATTAAATGCATATGTATATATACCGCAGGCAAATAAATTTCAAATTAAAATAAATTTCAAATTTGTTTATTTATTTAAATTTAAAAAAACTTATAAAATTTCTTAATTTTTGGATATAAATTAAACCTCAATTGTGTAATGCAGCCAGTTAAGTTTTTACTTTGTAAAAGTAGAGATCAGTACCAGAACTTATACAATTTTATTTTAAAGTGCGATAAAAATTCGGAATTGTTCGAGTTATTCAGAAACTGAAATAATGAAAATGTATTTAAATTGGCTATTGTGGAAAAATTACAATCAAAATTCAGTTCATTTGCAAATTTATAAAAAATGGCTTGCCTCAAACTGTATGACAAAAACCTTTATGGCTAAATGGATTAACAACTTTTGAAAACATCGAATAATCGCATACACCTTCTGACCAGTGATGCCAACTTTTTTGGCTCTAAAAGCACATCAGAATTTAAAAAAAGCACTAAAAAGCGTAATTTTGAAATCTAAAAAGCGTAAGTGGTAAAGCACCAACGTGAAAAACGAGTAAAGTTTAATAATGTTTCTAAGCTATTCTCTATTTCGGCAATATTATCAACATTTTTAATGAAATATATTATACGAAAAAGGTATGCTTTACACTAAACAAATAAATACACCAAGTTTTTATTAAATTAATTTTAAGAAGTATACAAATTTCTTAAAAGAACTACTTAGTGCTTTTTCTTAGTTTGGCAGTAACGCTCAACATTTGGCGTTTTGAGTCTTCGAAAAGCACTAAAAATAGTGCCAAAGGCAACAAGTTGGTATCGCTGCTTCTGCCCAGTAGTCCGCAAGTGATTACAAATTTAAAGCCATCCGATTGTAATCTATTATGTCAATACGAAAAACAAAAAAGAAATAGTTAATCGCATACAATTAGCATCCCATTCAGATATGTCTTTCTGCTATCCTATTGTAGAATTATATGTTAATTAGAAGCAAAGAACAAAACAGACACTAATAAAATTTAACCATTGCACCAGCATCCGATTTGGACAGGGTAGTAATGTATCATATTCCTATTAGTTTCAATAACGTTCTCCGAATCACCATAACATTTGGAGTCATCCAACCTTCGCTTACAATGTATACAGTATTGGACACAATGTAAATGTAAGTAGAAATTGTATACAGGCTTTGGATGGGTCGCTCTTACATTGTCACTCGTCTCAGATCGGAGATGTAGTTATGTGACAAATTTTCCACTGGGTGATAGCAGAAGAGAAAGATCTGGTATAAAACGAGTGTTCGGAGTAAACAAACAAAAGATATATGTATATAAATTGCATCTTTCAGAAGCATTATGTCTTAAGTACGTAAAAGATAAAGATAAATCAAGGTCTGACATTACAAAAGCTTTGGCGCTTGCAAGCTCAGACCGACTGCAGAGGATTAAAGAGAGTATTCCAACTCTTCAAAATGCTTTACCCACTAAGTACAGCATAGAAGAAGTCTTAGCGTTGTTTACGGGCTTGGTATTGTCAAAGGAAAAATATTCTATTTTACGAAGCTTTTTAAAGAATCATAATGTGAATATTTTTCCCAGATACAAAAAGGTTACATCTGCGAAATAAGAAGCAGTGCCATCTGATATAAGTGACCATACAGTCAAACGCCTTATTCAAAGTCTGCCTGAAAAGGAAGCAGTATTACTTCTAGATACGCTTACATTGATAAATAACTGGATATGAGACGTGAAATCTCTGAGCATTAAAAAAATCATCGAGCATCATCAGTTAGTTTTTCCCGTGCGATATTTTTTAAATATGCAAAGGAGTCTTCATAAATAATCAAATCTACAGTAAATGATATAAAAAAGTAAATTTCTCAACTACAGTCTTCTGTCCTTGAAATGAAGAATGGAAAAACTGTATTCATTGATTATGATTTTTGTCTTACAATGATTGATGGCAAAGTCTTAAATGTAATAACAGATACTTCGTCAACTTAGAAAGGTCACAGAAAGACTTAAAAAATGTTGATGATTAAGTGATGAGCAAACTTATGAATATGGAATTTCTCCATTACACGCCAGCATTAGGTGCATGTAGTTTATTTTAAAGTTAGAGTATACAATATCACGAGAAGGAGTATGTTTTGAAAAGAACGCAGCCCCAAAAGAATAACTATCTGTTCGAAAAAAAATTACACAAAATGAATTTCTTAAGAAGCTTAGGCCGGGTTTCCATCTATGTATGTGCCATGTGCCACACAAGCGTAAAAAAAGCGTAACCACTAATTACTAATGAAATACTTTTAGATTCAGACATGTATTTATTAAGTTAAATAGTTTCATACATAACTAATAGACAATTTTATAGAATCCAGCATGATTGCAAACTGTTTTAATCAATAAATACATTTCTGAATCAAACAGTTGTTCATTAGTAATTAGTTGGTTACGCTTTTTTGGGCAAATGACACACAAGAAATGCCAGATGTAAACTCAGCCTTAGACTGACAATAGACTGCTCAAAGCAGGGGTATGGAAATGGAAATACTAACGATTTATGCCCAGAGAATTTTTTTTTTTTTTTTTTTTGAAAATGAGGTAACAGCCCGAAATACTGTGGTCGAAAATCATATTATAAAAAGGTTGGCAGTAATCATAAATGTTATGCTTTAAAAACTGCCCAACTTTTGGCTCAAATGCACCTTGAGAAAAAACTTACGAGTTTCAATTAGTTTAATACGCATGTGCCTTTCTATTTGCAGTTGTAGAGTAGTTTAGTTTTTTGCATACACAAAGTAGAGATGCTCTTTTATATTGGAATCGGCTTAAAGGCTCAGTTATTGTTATGTGAATAGTAATGAAAATACTCATAGAGATGTAATGTAACGTAACCAACTTTTCATACAACAATATCGATCAGCTGTTTCCTACTGTTGCAGTTACATTACATTACAGTCGGCTAACTGGGCCTTAAGTTGTTATAGTTGTTAGAGAGAAAATATGTATGTGAGCGTACAAATTGTTTGTGCTACAATTAGAATTATACGCAGTTGCTTAAGTTAATAATATTTACTCATGTATATACATATCTTTTCTGGGTACTTATTGTCATTCTCTGATAAGAATCATCAAAAAAGTAAAAATCGATTTTTCGACTCAAAGGTCCCTTATAACTTTCCCTGTCACATATGTATACATACATATCGTTCCCTTAATATAGAAAGGCCTTAACTCATTATTTTGTTGAAACCGAGTTTTTGTGTATATTCCGATAAAACATCTTTAATTTTCCATATTAATTATAATTATATTCTAGAACCAAAAAAAATCTTACTGATGTACAATCAATCAAAACAAATGAAAATATGCTAATTATTATAGTATATTTCTCAAACATGATATAAAGTCTTGTGAATTCTTTTGTAATCATTTATTTCACTTTTTTGTTTTAAGTTCATAAAAAACTTGTATTAAGAAGAATTCGAAGTAAATTAGTTTCTAAGAAAAAACTATTCATTTATTTCAAATTCAATTTCATTTTAAAACGATAACGCCAACTAGATTAAATTTCTAAAGCATTTTTAGCAATTTTTTTTTTGCTTAATTAGTACTCCCCTACTCCGTAATGGCGGAACGGCAATATTTGTATTTGATTATATAAAAATTATACTAGCAAATAAAGAAATAAATAAATACACCAACCTGTAACATGTAATAAACCAGGACCAGAGACTACTAAGCAAACACCAGGTTTGCCAGTTAAATAACCAATTGCTTGAGCAGCATAACAAGCAGCCTATTAATTATTCATCCATGTATGCAAGTGGGCGAACGGAAAATTTATGCAAAAAGCAATTATTAATTAATTACAATTCCTTTAAAATTATTTAAATCATTAATTAAGTAGTACTTACTTGTTCATTACGCATACCAATATATTTCAGACCGGCAGCTTGGAATGCCATAGATAATTCAACAACTGGAATTCCAATAATACCAAAGACATATTCAACACCCTTTAGAAAATAATAATATTTATATTAAATTTGGAAAAATACTATAAATATGATTCCTTTTTTCTATAGTTGTACTTTTTTGTATTTCGAAAAATGTTGGATATATTAATTTGAAATTTATTTGCTGGTGGTTCAGTTTTGTCTGTATGCATTTCATTGTTGCTGTAACAAATTGTCAATAGACTTCAACCACACATTCCGAACAGTCACAAACATTTTACTTTATGCACAGACTTTCAAGAACTGTTTGAGAATTCTCAAATAATAATATTTTTGAAAATCACTAATGCATATAGACAAAGCTGAACCACCAGCAAATAAATTTCAGATTAAAATATACTTATGACAATAAATCGAATAAATTTCTTGAATCTTGGATATATATATATATATATATATATATATATATATATATATATATATATATATATATATATATATATATATATATATTAATTTCATAGCAGAAATTAAAAACTACAAACTTAATTTCGTGAGAATAATAATAATAAACAAAAGTTACGGTTTTTTAAGCTAACTATATCTAAGCTGAGCTGATTATAAAAATATAAAAAATTGACAAATATGCAAATAGTAAATTTGGCTTTGAAGTCCAAATTTTATCTTTATTCAATAAAATTACACTGTTCTGCAAAAATTTTTATTAAGTTAAAAATAAATAAATTCCAATCCGTTTTCAGTTTTAATCAATCACGTACAGATTTTTTTAATGGGCGTGGCTAATATAACTCCCTAATCAAGGCGGCTACTCTAACTTATTTCAATACACATAACTCGATAACGGTTTGTGCAATTTTAATAAATTCAACACTAAAAGATGTGAAATAAAGTCTAATAAAATTCATTTCGATTTTCAACGGTTTCGAAGTTATTCACAAATTAATTGCAAAAAAAAAAATTAATGCAAAATTAAATTTTTGTTGTCTTCAAAAGTTGATTAAAAAAATGAAAACTGCAAGTATTTAAAATTTTTTTAATTGATCGGAAAGCTAGGTATACTGGAAATAATATAAAGCTAAGTCTACGCGATATGTTGAATCAGCCAACATATCGTGTAGACACTAAATTTTTTCAACATATGTATGCTTAACTACATATGAAGGGCATTTGTTAAAGTTGTCAACAAACGTATGTTCAAGATTTTTTCATATCGTGTAGACACCATATTTTTACTTTGTAACAAATTTGCTATGTATGCTGTCAGATATGTTGTTTGTTGAAAATCCTATTAAAGCTTTTCAGCATACGGCAAATTTGATAGCAAATAGAATTGTTATTTTAACTCTGCCCATTAAAATATAGTAAAAATAAATGTTTATTTATTTGAAGATATTTGTAATGGGTGACTCATTATAGATAAGTATATATTTTTAGTATTACTATTCCTTACAATAAAAAATTGTTGTTTTATTTTCAAACATGGCTTAGTCGAGATTATTTTAAGTCCATTTTTATGTAAATTGAGTTTTTAATGTAGAATGCTACTGTAACTCAAAACGCATCATTTCCAAAACCTAAAATGTCGTTACGGTATTTTTTCTTGCTGTTATACAGTGGTAAGCAAATATGCTAAGACCAAAAACAAATTAAAAAAGAACACCTATTAGTCTAGCGGAAAAGAATATGCATCTAATGTACTTGCATTTACTTAGCAAATAAATTTTTTGTGTTAATTCAAAATAGCCAAATTAATAGTTTCGTTTTCCTCACACATATTCAGTTTAAATAAATTTAGGCAGACTCTCCTGAAAAATTAAAAAGGTACTTATCATATTTGCCGATTAAGCAAACGATATGTATAAAGAAATGGAAACAGTGATTACAGGTTTGTTGGAAAATGCTGATTGTTTAGAATCATTTTGTGGCTTTGATACAGATGATTCTGCACGCGCAACATCTGAAAAAGTGCAGGCAGTCAAAAAAGTGAAAAAACCCTACAAACAAATTAGGCCAAAAGTCCATACTGAATGGTCTAACGATGACATTTATATCCATACGTATGAAATTTTGTATAATATTTGCTCTTCTTTCAATTCCTTGTATAATTTTGCACAGAAGCCCTCCTCCTCTCTTCTTTCTAACCATTTCTTTTGCCAAACTCTACGTCGTTTTTCTTTTAATTCTGCTTCACCATCAAAAACAAATGCAGTTAGGATAACGGCAAGGGAAATATCATTTGATGACATTATGTTTTTTTATATATTAATTATACACCAAAAATATAAACTTTTCCACTAAAAGCGATAATTTATACAAATTACTAATAAAGAAATATAATTGTCAAATTTATTTTACATTTAAGCAAATGCTCACATGACATGATATATCAGCATACGAAATTCAACATATCGTATAGACACAAAAATTGTATGCTAACTCATATGTTGTATTATTATTTGCTGACATATGTTGACTTTAAAAAATTTGGTACTTTCAGCATACTGTGTAGACGCCTAACATATTGTTACGAAAATAGCCGTCCACAATGTTAAGCAGCAGTACACAAAAATATTCCAACAGGGTTAATGTAAATGCTACGCGAAAATATTCCTACAGGGTCAAAACAAAGAATAGTCTAGAAAGTAGCCAACAACTAAATAAGCATGCCTAGCTTGGTTAAACAAGCAAAAGCAACAACAACAAAAAAAGCGTCTGCTTATTAAGAAGATTCACATATTTGTACACATACATACATGCCAATTCAAACGAAAAGCAAAAGATAAACAACCACCGTGTGTTGCTTAGTTAATGATGTACACACGTACGCATATACACATGTATGTACATAGTTACCACATGAACTTAATTAGGCAGCATATAAGATGATAATGATCGTCTAGACATTGCTTGAAACTTCTAGTGGAATTTCTGTGAAATATAAATAGAGGTGACGCATCCAATGAGTTAGTTAGTTGCAGTTGTAAGTCAGTCGCGAACAGTTATAGTTAGTGCTAATCAGAAAGTAGTGAAGTTAAGAACTCGTTAATCAGTTGATAATTAAGTTGTGAATTGATAATAGTCTGTCGTGGAATTGAGATTATTGTGGAGTCTATCGTGTCGACTGGAGTAAAGGGAACAGCGCAGCGAATAGACGTGTATAAGGGTGTAAGTAAAGCCAGTGAGTCTTTATTGGTGTATCAACTGTAAGTATCGGCAGAGTGAGTGCCGTGTGTGACAAGCAGCAGACAAAGAGGTATTGGTGTATCAACTGTGCGTGACGGCAGAGTGAGTCTCGTAAGTGACGAGTAGCAGACAAAGAGGTGTCACGTGATTACTTGTGCAGCCAGCTAAGAAACGTGCGTAAACTACAGCGAGGAAGGCGCAGTGGTAACCAGTTGTGAATATTTGTGTGTAATTTTATTAGTTTAAGTTGTGTTAGTTTATATAAGCTCTTGAGTAATTTAGTATAAGTGTATTTGTAAATAAAACTTGTATCATTCTTAACCCTAATTACTACACTCGGCTCTTGTATTCATTTGCAAATCTTCGGATCTACGGAAAAGCGTTTTTATAGAGAGAAAAACGTAACATTTGGTGTCAGAAGTGGGATTTGCAAATACAAGCGATACGTTTTAAAAGGGTTAAGCGAAAAGCAAGAGTAATAAGAAAAGGAGAACCTCACACGTTTGAAAAGCTTAAACGTGAACAAAACCACATACGTTTGAAAAGGTTAAACGTAGTAATTGGTTTTTGAGGAAAATGAAATTTCAAGAGCTTAATGTGAAACAACTCAAGGAAGAGTTGAATAAGCGGAAACTGTCGACAACTGGTAATAAAGTACAACTACAGGAGAGACTACTACAGGAGTTCCAGCGGCGCAACATCGAAATCGAGACATATGAGTTCGAGGAGAAAGAGCGTTTGGAAATGAGGGTAAAGTTAGATGATTTTATGAGAACAGTAAGAGAATTGAGAGCTCAAATCGAATCTGACAACAAGAAATTTCTGGAAATGTCAAGAGAAACTTCAAGAGCCAAAACCGAGAGAGTGCGAGTACGAGCACGAGTACGAAAAACATCTAGGGCCACAAATGACACACTTGACAAATGGAAAGCGAAGACTATGACAAACGTTCAAGAATCATCTGGAGCCAGCAATGAAAAACGTCAGGAAATTGCTGAAGACGCAAACAGACGGGCAGATGGTGTAGAAATGCAAGTCAGTAAATCAGACGAAGAGATTTCTGACTTGGGAAACAGCGTCTACGAAAACATTTCTGCCACAGAGCAAGACGCTGACGAAAAACTAAAGGCAGAAGATGAAATCAACAGTTGTCAGTGTCAACAAGCTGAACGTGAGCGAAGTTTTCCAGAAGTTTCCAGCAAAGTAACTGAAGCTCGTGACCTATATGATAGTCAAGCAGTTTGTGACACGGCGGAATTAGCTATGCAAGTCAGTAAATCAGACGAAGAGATTTCTGACTTGGTGAACAGCGTCTACGAAGACATTTCCGCCACAGAGGTAGACGCTGACGAAAAACTGAAGGCAGAAAATGAAATCAACAGCGGTCAGTGTCAAAAAGTTGAACATGAGCAAAGTTTGCCAGAAGTTTCCAGCGAAGTAAATGAAGCTCGTGACCTAGATAATAGTCAAGCGGTTTGTGACATGACGAAATTAGCTATGCAAGTCAGTAAATCAGACGAAGAGATTTCTGACTTGGTGAACAGCGTCTACGACGACATTTCTGCCACAGAGGAAGACACTGAGGAAAAACTGAAAGTAGAAGGCGAAATCAACAGTGGTCAGTGTCAACAAGTTGGACGTGAGCCAGAAGTTTCCAGCGAAGTAAATGAAGCTCGTGACATAGAAGTTTCCAGCAAAACAAAGAACGTTGCTAACTTAGCTGATAGTAAAGCGGTTTGCGAAACAGCGGAACAAGCTATGGGTGAAATGGTCTCGCTTGCTCAAGGTAAAGAAACTGCTACAGTATACAAAGCGCGCAGTATAAAAGCAGTCAGGAAGAGGAAGACAACTTCTATAAAGAATCTCAGGCGTGTGGTAAGGCAAACTCTAGTCGAGGGACAAGGTAGAGTCAGAGCCAAAAGCCACAAATGTGGGAGAAATTGTCATCTCCAGCGTAAAACAAGACAAGCTGTATTGGAAATACGAAACATATTCAGTACCAAGGGTTGCAAATGTCAAATATGGTTTCATCTCCAACGAACGGCAAGGCAAGCTGTAGCGGAAATACTAAGCAGAGTCAGTACTACCAGGGGCCACGAATATCGAAGTAGTCACCTCAGGCGTATGGCAATACAAGTTCCAGTTGAGAAACGAGACAGAGCCAGAACTAAAGCCGACAAATGTGGAAGAGGTAGTCGTCTCCAGCGTAACTACAAGGCGTTTAGAAAACGCAGAGAAAGAAAGGCGATGATGTGCCTATTCGGGACGAATAGGCTTAAGTGGGCGGCAGTGTTACGAAAATAGCCGTCCACAATGTTAAGCAGCAGTACACAAAAATATTCCAACAGGGTTAATGTAAATGCTACGCGAAAATATTCCTACAGGGTCAAAACAAAGAATAGTCTAGAAAGTAGCCAACAACTAAATAAGCATGCCTAGCTTGATTAAACAAGCAAAAGCAACAACAACAAAAAAAGCGTCTGCTTATTAAGAAGATTCACATATTTGTACACATACATACATGCCAATTCAAACGAAAAGCAAAAGATAAACAACCACCGTGTGTTGCTTAGTTAATGATGTACACACGTACGCATATACACATGTATGTACATAGTTACCACATGAACTTAATTAGGCAGCATATAAGATGATAATGATCGTCTAGACATTGCTTGAAACTTCTAGTGGAATTTCTGTGAAATATAAATAGAGGTGACGCATCCAATGAGTTAGTTAGTTGCAGTTGTAAGTCAGTCGCGAACAGTTATAGTTAGTGCTAATCAGAAAGTAGTGAAGTTAAGAACTCGTTAATCAGTTGATAATTAAGTTGTGAATTGATAATAGTCTGTCGTGGAATTGAGATTATTGTGGAGTCTATCGTGTCGACTGGAGTAAAGGGAACAGCGCAGCGAATAGACGTGTATAAGGGTGTAAGTAAAGCCAGTGAGTCTTTATTGGTGTATCAACTGTAAGTATCGGCAGAGTGAGTGCCGTGTGTGACAAGCAGCAGACAAAGAGGTATTGGTGTATCAACTGTGCGTGACGGCAGAGTGAGTCTCGTAAGTGACGAGTAGCAGACAAAGAGGTGTCACGTGATTACTTGTGCAGCCAGCTAAGAAACGTGCGTAAACTACAGCGAGGAAGGCGCAGTGGTAACCAGTTGTGAATATTTGTGTGTAATTTTATTAGTTTAAGTTGTGTTAGTTTATATAAGCTCTTGAGTAATTTAGTATAAGTGTATTTGTAAATAAAACTTGTATCATTCTTAACCCTAATTACTACACTCGGCTCTTGTATTCATTTGCAAATCTTCGGATCTACGGAAAAGCGTTTTTATAGAGAGAAAAACGTAACAATATGTATATGCTGACAGCAGGATTTGTTGTTATTTTTAAGCATATGAATGTAAGCATATATTTGCTGATTCAACATATCGTCTAGACTTAGCTTAAGACATAAATAATGATAATCAGCGCGCAAATGCTGATTTTATTGTGTAGCAGAATCATCGGCGAAGTAAAATAACCAATAAATTTTAAAACGCCTTATTGACACCAGAGGCGCTGCAACACTGCATTATTAGCAACGTGGAAGAAAAGCAGGGGGTTATTATCTAATCCGAATCTAACAGAATTATTTTCGAATTGTAATGCTAATAACATACAAATTCGAACCGTTTTCTTTTCGAAACGATAACCCCTCAGAATTGTAAAAGAACGAAGCATTCCTCTATCTCTTCCTTCATCACTTTCCTAAATAGACCCATTTATATTATTTAAAAAAACACTGAACACTGCAAATTTATTTTTATTATAGTTCAAAAAGGATAGAATATATTTTTCTGCCTTTTGTATTTCAATTCAATTTCAGCAATTGTATAAAGCCTATGAATAGGCTCGATTGCGAACAGGGAAATAAATAAATAAAAAATAAATTTAAGCTTTCGCAATGACTGGGCCGTCGCGGCGATGGGTATCTTATCTTATCTTATCTTAAAAACTACACCTTTTCCAATTGTAATTCAGAAAGCGTCAATTGATTTTCAGAAAGCGTTAATTGTAATTCAGATTAGTCAGTTTAATTTCAGAAAGCGTTAATTGTAATTCAGATTGGTCAGTTGTAATTCAGAAAATATTAATTGTAATTCAGATTACTCAATTATAATTCAGAAAGCGTTAGTTTATATTCAGAAAGATTTAATTGTAATTCAGAAAATGTTAATTGTAATTCAGAAAGCGTCAATTGTAATTCAGAAATAAAATAAGTTTTATTCTTATTATTTTTCGTTTTAATTACATATTAAAAGTGTCATTAATACAATATATACATATGTATGTAAATGTGCAAAATTAAAGAAAAATTATTGACCGACCGCCATGTCATTCATTGCCAGAGCAGAAATAATGGTCAAAGACCAATATTGTTCCTCCCTCCAAATTAAGCCCGCGATACCTCTGTGAACATTTTTGTTTAGCTTAAATAAGCGACATAATGCCCATTAAAATAAAATGTTCAAATTTTACGACGAACCACTACCTTCCAGGAAAGACCCTGTTTAATACATAATTGCTGAGTATTTAATATATAATACCACACTTACTCGTTCCAAAAGATTTTGAATAATTTTTTTTATCAATGAATTCATTTTCTGAATTACAATTAACATTTTCTGAATTACATTTGACGCTTTCTAAATATTAACTAATGCTTTCTTAATCACAATTGACGGTTTCTGAATATTAAATAACACTTTCTGAATTACAACTGACTAATCTGAATTACAATTTATATTTTCTGAAATTAAATTGACAAATCTTAATTACAATTAACACTTTCTGAAATTAAACTGACTAATTTGAATTACAATTAACGCTTTCTGAAATTAAACTGACTAATCTGAATTACAATTAACGCTTTCTGAAATTAAATTGACGCTTTCGGAAAATCAATTGACGCTTTCTGAATTACAATTGGAAAAGGTATAGAACCAATTCGAAAAATTACTTATTTATTTATTTAGTCATTCATAATGTAATACAAAAGCCCTTAAGGCCAAGAAAAAGCATATTACATAATAATACAATTATGTATAATGTCTGAGTGCTCAAAAAATTATAAGACTTGGGATGTTTAGAGACAATTAAGTGATAATGATTGGCGAAAAGCCGCTTTTTGAAAATGAGTTTAACTTGAACGGTTCCGACGGCTATAAATTTTGTGAATGGAAACGACATACGAAAGTAAGTAAAGTTTCTGAGCCGTCAGCACAATTGAGAGAAGTCCTTATGGTATGGGCTGCAATTTCATAATACGAGGAAGTCCCTTTGACTTATTTCGTATTACTGCAAAGTTTTTGTAATAGATTAAAGACCTCCGCAACATACGTTCTGTAATCTATGGCGATACATTAGCAGTCGAAGTTGAAATACGCCAAAAACGATAAGGCCCAATATATCTTTTGAAAAATTTAGCCATTGCTGAAGGCATGTTGCATTTAATGGGGATTTTTCTCCAGTTGCCTAAAATAGCGCGACGTGCTGTTGTTTTACTTGCTTTTACCCCTGATAAATGCTTCATTTTAGAAATAAAATTGGCTGAGTTCGATGCTATTCGGGTTACTCTGATGTAATGCAAAATTGGGCCATGTGGTCCAACCCTAGGACATCGCAATGCTAAATAGACCACCTTTTTTATATATTTGGAGTAGTTAGAGGAGTACTCCTACACCTCTTTGGACTAGTCTTTACATGCATATATGGGCTAGTTGCATTATTTGCCGGGAACTTCATGTAGGGTATCCAAGGTATTTATAATTATCAGATTTCTAATACACATATCAACTACACAAAGTCCAAATTATTAAAGTCTTCATATCATTTTTTTAGGATTTAAAATGACACACTCTTATGTACATATAACGAAAATAGCAAAAGTTTGTATTATTATTATATTATTAGAAACTTTTGCAAAATTTTCGTTATATATACATACACACAAACATATATACATATGTATGTATATAAGAGTGTTGAAGTTATTGCATACTTATTATTTAAAATAAGAAAATGATATGAAGACTTTAACGTAATTTGGACTTTGTGTAGATCATATGTGTATTAGAAGTCTGATAAATATATGTATGTATATGGATACCTTGGATATTTTACCTTACACATATGAGTAAATATATAAGTATTTACGTACGTACATATGTCCATAAAATGTAATTATGTATCTCGTTCTGAAGTATGTACGTAAAACTGGCTTTCACTTTAGGAAATTAAAATTTTTTGCAAACTTGCATAGGCGTAGCTAGGCCTTTCTGGGGGCAATGCCCTCCCCAGACTTGATTTTGCCGCCCCCCCCCCAAGGATTTATTACAAATTCTTTTTAAAACATATTCTTTTGTCTGTAATATTAAAAAATTCTATTTTCTATTTATTTTAAAATTACTCATGAAAATCACCAGAAATTTTTATACAAACTTATCGAATAATCGCTAAATATGCATACTTTTATTAGATAACAAATACCCAAAAAACTATAAGTTTACAGCACTTCAAAACATCACAAATAGTAAACTCCATGTGAATTTATAATGCATGTGTGTAGATATGTATGTGTGTATGTAGCTTCGCTGCAGTCAGACTGGGGCCAAGTGTCTCTATGTCAACACTAAAATTCTAGTAGTAGTTACATTGTCTACAATTTCTCTTCTATTCGTCAGTATAAAAGAAATAGAGAAAACAGATGTGGTGTATTTCTGGTGGATTTTGCAACAACTTGTCAATATACATAAATTTGTATGTACGTAAGTATAGAAATGTACTAGTAAATTTCTGGTTGGTATGTCTCCATGTTCCCATAAGAACTATGAATTCACTACCTAGTCAATTGTTTCAGTGTTACTAGTAGATTTTCAATGACAAGCACATGCTAAATGTCTATAGCATAAAGTATTGTATGGGGAATAATTGTAGAGTAGTACTGGTGACAAAGTCAAAAGCGACTCAGTAAATTTTCACTATTCGCACTTTCTGCAGGGTTTCAATAAATTCTTAATAAAATTGTATTAGTGTACGTAGTTAGTAGCAAGACAAGTTGTTTTAAGGTGTTCTTAAGATTTTCTACTGTCAAATTGTTTGTAACAATAGCCACCAATTTTTATTTAGAGTAAAATTAAAAAAATAGCGAAAAATTATGATCTGCAAATACCTTGTATATATTCATATACTATATATACTCGTACACACACATGTATGTATGTATGTATGTATGCATGCATATTTATGGTTCAATCCAGGGCTGCCAGATAAAATGATGGAAAAACCGCCGAAATCCCAATAAAAAATAAAATAATGGTCATTTCATGTCCGAAAAATCGTCAGAAAATCGAACAAATCAAAATTTCCTCATTAAAACATGTATACATATGTTTTATTTTTATTAGAAAACAAAACAAAACAATTCATGTTCATATACAACTTTGTTAGACTAGTGGAAAACTTGTGAAAAATATTCCTAGGTCCAAATTTTGGTATCAGTACTTTTGATGACCGAAATTTTTGATAGGATATCAACTTACACAGGTCAATATATCGTTTGTCTCAAATGGAAAGGCCCTAACGCAAATAATTGTAACTTTACAGGAGAAGGTAAAACATAATAGAAAGTGTAATATTCAAAATGTAAGTTTTTTGTATAACTGGTTGTAAAAGCGCTATTTTTTCACTATTGCAATAAATTTTTGTGATGAGGTGTATTAGTGTGAAATTTATTGAAATCACTGAAAAACTCAGCTATCGATATGTATGCATGTATATACATATATACACATAAAATTTTTTTCATTTTCATTTCATTTTAATTTTTTTCATACTTATTTATGTATGTATGTTCATTCATCGCAACAATATAGTATTGATTCAGAACTTCAATATTGGAAGGGTAACTAAATAATAAATGGCAATTTTCTATTTTTATTTATGCACCAACAGATAAATTTTTTTTAAATTAAATAATAAATTATTAAGAAATGAAATCATGAATGATGAATGAAATCATTTCTTGCTTGTATCTTTTCAAAATATTGTATTCAAATATAGTATATACATAAATAATTTTTCCATATGAACATATAAACTTGTTGGAAACGAATATTAATTTTATTATTATTTAGTTTATTATTATTAGATTATTATTATTATTATTTAGTTTTTTTCTAATACATACTTTACTTTTTGTCTATATATTGTTTTTGTTTTGAATGTTTTGTTTTTATAGTTTTAATTATAACTTAATTTTTGTTATTGAAAAAAAAATGTTAAATAAAAAAATCTGTATAAAATTTTTGAAACGCACTAATATTCCCAAACCAATATTTTACTTATTAATATTTTACTTATTAAGTAAAATATATTTTTTTAATTTCCAATTTCAATGTATTTTTAATAAAAAATATATATTTAACTTAATGAGTAAAATATTAATTTGGGATTATTATTGCGTTTAAAAAATTTTAAGCTTAAATTTTAACAATTCCCATAAAAAACACTAATTAAAAAAAATTGTGTTTGCCCCCCCCCCCCAGAAAAAATGTCTAGCTACGCCAATGCAAACTTGTTACTTGTTAGTACTTTAATCCATACAAATATTACAAGAGTCCATATATTATTCATGTACTTAGTTATGGAGATAAATATAAGTGAACCTACACTATACCCTTAACGATATTAATAAGTATACTGCACTTACATAAATAAATAAGTACATATGCATGTAGCCATGTGCAATATTTTTGGGTGCACTATTCTTCAAATATATTATACATGCATATGTAAATACATATATGTATGTGCTTGGATCAGAATTATGGAGCTTATACATGAATATGGTATCCCAGTGGACTTTGATAAAACAAAAAATTTAATAGTCACGAATTGTCTAAAAATAATCTATAAAACAATATAAATGTAATTACTTGTTCTTTGTCTACCCATATGTACATACAAACAAGCATACTTACATACATATGTATGTATATATTACAATTATCGAATGTAACCACAACTTGATTTTTGCAACATTCTATTCATTCCTCACCTGTTGTACCAAGGATTCGGCTATAACTTGCGTAGCTTCTATCTCAGGCATTATGTTATCTTTTAAAATATATTACAAATACGGATTAAAAATATAATTCCTCACTTTTTTCTTTATCGTAAATCGTCTTGTTGTCTCAGAACACTTGTTTGCACGAACAATGACAGCAGCTGTTTATAAGAAAAGATGATTACATGCAGGGCTGCCAGATAAAATTATCGAAAAACGTCCAAATCCGGATAATATATATAAAAATTGTAATATCATACTCGAAAAAATCAAAATGTATTTTTTTAACATGTATACATATCGTCGGGTGGCTACTGGTTTGAAAAATTTATTGATTGATTAAATGATCAATTTTATTTAAAAAAATTGTGTACCAAACCTTCACCAAAATCTTTTAATGGGTACCCATACATATGTATACAAATTCCAATAGTTTATTGGATAATAAAAAGCTACGATATTTATAGTGCGTTTCCACCATGAGCAAAACAAGTTGTTTTTCTCAGAACACTTCGAATTGTTTCCATTATGCCTCTGTGTATTGGTTTTACAAATTTTCGAAATCAATTTGATTTTATTATCAAGGCCGCAAACCTTATTATTTAGATTAGTAAATGTTTCACTCATTTGCATATAAACAACATATAAATACAACTGATGTTGTTTGTGCAATTGATTAAAAAATTTAATATTCTGTATTGGTGCCATCTTTCATCAGCAAATTGCGTTTTTTTTTCGAAGTTTCAGCTAGCAACGCAGTGTTTCATTGACTAATTTTGTCATGTTTTGGAGGAAAACGACTTAATTGATGTGTTTTGCTGATATGGAAAATTTATGGGAAAACATGTAGCAAAACATTGGTTTTGAGCAAAACAAGTTTTCTGCTCCAAAACACGTACTATTATAATCAAGGTGTATCTAACTAGGTGGCAGCGCTACTTCAGCTGATAATTTTTTGCTCTGGGTGCTTTGTAGCTGACGAATGTCAAAAACTTCGATTATGTTTTGGTTTTAGTACAATTATTTTTGTGCTTTTGACATTCTTCGGTTCTTTACACAGCTATGGTTGCCGTATTTTTGTATAACAAATCCTTAAGCAGCCCATACACAATTCAATTCAATTTTCAATTGAGTCGGTTGTTGTCCAAATCAAAGCGTGTATGGCTTTGTCAATTGATTAGTTTGGCAGTTGTCGAGTTGGTTGAACAAAAATCAAAAGATTTTGATTTTTCATGTTGACTAGTAAATCTTTCAATTCGATTGTCCTGTGTGTGTTCGAGTCTCTTGATTAGCTTTCAAAATTTATGTTTATAGCTTTATTTTGTATAGAAAAAGTTATGTATTTTTAAAATTGTATTTAATTTGATTGAATTCTAAATATAAAATATAAAAATTAATGAATGAATGCAATAGAAGTTTTAAATTTTTAAATTTGTAATTGTGAAAAATATATCAATTTGACGGTTGAATGAAAATCTTTCAATTCAGTTTATGAAGTGTGTGGCCAAGAATCAATTCAATTGAAAGACTCAATTCACAATTGAATTGAAACGTGTATGGGGTGCTTTACGCAGTCACCTGTATAATTACACCATGATTATAATATTAAAAATTAGTCAAATTATTTTGCTATATTCGGTACCAAAAATCGTAAAATCTGGCAGCCGTAATTACAAGAAAAAATGTAGATTTTTGATAATTCACAATAACGTCATTACCAAACTGGCACCACCGCATTATCTGATTTTGTATTGCCAACTACGCAGATTTATCTATTTTGCGCTGTTCGAAGAATTTGTCTGTTATTTTAGTTCACATTTTTTAATTACTATTTTCGTAGTAACAAAGCAGAGACCTGCGCCGAAGGATTTTCATCGGCGGCGGCGACTGGCATGAAAATCATCGACTGTCAGCCGACAAATATATCGGCTAGCCGCTTTTTGCACGGCTCTTACAAAAAGACGGCTAAGCCGGCTTAAATCCAGATATTAAAATTTACTTACGGTATAGTTAGTTTTTGATTATTTAGCAATTTTAACTAAAAATATGTATATGTATGTATGTTGATATATGGCATAAATAGTGAAAGGAAACACCAAATGAAACAATTGGGAGTGAATGGAGTAACCCAGTTCTATTATCGTTTATAATTTGGCCGTTACTTTTGTACTGAAGTTTCTAAAATTTGGAAATATGAAAAGCATTTTCTTTTACATTGACATCAAAGCTAGTTTATACAAAGACAAAGACACAAAACAGTATTAAATCTGAAATTCCTTTCATTCAGCTTAAGCGGTTGCTCTATAATGTCTCAAATAAAAATAAGCAAATAAAAACTTTAATCAAGATTAGTTTCTAGCTCAATTAAATTTAAATATGTATCACATAAATAAAAACTGTTAAATAATTAGGTTTGTTTTATTATAAATGTTTATTATTAGAAGTAGACGATATATGTACATATGTACATCCAAAAAACGTTTTAAAATCAAGAAGAAACAATTTCGTTTTAAAAATAAATGTTTATGAAATATAACTAATTTTGTTTCATTTCTAAAAGAGAAGAGCACCCTTTTATTTTAAAACTGCTTCGTTATAAAAATAAAAATTTTTTATATTAATGTTATAAAAACATTCTTATTTTAAAAATTATTTTTAAGAGCGCAGTATTTTTAAGACAAACAAAAATTATTTTAATAATACTTTTTTAGTTCATTATTCCTGTTAAAAAGAGAAACTGCTGTATGCACATATATGTAAGTAAGAATAATATTTAAATAAGAGATGTAAATATAAAAAAGCTTAGCTTTTTTGTACTTAAATGTCATATCGCCATACAAAACGTGAAATCATGTATCTAATTTTTTTTTAATTTTACAGGAGAAAAAAATATACAATAGTACAACTGATGTTAATAGTATAGAATTATTAAAACCCCGAATTTGAAATCTTTGTCACTCACATGGCTTTACGTTTCATGTGACAATATGTATGTATGTACATATGTATTTTGTACATTTTGTATATTGGTTGTATATTAATTTAATTAACAAATTGCAGATATTTTTAGTTTCAGCAGATAAAAAAATTACATGTTCTATAAAATTCAAACTGTAATCTTATAATATCAAATTTAAAGGCCTTGGCAAGTTATCAAACTTTTTGATCAAATTTATGTATGTATTGATCCAGGAGAGTTTAGCAATAATCATAAGAATTTAACAAAACAAAATAATCAAACTTGAGATTAAGATTTGAAATTTTGGCTGTATATCATGTAAAAGCGACTTCGGTAACACTGATAAGTATACATAAATTTAAAGCAGAGAAAAATCAGAATAACGGAATAAAAATTTCATGCTATGTATATCAGCGTCACGCTGTTATTATACAGTAAAGCTAATGTAAATAATTATCAGATTTGTATTTGAGCAATTATATCCAAACATGTGTTTGAACACTAGCATTTACGGTTTATACAGAATTTTTTTTTGTTAGAAACATATTTTGACAATCGCCAATACAAACATTTCCAAACTTACATCTCGTGTAATCTCACTGTAATGCGGCCCCTACACGTTGCAACTGGTAGTAAAATTGTGTTGCATATATGTACGTATAATAAAATTTTAATGGAGAAAAAAGATGAAAATAATAAATATAAAAACATGTTTTTTCACACTTATTGTTTTCTGCGCAAAATGTTCCTTACAAAACGTTTGAATGAAAATGACAAACAAAAGAAAAAATCGCCATCACACGCACCAATTTGATAGCTAAGTTGTTCGACAGTTGAATGCAAATAAAATTTTTTTGATCTTTTATTCAACAGATGACCAACCGTTGGTCAATCAGACCTCTAACGTAACAATTGATTATACAAATTAATCAAATTGTACAACAAGTCGAAACGTGTAGGAGACGCATAAAGGCCATAACTCACTATCCTACACAATCTAAAAAATCTCACGACTTTTTATGACAGTGTATCACTGCCTTCATATATACAGTTAAAAATAATGTAAACAAAACTATAAAACCATCAAAGTTATTGCGAATTTGCGAACTGAAAAACATTTACAATATAATAAAAAAGTGCCGACATATTTTACCCACAATGGAAACGCACTATAACATAGTGTCCACACCTGATGAATTTATATCATGATGAATGTCAAATTGATATCATGATGAAAATTCATCACGTATAGACTCAATTTATTAATATTATAGCAGCCTTATCATATAATCATCAGAGCTCACGGCCTGTTAATTCATTTTGATATCCAATTTAATTTCAAAGACGGTGGGCCTGGTTCACGATATCGACAAGTAGAACGTTGTCGCACACTTACATTGGAAACAACAACAAAGTTTTAGAATTTGTGTTTGTTTTGAATGTAAGTGTGAGACAAGTATAACTCAGTCGATTTCGTGAATCAGGCCCGGTATTTTTCAAATACTTGTTTGATTCATCATGATATAAAATCATCAAATTATAAAATCATCAGTATATTTTTAAATAGGATAACAACACATTTATACATATGTATGTCTATGTACTTACATACTGTCACAAAATTGTTACCAAATTATGATAGTTAATTATTTAATGTTTCTGTATGTCCAATACCACAAAACGTGTCCTATAGCTTATAACATAAGCATTTACAGAAAAATTTTTGTGCTGCAGTAATGTGTGTAAAACTAAACTAAAGCATGTTCGTGTAACTGCTGCGTAAATTAAATGTAGCAAAAGCAAAAGAATAAACAAAAATTGTGAGTGAATTTTAATCAATGTTCATTATAGCCGAACTATATGTGTCCCAACATTTTTTACAACATTTAATTTTATTTTATTTTCCATATAAAAACTTATTTAAAGTAAATTCAGCATAAAAAAGTCAAACTAAACAAAAATTAAAAAAAATCGGCGGCTAATTTTAATCGTCTGACTTAAATCGGCGGCTTATTTTAAGCCGATCCTTAGCCGAAAAATTAACGGCGGCGGCGGCTGCCAAAAATCATCGGCGGCGCGGCTTGAGCCGGCTAAGCCGTCACGGCGCAGGTCTCTGTAACAAAGTCCTATAACATTGACCAGGGTGCAATTTATGCCACCCGATATCAAAAGTTATAAAATGTTTCAATAGGGTCCATATGGAAATATCTTCAAATTTCGATTAATATTCGATACGAATGTCGTAATTTGACCCCAGACAGTGCTAAAATATACTTAAAATTGGTATATTTCGTAGCCAGTGTTGTCAGATATGGCGATTTGTCGCAAAATGTAGCGATAAAAATTTGTTTTTGATGTTGAAAATTTTGAAATGGCGATATTTTTGGCTATATATAATATTGTTGAAAACAATTAATTTTTTATACAAGGTATGGAGGTACTTCCATTCTTTCATTTTTTCTTAGCTTTCAACATCTGACAATAATAAGGATTATGAAGTTTCTGGTAAAATCGAACTACCGTATTAATCAAGGCACATTCAACAGGTAGTAGCGGAAACGCAGCTGAACTATTTTTTTTCTTTAAATTATAGTTCATTCGAAGCTCCAAAAATTGTTTACGAAAGAGAAATTAAAAAAAAATGTAAAAAAATTTTCAATGTGACAAATATTTTATTAAAAAAATCTTTTGAAACAAATTTAAAAATATGAAAAAACTATTCAAAAATTGTGAAAAGTGCCTAAACGTTGCAAATTTTGTTAGTGGTAGCTGCCGTGAAGAAATTTTTTCAAATTTATGTGAATAATTTTCATTATTATTATTTTACAACAAATTCTATTTTGATATTTTGGATCAACTAAAAGCCATGTTGTTTTTTTTCATTGTTGTATTTTTTCATTGTTCTTGTAATCCTGATATTACCTGGAAATAAATGTGCCTTGTTATAGAATTTGTTTAAAATAATCAGGTCTATTCGAGAAGTCACTTTCACCACACTTTCACTTTTTGCTATTTTTAAAAACTAAGTTGGAGATGAGTGATAGAAAACATATGTTTTCTTTCACTTTGGAGGTATTCTAAAATACTTCGTCACCATGATCAATGTCATATTCGTTCGACGCCAATTTTAGCGCGTTAAGTTTAAATAAATAAATATATATATATGGTGTCTACCACTGTTAATTAAGCTTAATGGCGTTTGGCCAGGCTCTACAAGACAATTAAGTTTTCTTTAAGTTCTTCAAAGATGTAAACACGTTTTTAAAGCAAATAAAAGAAGTAACTAATTTCACTTTTACTGTTTATTGTTTCTTTTTATGTTACTTAGCACTTGTGCTGTTAAGTTTTTTTTATTAATTATTTCCTTAAATTACTTCTTAAATCCCTTTTTGTTTTCAACTTTTTCTGCATACAAGTCAGCTGTTTTCAATGTTGTTGATGTTTTTATAAGAGATAACATAATATCGATTACTGAAAACGATCTTCGTACGTATTTTAGAATCTGTCGACGTCGAACTGACGAAAGTGAACGTTCGACGAAGTGAAGCGCGTATTCTCGAATAGACATGAATAATTATAAATTTTATTAAAAAAAAAGTTGAAAACAATTTTTACACGGCAGCTTCCACTAACAAAATTTGCAACGTTTAGCACTTTTCACAATTTTTTTTTATAGTTTTTTTCGATTTTTTAAATTTGTTTTAAAACAATTTTTTTAATAAAATATTTTTCACATTGAAATTTTTTTAACATTTTTTTTAATTTCTCTTTCTTAAACAATTTTTTAAGTTTCGGATGAACTTTAATTTGAAAAAAAAATAGCTCAGCTGCGTTAAGTAAACTTTTTCACCACATTTATTGAATTAATTTTTATAGCTTTTTGCTGGAATACCAGAACAAATAACAAAAATGAAAAATTTTAAAAACCCCCGACTTTTTTCAGAAAAGATGTTATATCTTCTAAACGGCTGGACCGATTTTCTTCAAACATAGCTAAGAACATAAACAGAAAAAACTAAATGAAAATCGGTCCAGCCGTTTGGCCTGTACGTGGACACGGACAGATACACAGATACAAAGACACACAGACACACACTACAAACTTATAACACCCCTTTTTTTAGCCGGGGGTTAATAAAAGTTACAATAAGGTAACACAAATTCGGTTACAAAATTATTATTACCAAATTACCACAAGGTAAGGCTATAAGTGTACTGGTTAAAAATTTTTCTCTTTTAGAAAATCAAATATTTTTCACCACGGAAACCTCATTAAATTCTTATTGAATGAAATATTTTTATTAATTAATGTGAGTTTCGAAAGAAGAGAAGACTGCACAGAAAAATATCGGTATTTCCCCAGCTAATGAAGTCTAGTTTAATTTTTATTCTACATTCATATATAAGCTTATTTGATTTTTGTCTTTTGCACAGTGCTTAGTCTAACAAAGGAATTTAATACAATGAATTAAATGTTAAATTGTTTGAAATAAAAACTTTTTAAACTATTTAATTTGTTCTGTTACTGGTGGGGTGGGGGGAGCGGGGTGTCAAAAATCGGGGAAAACAGCGTTACGTAATATATGGACGGCGCCATAGGAGATTAAAAACTAAAAATGAAAAATGAACACAAAAAGTATAAACCATATGTAAAACGTGGATTTTGACAGGCGGTGCGAAATAAGACCACAGGAAATAAGGCCCCAAAGTGCAAAATGAAAAATGACCCTAATGCTTACATTGAAAAAAACAATACGAAAATTTTGGGGTCTATTTTCATTTCGTAATTGTGGCGATATTTAATTTTTTTCTGAAATGAAATTTACCCCCAAATAAGGAAAATGAAATGAAGTCCCACAACATAATTAATTTTTTAATGTAGGACTTTCATTCTTAAGTTCTAACGATTTCGCTAGGATTAAAGGAAATGTAAATTGGCCCCAATAAATCCATAGAATTTTTTGGGGCTTTATTTCATTTGAATTAAATGAACATATTGTTACGTTTAAATTTTATTAAACGTGTGAGTTCTTTTGATTGCTCAAAAATAAAAATAAATAATACACAATTTTTATTTGCTACTGTTTTTCCTTTTATTCTTAACGAAGCAAATTACAACTTGTCTTTTCTTAACTACTTCTTATCGTTATTATCCACTTTCAACGAGGTCTTAACTTGACTACTTTCTGATTAGTACTGCTCTGTTCTCGCACATGCTGCCACTTTTTATAGTACAGGAACCGGTTCTCGAATGTTCGCCTGATAGGTGCATGATGCCATCTGTATTGTCATTTACTATTGGTAGCCAGATGTTCAAACAGTCCTCTAGCACAATCGGGAAAATTCATGTTGCTGCTTCTAGGCGTTTGTAGATAATTCGATTGGTCGTTATTTTTGAATTTAAAAGTAACAACTCTTATGTTGGCAATGCGGTTTGCTACTGGTAGTACAGTTCTCGCACTTTTATTTGCATGTGTGTGTGTCTGTAGCTATGTATACAATTATTGTTGTTGCTATAGTATTTGTACGTAAATATGTGTGTACGTTTAGTGCTTTAGTTAAATACTTCCAGATAGTTCTTTGCTTTAACCCTGTAGGAATATTTTTACGTAACACTGCCGCCCACTTAAGCCTATTCGTCCCGAATAGGCACATTATCCGGCTTTCCATAGTTTGCGAGTCGTTCTAAATGTACAACTTTCATTTTTGACCTTGGGCTATTGTGTTTTTGTATTCTGTAGACGACATCGTTTAACCTTTTTACCACCGTATATGGTCCCTCCCAGTGAGTCTGTAGTTTTGGAGACAATCCTATTTTCCGCTGTGGGTTGAAAAGTAGAACCAATTGACCTTCATTAAAGCCTTTAGAATTTGCAGCACGGTCATATCTAACTTTCATCTTATTACTGACCATTTTAATTCGGCTACGGATAAATTCATGTAGCTCATTTAAATTTTCTTGCCTTTGGAAAGGGCCAGTATCTGCTTCATTTGTTAGTGTAGGCTTGACGCCGAACTCTAAATCTCCAGGCAACTTTAACTCAGCTCCAAAAATAATTTTTGCAGGTGTTCGCGATGTTGTGTCATGCACAGTTGACCTGTATGCTAATAGAAACTCCGGAATGTGTTCGTCCCAGTCCTTTTGATGCGTGCTCACCACTTTTCGCAAATATTCTTCTAATGTACGGTTGAACCTCTCTACCATGCCATCAGACTGTGGGTGAAGTGGTGTGGTTCTGGTTTTCTTTATCCCATATCGCTCGCACATGTCTTTAAATATGGCAGACTCAAAATTTCTACCTTGGTCAGAGTGCAGTTCAATAGGAACTCCATAGCGACATACCCAGTTGTTTACAAACGCGTCAACAACCGTTCTGGCTTCCTGGTTAGGTATGGCATAAACTTCTCGCCATTTGCTGAAATAGTCCATCACTACAAGAATATAACGATTCCCAGCGTTGCTGACCGGAAAAGATCCTGCTACATCTATTGCTATCCTCTCAAAGGGTGCTTCCGAGTTATATTTTTGCAGCAGACCCCGACTTCGTTTTGCTGGACCTTTAGCCTTCATACACTGTGTGCAATTCGCTATCCATTCGGCTACGGCTTGTTGACATCCAATCCAATAAAAACGCTGTTTTAACTTTTCGAGCGTTTTTGTTACGCCCAGGTGACCACCGCTGGGTCCATTATGGAACTCCTTCAACACCTCGCTCCTCTTGGATGTTGGGACCACGATCAGATTGGAAACCGTCTTACCGTCTACACTTTCCCAGACACGATACAAACAACCATTTATCAAATTCAGGCTGTCCCACTGGGCCCAATATGATTTTACCAGGGGACTTTCAGCTGATATCTCATTACGGGTGAGTCTTCTATCCTCCTCTTTAGCAGCTATAATTTTTCCCAGTGCTGGATCTGCCCTTTGCGCCTCTGACCAGTCTTCTCCCGTACCAATTTTTGTAAGCCTGACATCAATGACACATTCTTTCGCCTCGACTTTTGAACAATGTCTGCACTCTAAGCTACAGAGCCGTCGTGACAGAGCATCAGCATTATTATGCCTTGCACCCTTTCTGTGCTCAATGCTGAAGTTGTAGCTCTGAAGACGTTCAATCCAGCGTGCTAGCTGCCCTTCAGGATTTTTAAACTGCAGTAGCCACCTGAGCGCAGAATGGTCAGTTCTTAAAGTAAAGTGTTGGCCATACAAGTATTTATGAAAATTCTTAATGCACTCCAACACTGCCAGAAGCTCCCGTCGTGTCACACAGTAGTTCCTCTCAGGTTTCGAAAGTATTCGGCTGTAATAGCCCACTACTTTTTCTGTTCCATTAATCACCTGTGATAACACACCTCCTATTCCATATCCACTTGCATCGCTATCTAGCACAAATTTTTCCCCAGCAACTGGATATGATAAGACTGGTGATGTGCACAATAAATCTTTTAGTGTCTGGAAAGCATTCTCCTGCAATACACCCCAATCGTATGGTTGCGACTTCTTTGTTAGCTCATGCAAGCTTGCAGCTACGCTGGCAAAATTTGGCACAAAGCGTCTGTAGTATGTGCAAAGGCCCAAAAAGCTGCGCAATTCGTGAAGATTTCTTGGACGAGGCCAGTCCTTTACTGCTCGTATCTTATCTTCATCTGTTGAAATACCATCTGCTGTAACTTTATGACCCAGATACTTCACCTCTTTCTGGAATAGTGCACACTTCTTGATGCTGAGTTTGAGTCCAGCCGATGATATGCGCTGAAAGAATTCAGTCAGATTTTTAAGGTGTTCATCAAAAGTCTTCCCCATTACAATTATGTCGTCAAGATACACCAAGCATGTTTTCTAGTGCAGTCCTTTTAACACTTGCTCCATGAGCCGCTCGAAAGTAGCCGGAGCATTGCAGAGCCCAAATGGCATAACATTAAACTGCCACAGACCATCGCATGCGCTGAAAGCAGTTTTGTCCTTGTCTTTCTCTGCAATCTCCACCTGCCAATAGCCGCTTTGTAGATCCAATGTGGAGAACCATTTCGTTCCAGCAAGCGTGTCTAAGGTGTCGTCAATTCTTGGTAGCGGGTAACTGTCCTTTTTGGTCACGTCGTTAAGTTTCCTATAATCGTCGCAAAATCGAGTACTGCCGTCCTTTTTCTTTACTAACACTACCGGTGAGCTCCAGGGACTTGCAGATGGTTCGATTACACCACACCGCTCCATTTCATGGACGAGCTCTTTTATCTCAGTTCGCTTAGCCAGTGGCATACTTCTGGGTGCCAGTTTTATTGGCCTTGCTTCGCCAGTATTTATTTCGTGTTTCACTATTGCCGTTCTCCCTTGGCTTTTATTCTGCCCGGCAAAAATGCAGGCGTGCCTTTTTAGCAGTTGCTTGGCTTTATTTCTGTCAGGAGGTGATAGCCCTGCTACCCATCGCTCCACATATGCCTGAAATTCTTCACGCTCCTTTGCAGACAAATTGGCAGGTTCTGGCTTTTTATCGCAGTTTATTATTGCCTCTGCTTGAGCACATTGATCTATTTCGGAATTCTTGTTGATGACTTTTTCTTGGCCTGATAAATTTATTACCCGTATGGGAACCTTTCTTCCATTGCAAGTTTTTACGAGGGCTTTTGCTGTTAATAGCTCGCTCTTAATTTCTGCTGGTTCTACTACCCACAACCGATTGTCCTCACAATCTCCCTCCATTTGTGCCCATATTACTGATTCAGACCGTGGTGGTAATGTCTGATTTTCAATGGCAAGCAGTTTCTTGACGTGCATCTGATTGTCATATCCAACATCAAGCGGTATTTCAACATTACGCCAAATCATCACTTGTTGCCCCATATGCAAGTTGATTCCGTGGTTTATCATAAAATCGGCCCCAATAATAACCTCGTCTACAATATCGGCAACAATAAATACGTGTTTCACACTGATATTGGCAATAGTCACCTTCGCCTCAGTTTTACCATAGACAGTGGCAGGCTCCCCAGTAGCTGTACGTAGTCGTATATTACTTATAGTTTCACATTTCACCTTCACTACATTGGGCCTGATTATTGACTGTGACGCTCCTGTGTCTATGATAAGGATGTGCTTTTCACCGTTGATGTATCCGCATGCAGTAAGGTTGCTATTTTTCTGTTGCATCACTGATATGGAGATTGTGGGGCCGTCGTTTGTGGGAGCTAGCTCTTGCCCCTTAGTGCTAGCTCGTTTTAGTTTAACAGGGACTCTTGTGTTGTTTGTTGGTACACCCGTTTACTGTTCCTTGATGGCGAAACAGATCTGGCTCTCTTTCTTGGCGCCTTGCAGTTGCGCTAGTAATGACCAACTTTGCCGCAGTTATAGCACTTATTATTAACTTTTTGCTCTTTCTCCGCCAATGCTTCTCTCACGGCCTCCTTAATGCTAGAGACTAGACTATTATCATTTTCGGCAAGTACTTCCACGTTCCGTACCTTGCACACCTGTGGCTTCAAAATTAGTCTAGCAGTCTCCTGAGTTAGTGCAAATGAAACCATTTCTGCGAAGGTTGCCTTTTGCGTAGCACACACTGCAAGTTTGATATCAGGGTCGCGGATGCCATTAACAAACGCCTCCGTTTTGACATGATCCAGGAATGGATGGTTTTCGCCTGGATACGTAAGCTGCACCAACCGCTCGATTTCCATTGCGAAATCCTGTAGAGACTCATTGGGCTTTTGTCCTCTACATCGCAATTCCATGCGGTATATGTCACGCTTGTGCTCACCGCCATATTTGCGTTGCAGTGCCGCCATTATGTCATCAAAACTGATTCTGCAGCCTACTCGCACAGTTTCGAGAACTTCTGCTGCCGCACCTTTTAAGGCCAAAACTAGCTCTATGGCCTTTTCTTCACTGTCCCATCCATTTCTGTTAGCCACTGTTTCGAACTGAAATTGGAAGATGTTCAGTGGTGCACTGCCATCGAAACAAGGCGTCTTTATCCTGCTGGAAACCTCTGGAACAAATCGCACTAGTCCGCCTTGGCACTGGAGATTGACGATTTTTGCTTCCACCTCGTGCAATTTCTCGTCTACATCTTTCACTTGTACTGCCACGCCACCAATTTCTAAGCTATGGACTTTATTCTCCAGCTCCGATATTTTCTCGTCAAACTTGCTGACTTGTACTTTAATACCATCTACTCTTCTATATAAGGCCTCAGAAATTTCTTGAAGTTTCTCGTTTGTGGCCTTAACTTCAGCTGAAACTCTCTCGTTGTTGGCTTTAGAAGTTTCTTGAAAATCAGCCTTCATAGCTCTAGAAGACTCCTGAATTTCAGCCTTCATTGCTCTAGAAGACTCCCGAAGTCTCCCATCCATTGCTCTAGAAGACTCCTGAAATCTCCCATCCATTTGGACTAGAAGTTTGTCGTTGTTTGCCTTCATTTTGCTCATCATGGCAGCAAACATTGCGCTGATGTCTGTATTGGTTGCCGTTGCACGAGTACATACCTCAATTTCTTCTTTTTCATCGAACTCGTAGGTTTCTATGTCGATGTTGCGCCGCTGAAATTCGTCTATTAACCTCTTTTGAAGTTCGACCTTGTTACCAGTTGTTGACAAGTCCAGATTGTTCAACTCTTTCTTGAGTTGCTCCACCTTAAGCTCTTGAAATTTCATTCTTCCTCGTATTACAAATTAATTATTTTTAATTTTAATTTTGCAATCCCACTTCTGACACCAAATGTTACGTTTAAATTTTATTAAACGTGTGAGTTCTTTTGATTGCTCAAAAATAAAAATAAATAATACACAATTTTTATTTGCTACTGTTTTTCCTTTTATTCTTAACGAAGCAAATTACAACTTGTCTTTTCTTAACTACTTCTTATCGTTATTATCCACTTTCAACGAGGTCTTAACTTGACTACTTTCTGATTAGTACTGCTCTGTTCTCGCACATGCTGCCACTTTTTATAGTACAGGAACCGGTTCTCGAATGTTCGCCCGATAGGTGCATGATGACATCTGTATTGTCATTTACTATTGGTAGCCAGATGTTCAAACAGTCCTCTAGCACAATCGGGAAAATTCATGTTGCTGCTTCTAGGCGTTTGTAGATAATTCGATTGGTCGTTATTTTTGAATTTCAAAGTAACGACTCTTATGTTGGCAATGCGGTTTGCTACTGGTAGTACAGTGCTGGCACTTTTATTTGCATGTGTGTGTGTCTGTAGCTATGTATACAATTATTGTTGTTGCTATAGTATTTGTACGTAAATATGTGTGTACGTTTAGTGCTTTAGTTAAATACTTCCAGATAGTTCTTTGCTTTAACCCTGTAGGAATATTTTCACGTAACAATATTTTACAAAAATTCGTTTTTTATTAGGAGTACATTTAACGGCACTCTTATGAGATTTGTAATTTTGTTTTTCGAAATTACTTGATGAACATCGATTTTCTTAATCTACTCTAAAAACCAAAATTTTGGTGTATAACAGTTAAATATTGATGAACGGGAAGTGGTCTCTCAAATGTTTTTTTTTTTGTTTTTTGAGGAAAAATGCTTTTTTTTTTTTCAAGAAATGAAAAAATCTCACTTTAGTAATTTGCCTTTAACTCAAGCAGTTCTTAACGGATTTCAACCTGATTACATGCATTGGAAAGCCTATTAAATTTCCTAAATGTTTCTTAAAACAACATTGCCATTTTGTCGATGGTTTGTTATTCATAGCATTACAAATTCGGATTTTCCAAAGTCCGTTTATTTTTTTTTTAAATTTTTTCTCACCTTTTCTTATATAAAAATTAACGAGGCAAAATTTTTATATTCTGTAAATGCAGTATGGTAGTAGGAAATTTTAAGATAAAGATTTTGGTGTAAATAACAGTAGCATTTTGTTAAGAAAAACTGCAGTCTTAGGCGAAATGCCGAAATGACTAAAGTCGTTTATTTGTAAATTTGCTCAGAGGAACATTTTGAGATTGACGATAGTGAAAAATCAACAACATTATATATCAAAGAATGAAAAAAATTTTCAGGGATCATGTAAATAAATAAAACTTGCATCAAATTTCGACGAAGCTTTTTGCTTTTATTGTAGATGTAGTGTGGAAGATTTAATGGATATGTAGTACGTTTGAAAAAAATGTCTGAAAAATTAATTTCTTAATTTGTATAAGCATTTATATTGATCTTGAATTTCATGTATATGTTTTTTTTTATTAAATAAATAAATATTGCACATTAAAGTTACTTAAAATTGAGAAGAGTGTTGGAAAATTTATAGTTCCACCAAAATAATGAACGCATATGAAAAAAATTAAAATCTTTGGTCCTACGTAGTTACTTATCTAAGTCTATTGCCGTAGAAAAATTTTTTTCGGGGGCATTACGACTGGTGATTTTCATGAGTAATATTAAAATAGATAGTTACAGGCAATTTTTAATAATTCTAGGGTGACAAAGCAATTCTTTGGGAGAGGGGGCATAACTCCTCCTCCGGAATGCCCTTAGTTGTGAAATGTACCAGCGTTTCTCATTGATTCTTGGTGTAATTACCATCAGCTTTCCTTAGAAGGCTGATTTGACTGACTTCAGAGCGGGAGAGAGCTATTCTTCATGTCAACTATCATGACATGATGAAATAAGGACCTGGGGGGCAAATCACGGTATTCGATACGACTCGTAATTTAAAAATATTTCCATATAAACTCTATTGAAATATTTTTAAATTAAGAGTCGCATCGGATGCCGTGATTTGCCCCCTGATTAAGTTGATCTGCTGCTACCTCTAGTTCTTCCACAGAAGAAATATTGGAAGTTAGCAGATTGGCTCTCGAGTCTACCATTTCTTTAAAAGCAGTCCAGTTAATATGTTTGCGACTCGTTAATTGTTGGGTAACGGATTCGATAGGGAGACATCGTCAGAGAGAGAAATGAATGAGCTAGATAAGGTGAAGTCTAATACCTCTTCCCTGATGGCATTAACAGAAGTTGGTTCTGAGCTCCTATTCAAAATCTCTATACCCTCACAGCCTAGAAATTCTAAAAGAGCGTCACCCTTTCCAATAACGTCACTACTACCTCCTACTGTATGATTAGCATCATAACCGATTATGAATTGAAAATTATTCTCGTGACAGTAACTTACCAGTTCCTTAACCCCAATGTGTGGTACAGGCAAGTCAGCTGCAAAATATGCTGACGCACAGGTCTTCGGATGAATTCTGGAATGGGAATATAATTAATGTATTTATTTAATAGCATTGCCGTTCAAGAACACAATTTCCTTTATGAAATAGTAACCTACCTGGGGATCTACTCTGTAATTCTAAACGAAAGAAAATTATTTCGAATTTGTATGTTAATTACATGTAAATTCGAAAGCATTTTCTGGTTCTTGTTGAAGGCCTAAAATTTTAACTTCGATAGCCCATGGTTCTTGCACAAAAACTCTGTCTATCCGTTTTTCAGCGAAAACCTTGCACAAGGTGGCCGACGCTCGTTGAGCGTGGGGCAAGCTCGCCTCACACCTCCTCAGTGTTCTTGGAAGAAGCAGCTACCCTTTGTAGCTGCGGTCTTCTTGGCCCTTTATTCACTATAACCGAAGTATTGTTTAGGCTAGGTCCACTTGACCTATTAGCGGCTATCACAGCTGCAGCTTTACCGGTGGATGGACCAACATCCCCAGAAACACCAAGTTTCTTTCCGTCTGTTTTTGGCCCGCTTCGATGCCAGGCTAATGGACTACTGGATTACTCCTGACTTTAGCGTTTTCTTATCAGCGTTCACTGCGGCAGCCTTACTAGTGTATGGACCTACATCCTCAGGAACACCAAGTTTCTTACCACTATCCTTGGGGTGATGACTTTCTCATTTGTCATTTCTAGCACCATCCGTTTGTGTGTCCTTAATTGACAGTTTCAGGTGGGTGAAGCGGTAGGCAATCCGACTATTAGACTCCACGGGATTGGCCCATGAGTTGTCATCTACAGCCATTATTAAATAAAGGAGTGAACCATCCTTCTTCCTCATCGTTACCTTCCAAAGGTTCGCAGTCAGGTTGTTCTGAGCAGCGATGATTGCCAGAATCTTCTCGTTGCTGATATCCTGGATGTGCGGAAAATAACCTCGCACGTAGTGAAACCTGAGAAAATCAGGCTCTTCCACTTCTTGGCAATAGAGCTGGTATTGATCTTAAGCCAATCAGCAGTTTTCCTGTTTGTTCAAATGACCATAAGTCAATCTGTTCTTGCGGCACAGCCATCGAATTCAGGACGAACATATGTATCCGCCCAGTTCAATCGTTGTGTCAATTCAATTATAGCATCTTTCAGTCTTGCTATTTGCTCGGATATCAGAGGATTTGCCGTAGTGCCATTACGCTGCGTTGTGCGTACAGGAACGTGGCTACTCGCAGGCCACATACATACATACATTCTGTATGGATCTTCACATTGCCCAGACCTTTGCCTATTGTTGTAGCACCTGATCTGTCAGAACATAGACTTAGATTGTCTGACTGGATATTTCGCTCATGTGGGTCCCGAGTTTCGGACACTTGTAGTCCCTGGGGTTTTGCAATATCGACATGAAGCGCATCAGATTGCTGCAACAGCATTCCCAGTAAGTTCCCTATCTACATTAAACTGCGCTTCCGCAAGATTTGTGGTTTTACCTCCGGATAGCCCAACAAATTTTCCTTCGGTTGATACTAATGTATCAAGGGTTTTATTTATTTTTTTTTAATATATTTATGCATGAAAAATTGTTTTTAATTTTGGGGAATGAACAGACCACTTCTAGCAGAGCCCCTTGCTAGAGTAGGCATTAAGTAAAACTGGAGTTCCCAGGTCCAGAGTTCGCATTCTCACGACTAATCTCCCTATTAGCCACACATCCCTTCGCATATGCTGTTCCACCGTGCATTAGAGGTACCAGTTTTAAGACCGGATACTAGATCTCCGCCTACCTACAATTAAACAGGAAACTATAGCAGAGATATGACAGTACTGAGCTCCTGTGCCCGACCTTCCTCCAAACACCAACATGGAGAGGATCTAAGTACGCTGCCATCAGTAAATGAATATACGGCATTCCTAAGAGCGAAGATCCCCCAACATGACTTCTGGCTGATCGGGATATACTTTCTTCCCATGATTCAGATGCCCATCCACCTATTGCACCACTAGGACAGCACAGATAGCCAGATGAGTATCCAGAACCTTAGCCAAGCACCGTCCTGGGTATGCAAGGCAAAAATAGGACGAAACTGTGGTGCTTGTTACCAGCCGGCACCCACGAGAAGGGTCAGGAGAAGGAAATTGTGCTAGTCTACATACATACATAGGCTGATAATCACAATACTCTTCTTTGCGTCGCGCAGTCGGGTAAATATTAGATTTTGTGTAGATTTCATACAAATCTAGTAAAAAGCAGCTAGATTTAAATCGAAATCGCGCGAGTACTAGATTTCGATATAATGTAAATGCCCTATAAGACTACCATTTGAAACCCCCAATAAAAAAAAACACATTTTGGAAATAATTTTATATAAGAAAATATTTATTTAAAATACATTGTATGTAATATATTACTTTATCGCGCGTGCTAAAAAAAAATAGCCATTATTTATACATATTTAACTTTTTTCCACATACATAAACTTTAAATTTAACTACTTGTTTTATTTGTTTTATTTTCATTTAACATTAAAAATTTTACCGCATGTATATGAAATTTTAACCCAAAACTAAATTTATTTATTTATTATAAACTATCCATTATAAAATTATAAAATATCCATTAATTATATTTATGATTTTAAATTATATATTAATATACATACATATATGTTAAATAGGAAAAACTTAACATTATTATTAACTGATAAAAATTAAAATTTCACATTAAATAAAAACCAAAAGTAAAAAAAACACAATAAAGGTATTCATGTCAACTCTTGCAACTGTGCAAAAATGCATAATTGCACTTTCTGACGTGAGCAACCAATTTTGTTTAATATGTGCATAGATATATTATACTCGTATGTTTGTTTAAACGCTGAAACGAAGTGTTGGAACTTCGCTGATTAATTTTGTAATCAATTCACTAATAAAATATCAATATTAATAATATTGGTATTATTTAACAAAATTTTACTAACTATTTTGAGCCATAGGTCTTTTGAAAATAGCAAAATTATGTATGTATTTGTTATCTGAAAATCGAATTTGAAGATTTCTTTATAATTTCTAGCTAAGAATTTTTAAATATTTTTTTAATTTTATAATTTTTAAATTAACTGCCACTTCCACTATGTCGAAAGAAAGACTTTGCGAAAGAAACATAGTCGCTCGAATTCTAATACATTTTTATTCCAGTATGTCGTCAGCTTTCTTTCGCTTGTGATTACGTGTGTCATTTTTTTGTTTTACGTGTGTATAAATTAAAGTAGTGCCAATTTGTATATTTCAAGTATTTCTTGCGATTTTTTTAAACTTACTAACATTTACATGAAAATAAATACAACCATATTGAACAACGAAAAAGAATTCAACAAAATAGTCGCACAGCAACAGCATGTTATTACTGTTTTGCTTTACAACTACATTCGTTTTGTTTAAAATGTGCGAGTACTTTTTATAATGAACATAAAACAATAATCAAAACAAAAGTGTTCAATAATATTTTTATGAATATTTTACGACTTTTCTCTACAAATAAAAAATAAATTGAAGAAATAGAAATAAAAAAAATTATAATGTGATAAATTAATAATTTTACAAACTTTATTGAATTCTTTGCGAATAAATTTTATGACACGAAAGCCAAATAGCAAGTGAGTGATTTTGACATAGTGTTCGCTTTATTGACGACTTATTCGAGTTAAGCCCCGTTCAGACTATTATACAAGTATTAATACTTTCATCACATTTTACGATACAGAAATCTAAATACATTCGTTGCGACTGTCAAAAAATCTAACGTAAAATCACACATTGTGTTCAGACCATCACACTTCAAATAAAATGTGTAACACAAGCAGAAAACAAAACAGCTGTTCAATGAAAATGTCTGTGCTATTCATTGACTAGCGGCGGCAAAGCGGTTTCGTGTAGGCGGGGACGTGCCGGCACTTGAAAAAATTCAGCAGTTAAAAATATTCTATGTAAATAAGAAAAAAAATTTAAGAAAAGATATTACAAAAACGTTAAAAAATTACGTCAATGAAAAATATACTTCCATACGATTCACTAATTCAAAATTTTGAGCCGATATAAATATGACAAAACATTACATCAATGACGACACGCTATCGGCGGCGAAACAGCCGACTTGGAAATTTGGTTTGTGTGAAAATGCAACCCTGATCTAATGAAATGTGTTATCGTTTAGAAAATTTTCTAAAAACGAAAAAGTCTTATCGGATGTCAAAATTTGTATCGTATTATTTGCCACTTTGATGACATTTTGCGTTCAGACTATCACACTTGCACGTATTATTTGAATTTTTGACAAGTATAAATACAAAGTATAATAGTCTGAACGCGGCTTTAGTGGTATGAAAATCTGTATTTTTACGTTTTCTTGCGACTTGTCGTTCGAGTCAATGTTCGTACAGAAGTAAGATAGAGAAATGAAAATCAGTTTTCTTTCGCTTAGAATGCGAATGAAGACCTTCTTTAGAAATAGTGGAAGAGGCAGTAATTTATTTGTATCGAAAATATCTTCAACGACTTTTTTTTCATTTAAAAGAAAAACATTTAGGTATTTCTGCGTTGTAATTTGTTGTATGGTTGATTTTAAAAGTACTTTTTGTCCATTTTGTTTGGATTGGCAATGCCATAAAAAGTTGCACAAATTTGCAAAATTTACCCTGATAATCTTGCACTTACTCAGACCCTGACAATTTTGCATCATTTGCGCAAAATAATTTTCTATGTGGTTGTTATATTTTTTTGAAAAATTTGCACTTTTGCTTTTCTGCAACAGTGCAACTTTTGACGTGAATACCTTTATTAAAAAAATATTTTTAACTATTGACCAGGAAATATACATACATATGTAAGTCTTTACCATTGCATAAAAAGGAAGTTACTTATGAATATTTTGACTTGAAAAATAAAAACTACACTGGTTTATTAGTTATATTCGATTTCACATACATATATCGTCGTCTTTCTTCTCAAACCACGTAAGGTTTTTACGATAGAAAATAACATTTTCCACCCGAGTGCATTCTCATCTTGACAACTTTGTACGAAAAAACAAAAATTAAAGCCATTTCCAAAACCTCGTAAGCGCCATACAAAATCACATTTGCATGAAAAACTAATGACTTTCATATCTAAGGTTGGAAATAAAAAATAGAAAAAAAATTTCCCAAAAAGGTTTTGCACCCCCCATAGGGTCGCAAAGACATGTTTTGTAAAAAAAAAAAAAAAATTAAAAACACATATTTACAAAGTTATTAAGTTTTTTTCCGTTTTCTGAAAAATAAGTCGATGGCGCTTACGTGGTTTAAGAAGAAAGGCGACGATATGTTTATACTATATACGTATGTACATATACATACCCTGCAGTCAGACTGGGGCCAAGTATCTCTATATCAACACTAAAACTCTAGTAGTAGTTACAATGTCTTCAATTTCTCCTTTATTCGTCAGTATAAAAGAGAGAAAACAGATGTGGTGTATTTCTGGTGGATTTTGCAACAACTTGTCAACATACATAAAATTGTATGTACGTAAGGTATAGAAATGTACCAGTAAAAAATGTCTTGTTGGTATGTCTGCATCTTCCCATAAGAAGTATGAATTCACTACCTAGTCAATTGTTTTAGTGTTACTAGTAGATTTTCAATGACAAGCACATGCTATAAATGTCTATAGCACAAAGTATTGTATGGGGAATAATTGTAGAGTAGTACGGGTGACAAAGTCAAAAGCGACTCAGTACATTTTCACCATCGACATTTCCTTCAGGGTACATACATATCAGAGAAGCGCAATGAGTAGTGAAAAAGTAAGTAGAGTTGAATCATGAGGTCTGTTCCAGATGCATAACAAAACAGTCCGAACTTGTACAAAGTTATCCAAAAGCGTTCCAGATAGCAAATTTCGTGCAGTTTTGAGAGCGAATGAGAGAGTAATTTTTTTCATTTCCTGTACAAACTAGCACGAACTTTTTCTTCTGGGTAAGTTCGGACAAGAATTAAATAATCAGCTGTTTTTTGTTTACATATCGAACTGAAAAATTAACCAGAAAGTTTGCAAATATAGGAAAAAAAGTATTTGCATACAAATTTATTAAAAATCAAAATGGAAGGTTTTTTGAACAAAGTTGAAGTTGTAAGTACATTTGTACACATTTCCCTATTTATTTAATATAAAAAAAATGCTGTTTTTAAATAATTTACTTTTTAGAACTCATTTTCATTTGATTTTTAAAGCTGTTGCCAATGATGCAAAACTTTTGTTTTTATAATGTTATGCGTTTTAAGCGACTAAAATCACTTAAATTAAATTTAATTTAAAAAGTAAGCAGCACTAGTATTTTAAGATGGGCAATTATGGTTTTTTGCGTTCCAGCAATTTTGGATAACTTTTGCATATTCAGAGAGTAATTTTCTTTTTACTCTCATTAGTCCGAACTTGTACGAAATCTTGTGGAACACACCTATGATTTATAATTTCTGGTACTTATGCGCACTCATACTTATTGCAATGTTGTCTATGAAGTTCTCATCGCATTCATACTTAGCAAGATTTATAACGTTGTTGATTTCGACTCTCCTGAACTCAATGTTTATAGACGATGCAAAATAAGTATTGTATGGTAAAGCCAACTTCGAATACGAACATTAAAATACTCATTATGAGATTATGTGTTTGTTCATTATGAGGTTACAAACAAGGCAAATTCATGAATTTGCCTTGGTTACAAATGTGTTTTTTACACACTTTATACTGTTGTAGTTGTAGTTGTACTATATGGATGAGTTGAATGAGGTAGTTTAGATGAGAACAATTTTTAAACCGCACAATTTTTGTTCTTTTCCAAATTACACGAGACTAATTCATCTGGCACAAAATGTATACGTATACACAGCTGTGTGTGTGTTAGTGTTTTTAGTATTCATTTAACATTTGCTATTTTTTAAGTTGTGTGTGTATTGGTTTTATGCTACTAATGCGGGGTTGAAGCTGGTTGAAAAGTTATACCAACCGCAAAACCACTCTCTTTGCCTCTCTCACCCACAAACTGGTATGTTATGCCAGCACAATTATGCCCGTGTAAATCAGCGCAATGAGCTGAATCAACGTAAGTAGTACAATTATTTTTCTGAAATTATAAATCAAACTGAGGTGATTTATGAGTGTGAGTGTGGTACGACGTCGCACTCATATTTATTGCAATTTATACTTATAAATTAATATTATGGTGAGTGTTCGTAACTCAGAGTAGTCGATTTTAAATGATGTTAACTCACTTATATTTGAAATTTTATGAGTCAGTATGAATAGCGAAAACATGATTCATTGCCAATCACTGATAAATATAAACATGTATATACATATGTACATATATAACGGGTGGACAAATTTGAAGTTAGGAAGTAAATTGGCTGTAAAATGTTGAAATGACTAGAATTGAGCTGTCATCCTTTGAAGTTTATTTAGTAAAAATTTGGGAAATTACACTCTTGAACAAAGAACTTGAAAACTATTAAAAAAAACTGAACGAAAACGCATTTTTCGACAAAATCATCTGTAATGATGAGGCAGATTTTCAATTAGCCGGTTATGTAAACAAACAAAGACAATTGGCACATATAGGGCTCAAAAAATGCACAAGCAGTCCTCGCAAAATCTTTAAATCCAAAGAAAGTGACCGTATGTATGGTGCGGTTTGTGGTCAGGCGGGATCGTCGGCAGGTATTTTTTTCCGGCGTCACTGTGAATTCTGTGCGCTACCAAACCATGATAACCACAATTGGCTGATATTGACATCAGTGACATTTGGTTTCCGCAAGACGGCGACACAACCCACTCAACCGCCCAAAACAATTCAGTTATTGCATAAGAAATTTCCCAGTCGCGTAATTTCTCGATTTGGCAATGTCAGTTGACCGCCTCGTTCTTGTGATTTAACGCCGCTGGATTAGTTTCTCTGAGGCCATTTGAAAGACCGGGTTTACGTGAACAAACCCGAAACAACTGACGCTCTGAAAGATGAAATTCGGCGATGCATCGACGACATACATAAGTGAAGGTTTGTTGCAAAATGTGGTTCAAAGTTTTGTGAAAAGAGCGGACGTCTGTCGACGTGCTAGATATTTGTCGTATGGATATTTGTCCGACAACGTATTCCATTATTAATTCCCATATTTCTACTTTACATTGGTATCAATAAAACTGAATTTGTCAAACAAAAATGTGTTTTTAAGCCAATTTACTTCCGAACCTTAAATTTATCCACCTATTATATTTTTTTTTTGGAAAAAATTTAAGATTCTTGCTTAAACAACAATTGAAGAGAACAACTTATACGGATTGGAAATTACACAACAATTATGTAAAGTGTGTTAATACAAAGTTGCCAACAAAATATATATGGTGTTTTCTTTTCTGGAAAAAGTGTAACAATTTTTAACCTTTTATTAAAAAAAAGTACAATTTATGATTCATTTAAAGAAAAAGTTTAAGCACGCAAGGGATGATACAATAATTTTTAATAAAATATTTATTTGAGAAAATCATTTTATTGCAAATTTTTATTGAAAAGTGTAATAAGTTTAAAATTTTTTCCAGAAAGAAAAATGCCAATAGATACAATTTTTTTGCAGGATTATTTTTATTTGAATGTTGATAGTTCGGTTTAAAACTTTATGCTATTTTATATGAAGTTTGACAGATCGGTTAAGATCAGCTGACGATCAGCTGTGCTGATAAGGCCACTTGGTATTAATACAATTTGCCATTATGTATTTAAATCTCTTCTGCAAATCCGAATTATTTATTCCATAGTATTTCGAATTTGTTATTTTTGTTTTATTGTATCACATCATTGTACAATATGATAAGAACGAATTTTCGCCCACGAATTTATAGTTCATTCCAGTTGTCTTTATACCATACAATATGGGCCATCATTCTAAAATCATTTTGTCTTTCATTCTAGAATCATTTTGTGTGAGTAATTTAGGCAATTACATTCTGTACAAAATGTTCGTAGCTAATCATTTGCTTCTATTACGAAACGGAATTTGGTTTTTAAACTACAAAAAATGTTTGCCTTTTTTTTTTTGAAACAAAACCACACCATGGATGGCATGGACCTGTAGTTTAAATAAAAATTTGTATGTATGGAACTAAATATAATTTTTTTTTCTCAATGTCGTACGTTTCACACTTTCTCATACTCGAAATATATTTTGTTTCCATATTTGTTATTGCGTATTTAATTACTAAGAAAATTTAACGACAATAACAATGTCCGAAAGAGTATTTTATATTCGCTTTAAAATATCGTGAAACTATAAATAAGTAGAGACAGTAATTAGTTATCATATCGACTAAAAGTTTGGATTGAAATTCAGATGTCAAGTTAAAGTTTTTTTTTGTGTTACTTTTAAACCACTTCCTATTTGTTTTTATAAAACAAACTTTATAATAAGTTTATAAATAATTTATGGAATAAAAAATATTTATTACTTAATTTACATTTAACAAGTCTAAAATCTCTTAGAATAACCACAAGTTAAAAACTAAAAAAAAAATAATAATAATTAAAAACTTATAAATTTTATAAAAACCATTTTTATTGTTAAACAACAAGGAGCTCCGTCAAATAATGGTAAATTATCAATTGTTCTTACCAGCAAATAATGTGATTTATAAAATAAATAGTGATGGAATAATTATGTTGTTGATACGGTGAGCATGGCTGAGCGTGTGGAGTAGGTACGTAACGATTACATATGTATGTACGTACCAATGAGAGTAAAATATGAAAATTGTTCCAAATATTTTTCTCAATAGTGCAGCTAACATTTAAATTATAAATTAATTATTTTTATCAGCTACAATTGGAAAGCGTACAACACGTATTTCATTGCCGTAGTCACAGACTACAGAATCGTAGGCCAACATCATGGTTTTTGGACACATATGTAAATTGGAGAAATCCAATTTAACTTCTCTGGCTGGTTCGCCCGTTCTCACATCCCAAACAATAAGAGACCCTTAATAAAAGAAAATTAAATTTAGCAGTCAGGTATACGATGCAAGTCGAATGGGTTTAAAATGAATCGTTTTGTAAATCGTATGATTTCCATCAAGACACATTTACTTCCAGGTAATATCAGGATTACAAGCATAATGAAAATATATGTACAACAATGAAAAAAACATAGCTTTTAGTTTATCCAAAATGTCAAAAATAGAATTTGTTGTAACACAATAATAATAAAAATTATTCACATACAAGTTGAAAAAAATTTTACACGGCAGCTACCACTAACAAAATTTGCAACGTTTAGCACTTTTCACAATTTTTTAAGTTTTTTCGTATTTTTAACTTTTCTTCAAAGAATTTTTTTAATAAAATATTTTTAGCATTGAATTATTTTTAACATTTTTTTTTAATTTCTCTTTCGTAAACAATTTTTGAAGTTTCGGATGAACTTTAATTTGGAAAAAAAAATACCTCATCTGCGTTTCCGCTACTATTTGGTGAATATGCCATTATTTTTAACATTTTTTTTTAATTTCTCTTTCGTAAACAATTTTTGAAGTTTCGGATGAACTTTAATTTAGAAAAAAAAATACCTCATCTGCGTTTCCGCTACTACCTGGTGAATATGCCTTGTTGAAATACAATTTATAGAAAATTTTAAAAGGAATGTAACAAAAATTATTCAAATGTTTTAAGAACATGAGTTTTGACATTATATTTTTTTTCTCTCTGAAAATCAAGCAGTTTTTATTCTTAATCAAATTCAATTCGTTTTTATTTTTTTTTTGCGGTATTGTAAAAATATTTTATTGTCTGAGAGGGCATAGCTTCCCATTGGACCCATTGCAAAAAATGGGCAGGGGGGACACGCCCACAATTTTCTTATTTGTTTTTATGACATTCTACTTATTTGATTTCTGCGAAACCTAGCAGACACCTTTGTTTCTTGTAATTAAGAAATTTTAAAATTGAAAAAATGGGCAGGGCTACGCGCATTAAAATCTATTGTTATATTTCACGTCGTTCTACTTACCGTTTTTTACGAAACTTATCACACACTTTGAGCTCTGAAAACACAACAAATCTTGCATTTAAAAGATGGGCGGAGACACGCCAATTAAAATTTAATTTTATATCCCATAAATTTTATTATAAAATGGGACCACTGGGATGGGAAGCTATACTCTCTCAGACAAAAAAAATTTGGATAAATTTTTTTAGATGGATTTTGATGTAAAAGAAGGCGTGAGTAATCAAACAAAATGTGGGGTCATGAAAATACTCCGGTTAAGGAAGTGACCATGGTAGGGAAAGGGCGGCTGAAAGCAACAACTTACTTTCCTAATAATAATGTGTGTCTAGTAGTGTCATGTTCAATGTTTGTATATATAATTGCTGTTTGTCTCGTGCTTAAGTGTAGGTTGAGATCACACGTCCCGAAATCTCTGGCTCTGAGCTAACCGCGGAGATACACTTAAGTGCCGCATGAGGCATGTAACAATAATGGTACAAATATTAATATAATGGTATTAAAAACTTTAAACACATATCACAAAAATCTGCAATTCACTGTTGAGATAGAAGAAAACAACGAAATACCATATTTGGATATGAAAATAATAAAATACAACAACAAATTAATAACAGACTGGTATGCAAAGGAAACCGCATCTGGCAGATTAATTAATTACCATTCCACCCAACCGATGATCATGAAAATAAATATGGCGACGAATCTAATTAACAAACTTCTCAACATTAGTGACAAACGATTCAGAAACAAAAACATCAGTATAAAAAGAAACATAATGACAAAAAACAACTTCCCGATATACATTACGAACAAACTAATAAACAAATGCTTAAATAAAAACCAAACTGGAAACCATAATAATGGAGTAGTAGAAAAAGTTTTTTACAGTGTACCATATGTTCCAAAGTTGACCGAAAACAAAACATTAAAACATATGATAAATGATAAAACAACAATAGTCACACATAGATCAAACAAGACACTGAGACATCTTTTTACACAGCAAAGAACAAAAATTGACAAATTAGAAACAGACAATGTTGTATACGAAATAACTTGTCAAGGAAGTGAAACAGAAATGTGCAATAAAGTATACGTAGGAACAACAAAACGAAAACTCGGGACCAGAGTATCAGAACATGAAGCAGACATAAACAAAGGAAAAGAGACAACAGCTCTAGCCCAACATGTGAAAGAAACGGGACATAAAATAGATTTTAAAGGGGTCAAAATATTAGATAGAGAAAAGAAAGCGAATAAAAGATATACACTGGAAAGCCTACGAATACAGCAACGTATTAAAAAATCCATCAACACAAAAGAAGACAAAGACAAACACCAAACTGCAATATTCAATTGCAATAACCTGACAAGTGAAGTTCTGTGATATTAGTTTTAAGTTTGCCTGTGATATTTTGCATTATTTATTATTATTCAAATTATACAATTAATTGTTCGTGCTGTCCAGTTTTTATAATTTATTTAATAATGTAACTGAAGATCGTAAGTCAAACATAAAAATTAATATTACCAAAATGTAACAAAAAATAATAAAAAACTTGTAATTTGTTTAAATTTAAAAATTTAAAAATAAAAATTCTCCTGAAGACGTCGGAAAAAAGCTGACGAAACGTTGAGAAAAAAGATGAAATAAATTGGTTTTATTTGCATCCTAAAAGTCAAGAAATCTGACCATAAATAGCCAATGTAAAACACAATAAAAAACATAAACAAACGAAATTGGTCATAAAACATAAACACAAAAAAAAAAGATTGTTTGCAATCGGTCTAAAATGTACCGAGTTATGAAGTAACACATAAAAAAAAATAAAATAGAGACGAATTGTTAACCTCCTCCTTTTTTTTAAAGACGGTTAAAAATATAGCAAACTGTTAACCCTCAAACTTCCCGCTAACCTACAGATTTTGGTAAAATTTGCTGCATCCTAAACTTTTTAAGTCTACAAATATTACTGAATATATAAGTCGATTTGATTATTAGCAAAGAAACAAATTATTCTAAATTTTTAATCAACGATATGTCTCGAACGAATTACCCGATTTTAGTAAAAATTTTCAAATATCGATGTACCTTTTTCAGGTTAAGAGCTGATAAGATTTCGAATTTGATTGGCTTAAAATTTAAATATTTTTTATGAATAAGGCAGTAAAAAATTATTTTTCTTAAAATTTCGTTTTCGAAAATTTTCGAAATCTACCAGACCGAATCGATTCAACATCTTACGGCTTTTAAGTGAGCTCAACATCTCTCCAAGGCGGCAAATTTTCTAAAATTGGGGTAAAATCCTTTAGCGGGAAGTTAAAAATAACGTCGAGCAAAAAGCTTTTTCTTGTATTTTCAGTTAAAAAAATAAACAAAAGTATGGCTGACTTCATAAATGCAGCTTGCAATTCAACACTGAAATGCGTAGTGTTAATAAATACAGCAGAGTTATTTTTGCCAATGCCGCTACTTCATTATTGCAAGGCAATGCTTTTCAATGCGCAACATCTGTCAAATTTGTGAATTGTTTTCATTTATGATTAATTTTTCCTAGGTATATTTTTTATCATTATAAGCCAATTAGAAAGCGGTTTTGAAAAGATTAGCGCATGTTTGCTGAACATTCATTAAAAAATTTATTTTACAAGATTTATACTTAATGCGCTGATTTACACGGGCATAATTGTGCTGGCATAACATGCCAGTTTGTAGGTGAGAGAGGCAAAGAGAGTGGTTTTGCGGTTGGCATAACTTTTCAACCAGCTACAACCCCGCATTAGCAGCATAAAACCAATACACACACAACTTAAAAAACAACAAATGTTAAATGAATACTAAAAACGCTAACACACACAAAGCTGTGTATACGTATACATTTTGTGCCAGATGAATTAGTCTCGTGTAATTTGGAAAGGAACAAATATTGTGCGGCTTAAAAATTGTTCTCGTCTACCGTACCTCATTGATTGTCAAAATAGTGTTGCCATAAAGTATTGCTTTGTCTTGTAAATTAATTTCTTTGCAGTGTTGGATTGCAAGCTGCATTTATGAAGTCAGCCTATGTATATAAGTCGCTGCCACTACACATTTCTCACAACGAAAAGTAGTCTGTATCCTCTGCAGTGTTGCATCATTATCCAAATAATGAAGTTTATCGCATCGGGCAGTTGTAGTAATTGAAAAAATTTAAAGGCCAATTTATCGTTTACGTTAAGTGCCCAGGAGACGTACCAAAAAAGCCATCAATCGGCAAGAATGTGTTAGTGTCATTTAATTGATGATTTTTCGGAGACGTACAAATAAAATCGTCAATCAGCATTTTAATTTTGTGTTCATTGTGTGCGATGTATGTATGTGTATGTCTTCATCGGATGATGATTTTTTATTAGCGGCATTAAAACTTTATGAAATCTTTGTATGAAAAATCACATTAAACAAATATACAGAGCTAAATAATAATTTTTCTATCTTCCACTCTAATTTTTCAACTATTATTATTATTATTTATAATAATAATAATTCTAATTCTTCAAACCATTCTAAAAAACAAACATTTCTTCCTTAAAAAAATTTCGAAACATAAACAAACGATTTTTAATATAAAAACAAGACATTGGGTAGTCTGAATAAAAAAAATATGTACTAAATACTAAAGGGTTGCATTTGTATACTCGTTTGTATAGCCAAAACAAATATACCATGGTATGTACCATATAATTGTAGTGTGAGCGACAGAACTAGTATAAGAGTTATTGTATGTGCGTGCTTTTCCAAATTAAAATACAATTGAAAACAAATAACAATTGCTTATTGTATTGCTGCTGAGCAACTGTTTGATCTGTTTTTGCTCAAAAAATACATATTGTAATACAAATATATGAAAAAACCACTATTGAAACAAATACATGATGTGCAGATGTATGTGCGGACGTTCGTTATGTTATTTTGTGGCGCAGCCAAAGTATAGAGAGAGAGAAAGCGACAATTTTGCTCTGAAAGTAATTACAAATGCATGTGTTTCATGTACATGTATCATTTAATTACATATGTATGTGCAATTTTGCTTTCATTCATTCATTCATCAGCCAATTACATTTGTGCTCAACACATCATAAGGTACTTATGGTAAAAGCAGTTTTATGTATCTCACTTGCCTTAGAAAAACAAACAAAAAAAAATAATTGTGTTGTTTTCATTTGCTCATTGGCCAACCATACAATAATTGCTTAAAAAATCAACATTTACAACTAGTAACAGAAAACGATAAATAACATATTTGTTCATACCAGAACCAAAAAACACGCAAAACTAGTGCAAACAGATGTATCTGTGCAATGCTATACTACATACTCGTGTGTATTTGCTTTTTACCCTGCGTTTACATATGCAAGTGTCTTGCATGCAAGCTCTGTGTACGTATTATCAACGAAAATTTCTCACAAATGCCCGACTGTCTTGCAACTTGCATGTTTGCCTTTGAGTGCAGAGTTGTCCATAACATAAAAAATTTTAATTTTAAGGGAACCAGATAGTGTTGAACTTTATTCGTATTGTTTCAATGTTATTTATATCTAAAAAATTAATAAACTGCTCGATATATGAATATTTAAGAAAAAAAATTATTAAATTAGCTTTTAAATGTATTTAAAATGAGTAAAATCTCACTTAACACTACACTGAAATCCAGTTAATTTGTGCTAAACTATTAATAGGGCAACACTGTTAACTAACTTTCCATTTACTTGCTACAAGTTCAACAAGTCACTGTCTTGTAAAATTCCTTGGCAGTTGAGTTGGAAGTAGGCTGCAAGTGCCGAAAGTGTAGATGTGTTAGTAAAAGAGTTTGAGTGTATTGAGTGAACCCTAGGTTAGTTAAAAATTTGTTTCCCATTTGGAAGATAGTTTTCTGAAAAATCACCTTGCTGAGTCTTTTTAGATCACTATTCGTGATCAAAAACTGATTAATCACTTACACGATCCAAAAAGGACTCGAAAAAGATTCGCGCTAATGGGTAAAAATAGTTTGATTTAAAATACAATAACAAATTTTATAGCCATCGCAAATTAATCATACAGACGTGTAAAATGTGACTATTATTTCAGTTTGTTATTATCATATTTCGCTTACGTGGAAGACTGAAAAATGCTTAATCAAAAACAAATCTTGCAGGTGTTTTAAAAGTGATTATAATTATAAAATCGACTGATAAATGACTCAAATAACAGTCATAAATGACTATAAAAAAACTCATAAACTGACTGATAAATTTCTCAAATATGACTCGTAAGCGATTAGAAACATGGCTGAAAGACAATTCGAAAAAGAGTAAAAAATGAAGCGAAATAAGATTAATAAATGATCAGAAAACGATTCGAAAAAGACCTTAAATACTACTAGAAAAGGGGTCGAAAACGACTCTAAACTAATATAGAAAAAGACTCATAAATGATTTATCAAGAAGAGTCGCGGGTAGTCACGTTTTTCTACCGACAAAAGTATAATTTATGATCAGAAAATGAGAGCATTTTCTAGCTTTTTAATCGCGCAGAGGAGTCAAAAAAGACTCGAATTCGATTGAAAATTTCAAAAATTGCTGGCTGGGTTTAAACACAAAATTCACATGCACAAATACATATGTATTTGGGGTTTTAAAAACAATATTTAAGTATAATTTTATTATTCACACTACCCATTGAGCTTAATAAAATTAGAGAATATAATATTTATAATAATCATAAAACTGTTTGTAGACTTTTGATTGTTTGGTTTTTTTACAAAGATCAATGGTATATTTTCATCCGCGCACTTCTCCATGTCGTCACAGAACAAATAACACAAAGCAAATGGCGTTTTTTCGTCAATCAGTCCCAAATCACACTATGCAAGTCTTATTGCTAAGCTGATTAGTTTTAGGGAGAGAGAGAGACGAGGGGAACAGAAACGTTTGTTTCCCCCCGTCTCTCTCTCTCTCCTAACAAACTAATCAGCTTAGTAATAAGACTTGCATAGTGTAAATTGGGACTCAGATTTGAAGACGTTCAAATAATCGGCCGTCAAATAAAAATATCAAAATTTTTTATTCTCATCAATCAATGCCGACAACGTGTACGTGTAGCCGAAAAAAAAACGACTGCACGCATACAACTATGTGATTGATGGTTTTTTTTGTACGTCTCCTGGACACTTTAGCTAAATTGCAATAAATGTTCTAAAAGAGGTAACTACAAAAAAAGTTGTTTAAATATACTGGCAAACAGCATGTTGTTTTGTTCTGCTATTTACCAGTAAATTTTTTCTTCTAATAGCGCATTCCGATATCTTTGCAGGATATCAACTAGAGCGGAGAAGTGACAAAGGAGGTGTATTGCTGTTTCCTACTCTTCTATGTCACGAAAACTTCTACAGAAATCAGTATATGTAAGATTTAATCTCTTGTCATGTGTATCTACATATATAGCAGTGATCTTTAAGTTAGTTTTGAGGTAGAGCAGATAACATCGTTTGGCCATCTAGTGTGCGCAATTGTGAAGAGCAACATTTCAATTTAATACTGACCAGTTGTTTAGTACAGCGTTTTGGCAGTCGAGCCTTAACTTTGGCTAGCTCTGTTTTCGCCTTAAACGTAAAAAATATGCAAACATACAAACTAGCACATGTACGAATATAATTTTAGTAGGATTTATTTATAGACATTTTATCCCTGAATAATTTTGGGTAGCAAACATTTTGCGGAAATAGTATTTCGTTAGAAAATAATACTTACCCATTTTACTTGTCACCAGCAGTGATGGTGTCAGCATTAATAGACTTGAATAGGCGTTTGATATATTAATAGTTGTCAAGAGATTACCCTGAAATCGTTCCCACACACAGATACGCTCATCCGTACCCAAAGATATGACATAACTTGGCGCACATGCCAGACAACTGACAGCACCATCGTGAGCTTGTATATTGTACATGCACGCGCCGGTGAAGAGATCCCATACACACAATAAACCGTCCTGTGAACCTGAGCCTCCAGTGCCCGGTTGCCATCGATCAACGAAGAGACAAGTTATGGGACCACAATGACCATGTAGAGTGTATTCAACATCTGTATTGCTCAAACTATACACCTGCAAAATTGAAAAAAACAGTCATTTATTCAATCGACAATAATGCAAGATTTTTAATTTAATTGTGAACTGAAAATGGAATATCAAATATTAATATTAAGAAATTAAAAATTTTAATTTATAAAGCTAAATAAACAGACTCACATGTTTTACTTGTAATAATCCTTATTCCAGTTCACAACATCAACGTCACATCAATATAATACCAAAAAAATTGGAGATTTGGGGCGTTGTCGAAAACAACTGCTATTGACAGGCTCATGCTACTTTTGAGGCCTTAACGAACAGAAATAGACATTCATAGCACAAAATTGTCCTCGAAAGCGACTACAGAAGCCCCCAAATTTTTGGTATTATATTGACGTGACTTCGATGTTGACAACTGGAATAAGGCTGAATATTATTTTTTTATCGGTTTTTATCGGTTAAAATTAAGCGATCCTTCACACCCAAAAGCTGCTTATACCACATTCTCACTCTCTCATTTGTAACAGTTACATTTAGACGGCACTAAAGTTTATCAAGAAGGAGCTTTATTTCTCTGCTGTGACAAAGATGAAGAGTGAAGAGATAACTAAAATGTTTGGGTGGAACTGTTTATAGCAGACGTTGGCTGAAATAGTTATCACGTTGAGTACAAAACCGAAGGTCCTGGGTTCGATTCCGGTCTCCAACGGTCATTAAAATAACAACACCACGCATTTTTATGATGTACATTAGTGTCCTTTGTATCAGTCGTTGTAGGAAAACTTCTAGAGATGCAGGCATAAGGTACTGGTCAATAAACTACACCGGATTCAGCGGATGCTAATCCTAATGTAACATCAGAGCGCCTTCATTTGTCGGTATTGTGTAGCAGAATCATCAGCGAAGTAAAATAACCAATGAAATGGTTATAGCTTCAAAATTTAATACGCCTCATTCACACCAGAGGCGCTGCAACACTGCATTAAAGCTAGTTGTAAAAAGAGAATGAAGATTTCCTCTATCTCTATCAACACCTGTCCTCTCTATCACTATCCCTTCCCTATCACCCTCTATGACTATCTTCTCTTCAACTCACAGGTAGCAGAAAGGGATCGTTGTATTGGACCAAAGTGAGCTGGACTCTAAATTTAACCTAACCCTAACCTATAACAGTGAATACCAGTAGAGTAAGCTGTTGAAATGTATTTCCTGTTTGCAGCCATCTGTGAAGCAAACCTGATCAGCATCTTCGTAATAAATGATCTTCTATTACTATTGACCCCTGTCATTAATAAGGACGTCGAGGTTCCTGCGCAACATTAAAGTTTGTTGTATTTATAATATAATCTAATAAATGGATCTTTCTGGAATATTCTTGGAATCCAAAGTGCACTCCTACAGACTTTTTCTTTTATTTTACATAAATATTCAGATGTTAAAGTGCACATCGTTGTAATTGAGACCTTGTTAAGTAGAGCAATAACTGTTGCTTAATCAATTTTCGGTCAAAGCACTACGGCATTATTAGCATTCCTTGGTAAATAATTTTTTACCTTTGAAAGGCATTAAGTTTTATCAATAACGACCCAAAGCAAAGTTGCCAGAACTGTTGATTTATCATATTTTTGATTACTTTTCAGTCTCAATAAAGGTATTCACGTCAACTCTTGCAACTGTGCAAAAATGCATATTTGCACTTTCTGACGGGAGCAACCCATTTTGTTTAATTGTCTATAAAGCAACACAATATGTGCATATAAATGCTGAAACGAATTGTTGAAACTTCGCTGATTAATTTTGTAATCAATTCAATAATAAAAATATCAATATTAATAATATTGGTATTATTTAACAAAATTCTAATAACTATTTGAGCCACAGGTCTTTTGAAAATAGCAAAATTATGTATGTATTTGTTATCCGAAAATCGAATTTGAAGATTTCTTTATAATTTCTAGCTAAGAATTTTTAAATATTTTTTTAATTTTATAATTTTTTAATTAATTTATTTGTATCGCAAATATCTTCAAGGACTTGTTTTTTCGTTTAAAAGAAAAAGATTTAGGAATTTCTGCGTTGTAATTTGGTGTAAGGTTGATTTTATAAGTACTTTTTGTCCATTTTGTTTGGATTGGCAATGCCATAAAAAGTTGCACAAATTTGCAAAATTTACCCTGATAATCTTGCACTTACTCAGACCCTGACAGTTTTGCATCATTTGTGCAAAATAATTTTCTATGTGGTTGTTGTTATATTTTTTGAAAATTTTGCACTTTTGCTTTTCTGCAACAGTGCAACTTTTGACGTGAATACCTTTAATATGATTTTTTCTTGTAAGAGATGATTTCATCTTTTATGTCGATTTCTACACGATTTTTCCTAGATTAAGTCTGATAAGTTGTCAAATGATAATTGAGTAAGCTAAATATGTGTGAACATTAGATTTAATTGCTCAATTAAAATTAAATTGCAATTAAAATTAGAATGCATGTCTGAACACAGTACATATTATTCCTGAATTTCAAGCTCTCATAAGAACAGTGTGTAGAGAAAAACGAAGAGAAATTAAGGTTGGCAAATTTCTCAAACAACTTTACGTTGGCACCGAGTTTTTTTTAAATTTATTGTGTTGTATGGGGTTATTAAAATAAGGCCCAATTATTGACTTCTCAATTAAGTGTCATTTAGCTAATAGCCACTTAATTTAAGTTGCACTTAAATGCAGTGCAATTTTTTCAGTCGTAAAATTAAATGCTAACTTAAATACTATGAAAGTATGGTAGCACTGTTAAATGTTTATAGTTCAAAAAGAAAACAGATGTTTAATGTAATTAAGAAAGTTAAGCTTTGTACAGACGATTGTCAGATCTTACAATATTGTCAGATCTGGCAATGTGCTGACAATCTACTGGCAATCGAAAATTGACAGCACAATATTCCTTGTCAGTTCACACGGTTGTCAGAAAATCTTACAATTAATTGCCAGACGGTTGCATGACAATAAAATCATCTGACAAAATCGTCAGTAGAAAAATTGTCAGTTCACACGGTTGTCATATGAACAAATTGTTAGATCTGTTGTTATGCGTTGCCAGACTTAAATCATTTGTTAGAAATTGTTAAATATTTATAGTTTGTGTTTGTGTTAAATGTTAAAAGTTAAAGTATAAATTATTATGGACCATAAAGAAGCAATTGCAGTGATTTTATCTGCATATATTTTATTATAAATTTTTTCTTTAAAATCAAGCGTGTGCAGTGTTGCCCATAGAAAGAATTCTCTTACAATGACGCCATTGTCAGATGCTTAAACTTCGCACATCTGACAATATTAAAATGTCTGACAAATATCTGGCAATAATTTTACAATGTGTTCACATGATTGTAAGATGTCTGACAATTTTTTGTCAGATGCTAGTCTTGCAATGGACTGACAATGCTTTTTCTGGCAACGACGCCTGACAAAAATTGTCAGTTCACACGGTTGTAAGAAATTTTGAGCACATTTTACTGGCAATATTGTAAGATCTGACAACCGTCTGTACATAGCTTTAGGTTACAAACATGTAGAAAATTAAAATTGCATAAAAACAAATTTTATGAAACCAAAAGAGCATCAAAACGCATTTTTATATTTATTTATTCCATGATATGATACTATGGATTGTATATGTTATATATTTATGAAAATTAAACGAAATTCTTTTTAATACGACCACATGATGTTCATGTATATGTTTTCAATAAGCACACACAAGCACAATAAAATATGGTATGCTCGTAAGACTTAAGTATGATTTAAATAGACAAGGTTGGGCATTTAAATGGCTCTTAACTTTATACTGAAAACCTGAATTCGGTACTTAAGTGCCACTTAAAGATAAATGACACATAATTGAGAAGTCAATTATTGGGCCTAAGAAATTTATAATTCTTCCATCAATTCAAAAAAAAAAAAAAGTAGATAGACTAGGGTGCTGATGAAGTGCGTTGCTGCACAGAAAAATATCGGTATTTCCCCCAGCTTAAAAGTCTAATTTAATTTTTCTTCTCTTCTTTAGAAACTCACATTAATTAATAAAATATTTCATTCAATAAAAAGAATTGAAATTACTGAACTTAAGCCTGACTAAAAATTATTTCTGATTAAAAATTCACTATAGTTCAATTAAAAATCTAAAAAAAAAATTATGTTCAGACAATTATTTAGTTACAGAATTATTTCTTTTCATATTATTTTGGCTTTTTATTAATTTTTAATACTAAGATAGACCAAATTCGTTAATCATAGACGAAACTAACGACGTCACGTCAATACAATACCAAAAACTTGGCGCTTGACTACCCATTGTCCAAAGCAACTGACTGCTGTTGGCAGGCTTATTCTTGTTTGGTATTGTGTGACGTGACGTATACATATAATTGCAGAATAAGGGGAAATATTTTTTATTATAGCATAATGACAGTTGCCAATATATTATTTGGTATGGCAACTGATTTTTAGTTTGCTGCATAGTTTTTGGGGTGTTGTAATCTATTTATTTATTTTCTATTTATTATTAAGTCTGTTTATTTATTTTCTATTTATTATTAAGTCTGGAGGGATCCGTGGATATCGCAGACTGTTTATTTAATTAATTATAATTTTACACCAGGCCCTTAGACTAAAAATTACCAGCTATTTATACTAATTTTTATACTTAATGTTGTTGCTACTGCGGCTGTTGTTACTGTTGCTGTTGTTGTTGCTGCTATTGCGCGGTCAGCACTTGTTATTTATATTTTATTATTATTATTTTCATTGGTTTGCACCGTCGGCACTTAGTAGTTCTTGCTGATTGACTGTTGTTTTATATTTTGCTGTTATTTTTGTTGTTATTGTCTTTAATGACTCACAACATCCCTCCCCCCTTGCGAAGGAGAAGCACCCCAATTTTGGATGCTTCGAACTGATTGCGTGGGGTAAATGGGGAAACTGTTATCTTACCGCGGTTTTGAACTGTCTATGGACCTTAAAAACTTCTCCAATTTCTGCAGCTCTATGTAGACATCATCATCGGCCCGAACAAACCATTCAAATTTATCAATATAGTTTTCATACATGTAGTAAAGCATCATAAATGATTTCTTTTGTAGCGGATAACGATCGTCAACATTTTTCAAACCAATAACGGGTAGCTCGTCCGAATAAGAATCTTCTGAGCTGAAGAAGGCCATACGACCCGGCACCTCCTTGCCCCACGTGTCATTAACGGCTCTCGCTCATCCTTCTATGAAATTCAACAGTAACAACAGTTTAAAAAAAATCGTTTAGTTTGTGGAAAATTTTTTTTTATGTTAAAAGAAAGAAAATAATTATTATTAACACAATAAAAAGAACACAAATCATTGAAAGAAAATATCACAAAATAATTTAAAAAAATAAGTGTAGGGCTTCTTAAAAACATTTAGTTGTTTTTTTTACATTTTAATTATTTTTTTTTTTTTTTTTTTTTAATTACCACAAGCTTATATTTATGTATTTTAGGCGTTAAAAAATCTTGCAACTAATTTATTTTATATATGAATTGAAATAAATCAAAAAATATGTACACATAGCTCACACGCACTGAATGGTCTCATTACACATTACATTTATTTTAAAATTTTAATTTTTATGAATGTACATATTCATATGCTTATATTATTACATCCTAGTTTTACAAATATAATGTTCTTAATGTTTTCTTATATATTCTTTAAATTTCCTTTTTTCTTGACCTACCTTACTTACTAATATACATGTATATATAATATTTGGTTAGTTTGTTTATATATTTGATTTAAACTTGACCTAGTTAACAATATTCTTTTTTTTTTTTTTAAATTTCTTGCGGCCTTAAAAATGGCTGTTTACCTAACATGCATAATCAACGTTTTGCTATTTGTTTATACATGTGTTGGTGCATGGCAAGAACTTCTCTTTTTTTCAGTTGACAATTTTTTGTATGCATGAAATTTTAGCAATAATGTAGATCTGTTATATGTATTTATGTATGTATATGTGTATGTAGGCATTGTTATATGTACATATGTATGCATGGATGTATGTCATTAGTATTGTTATTTTTATACGTAAGTATGTATATTTCCTTTTTATTGTTAGCTTTGTTTGTGTTTTGTGCTTTGTTTTTTTTTTTTTTTTTTTTTTTTTTTTTTTTTTTAACTAATGGTGTGCTAATTCTTAATAGATGCGTAGGAGTGTATATCTACCATCTGTACCAAGCATGTGCAAACAACAGTGTTGTTTGCAAATGCTTCTATTTTCTGTTTCATTTTATTTAAATTTATTTTACCGGTAATTGAAGGGCAATTTGTTATTACCGTTGTGTTGCTGACTTCCTTGGGTGCGAGGTTTTTGCTCATCTTCGACCTCCTAATGGCTCCTTTGGTTATTTTATTTTCTGTTATCTTAACCCTTACATTTCCCTGTCTTTTGCACAGGACCACCACCGTAACTCCAAGGATTGCTACTATTAGTAGTGTTATAGTACTTATAGTTGTTACCACGACCTTCTGGAAATGCAGCTCGCTTATTCGCTTGATATTTCTCTCCTGGTTGAGAACTATATCTGCGAATATTAGCGGTTTCTCTGTGCTGAGATTTTCTGTCCCTTGGGGTATTGCGTAGCTTTGCTCGTACTTCAGTAGTCTATTTTTGAGTGTCCTGTTACCAATTTGTATAGTACAATTATTAAATTGAATGTGGTAGTGTCCCTGGAGACTGATCACTCGGTCGTCGCAAGTACTCTTCAAGCGCGTATGGTTTGTGTTTATCAATATTAGTCTACCGTTATCTAGTTGAATGATTTCGCTGTCTGTCTTTCGCATCATCTTGCTTGGTTGTTTAAAAATGCAGTTTCGGGATTCCGTCAGCTCGAACAGTGCTTTGCCCTCCACAAATGTGAGTTTTTTCTTTCCACTCCTCAGGACCACTTCCAGAGGTTCATCTATTTGCAGCTTCTCTTGATTTGGTATTGCTGCTACAATGGATTTCTGCAACGAGACTTTGGCCGCGGGCACTTTTATAAGCAGACTAATCATTCGCGTCTGGCTTGTTATCATGCCGATTTTAACACCTCTCAGTTTCTCGATGTCTATTTGAAAGGTGTCAATCTCAGTCTTGGTTAACAGGGACGGTGGGAAAATTCCGGTCTTGGCGAATGCTATGGCTTGCTGCAAGCTTTCCAATTTCCCTTTAAAAATCGAGATTTTCAGTAGTTGTAATATGGCCAGATTTTCCTTCACCAATCGTTCGTCCAGCTTGCTTGCTGCATTGAGTTTGTTCTCGATGTCGCGTCTATCTGATAGTATAGCGGTTTTTAGTGTCTGCAGGGACTTATTGATATTGTCATTAATGACTATCTGTTGGTTTAGTCCCTCTATCAGCTGGTGATTATTTTCATCTAATACCCTCTGGTGTTCCTCTATATTTTGTCTGTCTTCTTCATCCATGGTGCCAAAAATGAATCTCAGATAGGCACCTCCTGCGTTCACCAGACCTCTGATTCTTCTATGGGGGAGAAGTGTGTGCATGATGTCCTCTATCTCGTCTAGCTGGGTTTTCGCGATGACTCGGTGGGGTGTCTCGCCAATAGCATTTAAATTATTATGGAATTGTTCCAGTACCCGCTCGATGTCGTCCAGATTGATTACGTGTATTATGTAGTCGTACCTTTCCACGATCTGGGTGCTGCCTACGTGAATTTCAGTGTAACCATTATAAGATTCCAGTCTCTCGATGAACAATTCTGCGGTGGCTTCTCGTGTGAGGACTAATACCATCAACCCTACAAGTGGAAACTATGTGTTGACGTTTTGTTAGTTTGGTACCGGAGTTATGTTATTTAAACCTATGATTAACTTCAGCCCTCTGTTTTTTTTTTTTATTATTTTTATTTTGTTTTATTATTCCTGCACACTATTTTCCATGTCCGACAAATTTATCCTATAATTTATAGTTGGCGTCTGTTGAGTTTGGGGTGAGTTCCTTGTGTTTTCTTGTTGTCGGACATTTTATGTATTCCGTATTTTAGTGGCAATTCTTATTTCGTCCGCGCCGTCTGTAAATCATCTCTCTACAAATGGTTTGACTAAATTCCGATGGAGCGTCTTTAATCCTCTTTTTGCTAATATCTGGACATTTACTGGTGAGGGAAGATTTTTTATTTCGTAGGGCCCCTCCCAAAGGGGTGAAAATTTGTTTTTTCGCATCTGCGCTTTTATCAGTACTTTATCGCCTACCTTCAGGGTGCTAGGCCTTGCCGTTCTATCATACTGCTCTTTTGAGCGGAGCTTGGCCTTTTCTTGCTGCTTTTATGCCATTTCATAAGCCTTTTGTATTTGGTGCTTCAGTACCTTAGAGTAGTCGTATGGGTTGTACATTGGGGTGCTTACTTTGAGGTTTGACGGTAATGGTGAGTCAAACCCATAAAGCACTTTGAACGGGGTCTGGCCGGTAGATACGTGATCTGAGTGGTTATGCACATGCATTGCCGGAGCCAACCACTGATCCCAGTTGGACCCGTCCTCCTTCACAAAGCTTCTCAGGTACTCAGCCAATGGTCGGTGACTCCTTTCGAGAGACCCGTTGGCTTGCGGATGGTAGGGAGTGATATGTTGCTTTTTTATTCTCAAAAGTTTACACACACCCCCGAACAACTTGGAAGTAAAGTTTGTACCATTATCCGTTATGAGCTTTGTTGGTATACCATACTTTGTTATGATTTCGTTGTAGAAAATTCTTGCCACTGTTTCTGCTTCTGCATCCGGCATGGGCGCGCAAATAAAAAATTTCGACAAATCATCCTGAAACGTCAGGATGTATTTGTTACCCATTGTAGTTACTGGCAGGGGGCCTACCATGTCCATATAAACCTTTTCGAAAGGTCTTGTTGGTGTATCGGTTAAGACCATGGGCTCCTTAATGAGTGGCCCGCTTTTATTCTTTTGGCATTTAGGACAGTTTTTTATATATTCTTTGATATTTCTCACCATGCCCTTCCATTTATATTGCTTCCTTCTGTAGCTTATCCTTCTGTAGGTTTTCCAACTGCCTTGATGACCCCCTAGGGGCGAGTCATGGAAGCTTCTTAGGACTTCTTGGATATCCTTTTTCTGTGTTAGGAACGTTGTTGTGGCGGGGTTCTCGCCATCCGTATACTCATCTTCCTTTTCTGGGTCTTTCAGGGTTTTAGTCTGTTCACTTGATTCTTTGTTTTTCGCCTGAGCTCTGGTTATCACTCCAATATTTTGATATTTTGTTGGCAGCCTGCTTAATGCGTCTGCGTTCAAATTAGTCTTCCCAGGTTTGTAGGCAATTTCGAACTCGTATTCTGACAGCTTGTGCTTAAACCGTGCAAGTCTTGAAGTTTGGTCTTTGAGGTTGGCTATTCCCCTCAGGGGCTGATGGTCTGTAAATACGGTGAAGTGTCGGCCCAGAAGATATGGGCGGAAAGTATGTGTGGCCCATACTATGCCGAGCATTTCTTTTTCTATTGTTGAATATCTTTTTTCGGTGTCACTGAGGGTTCTGCTGGCAAATGCAATTGGATGATCCTTTCCGTCCTTTATTTGCGACAAGACTGCTCCTAATGCTTCGTTACTTGCATCTGTTGTTACTCTAAATGGTTGGGTAAAATCTGGATAAATCAGGATTGGAGGATTCGCAATGCTTTCTTTGACCTTGTCTAAGGCCTCTTGACATTCTAAAGTCCACATGAACTTAGTATCCCTTTTTAGCAATTTCGTTATTGGAGCGGCCAGTTTTGCCATGCCTGCAACAAATTTTCTGTAGTAGTTGATCAACCCTAGGAGTGCCTGCACCTCTTTGATATTTCTTGGGGGCTTAAGTTGCTTCACACATTCTACCTTGGAGGGGTCGGGTAGTGCTCCCTCACTTGAGCATTTGTGGCCTAAATAGACGATTTCTCGTCTTAGAAATTGACATTTTTTGGTATTTAACTTGAGACCGCTCTCGCGGAGTCTTGTAAGGACATTTGTAATTTTTCTTTCGTGGTCCGCTACATTTCGTCCGTATACCACTATATCATCCAGGTATACGAAGCAGTCCAGGCCCTGTAGGCCTGTCAGGATAGTGTTCATGACCATTTGGAAAGTGGCCGGTGCCCCTGTTAAGCCGAACGGCATTCTGTTGAACTCGAAATGGCCTTTGTCTGTACTGAATGCTGTTTTTTCTTTGTCCTCTTCATTTACTAGAACTTGATGGTATCCACTCGCTAGATCCAACGTGGTAAAGTACCGACTATTTCCTAATTGATCCAAGATTTCGTCAATCCTAGGAATAGGGAACACCTGTTTTATTGTAGCCTCATTCAATTTACGAAAATCAACGACCAGTTTGAATATCTTCTGACCGTCTTGTGATTTTTTGGGCACTAATAATATTGGTGAATTCCATGGAGATATACTTGGGCTTATTATTCCTTCCTGCAGTAGCTCTGACACTTGTCGGTTGATTTCCTCTTTGTGGATTTGAGGTAGACGATACTGTCTTTGGTTGATAGGCTGCTGTTCTCCTTTTACGGGTATTTTATGCTTCACTAATGGGGTGAACGGTAGTTTGTCACCGTTCAGCATGAACACATCGTGAAAGTTCTCACACAGCCTGTTCATGGACTCAGTCTCTTCTATATTCCAATTTTTTTCCGTCATTATGATGCTTTTCAAATGTTCTATTCTTTCTTTCTGGTTTATCTTTGACAATGCTTGTTTTCCTGCTACCTCGTGTTGCGTGTAGTGATTAAAATTTGAAAATTGTACTTGGAAATCTTTCTCTAATGGTAACTCTTCCTCTGTCGAGTTTAGTATGGGTACGGCCGCCTTCCCCTGTGTTACGTTGACAACCGTGTTTCCCATGTAGACACCTGGGGCCAATTCTTGCTTGTGGATAACTATAGTTTTGTCCTTTGAGTTGATTTGTATCGGCACTATTGTAACTGCTCTTTGCTGAAGGCTGGCGGTCTTCTCTATATAGGCCGTGTAATGCGCCACTTCGTCATGAAGTCGAAAGGTCTTAATACACTTGTTGTCCCCTTTAAATAACCTCAAAGTGCCTCTTATTGAGTCTAACACACTCCGGTTCCAAATGTTGTCCCTCCCGAGAATGCCGTCTCCCGGGATTTTATTACAGCCTGACACCACATGGAAGTCCCAATTTATGTCTTCCCTCTGGTCTATGTTTAAGGTTATTGCAAACCTAGTTGTGGCGCCTCCACCAAAGGCGCCCGTTAAGATCTTCATTTCGCCAAACCTTTTCTTAGGGTAACCTCTCATGACCTCTTCCCTCAGTATACTTGAGTCTGCCCCTGTGTCTACTAGTAGTGTCAGCTCTCCCGCTCGGGCTTCTTCGCAAGGGATGGTGATGTACACTGCATTTATGTTATCTGGTGGCCCCATATCACCCTTGCTGCTATTGACCAGATGCGGTATGTGTCCTAAGACTACTCCCCAATTCCTTTTTGGTTGTGCATCTTTCACATGAGATGCACTTTCGGGCTTTCGGTTCGAGCTGCCCACACAACCTTCATTTATCAGCACCTTTTGTGTTGTCAATATCTCGCCCTCGGTCGGTGTTGTATTTGAGTTGACTAATGCATTTTGCATATGAAATGCATAGTCGGGGTCACGAGGGAAAGTAAATTTTCCCTCTCGATGTACCTGTGCCTTGTGGGTGATTACCGTCGGTGCCTCTTCCACCGACTCTGTGTCTTCAATCGCCCTATTTGTTCTGGTGTCTGTGGTGTTGTTTTTTCTTCTGTGCCAAATTATTTCTCTGTCTTCTGCTGGCTCTCCAGTTATTGGCTGTAACTGGGCCTGTATTCGTTTCCCGGTGGACTATATATTTTACTCACTCCCATGTGTTCCTGTAGTGGTGAGTAACTTGCGTCCACTTGGGCATAGGCTGGTCGTGTTGGTTCACGGTTCGGTAGGTAATTTCGCGCAGAGGGGTTCAACGGCTTGCTGCCGTTTGTGTTTCCCAAAGTTCGTGCTACTGGGGGTTTTGGTATGTAATTGGGTCCCGATTGCGCCCTGTTTGGCTCATAATAATTTGGACAATTTCTGGCAAAGTGGCCTAATTGGTTGCATTTAAAACAAACTGGCTGTCTGTCCGCGTTTGTTCGCATGGGCATACTCTTTTCTACCGGATTGTGTTTTCCCGCGTGAAACCGTCTATGGGGAGGTTCGTTATCGTAACTGTACGTGTTGTTACGCTGGGTAGTCGGACTGGTATTATTGCTCTGTTGTGGCCGCTTACAAAATTGGTTTTCTCTGTGGCCGCTTACCTGACAAGCTCCACAGTACAAGGAACTCAGCCTTTTCCTGCAATCTTCAATAGTGTGTCCACTATTCCGGCAGTATTGGCAACTCTCCCGGTGGCTCATCTTGGTTTTACACTTCGGCCCCACTTCGTGTCCATATTTACCGCAGTGGACGCAATAAGGCGTGTTCAGTCTTTCTGCGCAATTCGTTCTTCCATGCCCTTGTTTGCCGCAGAAACTGCAGGGTGTTGTTGACGACAGAGTGTTTACCATATGTTGTGGTTCGCCAAACAGCTCTTCCGCCTCTTCCATCAGTGTTACCAGGGAGCTCAGCTCTTCTCCCTCTTGTCCAATGAGCCGTACCTTTAGAGCCTGATCTCTAAGACCCCTGATGAAGCTCTTTACGGATAACCTCTTGAAATCTCCCACCATCGCATCACGGCCTGGCCCCTGTGGCCACTGGTTTTCAATTGTTGTAACTGCTTCGTTTAGCAACTGTTCCAACCGTTCCCCGAATTTGCTCGCCGATTCTCTGATGGACTGTCTGCAACCCGCCATCAATTCTCTTATCTCGTCCAAGCTCTTTCTCTTCAGGTAGTGCTTTTTTATAGCGTTGCAGAGTGCGTCTACCGAACTGAAATTGATTTGGGAAAACTTCGAATATGCAGCAGCCTGTAGCCTTAATTTTAAGCATTGAATCACATCCTGAGTCAAGCCGTTGTTTGCCTCAGTCAGTAATTCTTTCTCCACCATCTTACATCCCTGGATGTATCTGTATACTTCAGCTGACAAGTCGGGTCCATCGGTACCAAAAAATGATGGGACCGTGTTATTCACTATTTTAGTGATTTCTGAAAGTGCTGGCATTCTGATTGTTTGTTCTAGGTTATTTCCTTGTTCTACGTTATTTCCTTGTACTGGTGATGGTAAGCGCCTTCCTAACCAACCCTGTGCCGTTTCCAGCAAGCGTCCAAATTCTTCAATCGCCTTGTTGTTGTGTGTGGCTAATCTGTCTAGCTTTTCAAACTCCTCTCTATATTGCTCCAATTGCCCTAACTTCCTGGCTGTTGTCTCTTCGGTGTATCCTCTGCTGCCGGCTTTCCTTGCGTTAGCTGATAGAGTTTTCACTTTGTCTATTAACTCTAGTGCTTGCCTTTCTTCCCAGGTAATTTCTGGTTCCCTGGTGGTTTCCTTCTTCTGCGGAGGACTCGAGAGGCTTCTGTCTTGGTGTGCCTGGCTTACTACTATGGTTGGAATATGGCCGCCTACTGCCGACAATTCCTCACTCACGGACGGAGTCGGTGTTCTGGATCTGTGGACTATATCTAGCTCCCGCCTTGCGTTCTCTAATGCCGTCCGCAGTCTCTGTATCGTGTCGTCTTCTGTGTCTATCTGTTGTAGCCTTTTTAGGTCCTTTTTTAACCTTTCTTCTGTCAATCCCTTTTCTTTTAATTTCTGTACTAGTTGCTCGTTTTCTTCTACCGCCTGTTCGAGTAATTCGTCCGTATATTTTATTTGTTCCCTTAATCTCCGACTCTCCTTCTCACAAAGTGTTTTAGCCTCCTCTAAGTCTGCTACGTTACCTTTGAACTCTGTTATTTGGTTCCTCTTAAGTTCACCTATTAATTGTATTATGTATCCTACTTCCTCTAACTTGGTCAGTTTTTGTTGTCTAATTATTGCCCTATGCTCCTCTATCACTTCTTTTCCTACCTCCAGGCTCCGTAATTCTGTCCACGCGTGAACCTGCAGACTATCTACTGCATAGTTATATTCATGCAGTTTTTCAATCAGGTCGTCCGTTCTTGTCTGAGGGTTGGCCATAAAAAAAATTCAAAGTATACTTACCAGCCGCCACTCCGTGGAACGCATCTTCAGTTGAGAGCTCTACTGTCCAGCCGTAGACAATCCAAATGATGGTAGTCTTTACTCTGTCCTTGGTTGATTTTTTTCCAACAAACAGGCAGGCAGCGAAATTATTGTTTATGTACAACTCTTCTCCGTTTAGCAAATCTCAACCAGGATTTTTGAACAGGGAGGGCTGCAGAATTGTTATTGTTGTTGTTGTAAAAAGATTTTTGAGCCGTGTTTTTTTTTCTTTAGATATATTCACTTTATATCACACTGCACTTTATTTTATTTTAATTTCCTCTTTATTTACCACCTGTTTTATATTTTTGCTAATGTCGGCACAAAACGATTTCTAGATTCTTAGCCGCGCAAAATTTCTCAATTAATATAAAAAAAAATATTAATTTATTCGGAGAAAAACTTTTTACGCGGTTACCGGCTGCGCCAATTGTTGTAATCTTTTTATTTATTTTCTATTTATTATTAAGTCTGTTTATTTATTTTCTATTTATTATTAAGTCTGGAGGGATCCGTGGATATCGCAGACTGTTTATTTAATTAATTATAATTTTACACCAGGCCCTTAGACTAAAAATTACCAGCTATTTATACTAATTTTTATACTTAATGTTGTTGCTACTGCGGCTGTTGTTACTGTTGCTGTTGTTGTTGCTGCTATTGCGCGGTCAGCACTTGTTATTTATATTTTATTATTATTATTTTCATTGGTTTGCACCGTCGGCACTTAGTAGTTCTTGCTGATTGACTGTTGTTTTATATTTTGCTGTTGTTTTTGTTGTTATTGTCTTTAATGACTCACAACAGGGGCAAGGTTAAGTTATAGGCCCAAGCGATTTAAATTTGCATGTGATTGTTTTGTACACATGTACAAATATATAATAAACAAAGACATACTAGGTGTCAAGTGGTCTAATTTAGACCACCGGGAGATCCTAGTACCAATAATCAGCTATAAAGCTAAGTCTAGACGATATATTGAATCAGCATATTTATAATGAAAAATTTGTTACTAGTACCAACATATAGTGTAGACACAAACTTTTTCAACATGCGTATGCTTAACTACTAGAGTTTTTCTTTTCCCGGACTTTTTCATTTCTCGGGAAAGCGGGAAGGACTTTTTGGTTTCCCGGGAATTCCCGCCCAATGCAAACTAATACAAAATATTTTTAATTTAATCTATGTAAACAAAACACAAATTATAATTCATGATATCGATTAAATAATAACGTATTATAAACATTGAGCCTTATTTATAAAACTTAAAAAGGCTTTATAAAGGATTTTTAAGAAAAATTTTGTATGAAAATTGATTGTAAAAAACCTTTATAAATTATATTATTAAAAAAATCTTACAAAATATTTTTTAAAAAAGTAAGTATGATGTACAAAATCGAATACAATTTCATTCGGGTTTTAAAATAATTTTTTATTTTATTAAATAAATTTTTATTATCTTGAAGTAATGCAAAAAAATATGAGCTTCTGACTTAGTAGGAAAACAGATAAAAATTTCTATGAAGTAAAAGCAAAAGGATATGAAAAATTATCACAATATGTTTTTTTCGAATGAAATGAGTATTTGAATATCCAGCTTTTTTCGATTCGTTTTGATTGTATGTGCATCCCTAAAACATTTTTGTATATTTCTATTTATTTTAATATTTTTTTATGGATTTTGTTATGTATTTCGAATCAGTTGGATAATTTGGTGATGTTTTCCATTACATGACAGAAATAATAAATTTAAGATAAGAGCTAGCACTTCTAGCTTCATTTTCAGATGTAACATGAATCAATATGTGCTATATTAATAACAAAAATTAAAAATTTAAAAAACCCCCGACTTTTTTCAGAAAAGAGGTTATATCTTCTAAACGGCTGGACCGATTTTCTTCAAACATAGCTAAGAACCGATCAAGTCATCTTTCAAACAGAAAAAACTAAAAGAAAATCGGTCCAGCCGTTTGGCCTGTACGTGGACACGGACAGACACACAGATACACAGACACACAGACACACACTACAAACTTATAACACCCCTTTTTTTTAGTCGGGGGTTAACAAAAATATTTGAGGTACAAAATATACATTTTGAATTAAATTTTGAAAGTCGCGTTCCGCTTTTGGCAAATAAAGGCCTCTAAGTCTCAGAGCACATGTGTACCAGATGTAAACTCGGTCATCTACAACTAAAATTTCCATAACAAAATAATAAAAAAAATTCCGGGAATTCCCGCGCAAATTTCACGGGATTTTTTTCCCGAAAATGTGCGGGATCCCGGGAAAATTTTCCCGGGAAATCCCGTATGAAAAACACTATTAACTACATATGAATGGCATTTGTTAAAGTTGTCAACAAACGTATCGTGTAGACACCATATTTTTGCTTTGTAACAAATTTCCTATGTATGCTGTCAGATATTAATTTGTTGAAAGGCCTATGTAAGCTTTTCAGCATACGGCAAATTTGATAGCAAATAGAATTGATATATTTTAAATCTGCTCATGTATGAGTAGTGTTGCCTCTATTTTGTGTTAAACTAAGTCTAGACGATATGTTGAATCAGCATATTTATGGTGAAAAATTTGTTATCAGTGCCAATATATCGTGTAGACACTAAATTTTTTCAACATATGTATGCTTAGCTACATATGAAGGGCATTTGTTAAAGTTGTCAACAAACGTATGTTCAAGATTTTTTCATATCGTGTAGACACCATATTTTTACTTTGTAACAAATTTGATATGTATGCAGTCAGATATGTTGTTTGTTGAAAATCCAATTTAAGCTTTTCAGCATACGGCAAATTTGATAGCAAATAGAATTGTTATTTTAACTCTGCTCATTAAAATATAGTAAAAATAAACGTTTATTTATTGGAAGATATTTGTAATGGGTGACTCATTATAGATAAGTATATATTTTTAGTATTACTATTCCTTACAATAAAAAATTGTTGTTTTATTTTCAAACATAAACATATCGTTGGCTTAGTCGAGATTATTTTAAGTCCATTTTTATGTAAATTGAGTTTTTAATGTAGAATGCTACTGTAACTCAAAACGCATCATTTCCAAAACCTAAAATGTCGTTACGGTATTTTTTCTTGCTGTTATACAGTGGTAAGCAAATATGCTAAGACCAAAAACAAATTAAAAAAGAACACCTATTAGTCTAGCGGAAAAGAATATGCATCCAATGTACTTGCATTTACTTAGCAAATAAATTTTTTGTGTTAATTCAAAATAGCCAAATTAATAGTTTCGTTTTCCTCACACATATTCAGTTTAAATAAATTTAGGCAGACTCTCCTGAAAAATTAAAAAGGTACTTATCATATTTGCCGATTAAGCAAACGATATGTATAAAGAAATGGAAACAGTGATTACAGGTTTGTTGGAAAATGCTGATTGTTTAGAATCATTTTGTGGCTTTGATACAGATGATTCTGCACGCGCAACATCTGAAAAAGTGCAGGCAGTCAAAAAAGTGAAAAAACCCTACAAACAAATTAGGCCAAAAGTCCATACTGAATGGTCTAACGATGACATTAATATCCATACGTATGAAATTTTGTATAATATTTGCTCTTCTTTCAATTCCTTGTATAAGTTTGCACAGAAGCCCTCCTCCTCTCTTCTTTCTAACCATTTCTTTTGCCAAACTCTACGTCGTTTTTCTTTTAATTCTGCTTCACCATCAAAAACAAATGCAGTTAAGGTAACGGCAAGGGAAATATCATTTGATGACATTATGTTTTTTTATATATTAATTATACACCAAAATTATAAACTTTTCCACTAAAAGCGATAATTTATACAAATTACTAATAAAGAAATATAATTGTCAAATTTATTTTACATTTAAGCAAATACTCACATGACTTAACATATATATCAGCATACGAAATTCAACATATCGTATAGACACAAAAATTGTATGCTAACTCATATGTTGTATTATTATTTGCTGACATATGTTGACTTTAAAAAATTTGGTACTTTCAGCATACTGTGTAGACGCCTAATATATGTATATGCTGATAGCAGGATTTGTTGTTATTTTTAAGCATATGAATGTGAGCATATATTTGCTGATTCAACATATCGTCTAGACTTAGCTTTACATAAAAAAAATGCTTGAAATTTTTCTTTTCGGAAGCCATCCAAAAAAATTGTTTTTTATATTACATTTGTCCATTTACAAGGTATTAGTGCAATTATTACAGAAAAAAAATTTTGTATGGACCAGTCCACAAAATTTTTATGCTATTTGTAGTTAATATATCACATATTTTAAATTTCCAGCTTTTACGAAATAAAGAAAAAATATATGTGATATATTAACTACAAATAGCATAAAAATGTTCTGGACTGGTCCAAACAACATTTTTTTGCGTAATAACTGCACTAATAACTTGTAAATGAACAAATGTAATATAAAAAACAATTTTTTTTGATGGCTTTCGAAAAGAAAAAATTCAAGAATTTTTTTATGTAACACAAAATATCTCTTAAACTAGAGGTGCTAGAAAAATAAATAAACATATTTTTGTAATCAGCGAACAAAAATACATAAGAATTAGTTATATTTGGTCAAAAAGATTTATAATCAAAAAATTTTAAGAGGACTAAACTAAAAACACGATTTTTAACATCCTTGCAATAATAGTCAGATACCCTGATATACTCAACATGAATCTATTTAAATGAAAGGGATTTTTGTGTAGATAAATAATCCAGAAAGTATTTTTAAGTTTGGAGTACCATTCGTAATATATTAACGGTATAATACAAAAAGAGATGCAAATTATGCAAATGCTAAATGACACTATATCTGCAAAACTAGAGCTGATAGAGAAAAACTAATGACACCATCGTAATCAGGAGACAAAAATACATTAGGATCGGCTATTTTTATTTAAACATCCAAATCACTGTTGCGCAGTGTTATTCTTCCTGAGGATGTTCTCTTTGTATACCAATTTGTTATTGATTTATTGTCAGTCCTGATAATTTTCATATCAAGGTAGGGTAACTCCATGTCAATTTCCTTCTCCATTGTAAATTGTATCTTATTGTGGTACTTGTTCAATAATTCTAAAATAATTCCTTCATCTTTTTTATTTATTACTGCAAACAGGTCGTCAACGTATTTAGTCATGTATTTTATTTTCACGCTCTTTTCCGTCAATTCACTAATTACTTCGTCCAAAAGGGTATCTAGCACTATGTCTGCAATTGTCGGTGTTAGTGGATTACCCATGGGCATGCCATATGATTGATTGTAAAATTTCCCTTTAAAAGTAAACTAATTATTATCATTTAAACAAAATTGCAGTATTTTCAAAAATTTTTGTTTTGGTATATTTGTATGTATTCTAACTGTGTCCCATTTTGCAAGAATGTTTTTAATCGCTAAATGGGTTGGTATATTTGTGACCAGTGATACGACATCAAAACAGACTATAATATCATCTTTTTCTATTATTATATTCGTTAGCCAACGAAACGTCGAGCAGATGTTATATACATACATCCACATTTTAAAATAACATTGTTTTATTACTGATTTAAAACATAAACTGACCAAAAAATCAGCCTAAGGTAACCCCTAGTAATACTAAAAAAAATACATTTTACTTAATAAGTAAAATATTAATTTGGGATTATTATTGCGTTTAATACATTTTAAACTTAAATTTTAACAATTCCCATAAAAAACAACTAATTATAAATTTATTTTATATTTAAGCAAATGCTCACATGACTCAACATATATATCAGAATACGAAATTCAACATATCATGTAGACACAAAAATTTTATGCTAACTCATATGTTGTATTATCATTTGCTAACATATGTTGACTTTAAAAAATTTGGTACTTTCAGCATACTGTGTAGACGCCTAACATATATACATGCTGACAGCAGGATTTGTTGTTATTTTAAAGCATATGAATATAAGCATATATTTGCTGATTCAACATATCGTATAGACTTAGCTTAACGTAAAGCCAGATTGTGAGTATTTTGTTGCGTAGTGGAATGTTTGTTTAAAATTTACTTAAAATTTTGTTTTTGAGTTTTTTCGATTGTTTTCCTCGCTTTGACGCCCAAACCGCTAAACCGATTTTTAAATTCTTTCACCAATTGAAAATTACATTACCAGCGTAAAACAAAGCATATTTTTTGCATCCGATTCAGAACGGAGTATTTTTTCTATATATAGGCTACGGATTTTTTTCCGAAAAATAAATTTTTGGGCTGGTTAGGGTAATTTTCGATTCGGGTTGGATTGTTTAACCAGTCTTAAAACCGGGTTTTATTCCGTTTTTCATTATTTTTATAGCTTTTATCAGCGACTTTTAATTAACAACATTAACATTCATAAATTTCAAGTATATTTTCCAAAATACAACGTGAACAGAGCCGCGGGTAAAATCTAATAAGTATATATGCAGGCCAGTCATAAAAAAATTCCGCACGAGTTTTCTCACTTTTCCCTTTTCTCCTATTATGAATTGGTTTTTCCTTCTTTTTACCAAATCCGGGAATAAAAAAACTCCCCGGGGAAAAAAGTAGGTATTATGAACGCAGTTGAACTAGCTTTTTTTACTAAAAATCTTTCCCTTGCAAAACAGAAGGGAGTTTACATAAAAACATAGTTAATATTCCATTAAAACAAAATTTATATATGTACATAAACTTTATTTTATAGTTCTTGTATTTGGAAAAACTTAAATAATGCCCAAACAAATCATTTATATACTTTTTTTTACATTTTTTTCAAGTTGGTGAATTGTTATAATTTTTTTTACTCTCTCACTCAAAAAAAAAAAGAGAAACACAATGTCAACAAACAAGCAAACAACGACATTCGTATTGCGGTGATACCACGTATTACTCTTTTTTGTTCCCAAGGAATTTATGATTGGAGGAATGTTTTTCTCGAGAAAAATTTTTTCCGAGGGAATACTCATGATTGGGCTGATAAATAACAACAAATATTCAGTGCTATTAAGAATACAATTCCGTGTGAAATTTCTTTAGTTGGAATTGTTCCCCGGGAAAAATTTCACGCGGAATTTTACTCATGATAGCACTGATAGTTTTCTCACACTTTAGCATATCTCTTTCTTAATTTTTAAAATTATATCAAGTGGAAATTTAAATAACGCCACGCCATTTACTAAGGCTAACATAAAAATAGGCAAACAATTTTATAATCTTCGCTGGGTATCGAACGTCGAAGATCGAATTTTAAATTCACATTATGAGGATCGAAAATTTCCTTGAGCAACGAATTTTCTTTCGAACAGATTTTAGCTCTCAATGAAATATTTCAATATGAAACATTGTTTAAAATCTAAGTGTTATTTTTAAGTACACAAACACATATGGTAAGCTTTTTTTTGTCGATTTTATTCACAATAACGACGTTCTTTGTCGAATGCTCGTCATAATACCAAATGAAAATTTGTTAGATCAGTACTTTCGACTACGTACTTTCGAAGATAGAAAGTTGCTCATAATAAGGGCCATAGATTTTTAACTTACTTTAAGCGTATGATCCTGACTGCCGGTGAAAACCAAATCATTCACTACCTCCATACATGTGATGGGCTGTTGATGTGCTAAACGTACGCCTCTTAATGTACACTTCATTTCTTCTTTGGTTGTGACCTGACAAGAATTAATTGATTTTTGTTGCTCTTGTTGCTGCTGATGCGTTATTAAACCAATGCTGCCAGTCGAATTCGTTCTAACATGAGCTGAAATAATAAGAAAGTCATTTGAAGTCATTTTTAAAGATAAGAGCATTCAAAGTGTACTAACTTCTTCTGTAGGCTGATGTAAAACTCCAGTCAATTTGTTTGCCTTTGTAGTATGTTTCCAAACGATAAAAATCCAAACGTCCGCATAAACGCGCCACTATAACGCGATCACCATTTAAATTTATATGGGTAATACCCTGATTACGCTTTGAGTCCTCATGATAAGTGCACTGAATGTAAATAAATAAATTTATCCATTTAGGGCTTTATTTTATCTTTCTCTATCATTTAATATAATAAATAGTTTACCTTTAAAATACCAGATGGCATTTCCCACAATTCTATACGCCCATTAGCACAACCTACAGCAATCAAATTGTCAAAATAATCCAAACTCCAAATGGGCGAGGAGTTCAATTTTCTCACAACTACTTCGCCGTCTTCAAGGTTCGTAGTCACTTGAATCTCATCACGATTAATTGTGGTAATATTTTCACCACTGCGAGCATCCCAAACCTTTATTTGACCCTTAAGGCAACAGCTAATAATATTGGCTCCATCAGACACCAAGCATTCTATGCGATGCTTATGCCCTGCTATTTGCGTGGGCACACCTTCGAGTATTTGTTCCGTTTTTTGTGGAAATTCTGATGATTCATTCCAACTGGAACGCCATTCAGCATAGTTGCGCGTACATATGCAACGGTAAAATACTACCATAGTATAGCAAAGCACAAATACGCTAATGCAGCAAAGAGTGATGGCAAAAAATATTTCCATGGGACTTTTGGGAAAGAGGGGTGTACCGCCTGGCATGACCATAGGAGATTCTCGATGCTCATCATCGCTGAAATCTAGTGGATCTAAAGCAGCTGCCAAAGCCTTCCACTGGAAGTTCTGTACCACAGTTTCATAAGGATTCCGAACCCGAGCTGCCTTTTCGGGACTAATAGCATGAGACAATTTAATTGTCGGTAGTATCGTAATGTAACGGCCACGTAACGAGACATTATACTGTTTCATTATAGTTGACCAGTGGAAACTCGAAAGAAAATAGTTCAGCTCAAAGTCAGGATAAAGAAGTCGCTTAAGCTCGGCCTCAGTTTGGTTAAAGTTATGGTCAATTGAGGGACCTGTACCTGCAAATATAATTGAATTTTCAAAATCACTGCAAAAGAATTGTTTGTTAATTGTTGCACTAACTTTCTTGCCCAGCATATAGGCTTCCGTCATCATTTTCGTTATTAACAAACAACAAGTTCCCATCCATCGAAATACTTTGGCGACGATAATTGTCTTCACGACTACCACCACCAAATGCGCCAGCGTTAATAACCGAATGCACATTTGAAAAGAAACTCGATACAGCACCACGACTAACCTCCCAATTACGTTGGAAATCATCATTTCGAAATGTGCCCGTATGATTGCTATCCATCACAAATAGATTCTCCAAATAACCAGAATTGTAAATAATGGAACAAATCCAAGCACTCATCCATACCATAAAAGCACGTTGAAAAAACCGTGTGCGGGCCCAAAAGTTTACTATTTTCAATCGTTTAGGTATCTTATCTTGGCTACTGTTCGAAGTTAACGTGACAGAAGAACGTTTTGTCAATTCAGGTGTATTATTGAGATTATTAAAGTCCGTAAAGGCTAATTTAGGATGTGATTGGGAACGATGAAAGCAGCCAAAGGGTGATGGGGAGAAAACCCCGTTACTACCACCTGTTGCATTACCATTAGAAGCACTGCCAAAAAACCCAAAATCAGGTCTTCCATTTGCAAAAACATAACCATTTCCAATGAATGTATTAGTATTGCCAGCTGTGATTGCGTTACCCGTAAAGGAGAGCATCATTTTCGGCAAGTGCTTAGCTTCAGTTGAGTACTCAGGTCTTCGTATGTTCATCGCCAATATTGTGGAAAACAACAACATTTGCAGCATATAGTCGGAAAGCAAACCCACAATAGCGAACACACAAAACTCTTGTATGACCGGCACAAAAGTGGCCAAACCAATGGTTAATATTGTTATTTCTGTTAATAAGGTCTTCGAAATATGCCAACCCTCTTTACTTAAAGCCTGCGCTACACGAATTTTCAAATCAAAGGTCTCATCTGTTGATACCACACTGCGCGTTATTACCAAACAATTTTCCAAGCCCAACAATATCACCAAATACGGAAAGATATCTTTGGATTGTAGACTTATGGTTAAGCCAAAGAAGAAGCATAATCCCAAAGACATAACCAAACTGCCCAATATGGTTAGGGCCGCACACAGAGCAAGCAAAAACCTCGATCGTATTACATCGATTTTCCTCACCGAAAAGTAAACATAAGTAAAGAGCACGAGAAATGCTATAGATAGTGGCAGAAATTCCCATAATTTAAATTCTTCTGGATAGAATATATATGTAATGGATGATTTCTCAACTTTTTGCTGCTGATTGACTTGACTCACTTGTGGCGGGGGATAGTAATTGAGAAGCTTTTCTCTCAACGATTGTATGTATTCATGATCATTTTGCTTGAGTACTAGAGTTAATGCAAATTGTATTACACGTGATCGGGAGCGCAAGGGATATCTCTTAAATCCAGTATCTTGCATGGGTAAACCAAACAGCATTTCCGATGTTGATACTTTAGTTTTTTGGATGTTCTGTAAAGAGAAAATTAACTAAATGAGTAAAATGGTCGGGAGTTAAAAAAGAGAGGTTTTGATAATATGAATATGAAATACGAAAGTACATATCGCTTATTTACTCCAACAAATGCATTAAACCCATTCACCGCAGCAAACTACCGACTAAAAAGTGTCAAGGATAGAATACACATGTTTATATCAGAATGATTCTTTTGACGACAGCAAGGCAACGGGGTGGCAGGTTATTGTCTATGCTGATTTTGTCTTTGTAGTCCAATTAAACTAATTTCTATTTTTGATGGCTGCAAACCAAAAACAGTGTTGACAATATAGAAAAATATGTAAATCAAAATTAAACGGAAATGGCCACCAACAGGGCTAATGCAGTGTTACGCAAAAATATTCCAACAGGATTAATGGGTGTTACGCGAAAATATTCCTACAGGGTCAATGCAAAAAACTATCTAGATTAGTAGCCATTAACTAAATGTACGAGCGTAGCACATACAAGCGTGATACAACCAACAATAACGAAAAAGCGTCTGGTTATTAAGAAATTACACGTATGTATGTACATTAGAGTGACCGTTAGTTGTATGGAGAATTTTTCTTTTTTGTTGATTTCTTTTATTCTCACCCCCCCCCCCCCCCCGCCTTCGGATCAGTTTTATGTAAACAAAAATATAAAAAAAATATCATAGAGATAAGTTGTGTTTTAGGGGGTTCGGAAAAAAAATTATTGAGTCAAAAAATGGTCGCGGTCAGATAGGGGCAAAGTCCGCCTCTTTGTGCTCAAAGTTGAGGGTAAAAGCGAAAAAATGTACAAAAAATCATATAACTTTCCCGGGGTTACCGCTACAAGGGCCAAATGTATGATTAGCACCCATTAATTTTCTCCGCCCAACATCTTTTTCAATCATATCGACCGCCCAGCTCCTCTCCTTAAGGGGGCTCCCTTACAAAGGGGAAATTATTATAAAATTTACTCGCAGGGCTCTAACTGCCCCTGGGGCGTACCTATCCAAGTCAAATGTATGACCAACCTCAAATATTTTTCTAATACAAAGATTTTCTCCAAACATATTTATAGTTTTTTTTTTAATAATTTTCTTTAAGAAAGCCACTTGTTCCGCTTTTATGGTATCTCCCAGGGGGGTAACATGTAAGACCGACCCAAAGTAATTTTTTACCTTCAACATTTCCTCCGATTATACCTATGCTCTATCTCGACTCCTTAAGGGGTCTACTCACAGGGCTCTAACTGCCCCTAGGACGTACCTATCGAAGTCAAATGTATGAACAACCTCCAATATTTTGTCAATACAAAGATTTTCTCTAAACATACTTATCGTCTATCTTCAACCATTAAGGTTGTTCCCATACAAAAAATTATTTTTTTAATAAAAATTATTTTTTTAATAATTTTTTTATATGTTATTTATTATTATTTTATTATCATCTACGCCGTCGCGTTTTTTTTTTTGATTTTGTCATGCTCTACTGCCTTAAAATGTTCTTATTTCGAGAATATCTTTATTTAACCAAAAATGAATTTGATGGAATCCGCGATGTCAGTATAGACATCGTACTTTATGTAAAACCTTGGTTTAGTGTGACTAAAGCAATCGAAGCTCCAAATAACGGTTTGAGCTTTTTAAAAGTTATTGCTCATTATGATGCAATTAATAATACATTTTCGCAGCGTTTGTTGAAGAAATTTTATGGAAATCTCTGGTACCTTAGTGATGAACCTGTTGCTCTCGTATTATTTGGCCAGAATATTTCCTGTGACATCAAAAGGAAAATGGCAATGTTATTCGTATTTTGCAGAAGATATAGAAAAATACAGCAGTACGTTGTGCCACGAAAAAGAAGAAAATCTAGGCGCACGGCAGTGCGCCAGGTAAAGTTGTGACCAATGCACGCAGTGTGATACATTTACAGGAAGCCCTTCGAGCTGTTTTTACACCCCCTCCCTCCCCCCCCCTCTACTTTGTTCCCCGCAATCGTAAAATTATAAAATTTAAACTACAATTCGAATAAATTCATGTAACCTCATATGCTGAAATATCGTATGTATTGTATAAATTTGTAATCGTAAGGGTGTCATATAATTTCTAGATAATCTGCTAACTTGGCAATATTTTTTTTTTACCTTTCCAAAAAAGGAGAGAATAATGTATATTTGTTCATTTCTTTATATCGGTAAAAATGTTGTCAAGTTATCAGATTATCTAGAAATTATATGACACCCTTACGATTACAAATTTATACAATACATACCATATTTCAGTGAAATGTGTTGTACCAAACAAGAACTTGGTCAAAATTTATATCTCACTGCTTTTGATGGCCAAAATTTTTGAGAGGAACTTGGCCTTTTGAACATTTATATTTTTGTGAAGATATATGTATATTTACTTCAAGTCGTTGCCCAAAAGAAAAAGATATATCCAACACATGTCAAAAATAAATTAATGATTTAACACAGAATTCTTTTTTTGTATGGGGACCACCTTAATGGTTGAAGATAGATGACAAGTATGTTTAAAGAAAATCTTCGTATTAAAAAAATATTTGAGGTTGGTCATACATTGACTTCGATAGGTACGCCCTAGGGGCAGTTAGAGCCCTGCGAGTAAATTTTATAAAAATTTCCCCTTTGTAAGGGAGCCCCCTTAAGGAGAGGAGCTGGGCGGTCGATATGTTTGAAAAAGATGTTGGGCGGAGAAAATTAATGGGTGCTAATCATACATTTGAACCTTGCAGCGGTGACCCCGGGAAAGTTATATGATTTTTTGTACACTTTTGTGCTTTTACCATCAACTTTGAGCAAGAAGAGTCGGACTTTGCCCCAATCTGACCGCCACCATTTTTTGGCTCAATAATTTTTTTTCCGCACCTACAAAAAGTCAGGGATCCTTGCAAGTCGAAATCTCGTTACTAAGGATTATCATATAACACTATGGCATAGCTATTGTACATATATACAATTGTATGTATATTAAATGGGATTTTAACATTTTTCTTTGCTCGTTTTGGAACACCCTTTAATTTGTAACTCTCATGTATTTGTTGTTGTAGCGGTCAAGGTTCTACATACTCTGTCTAAATTTCAAGTCCGTAGCTCTTACGGTTCCTGAGAAAATAACCAGTGACGGATAGACGGACGGCGTAGCGAAAACAATAAGGTTCCTTTCCAGCTTTGGTGTACGGAACCCTAAAAACGCACCTAAATTAAACAAAGCGCACCACGCAGCAACTAAGGATTTTTTCGCACAAAAAATCTCAAAAAGAACCCAAAATGGTGCGAAACGCAATAAGTTGACAAGGCCGTCAATATACATACATACATATTATGTATGTATGTAATTAAGCAGACGAGAATTTTTATTTACTTTCTATAAACTGGAAGTTAAACTCATTTTCTGACAAAGTAGTTTCTTTGAGTTATGACGTTGTTTGAGCAAATGATCGAAATATATCACTTTCTCAATGTTTATTCTATCAATAGTTTATTTTTCAGAATACTTAAAGGAGATCCAATAATTGTGTGTACGATGAAATCTTTTCTCATATTTCAATTCAAATAAAAAAGTTCCTTTTAAGTTGATGATAATCATAACTGATCTCGCAAAATTAAATACATATGAGTGCTAATGAAGATGTTATTTTTAACTCTTTATCTATACCATTAAAATTGTTAAAGATATCTTTGCTTTGTAAAATATCAGTATAATTTTCTATTGTCGGTCTAAAGCTAAGTCTAGACGATATGTTGAATCAGCATATTTATGATAAAAAATTTCTTACCAGTGCCAACATATCGTGTAGACACTAAATTTTTTCAACATACGTATGCTTAACGACATAAGAAGGGCATTTGTTAACGTTGTCAACAAACGTATTTTCAAGATTTTAGCATATCGTGTAGCCACCATATTTTTCCTTTTTAACAAATTTCCTATGTATGCTGTCAGATATGTTATTTGTTGAAAAGCCTATGTAAGCTTTTCAGCATACGGCAAATTTGATAGCATATAGAATTGATATTTTAACTCTGCTCAGGTATGAACAGTGTTTCCTAATTTGCCATTTTTAAAATAAAAATAACGTAAATATTAAAATAACAAAAATAGTAGAATAAAAACAAAAAAAAAACACAAAAAATTCTACATTACGCGAAAAATATACTGCAAAAATGTTCATGGTAAATTCGGGTGAATAAAAAATAAGGGAAATTAAAATTTCATAAAAAAAATTTCAGGCGATTCTGAAGAAGACAATCAATCTTATTCCAGCAAACTTCGCAATAAAATCGACTTTTTGCATGCTTTCAGCCTCCTAAAAGTTTTGCCGATTTTTAAGAAATATTGGAATTCGTCAACATCTCGCTGTTAGTAACTTTTTGCGAATTTTCGCCATTTTTGCGACTTTTATTGAATTTTTTGTATTCCTTACAGTTTTGGCGATTTTTAATCAACATTATGGTTTGTTTAAAATTTTGCAACTTCTCGCGACTTTTTGTAGTTCGAGATAAAAGCGAATTTTTGGATGCTTTCAGCCTCTTAAAAATTTTGCCGATTTTTAAGAAATATTGGAATTTGTCATCATCCCGCTGTTAGTAACTTTTTGCGAATTTATGTAATTTCCGCGATTTTTGGCGAATTTTTTGCATTCCTTACAGTTTTAGCGGTTTTCAATCCATATTATGACTTGCTTAAAATTTTGCCAATTTTTTGCGATTTTTTGCAAAGTTTGCAATAAAGGCGGCATTTCACGTGGGGTTTTTTTTAGAAGTTTTAACAATTTTGAAGAGTTTAAAACATTATTAGACTTTGTCATCTTGCTGTTGTAGCTTTTTGCCAATTTCCGTCATTTCGCGAATTTCTTTTTATTTAAATACATGTATAATTGCACTAATTTTTATTAACCAAAAATATAATTTTTTGCACTGAAAGCGATAATTGAAAAAAGAAAAAGAATTGTCAAAATTTATTTTATATCTAAGCAAATGCTCACATGACTCAACATAATATATTAGAATACGAAATTCAACATATCATGTAGACACAAAAATTTTATGCTAACTCATATGTTGTATTATCATTTGCTGACATATGTTGACTTTAAAAAATGTGGTACTTTCAGCATACTGTGTAGACGGCTAACATATATATATGCTGACAGCAGGATTTGTTGTTATTTTAAAGCATATGAACATAAGCATACATTTGCTGATTCAACATATCGTCTAGACTTAGCTTAAGAACTTTAATGACGAAAACAAAGTCAATTCGAGTCGCCTTGTTTTTTGATATCACACAGCTTTTCCATAAGATAACATTCTAGTGTTTGATATTTATACAAGTTTTTAAAATTTATTTGAGTTCGCAGCGGAGTGCGAGAAATAACAAAAAAAAAATCGACAGAACTGGGAATTCATTTTGCCACTTGTGAGCTGCATAAGTTCAGTGAATGCAAACGCATTTAACCAATTTGATGGAACTATTTTAATTTTGTAACAAAGTAATTATAAATAATGTTTTTTTAACCGCACACATTGCTTGCACCATCTGTTCCAATGGTAGTTAAGTTATTACAACTTATGCATTAAACACATAGACAACATCAGGCTACATGGCTACACGACTATAAGTGCCGCTGCCAACAAATGTTGCCTGGTAAGCAGATAATTAATCATTTTAAAGACGGGAGCAGCATCATAAGCAAAGAATTCTTTGATTCATGTGTTTTTGCTTTCAATTTATTCAGTGTTGTTTCAACATTGAAACAAAAACTCGATTCGCTTGGTATCGAATGAAATCATCAGAAAATTTCGTGCTATCGAATATAATTTCTTTCGACTGCAATTTAAATTATTTTTTTTTTTTTTTGTATTCTGTGTTCCAAGTGGAACAAAAATGGCAAAAGCACGTAGCCAAAAAGCCAGGGTATCCCACGTGTAGAAGCTTCCTTCGGTTGCTGCGAACGACCTATACCTTCGTATAGGAAGTAAGAGTTTTTTATGGTCTCCACCAGTTAATCTTATTAAAAACGTTTGCACTTGATAATGGAAAATTCCACAAAAAACTAACTGTAATAGATACAGTTAGTTGCGGTAACCATTAACAAGTGCGAGTGAGACGCAAAACTCTCGAAGGCCAATAAACAACAGTGGCCTGGTTGCATTTAAGAAATAATTGCCAACGACGCGTGATGTTGACTCGCCCAGAGCTGCTTTACGACTGCAATTTAAATTACGAATGCAGGAATTAGCCCCAATTTCAGCGTTACCATTGAAAATTTTCAAAAAGGGGCAAAAAAAAAATTCACACAAAAGGGGATTTCTAAGACAAAAAAATGGGCAACTTTAAAATCAAGGAAAATTAAAGAAACAAACATATTTATTAATTTATTTTTATTTAAAAAAAATTTCTCATGTATAAAAAGTACACAAACATTCATTTTATGAGAACTCATATACTAAGTTTATTCGCACGTTTTATTTGCAAGTAAAAATTCTAACTTTTGGCAGAATTAGGTTTTACTTTCTGTTCTGTTACGAATCAGCTGACTCTTTTTTGCTTTCAGAAATCTTAAGGCTCAGTTAGCCGACTGTAATGTAATGTAACTGTAACGTAGAAAACAGCTGATTGATATTTTTATATGAAAAGGAGGTTACGTTACATTACGTCTCTATAACCATTTTCATTACTTTTCATATAACAATATCGATCAGCTCTTTCCTACGTTGCAGTTACATTATATTACTACAGCCTTGAGCCTTTACACAATTCGTTAGTTTTTCTGTTTCGTTCTGTTCTGTTACGGTTCAACCTGTGAAAATCCAAAAAATTTTAAGTAATTCTCAGTGACTGCATAAATGAAATAAAAATTGTGATTGTGCTTTTAAAATTTTAAAATTTAAATTTTTATTAGAAAAACATAAAATTACATTGAAACATCAAAATGGACGAACTCATCACTTTAGTAGAAAACTGTGGCCGTTCTGCTCAGAAACGGGTGATAAGTTATTACATAAAAAGTAACTATTAAAATTTAGAAACAGAACGGCACAGCACATAACATCAACAGAAAGTAAAGAATAATGAAGCCTGTACTAACTCACGTGAACAATTACTGATTACTGGGGATGAGATGTATGTATACCGAAAAAGAAATTTTTGATTTTACTATTGTTTATTTGACGACTGTGAATATATTTCTATAATACCGACTAGTTGAGTATTTGCAAATACAGTTTTTATTTACAAATAAAACGATCATAAAATATATGATAATAATGAAACACTGGTCAAAATGTGTCAGTTGATATTGATCGAAATTCCGATAGAAAATAAATGGAAATTTCGATCGATATTGAATGCCGTAATTTGGCCCAGTTCTTAAGATTTACAAAAAATTAAAAAATACACTAATAATTTTTTGCCATCTTTTGGGGCGTATAAATTTTTACTTAAAAACCAGTATAATTAAAAAATTTACTTAACCATTTAAAGTTTTGATAAAAACTTTTAAACTTCGATTCTGAAGAGGACAATAATTATATTTATGGTATTATTTTTATGCATAATGCATACTTATTAAATACCTTAAATATCAATTCTTTTGAAATTGTACATCTGTATTTATTAATAAGTTCTTCACTTACAATCCATTCTTTCAAATCGTTTTGAAATAAATTTAAGGCAGTCAGCAAGGACAGACAAGTGTCTACTTTCAGTCTATTTGTAATTTTTTTTAGCAATGCTAATTTATGTTTACGGTTTGTTTTTTTTTTTTTTTTTGGTAAATTTTTGTATAAAAATGAAATAAGGTGTAACTCACCGACTTTGCAATTGCTGAATCTGGGTATATTTTTGCATTTAATTTGGCCAATTTGTCGATTGACTTAAATGAGTAGTTGCAACTTATCATCAGCAATAGTCATTTTCTTTCGAAAATAAGTATTTTTTTGTGGTAAGAACTCGGATATTTTTAGTTCATTTACATTTTGGGAAAATAAAAAATATGTTGATTATTGAGTTCTTGTTTCAACTTTGTTATTTGTTTTAAGCTTCTCATTTGTTTAAATTTAAGTTTATAATATAATAACTCTAGTTGTTCTAAGAAACTTTGGGTAAAGGTTCCCTGATGATCTGCATTAGCAACAGTGAAATGCGCATAGGATCCAGCTAAACCCCTCAATAATCAATTTTAATGTATTTTTAATAAAAAAATATTTTACTTAATAAGTAAAATATTAATTTGGGATTATTAGTGCGTTTAAAAATTTTAAACTTAAATTGTAACAATTCCCATAAAAAACACTAACTAGGTATTTTTTTATTTCGGTATCGGTATTACCGGTACATACCGTTATCGAGTTTAAAATACCGGTATACCGCTATTACTGTGAAGTTTATTGACTCATACAGTGTATATAGCAAAAAACCTCTTTTTATTAAGTTAAAAGTAAGTAATTTTACATAAAGTCTTTAGTAAACAGTAACATAAAAAAACTAAGTTTAGTGTAGTGTAAACTTGTATGTTTGTATAAACATACATACATGCATAAGTATGTTTAGATCAGAGCTGCCCACAGAGAGAAAACCGAGAGAAAGGTATAGGTACATGTGTATTCATTTCTATAAAAAGCCGATTGGTTTTCGGCACTCTGACGCATCTCTTGACAGCCTGGTTATAAACGTTTATACTAGTGTTTTTCAAACGGTATTTCCCGGAAAATGTACGAGAATTCCAGGGATTTTTTTGATATTATGGCAACTTGATGAGTGTCGTTATTCATTTTATGAATGCGATGGCGCAATAATAAGGTCATGTCACTAGCACAATAGCTAAAACTTTACAACAATTAAGGCCGAGTTTACATCTGGCACGCATGTGCTCTGAGACTAAGAGGCCTTTATTTGCCATAAGCAGAACGCGACGTTCAAAATTTAATTCTACAATTCATAAAAGTAAAAACAGAAATGTGCAAGGAAATAAAAGAAAAAATACAAAACAATTTCAGATTCTCTTAGGTAAAAAGAACGATTCTATTAATGCTTATTCTGTACTAGTGATGGCCGAATATTCGGCAATTTTTAAATATTCATATTCGCATTCGTATTCATCAAACTCAGGCGAATACGAATATTTTTCCAAAAAATTAAATAAATAAATGCATAAATCCTAAACCAAATTTAAATAAATGGATAAAAATATTAGTTTATACGAATTTAATTAAGTTTTTTATAGAAATTTTTGCTCATTTTGAAATATTATTTACTGACGATCATTAAAATTTTTGGATTGTTTTTATTAACTTTAAAGTGCGCCAAGAGGAATATGAAGTTCTTTTTCATAAGAATTTTTTAATATTTCATATTGCAGGCGTAAATAGAACCCTAATTTAATGTCTATAAATTTCACATTAAATACTCGTATTCGTATTCGCGAATATCGTTTCAAATATTCGTATTCGCGAATATCAAAAATTGGCATTCGTTACATCACTGTGCTGTACTAAAGTCCTATTTTGTAATATTTATTTAATAATATATTTTTTTTAAGTGCGGTCAGGCTTGTGTGTATTGTTTGGCCTTCGAGAGTTTTTCGTCCGTATAATCTTGCGTTTTTTTATGGAATTTCTTTAACAACCACGTTGCTACTTCCTATGTCAAGGCATACGTCGTGTACAGTCAGTCACAAAACTTTTTTAAAATACTGTTAATAACATCCTGGGCATATGGTCTACTTACTCCACCCATGTTTGTTCAACACCATAATATGCAAATTTACTTTGTATAATATGTATCAATAAATAAATAAATATTTTTTTTTTTTTTTGCATTTACATATAATATTGGTATATATGCACCACTATTATTTAAAGAACTCAAATGGTATTTTTTTACTAATGTGCTTATAAAACGTTTTATTTAATCGATCTCATGAATTATAATTTTTTTTTGTTGAAATAATTAAATTAAAAATATTTTGTATTGTTTTGCACTGGACGGGAATTTCCCGGGAAGCCGAAAAGTCGTTCCCGCTTTCCCGTGAAATGAAAAAGTCCGGGAAAAGAAAAACTCTAGTTTATACATATGTATTTGATTATAGTGTGCTTACACTTTGTTGTCGATAAAAAGTAGTAAGAATAGAGCTGAATAAGAACGTCTAAAGGGGGAAATTTTGTTTCTGTAATTAATTCCAAAAAAATTAATTGAAATTAAGTTTTGTATCTTTTTTTTACGGAAATCGGTATACCGGTACGTACCGGTATAGACATAAACGGTATTGTCGATACCGGTATTTTCTAACCGAAATGAGTTTCGGTATCGGTATTGATACCGGTACCCAATTTTAACGGTATTTGAATCGGTATCGGTATTTTTACGATACCGTTTGCCAACCTTGCTTTAATTAATTAGAATTATCAAGTATGTGTGTGCAATTGTACTCGTATATTTAAAAATCTTACACAAATGAAAAGATTCATACCAATGTGCATGTTTTTATATGAAGTTTGACACATAGAAAATATATAAAATCTTGTTTAATGTGGTAGAATCTGTACGAATCTGCGTACATTTCTTGTCAAAATAAGAACGAAATTTGACTTTGAACAAAAAGGGGCACAAAATAATGCAAATGATACTAAAATGGGATTTAAAAGTAAGGGGCATAAAAAGTGGCAAGGCAGTTTAAAATGGTGCAAAATGCGACTTTAGTCGCACAACGGTAACGCTGCCCAAATTTAACATCTATACGAACGCGAAAAAATTGTTTTAGTTTATTCCGTCAACGATTTGCTCATGTACATACATATGTATGTAGTATGTAAGTATGTATTTACATAAAAATGTATGACTCGTCAAGACCCACAGTAACGTAAATTGTATGTTTTATTTAGTTGAAGCTTTAGTCAAGCAAATATTACTTTCTTTATACTAATTATCTTTTAACTTAAATACAGCACTTACATGATATTGGAATATCGTATTTAGTATATTATTATCCCCCGCAAAATTCTGTATGCTTTGGCCCCACAAGTTAGCCGGCGATAATACCAAACAATCGTATTCTGGAAATATTTGCTCATTTTGTGACCGTTTCACGTTGTCCACGCGTAAGCATATTTTATCCAAAGTACGTTGACTGCAAGAATAATACATAAGAAGATAAAATGTGTAAGTAAGTAAGTATATAACAATAAAAATAATCATTCTTAATTTTAGTTGTACAATAGAGAACTTAAATTAAAATAAACTTTAAATAACAATGCAAGATGAATACAAGACAAGGATTTTATCAATATAATAATATCATACGCACTTTTCAGTGGTTTCGTGATTTCTCACAATTTCCAATAATCGAAACACTTCATATAGCGGAGCACGAAATGCATCCATTAGTTGCATATCCTCTGTCCATGGCAACACACTGGAACGCAATGTTATTTGCTGTACATAAAGAATGGGTGAGTTTTGAGACCAGGGTATATGCGGTTCATACGAAACATTATTAATGTTGAATATATTCTTCACCAACGAATAATTAGAACGATCTCCTTCACCAAATAGAGAGTTTTTTCCATCGAATGGTAAAACGATTTTGGTGGGTATTGTTCCAGGTAGTGGTATGTTGATAAGCGGGTAACTGGAATAAAAAAATGTTTATTATAAATCAATGAATAACTTATTTTTTCTAATCGTTTTAAATTAAATTAAATCATTAACAGAATTCACTGTCGGCCTTGTAGATCTTTTACATGTTGTAGCTTTGTTAAATTATTGTTGCTTTCGTTTAAATTTACCAAGATTTACCAAGGCTACAATATTTAAAAGATCTACAAAGACAACTGTGAATTCCGCTATTATCGGCATCAGCGAACAATCCTTCAACTAAGATACCGCCATTTATTTTTAACATTTCGTTAATAATTGCTTATTTCCTGACGATGTTAACAAACCGTTAACGAAACATCGAAAATAAATAAAAAATGAATTATAATTTTATGAAAACGACCTCGAGTTTAACAAATATAAGAAGAAGAATGAAGTTCCACTAAAATTACTCGTAGTACTAAAAATAAAAGTAATAACTTTGTCATTTAAATAATAATAATTAATTGAATTTCATAAAAGAATGGTACACAGAACACAAAATATATCGATTGTGTAATATATAATTCACTCGAGTTCACCCATTTTCTTCTAAGTCGTGATTGTGATAATCTAAGGGTTGAAAAAACTATTTTACTACATACTTGTATAGGCGGGCGGCTCTAATGTTAAAAAAAAAAAAGATTTTGGAAATGTTCGACGAGAATTTTCTACGGTTGTCTGCTTCAATTCTGTCATCCAACATATTTCTTTTTGTCCCATGACATTTGCAAGAAACGTAAAAATATTTTTTTTCGCAATACATACATATTAGTGATGTAACGAATGTCAATTTTTGATATTCGCGAATACGACTGCGAATACGAATATTTGAAACGATATTCGAAAATACGAACACGAATACGAATATTTCATGTGAAATTTATAGACATTAAATTAGGGCTCTATTTACGCCTGCACTATGAAATATTTAAAAATTGTTATGAAAAAGAACTTCATACTCCTGTTGGCGTACTTTAAAGTTAATAAAAACTACCCAAAATTTTAATGATCGTCAGTAAATAATATTTGAAAATGATACAAAGCATACATTTCTATATAAAATTTAATGGATTCGTGCACACTAATATTTTTATCTATTTATTTAAACTTAGTTTAGGATTTATGCATTTATTTATTTAATTTTTTTTTTGGAAAAATATTCGCATTCGTATTCGCCTGAATTTGACGAATACGAATGCTTCGATAAAAAATGATATAAAATGAAAGTCTTTTTAGTAGAGGTGTGCGCGTGAGCGTTTTTTCGCTCACGACACGCACACTCAGGCAGAAAAATATTTTACTCACGCACTTTCACGCACGAATGATATTGAAAATTTTCACGATCACGCACGCTCACGAACAAAATATTCTTAATCACGCACGAGTGGTTTACAACTTATCACGATCATGCACGCTCACGAAAAAGTATGTAATCCAATTTGTATCTTTTTTGGGGTTGAAAAATAGGTTTTTACACATACATATGTATTTATGTAGGCTCCATGAAAAATCGCCCAAAAATGAAAATGAAAATTCACCCAAATTTCAAAATGAAAAATCACACAAAAAAATGAAAAATCGCCCAAAATTTTCAATATGAAAAATCACCCAAAAAAAATTAAAAATCGCCCAAAAAAATGAAATATCGCCAAAAATTTAAAAACACCAGAAAAAAATTAAAATTATAGTAATTTCATTTTTATATTAAAATAAAAAAAAGAAAAGTTATAGAGAAGCAAAAATAATGTTCGTTCGTTCCCGGATTTTCTACACCATAGCGTTCCGCGATACGGCGCTGCCTAATAAAAATTTTCTGCCTTGCAAAGTTTTCCTGCTTAAGAACGTTTTTTTGCACTGCCGGCCTTCGGCCGGGCTCAAGGATTTTCTGCACCATGGTGTTTCCCGACAGGGCGTTGCCTAATAAATATTTTCTGCCTTGCAAAGTTTTCCTACCTAAGAACGTTTTCTTGCAGAGCCGGCCTTCGGCCGGTCTCAAAGATTTTCTCCACCATGGTGTTTCCCGACAGGGCGCTGCCTAATAGAAAGTTTTCTTGCACTGCCAGCCTTCGGCCGGGCTTAAGGATTTTCCATGGTGTTTCCCGACAGGGCGCTGCCTAATAAATATTTTCAGCCTTGCAAAGTTTTCCTACTTAAGAACGCTTTCTTGCACTGCCGGCCTTCGGCCGGGCTTAAGGATTTTCTCCACCATGGTGTATCCCGACACCGCGCTGCCTAAAATATTTTCTGCCTTGCAAAGTTTTCCTGCGTAAGAACGTTTTCTTGCACTACCGGCCTTCGGCCGGGCTTAAGAATTTTCTCCACCATGGTATTTCCCCACACGGCGCTGATTAATAAAGATTTTCTGCTTTGCCAAGTTTTTTTGTTTAATAACATTTTCCTGCACTGCCGGCCTTAAGAATTTTCTCCACCATGGTATTTGGGTCTATTTTTTCCTTTAATTTTTAAATGTTTGAACAATTTTGGGCGATTTTTCATATGAAAAATTACTTAAAATTTGTATGAAAAATTTTTTTCATTTTTATTTTTGGGCGCTTTGGTTTTTGGGTGATTTTTCATGAAAACATTTTTCATATGAAAAATCGCCCAAAATTTCAAAATGAAAAATCACTCAAAAAAAAAAATTAAAAATTGCCCAAATTTTGTATGGACAAATTTTGGGCGATTTTTCATTTTTATTTTTGGGCGATTTGGTTTTAGGCGATTTTTCATGGAGCCATTTTTGTACATATCTATGAAATTTACATTTCACAGTAGGGACTTTTACAAACTAAATGGCAATAAATCTGGAACTTCTAAACTACTGATTGGATTTATATGAAACTCCTAACATCCGTAGAGGATGACTTAGGCTTTATAAACATGTCATGACAGCCTTCTGGCTTGAGCTGGACATGAGTTATAGTGGTCCAAAGTGGGACTCAAAAAAATTTCTGAGGCTTGTAACCTTTCCGATTTCTACCGGATAAAGCATTTTGACATAAACTTGAAATTCTTAAGAAATAATTTCCCAAGATGTGTTTCTCATAAGATATTTTATACTTAAGTTAAAAATTTTTTTTTGCCTTGACTTTTTTAGTGTTTTCGCTATTACTTTTTAGTTGGATTTTAAGTTAAAAGACAGCTATTTTTATCTAATTTTTCGACCTTTTTTATATTTTAAATTAAACTATTTTCTTGAGCTTTCGGTCAGTTTATATTTTGAGTTTATTATTTTCAATATTTCGTTAACCTTCGGTTAACTTATTCAGGATATATATTTTTTTGGTTTTTTATGATATCATTATTTTCAATATTTCGTTAACCTTCGGTTAACTTCTTCATGATATCATAAAAAACCAAAAAAATATATATCCTGAATAAGTTAACCGAAGGTTAACGAAATATTGAAAATAATAAACTCAAAATATAAACTGACCGAAAGCTCAAGAAAATAGTTTAATTTAAAAGACAGCATTAAATTTTTGACAAAATTTTAAATAATAACAAAAATTAAAAATTTTAAAAACCCCGACTTTTTTGAGAAAAGCTGTTATGTATATCTTCTAAACGGCTGGATCGATTTTCTTCAAAAATAGCTAAGAACCCTCTCGATCAAGTCATCTTTCAAACAGAAAAAACTTAATGAAAATCGGTCCAGCCGTTTGGCCTGTACGTGGACACGGACAGACACACAGATACACAGACATACAGACACACACTACAAACTTATAACACCCCTTTTTTTAGTCGGGGGTTAAAAATAGGAAAAAAATTTATTAAAATATTCATTTGTGAAATCGGGAAAAGGCTAAAAAATCCAAATTTTAAAATTTCCCTGAAAAAGGCATGTGTTTTTTAAGTATCTTCATTATTTTCAGTTTTGTAAAAAACTTTGTTTAATACATTTTTAATTTTTTAATTACATACTCCTGATTTACACTATGCAAGTCTTGTTGCTAAGCTGATTAGTTTGTTAGGAGAGAGAGACGAGGGAAAATAAATTTTCTGTTCCCCTCGTCTCTCTCTCCATCAAACTAATCAGCTTAGCAATAAAGGCTCAGTTAGCCGACTGTAATGTAATGTAACTGCAACAGTAAGAAACAGCTGATCGATTTTGTTATGTGAAAAGTAATGGAAATGGTTATAGAGATGTAATGTAACGTAACCTACTTTTCATATAAAAATATCAATCAGCTGTTTTCTACGTTACAGTTACATTACATTACAGTCGGCTAACTGAGCCTTAAGACTTTTAAAGTGTAAATTAGGACATAGCGCTAAAGACAATACATTAAAAATGTGCTTAGAGCCAATTATTTTGTATTTCGGACATGGACCCTACATTCAACCATATCCTAAAATAGTAAATTTTAAAAATATTTTTTATGTATTATAATAGTTTATTCGACCTTTTTTAATTATATATAAATTTTATTAAAGCTATAGGTCTTTTTGTAATCAATTTACAATTTTATTTAATTTATCCGATATTTCGCTTCAACTTTGTGTAGCTTCTTCAGGAACAATTTAATTTCCTGAAGAAGCTACACAAAGTTGAAGCGAAATATCGGATAAATTAAATAAAATTGTAAATTAATTACAAAAAGACCTATACCCAAGAAAGTCTGTGCATAAAATAAGAGGTTTGTGACTGTACAGCAACAATCAAATATATAAACAACGCTGAACCACTAGCAAATAACTTTCAAATTGAAAAAAAAGACCTATAGCTTCAATAAAATTTATATATAATATTTTTTGTGTTTAAGCGGTTATAAAAAGTTGTGACGGTAAATTTTGAAAGTTTTAACTATAAGATTTTATTATATAGATAGTTTTAAAATATTAAAATAATTTTATTTTTCTACATTGGTATGTTTGAATTGTATATGAGACAGTTTACAACGCCTGAAAAAATTATAACAATAGCCCAATCCACAATCTTGTGCAAATGGTCTTGCATTGTAGCATGTGCAAAATGATATAGTATATTGATAATCACCTATTCAGGAATAATATCTCGTGAGTGTTAAGACATTTCGAAACAGACATATAAAATAGTACTTTACTATAATACTATTAATACAACTATGTAGTAACTAATATTTAGAACACTGTAATACACCATTTTATATTCTTTTTTTTGTCACTTCAATAAAAGCCATATTTGAAACAACAGGTTATGGGCCCAGAACAACTTGGAAAATATTTTTTATAAAGAAAATAAGAAATGAACACATTTTGCGCTCAATTTCCTAAATTGTCTAACGACAATTACCATGTATGGAAATTTAACATGAAATTGTTGCTGTTAGAGAGGGAGTTGTGGGATATAGTGGTTGAAGCTGTTCCGACGGTTCAGGATGCTAAGTGGCTGGCGCGTGACGGGAAGGCTAGAGCGGTTATTGGTTTGGCGGTTGAAGAGTCGCAGAAGGTTCTTATTAAACAATACAAAACTGCAAAGGAGTTTTGGGAGACCTTGAAAAATCATCACGAAAAGCCGAACATAACAAATAAGGTTAGTCTTTTGAGGCAAATGTCGTCTATGTGCTTCGTTAGTGATAAAACAATGGAAGTTCACATTAATGAATTTTTGACAATTGTTGATCGTCTACGAGATTTAGGCGAAGTGATTGAGGAACACAAATCAGTTGCATTTTTGTTGGGCAAATTACCCGAAAATTACAATAGTTTAATATCGTCATTGGAAATGCGACCCGAAGCAGACTTAACCCTAGATTTTGTAAAAGAGAAGCTGCTTCAGGAATATAAAAGGAATTCTGCATGTGAAAATCATACAGTAAATGCATATAAAATACAAAAACGTAAATTTTCTCCAAAATGTTAAACGTGTGGTAAGCAAGGGCATTTTAAGAGAGATTGCCCAAATAAAGCTTCACAGAAACAGCAAAAGGTTGGTGTGGTGGTAGCCGAGCTAATATAGTAAAAGATAATGACAGGAATATTTGTTTTGGAATAATGAAGAACAGATCAAATGCTGATTGGTATATCGATTCAGCTGCAACATGTCACATGTGTTGTGAAGAAAACATTCTTCATCAAAATAGATAAACAAAAACAAGAAACAGTTTATTTAGCTGATGGAACTGAAATAAAGGCAAGTGGAATGGGCGACTGTATCGTATACAGTGAAGGTAATGAAATCCTGGTACGTAATGTTTTGTTTATACCTCAGCTAGATGGAAGCCTGTTATCAGTGCGAAAATTAATTGCAAATGGTTTGACAGTATATTTTAACGAAAATTATTGTTTAATATGTAAAGATTGTCGTACATATGCAAAGGCATCGTTATGTAATAATTTATTTGTGCTCTACCAACAACAACATAAAGGTAGTAAATTAACAAATAGCAACAATGATTTTAGTGTAATTGCACATCAAATTGTGAAATTTGTTTAAAGGCAAAGCTCACAAGAAGCCCATTTCCAAATAAATCGGAAATTAAATCGAGCGAGATTTTGGATCTCATACATTGTGATCTTTGCGGGCCTATGCAAACTCCAACACACGGTGGCAATCGTTACTTCTTAACACTTATAGATGATCACAGTCGTTTTTTACAATATATTTCATTGCATCAAAGAATTTGTCGTTTGACAAGATCAAAGAATTCGTGGAACAATCAGAGAACCAATTTGGTAAACGCTTAAAGGTGTTAAGAACTGATCGCGGCGGGGAATTTGTGAATGAAAAATTAAACAATTATTTAAAAGCAAAGGTATTATTCACCAACTTACCTGTCCATATACCCCCGTGCAGAACGGGGTTGCAGAGCGAAAAAATCGCAGCTTGGTAGAAATGGCTAGGTGCATGTTGAGTGACGCAGAAATGCACCAAAAATTTTGGGCCGAAGCGGTCAATAATGCAAACTATATTCAAAACAGATTATTTTCTTCAGTTGTTAATAAAACACCGTTTGAGTTGTGGTTTAAGAAGACGCCAAATTTAAACCACGTTCGTATTTTTGGTTGTACTGCATATGCTCACATTAATAAATTGAAACGAAGAAAATTAGATGATGTTGCTGTCAAGTGCAAATTGTTAGGTTATGCTGAGGAGTCAAAGGGCTATCGTTTATTAGACTGTAACACCAACAAAGTTTTTATCAGTCGAAATGTAAAATTTTTAGAAGCCAATGTATATCGTCCGTCCAACGTCGTAAAAGATGAGCAAAGCTCAGCAGAAGTAAATGTTTTATTCTCAAATGAATCTGCTCAAATGTAAACAGAAAATAAGATTTCTCCACAGGAAGAAACTTTTCGTGGTTTTGAGTCTATAGAAGAAACATCATCATCATCAGAATCAGAAACAAATGAATCTGCTCAAATGGAAACAGAAAATACGCCTAGAACTTCATTGAGACAGAACAAGGGTATTCCACCCAAGAAATATGGTTACAAAGTTTACGAGGAAAATGATCCAGTCAGTTATGATGAGGCTGTATCAAGCAAACATAAAAATGAACGGTTGAACGCTATGAATGAAGAAATACATGCACTGGAATGGAATTTGGTAGAATTGCCTAAAAATGAAAAAATAATAGGATGCAAATGGGTGTATAAAACTAAATATACAGCAGATGGTTCGAAGAAATATAGAGCACGCTTAGTGGCTAGAGATTTTTCGCAGAAATACGGTGAAAGTTATGACGAAGTTTTTGCACCGGTCGTCAAGCAAACTTCTTTTCGAACATTATTAGCCATTGCAAGCAATAGACAGATGAGAGTGAAGTACATAGACATCAAAACAGCATTTTTATATGGTGAGTTGGACTCTAATATATATATTAAACAGCCTGAAGGTTTTGTTATGCCTGGAAGAGAAAATCTTGTATGCAAACTCAACCACAGTCTTTACGGCCTTAAACAGTCGGCTCGATGTTGGAATCTCCGCATCAACCAATTTTTAATAGATGCGGGATTTAGAAGGCGAAAAGCAGAACCTTGCCTATATGTAAAGGGTGATGGAGAATTGATAACATATATATTAATCTAAGTGGATGATATAATAGTGGCCTCAAAGTTAGAAGAGAATATTCCATTTGCAATAATGCTAAGTATATAAAGCAGAAATTTACATCAACTGACACCACACACAGTGGACCAAACACAAAAGAACGCTGATGATGAAGGTTTAGTGGCCTTCGAAAACGGCTGGCTGTTCCGTTCAACTATGTGTTGTTAGTCAGAATATTTACAACAGACTTTGTTGTTATTTGTTCATTAATAATTATCACATGTAATTTGGCTTAAAAAGCAATACGAACCTTAGCCCGTTCAAATCACAAATATAGAAAATTTAAAGTATCACACGAACTCTTGAATCAAACTTTGAAATAAATGAGTTGGGAGATTTAAAGCTTTATTTAAAAATAGAGGTAAGCTCAGTCTCCGGATTATTTTACCTGTGTCAAGAACAATACATTGACAAATTATTGGCGGAGTTTAATCTCTATGATGCGAAAGTCTCGTCCATTCCCATGGATCCGGGATATCTGAAAGTGGATTCTCAAAAATTCCTTGAAAGCAATGATTTATTTCGAAAAGCTGTTGGTTCAGTATTATATATTTCAAACAACACACGCCCGGATATTAGTGTGGCAATTTCGATTTTGTCGCGCAAGGTTACAAAACCAACTGAAGATGATTGGACAGAATTAAAACGTGTGATGAAATATCTAAGAGGTACCAAACACTTAAAATTGCTCGTATGCTCAAAGGCAGAATTAAGACTCAGAGGTTATGCTGATGCTGATTGGGCAGGGGAATTTAGCGGTCGTAAATCTACAAGTGGATATGTATTCAAATTAGGTGATGCTGTAATAAGCTATGCTAGCAGAAAATAAACAAACATCACTTTGTCATCTACCGAGGCAGAATTCGTTTCTCTTGCAGAGGCATCAGAGGAGTTCTTATGGATAGTTCAGCTAATGGAAGAGTTCCAAATTGATGTTAGTAATCCGGTAATTTATGAGGACAACCAAAGCTGTTTGAAAATGCTTCAAGATGAGAAAATATCATCAAGAACTAAACATATAGATGTTAAATATTATTTCTGGTAAGGTATCGTTTCATTATTGTCCGACTGACTCTATGTTGGCCGACAATTTAACAAAGCCCTTATCAAAAATAAAATTATTCAAATTGAGAGAATTAATTGGTTTATATTAGTAACTAAAAATTTATTTAAATGAATTTTTCTTGTAATAATAATTTTTAAATTGCAATTGTAACAAAATGAACTATTAAATACTTTTTATATAATTATTTACATACATAAAAACTTAAGTCTGATACAATATTATAAATATTGAGAAGGGCTGTTAAGACATTTCGAAACAGACATCTAAAATAGTACTTTACTATAATACTATGTATGTAACTAATATTTAGAACACTGTAATACACCATTTTATATTCTTTTTTGTCATTTCAATAAAAGCCATATTTGAAACAACAGTGAGAGCGTGACAATTCGTGCGTGATTATTAAAAATAGCTCACGCACGATCACGCGCGAGTACTTTATTTTTAACTCACGCTCACGCACTCACACGTGTTTAATTATAAATTTGATCACGATCATGCGTGAGTCACGCGACTTTTGTTTTCTGTTGCTTTTATTTGTTAAAAAAAAACAACTTTTATTTTATTTAGTATTTATTAATAAAACCGTACCTTTACTTAGGAGTAGCGAATTAAGACTGATTTTACAATGTTTCTTAATCTAAAATAATAACTTGCTTATTGCTTAATTTATTTTTTATGTTCTTATTCTTTTACCATTTCCAATTAATATTAAAATTATTAAACAAAGCATTTCGAAATATTAAATCTCCCAACTAAAATAATTCTTGCAAGAAGTGCAATTAATTTAAAAGTGCATTAACAACATTTATTAATTTTGTTATTTCGAAATACTGTGGCCTAATTACAGTTTTAAGTGCAAATGAACTTAAAGTTCATTTACCTATTTCTTTTAAACATTTATCAATATCGTCATTATAACATTTATATGTAACTACTCCCCCCTTTTGATTAGAATTCTCCTGAATTCTATTGTTTAGTTTTATTTTTATATAGTTATGTTTAATACAAAAAATACAAAACAAAATTATTATCAAAATGATTATTAACAAATTGCATCCGTAACTAAATTTACTGTGGTATTTTAAATTAAAAATATTTTCACTATTTACTTTATTATTTTCTATAATTTCTTCAAAAGTTATCATATTCTGTTTTTAAAATATTAATATTTTCTTCTGCAATTTCCATAAGATTTGAAAAGTAGTAAACTTTAATTTTAATAGAACAATTACTGTATTGTATTAGGTAGTTTCCATTAACAATCGTCTCATTTTTAGTACAAGTTTGATTAATTGGAATTATTTCAAATTCTGTGTTTTTTATAAGTTTACAATTTGATTTTATAACGCAATGATTAGTGGTTTTTAGTTCCCTTAAGTGTTTATTTTCTTTATATTCATATGTTTTGTTTTCATAGTGAAATATTTTTTAAATTTTTTCTTCTATTTCGTTATTTTCTTTATTTGGTATATATATATATATATATATATATATATTCAGTTTATTATAATCTATCTCATATTTTATTATTTCTTTACTTGTTAAAATATTAGGATGAATTATTCCATATTTTGCTGATACTATATTATCTTGTATGTGTTCAATTTTATCTTTTAACATTTGTATTTTTGATAACTGTTCTAAATATAAATTTTGTTCTCTTTCTTTTTCATTAAATTTATGTATGCTATTTATTGTGTTTTCTATATTTTTTCTATCACTTTTGACAATATTTTTAAGGTTTTCTAATGCTGTATTAAAATATTCATTTACTTGAATTTGTTGACTAATATTTCCGTCCGTTTCAAGTAGATGATTCTGAATATCCTGTCTGTCAGTATCGTCCATCGTACCAAATAACCAGTTTGACATGCTACCTATTGCATTTATTAGTCTGCGTTTGTGTCTGTTCTTCTTTGGTATTAGTGTTAATAACTTATTTCTTACGTCTAGTAGTTCCCTCTGAAGAATGTCTTTATTCTTTATTTTCATTGAAATAATATTATCGGTCATGTCATTTACAATTTCTTCAATTTGTTCAATGTTGATCATATGTATAACTATGTCTGTATCATTTACTATTTCTTGACGTCTTGTTTGAAAGTCCACAAAAACCCATTTGGTCCTTTATTTCCGTCATATTCAGATATGCGCTGTTAAGTGGTATACACATCATGATTGCTAGAATCATCCACAATGTCTGAAAATTTTTGAGGTCGTTTAATATTACTTGGATGAATGTTGGCTAGATTTAGTTTCCTGAATTTTGGTAGTTCTTTATGTCTTGCCGCTTTATAGTTTCTCCCAAAACCTTCGTTTCTTTTTTCGCTATACTCTTCTCTTTTTATGTTAAGTTTGTCTATAATTTTCTTCTTTATTTTCACTATATCTGCCTTACCATTTTGAACATCTAAAGGAATAGTTTTAATTGTAGAATGGTATTGTACATTTTTTTCGTATTTATATATTATTCTAAACTTTTCTGCAAGTGTATTGTGCATCCTTTCTATTTCTGCATTACCTGTATGACTGTTGGGTTTTGTTAAATGCAGTTGAGTTTCTTCTTGGCTCAGGAACTCCTGAATTCGAGCTGCCTTAAATTCATTATCAGCTATAATTTTAATTGGTTTTCCAATTTTTGCAAAATGATCTTCTAATTGCCCAATTATTGTAATAGGATTTCTATCATTTAGTGAGTAGCTGCTCCAAATTTTGAAAATTTATCTATTACCGTTAAAAAGCGAAAATTTTTCATAACAAAAGTATCTATGTGAATTATTTGATTTTTATCAGTGGGTGTTTCTGACAGTTCGTATTTTTGTCTAATTGGGTTTCTGTCATATTTAACTTCTTTACATACGTCGCATTGGTTAATTACCAAATGAACAAGTTCCATTAATTTCGGAAAATAAATTTTATCTTTAATTTGATTGTAGGTTTCTTGTATACCTGAGTGCATACTTTCTTTGACACGGTATAACGATATCTGTTTTACTGCTTCCACTTCGGTTTCAATATCCTGTGCCCTTTTGGTACATTTTATAAATTTTATATTTCTGTCATTTGAAAACATCTGAATCAATTTTTGTTGTACTATATTATACTTATGCATTGACAATTCCGAATATATACCTACCAATCCTTTCGTTAGATATTTTCTAAATATCTCCCCCATATTATCAAAGTCACTTTCTGCTAAAAATATTATTCGTTTATTATGTAACTTCTTCATTTCTTCAATTTTATTATTTGTTAATATTATTTGTGTTTAATGTTTGTTTACTATCTCATCCTTAATGTAAAACTGATCATTAAAATTTTCTTCGGCGGAGTGTATTGTGGCATTACAATCGCTTTCTTCTTCAATATTAACTATTATGTTTATATCAGAAGTGTTATCCTCCATGTTTTTTGAAAATGTATCTTCCTCCATATCTCGATTTTTTCATTATTTTCCAACCTACCAAGAAAATCAGCCACTTTGTTTTCTTTTCCTTTTAAATACTCAATCTCATAATCTTGGATTTGGTTAAATCTATTATTTCCATTATTTATTTCTTTATTATATTCTATTGATTCCGTTCGGTCTTGCCCAAGTTGAGTCAAGTTATCTTGGCTGACATTTGGCCTGGGGTGTCCTACCTGCGGGAATCTATGAAACTCATTTAATTCTATATTGTCTATTTCCATGTCTAGGTTGATTCCAGCGATATTGTCCAGAATTTGGCCTAGAGTTTCCTACCTGTACGGGCCTCTGGAAATTTCCCGACATATTATTGTTGTGTTGGACCTTATAGCGTCCTGAATTGTTATTATAATTATTGTATCTACTGTAATAATTATTCTGATTATTATTGATATAATTAGCTTGTCCTTTATTCTGATAATTTCGGTTGTAATTATAATTATTATTTTTATTCATTTGTTTAGCTATATTCTGAAAAGTTCCTTTGAATTTCCTAAATTCTTGCCTAATGCAACTGTCTTCGTACCTTCTCTTTGTCATTATGTCTATTATAGTCCCTATACCTCTTTCTTCATATATTTTATCTAATAATATACCCTGTTTCATTTCTTTTGCTACATTAGTTAGTAAGGTATTCACATTAGATAAATCTATATATGGATCGTCCCTATAGTAAATACTTAGTTCATCACTTTTATACTTAATGTTTTGTAATTCTATTGCCAATTCACTTACATTATTTACTCGTATCTCGTTGATCTTTCTGTAGATTTGGTGGGGTTCAACCTCTGGTCTATATCTTAATCTTAGTGTCTTCTTTATCATTGCCCAGTTGTCCGGTTGTTGTATATTTATTACCACGTTCTTGGCTTCTCCTTGAATATTTCGGTAAAAGATGGCTTTAGTGGCTTCCTTCATTAATTCCTCTTCTGTTATAGATGATAATAAGTACTCCACACTACTTAAGCTATGTACGGACGGTTGTCAGATCTTACAATATTGCCAGTAAAATGTGCTAAAAATTTCTTACAACCGTGTGAACTGGCAATTTTTGTCAGACGACGTTGCCAGAAAAAGCATTGTCAGTCCATTGCAAGACTAGCAACTGACAACATATTGTCAGACATCTTACAATCGTGTGAACACATTGTAAAATTATTGCCAGATATTTGTCAGACATTTTAATATTGTCGGATGTGCGAAGTTCATGCATCTGACAATGGCGTCATTGTAAGATAATTCTTTCTATGGGCAACACTGCATACGCTTGATTTTAAAGAAAAAGTTTATAATAAAATATATGCAGACAAAATCATTGCAATTGCTTCTTTATGGTCCATAATAATTTATACTTTCACTTTTTACATTTAACACAAACGCAAACGATAAATATTTAACAATTTCCAACAAATGGTTTAAGTCTGGCAACACATAACAACAGATCGAACAATTTGTGCATATGACAACCGTGTGAACTGACAATTTTTCTACTGACGATTTTGTCAGATGAATTTATTGTCATACAACCGTCCAGCAATAAATTGTAAGATTTTCTGACATCCGTGTGAACTGACAAGAAATATTGTGCTGGCAATTTTCGATTGCCAGTACATTGTCAGCACATTGCCAGATCTGACAATATTGTAAGATCTGACAATCGTCTGTACATAGCTTTAGGAATGAGTTTATGGTAATGTCTCCAACTCCTGTGAACACCGGTAAGTAACTCACATTTTTAAAAATTCTGTCCAGTTGGCTAGATTGATGAAATTGCTGCTGTTGTTGTTGTTGTCGCTGCTGTTGTTGTTGCTGCTGATGTTGTTGTTGCAGGTGCTGTTGTTGCTGTATTTGTTCTTGTAATTCCATATAAGCTACACGTAACCGCTCCAACTGTTGGTCTTTACGGGCTAATTCCTCTGTTACGTCTATTGGTCGATTTTCTTCTGCCATTATTCTGCTTCTATCAAACGCTTTCTGTCTTTTTGAGAACAGTTTTGCTGTTTAATTATTCACACGAATTTTGTTTATATTTTCTTCTGGTCCTGTTCGCCTTATGTTTGGTGCAGAATACTCGGAATTTTTAATTATTTTATTTTAGCACTTTTACAAATTTTTATACCTTGGAGGGTCCCGTAGGAAGTCGCAAGGTTTATTATTATTTATAAAAGGGTCTATTACTATTTGCACGTATTTTCGAACACTGGATCCTTTGGGTTTTTTAAAGGATCCTACCGACTGCGCCACTTTTGTTTTCTGTTGCTTTTATTTGTTTAAAAAAAAACAACTTTTATTTTATTTAGTATTTATTAATAAAACCGTACCTTTACTTAGGAGTAGCGAATTAAGACTGATTTTACAATGTTTCTTAATCTAAAATAATAACTTGCTTATTGCTTAATTTATTTTTTATGTTCTTATTCTTTTACCATTTCCAATTAATATTAAAATTATTAAACAAAGCATTTCGAAATATTAAATCTCCCAACTAAAATAATTCTTGCAAGAAGTGCAATGAATTTAAAAGTGCATTAACAACATTTATTAATTTTGTTATTTCGAAATACTGTGACCTAATTACAGTTTTAAGTGCAAATGAACTTAAAGTTCATGTTCATTTACCTATTTCTTTTAAAAATTTATCAATATCGTCATTATAACATTTATATGTAGCTCGCGTGATTCACGCGTGACACGATAAAATCACGACATTTGCACATCTCTATTTTTTTAGTGATTAACGCGACTAAACCATTTTTTCATTTCTTACACAAGTGTGATGATAAGCTGGAACGCTGAACGCGAACCTGCACTTCATGTTTTTCTCTCAGCTCTAGTTTTCGAGATATAGCGATATGTAAAAAATAAAGTCACTTTCCCCACATTTAGTAGCATAACTTAAGAAGGTGTTGCTCTATTCTATTTGAGGCCATGCAAACATCGTTTCAAAATTTACTCAGTACTTTCAGAGATACACTTCACTTCATATGAATAGGTGCAGTGTTCTACAAATTTATTTAAGGTTGTTGCTCTCAACATAATTAATGGAAAGGATTGTGTTGTATTTTTTATTAAAGGTTAACAGTTGAGAAAAAGAGTGCCAGCAAAAAAAAAGGTGAAAAAGTTCCTTAAGATTTAATCTGTGTTTGTTTTTATGATTGGGAGACTATAGGAGGAGTGATGCGAATACATACCCTATCCTACTCAAATGGCAACCTCACCCACTGTTCTCACAGAACTTGGTAATTCCTGTTTCTCTAACGAGGCTCTGTCGACCGAGAATAGGCGGTATAACCTAAACAACTGCACAGTGGAAATACTGTTGCCATACGCCTGTCTGGAGGCTATAATTGGCATCCCCAATACCAAACTCGGATGTGGCAGCCCAATCAGCCGCCCATCTTAAAACAATCCGTCTAATGAAACCATAAGCAATAATATAATTACAAATGAAACGGATCAATCGATGACAACTATTGTAATGAAAAAACGTATACGAATTGGATCATTGAATGTACGGACGCTAACGGAACCATCCAGGTTAAGCCAGGTATGCAGAGTTCAATAACTATAAAATGCTTATACTAGGAACGTGTGAAACAAGATTGCCAGTCTCTGGAGAATTTAGAACATCAGACGGACTAACATTTCTCTACTCGGGCAAAGAAGCATCAGAAGTAAGATCTAGCGGTGTTGACATGCTACTCTCAAAAGAAGCGCTCAAAGCACTTATTCAATGGGAGCCTCACTCCGAAAGAATAATCACGGCGAGGTTCCGAACAAGAGCGCGGAAACTCACATGTGTTCAATGTTATGCACCTACGGAAGTGGCTGAACAGATTGTCAAGGAAACTTTTTACAGCTTATTAGATCGAACATTGTCAATAGTTCACCGAGGTGATATAACAATTTTACTAATAGATTTTAACGCACAGGGTCGTCCAATAGTAACTTGGAAGATGTAATAGGAAAACACGGAATCGGAACTATGAACGGAATTGGAGAATTATTACCTGAAATCTGTGTAAAATACAAACTGGTCAATTGGCGCACGCTGTTTCCCCACAAACACAAACATAAGATCACTTGGGTGTCACCAGACCAAAGGACCGAAAACCAAATAGATCAAATCGCCATAAGCAGATCGAGGAGAGTATCCCTATTAGATGTGTGCAACAAAAGGGGCGCGGATATAAGAAGCGACCATCAGCTACTAATTGGCATTCTCCGCCTTAAACTAGCAGCTAGTTCATAAAAATGGGCAAATCTCCGGTCGAAAGTATAATGTTAGCAAACTCAAAGATCTTCCATTTCTGGTAGCTACATATGTAGAAACACCAAATTCAGCACTTTCTATGCGTGAAGATAATAACTGCGCCTTCGTAGATGCATCTGCCAATCACCTGGGACACATACAGCACAGGCGTAAAATATGAATGTCTGATAACACCTAGACGTAAAATAGGAAAAAACTTCTAAATTCTGCACAGACGCGTGGATAAAAAACTGATCTTGCGAGGAAACACAGAGATGTGAATAGAATATTCAGAGATCTGAATAGAATATTCACTGTGCATGCAAGATAAAAGAATGTATGCAGATGGGCTGGCACAAGAAGCGCAAGTTGCGCCGGAGACTCACCGTATGAGAGATCTGCACATCTGCACCAACACATTCTTGAGGCCCCTAAGAAACAGTATTGGCGAAATGGTGACGTCAAAAAAAGACCAAATGGCGATATGGAGCGAATTCTATTCAAAAATGCTCTCAACATCACTGCAAACTAATGGTAATATATGTAACTTCCAAGAACACATCGTAAGAACGGACACCCCGACGCACAGTCTATAACTAGCTGAAATAGTGGACGCAATCAAAACGCTAAAGAATAATAAAGTTCCAGATTCGGAACAACATATCAACAGAAATGCTAAAGGCTGATCCCCAAGTAAACTCACAATTACTCCTGCCTCTTATAGAGAAATTTTTGGCAAAATGAATGTGTGGTTCAAGAACTCAAGGGCATCATCGCTTAAATTCCCAAGAAAGGGGAATCACTCTCCTTAGCATGGTGAATAAAATAATAGTGCATATAATAACTCATCATCTATCGAGCGCATTAGAGCCTGGGGGCAAATCACGGCATTCGATACGACTCGTAATTTAAAAATATTTCCATATAAACTCTATTGAAATATTTCTAAACTACGAGTCGTATCGCATGCCGTAATTTGCCCCCGATCTTGTGCCGCATCAAGCTGGTTTTCGCCGACATAAATCGCGTGTTGACTACGTGAACAGCCTAAGAAATATAATGGAACAGTCCGCAGAATGGAGATCTCCCCTCTATATAATGTTCATAGATTTTGAAAAAGCTTTCGATGCCTTGAGCCATAAATCTATCTGGAATGCCCTGGCATGTAAAGGCACATCACCAAAAATCATCTCTCTCATCCAAGGTCGACATAGAGGAGCCACATGTAAAGTTCTGCATGAAAACCAACTAGGCGATCAAATCAATGTGGCTGTTGGCGTGTGACAAGGATGTGTAATGTCACCACTCTTGTTTAATATTTTGTTAGACGTCGTAATGAAAACTGCAGCAAACGGGACCAATTGGATAACGTGGGATTTACTAGGCCAACTGGGTGACTTAGAATATGCTGATGACAGATGTACAATCGCTTTACGTGAGTACCTGCCGTTACGGCCTTATCTCACGTGTGCCAAAGCACCGGGTGTGGGTTAGACGCCAGACCAACGCCCCCATGCACCCTTTTAGAATGAACCTATGGCCCACTCCATAAGACACATAGGTTGCAATCTTTGAATATAGTTATCTCTGTATTATATTCAATTACCTTGCTGAGGTAATTTGAGCTATCTAAACTCTGCTGCTATGTGCGTGCCCATAGCAGCTCTGTTGAATGGCAACAGCACCTAGAATAGTGTCTGGCTGACCGCGTCAGACCAATCACTAGCATTGATTTCACACTGGGAAGCCAAGACTATTCTCCCAGCGGTGTTTGGTAGCAAACCACAACCACCACGATAATTCTCCGGCTTCCCCAAGAAAATTCCTCAACCATTGCCGGCACGGCTAACCACTCATCCATAAAGAACGCATGCCTGTGTCGCCAAATAACCAGTGCCTACTCCACACTTACCAAAATCATCCCTTTAACCCCGTAGGGTATACCCCATTGGGGTAGGACGAACTCGGCATTTTAGCAAAGGAAACTGACGACCGCTACATGCACTCAGAACTTCAGAGCAGCGAGGACCACTTACGCGAGAAGAATGCAAGCACGCCACCTAAGTTTCTGTGCCTACTACGGCAAGACACTAAAAAGTGAAAGAGTCCTGGGGTCATATCCAGGACAAAAGCCATATATATCAAGAAAACCCAAATTAAAAATCTTTAACAGTAACGTTAAAACAACCCTGTTATATCGATGTGAAACATGGAACACATGCTCCCGTGACCTGAACACACTTCAAATATTTACCAACAGATGCCTACGGGGAATTATCAAGATATTCTGGCCATCTCCAATAGCATCAGAAATCCTCAGGCGCAAGTGGAATTGGGTTGGTCACACACTGCGAAAGCCACAGGAAGATCTAACATGATCTGCGCTTGATTGGAATCCACAAGGAAGCCGAAGAAGAGGAAGGCCGTCCAAAAGCTGGAGAAGGCAACCCGATATCGAAATGGCTAAAATGTTTAAGGCCTGAAACCACAAAACATACAGAAGTGTCACGAGACGGAAGATACGGGTATTTTTCAGTTTGTCTCGTTTTCCCTCAAATTTTGTCGTCGGTTTTGTTTTGCTACGTCTTTCTAGTGCAATACATTTTTATTAGCTGTGTTAATTGGTAAGTAGTAATACACTAGAGTATCAAATACACTATGCTTTTCTCCTTCTTCCATGAATTTTAACAAAAACCTGATTGGAGCTTTTTTTACCTGTCACTTTCTTCACTTCTGTGTATTCTGTGCCTGAAACGAACTAAAATTATTAGCTCTGAACTGAATCGAATGGAATGATTATGGCCCTATGTTCCTCTTTGGAACGACAGGAATAAATATCTATATATATTTATATATATATATATATATATATACATATATATATATATATATATATATATATATATATATATATATGTATATATAAAGGTTCGTTGTATGGTCATTTGTGTAAATTTTAACTACAAAATAGCTCAGCGTTTTTTTTTTTTTTTTTTAACAAACATCAAAAATAACTTTCTATGAATTTAAATTGAAAATGGGCCGTGGTCAATTATTAACGGTGGAAGAGAAGGCAAAAATGTATGCCTATGATGATCGAGGTCTGTCCGGCCGTGAAATTTCTATAAAAATCAACGTGCGATAAAGTAACGTTACAATAGTTGTTTATATTTGTATTAAAACGTAGAATATAAATTTGTATCCATATACCAAAGACGTCGTAAAGCAGCTCTGGGCGAGTCAACATCACGCGTCGTTGGCAATTATTTCTTAAATGCAACCAGGCCACTGTTGTTTATTGGCCTTCGAGAGTTTTGCGGCTCAATCGCACTTGTTAATGGTTACCGCAACTAACTGTATCGCTTACAGTTAGTTTTTTGTGGAATTTTCCATTATCAAGTGCAAACGTTTTTAATAAGATTAACTGGTGGAGACCATAAAAAACTCTAGGAGTGGATCTTTGAAACTCCTACTTCCTATACGAAGGTATAGGTCGTTCGCAGCAACCGAAGGAAGCTTCTACACGTGGGATACCCTGGCTTTTTGGCTACGTGCTTTTGCCATTTTTGTTCCATATGGAACACAGAATACAAAAAAAAATATACCAAAGAAAGTTGTTTCCGCAAAGATTATACATACATACGATTTCGTTGCCGGGAACTCCAGGGAAGAGTTAATTTCCTAAATCAAGTAAATTTATTAAATGAAATGTGTTAAAATTTAAATTATTATTATATTATTATATAATGTAAGCATTCTTTTTAAATAAGAGGTAGTATAAAATCAGTTCTAAAGCATATTTTTAAGAACTTTTAAATGAATTCAAGCAAGTATAGTTTATAGTTATTTTAATTTGACATTTATTTGTTGGTGGTTAAGCATTTTCTATATATGCATTTCATTGGTGCTTTGCCAAATCATCAGTAGAATTAACGTGAGAATCATCAAAATCGGTCCACGCGTTCGGTTTATATAGTGCCGCAAAGGATCACACATACTAGACTCCTGCACAAGACAAGTTACAAGAAGTTTTAAGACATGAAGCGAAATCTTCTAAAACAAACGCTAAACAACAATGTGTTAGCCCTTTTCCACACGCAAAGTTTACTTTGCTAAGTCTTAATTCAGCTGTGTGAAAGACAGTGGTAGTAGTACAGTCTCTTTCTGTCTTTCTCCCAGCTGAATTAAGACTTTGCAAATAAACTTTTACCGCTTTTACACACGGACAGTTTACTTTGAAAAGTCTTAATTCAGCTGGGAAAAAGATAGAAAGAGAAAGTATTCTTACCTCTGTCTTTCACACAGCTAAATTAAGACTTTGTAAAGTAAACTTTCCGTGTGTAAAAGGGGTATTTGCGTGTGGAAAAGAGGTGTTTGCAAGAAGTTTGTTTCAGCTATTGCAGGTATAGTAGTAAAGAAGAAAATACTTCGTGACGGAAAAATTTGTGATGCTTGCTTCTTCATACGCATTAGCGCGTATACAAACGTCATGCATGTACATATAAAGGGTGTCCCAACAAGAACGCAAGATTTAAATTTTAAATAAAACACAGATATTTAAAAAAAAATCGTGAAACTTTATTATATCGTAAAGTAGACAAAATGAGGTTATGTGTGGAACAACATATCGGGCAGATGGCCGCCGCGGCTTTGCTGGCACACACGCGATCTTTTAATGAATTTTTAATGGCCGTTTTGCATAAATGCTGCGGTATTTCATTAATGCAGCGTCCGATTTCCTCTTTTAAGGCTTGAGTCGTCGTCGGCTTCTTCGCGTAAACCATCGACTTCAAAAAATCCCAAAGAAAAAAGTCTAATGGTGTTAAATCGCACGATCTAGGCGGCCAATTTTGGTCTCCAAAACGCGAAACAACACGACCGGGAAATGACTGATGTAGCAATTGAATTGTTTCTCTGGCTGTATGACATGTGGCGCCGTCTTGTTGAAACCACATGCCCTCCACATTCATTTCTTCAATTCTAGGCACGAAAAACTTGTTATCATTTCACGATACCGAACACCATTGACTGTTCGCGCTTGACCTGCGTGTTGTGTATTACCCAGCTTGGACCCACCAAAATATCTGCAGTCTTTTGTTCGTGGATATATATATGTATTAATTCATTTATTATATATTCCACTTTATAAATTAATACCATTAATATTATAATATTAATAGACTAGGTATAGATATATATTGCTTTAATGGCGCAAGCATAAAAGTGAATGAATTGCGAGTTATATATGAAAAATGTAAAATGACAAGGAAACAGAGTTGACAAAAAGAGTCGTCGGATTGTGTGCGTTGCCAGATAATAGTAATGCAAAAAGTTGACAGCATTGAAGTATATAACACTGCGTTTGAGCGACATCATCACGTACAGCTGCGACATTTTCGGTCGATCGACCTGTTGACTTTACATCACTAACAAACCCAGTTTCGGCAAATTTGTCCATTAATCTCTTTACTCTCTCTTTTGGAGCATTATTGTGACCCCAAATTGATCGCAAATTTGCGAACTGTAGCCGCAAAACTTTCACCATTTTGGTAAAACATTTTCACAATGAGAATGCGTTGTTCATTCGTGTAGCGCTCCATTTTTACTAACCTCGTACCTTCTACTAGCAAACAATAACAATTGTTCAAATGTCAAACAATGACACTTCGAATGGCGCCAAATTTAAATCTTGCGTTCTTGTTGGGACACCCTTTACATACACGTTGCGTGTATGATCTTTTATTTTTCTACGCACGTACAACGCACAAATGCATTGACATTAGTTGTTTGCGCTTCCTTTCATAAACCACCCTTAAACACATAATACCCTGTAGGAAATATCACTAGTGAATCAGTACTGATTCACTATTCACATCATTTATTATTGGTTTAGTATAACACATTCTACGACAATACATTTAAAACCAAGACGTATTTACATTTCAAGATTGTTTACGCAGCTCTTTAACACATACATACATACACCCAGGCTGTTCAAACTGGCACCAGAGTGCCGAACATCAATCGGCTTTTCATACAAATGAATACACATCAGTGATGGGAATTGGAAATCTTGATTTCGTGCCAAATCTGCTTTTAAATAGTGCCAAAATCACTTGAATAGTGCCAACTGGTTGTATATATATACACATTAATACATTTTGAGCCCTATTTTCGATATAATTGTGAGCTACATGTAGTAAAAATTTAACTTTTTTATTATAAAAATTGCAAAATTGTTGCTAACCTTTAAAATACAGGCTGTAAAATTTATCGTGAGCGACAATTTACGTATGTACTCGTCCAGTTGTCGACATCGACGTCACAATATCAAAAAATTGGGATATAAACCTGCCAACAGGAGTCAGTTGTTTTCGACAACGGGTACACAAGCCCCAAATTGTTGGTATTGTGTTAAAGTGACTTCGATGTCGCCAACTGGAATAAGGGTGAATGCCCGATATGTATGCATCATATATTAATAATTTGTACTTATTTACAAGAAATACAAATATAAAAACATTTTTTACGATTTTAAGGGACATACTTAAAGACTATAATAAGCGTAAACTAATTTAAATGATAAAATAACTTTTTCTAATTAGATGTATATAGTAAGTGTCAATTACAGTTTGTACTTTTTTATGGTAAATATACTGTCGTATTGTACAAATTCGTGCACGTTCAAAATATTAATAATTGTTACCTATTTATTTTAATCAAACAATGATTCTGTCGGATTAGTAGAATTTGTATTACTTTTTTGGTTCATAATTTTATATTTATTGAGATTATAACAAGATTTATTATAATCTTTACCATGTATTAAAGATGCTAAAGCTTATAATTGCAGTACATTGAACATTTTATTTTTGATCAAATTTCGAACTAAATATATACTTTCCACGCTTGATGAAGAGTAGAGAATAAAACGCATACCTTGAACGATTCAATAAATATTACTTAAAAATTGTTCATTGAAACTATTGCTTACGTCTCCATGTCTTCCAAAAACTCACTCACATTTTTTGAATTTTTTAAATCTTCAAAGTCTAATATGGATCTGTATTCACTTTTAATTTTTTCAAGTATTTTATTTCGTTTGGAAGCATTTTTTATCGAAAGGAACAGTATTATTTGTGTCTTCACTTAGAACATATTCTGGCACACACTTTGGAAAGCAATTCAAATTATACTCCTTGAAGTTATATTTAGTTTTCAAATATGACAAAAAAGAAATATTAGAAGACTTTAATTCTATTTTTGAATTCTACAACTTTATGATGGGAAAAAGCATTGTGCATAGAATTATTAGATACGCTTATGGACTTAGAATAAGAGATCATGTATCACATCATGTAAATAACTTTCTCCTAATCAAGTTCGATGACTACCTCAAATTTCGTTTACTAATTTACCTATATAGAATTATAAAGCTTCAAAAGCCTGAACGTATTATACGCATGATTAGTTTCACTAGAACTATTAGAAATCCACAAATCATTATATCACGAATAAACAATGCTATCTACGATAGATCCTTTCTTGTTCAAGCTGCTAGATTTTGGAATATTCTACCTAGGAATTTACGGTCTTTCTCTATGTCCATAACAATATTCAAACGTAAACTTATAGAATATTTTAATGATATAAACTCGACGCACCAATAATAAGGCTACCCCCTATCGCCTTTCTTTTATCACAATAATGTTTCTTTTACCTTGGGCGGGTTGTGTGTATAAGCGTAGTGATGTTGATGTGTGCTATGTTTACTTACCATAGAATACTACATACTATTACTAGTAATACAAATGTAATTGGCCAATAGGCTATATGTATTGCAAATGAATAAATAAATGAAATGAAATGAAATGAAATGAAATGAAATTAGTTTTTGATTATTAATAGTTCAATTTCAGTGCCGTAATAATTTTCTTCCGTTGGAAGATGGTGAGAATTTAGTTCAATATTGTCAATATGAAGATCATTAATATATTTTTTGTTAAAAAATTTCGACATAAATGGTGAAATGAAAAACCCTCTTTAAAATCAAATGTGTTGACGATTTTTCCCTTAAAATTAACGATTTTTTAGAAGACCATATATTGCATATATTGTGCCCACTCTTTATTTTATATAAGGAACAAAACATCTGCGAACAAGTGGAAATAAGAAAATATTGAAATACATTAATTTGGTAATAAAATGGCTGAGTGCAGTAAATGCAGATCAGCGATCAGGAGTGAAAGTGGTATAAGATGTAATGGTGTGTGTGATAAAATCTATCATTTTACTAAAAATGCGCAGGTATTGACCAATATTCTGCTAAAATTTTTGATGAAAACAACTTTATAAGATTTATATGCGATGACTGTATGCAGTATATCCAAAATGTTGATATGATGTTAAAATAAATACGAGATACTGTCAACAAAAACAAGCAAACATTAAATGAATATAAAAATGAGTTTGAAAGTTCACTTAAACAAAATGAAAACGAAATAAAAATATTATTAGAAGCCATCGAAAAAAGATATGATGCAAGATTTAAAAAAATGGATAACATGCAAAAAATGTGTGAAAAAGATGTTGAAGAAGTGAAAAGCCTGTCAAAACAAACTTTTTTAGAAATTGTATTGTAATTTTTACAAAAACAGGCTGTTATGACTTTTGACTATTGGACATTGATCTAGAGGCGTCCAGGAGTCTCCTCCAATATTCATTTTTTCCCCATCTCCTATCATTTTTGAAAAAAATTACCAAAATTATTTTTCAAATTTAAACAAACTTTTTTAGAAATTGTGTTGTAATTTTTACAAAAACAGGCTGTTATGACTTTTGACTATTGGACATTGATCTAGAGGCGTCCAGGAGTCTCCTCCAATATTCTTTTTTCCCCATCTCCTACCATTTTTGAAAAAAATTACCAAAATTATTTTTCAAATTAAAAAAAAGAAATTTAACGAAATTGTGTTATAATTTTTACAAAAACAGGCTGTTATGACTTTTGACTTTTGGACATTGATCTAGAGGCATATAGGAGTCTTCTCCAGTATTCTTTTTTTCCCCCATCTCCAACGATTTATGAAAAAAATTACTAAAAACCATATTTTGACTGTGGGTTAAGACATGGATATTTCATGTTGTTGCATGTACTAAATGTTTTATGTATATAAGGGAGGCATAGAGAAGCCTTTCGTTTGAATTTTCTGATTGATTTTACTTGAAAAATTGGGAATCAAGTCCATTTTGTGGGTAAAAACTAATTATTATTATTTAACAGAGGTATGTTATTTTGTTAACAGAGCTCTGTTAAACAAGGCGGTTTGTGTCTAGGGTTATAAATTTTAAAATTTATCTTCACGCACATCCGAAATGAACATAATAATAACTGACATGAACTTTAAAATTAATGAAAGTGAATTAATAGAAAAAATAAAAAAGCAAAATGATGCAATGAAAGACAGTAAATTCGAAACTGTAAAATGTTTTGAGACCAAAAGATTTAATAGGTCTGTATATAATGCTAAAATAAAAGTTGATAATGAAACTTATCATAAAATTATGGCAATACAACGATTAAATGTTGGATGGGAGAGGTGTTGAATATTTGATGGTACTGATATATTGCAATGTTTTAATTGTCAAGGGTACAATCATAAAGCAAATGAATGTCGGAATGAAGCAGTATGTTTTAAATGTCATTGTAATCACAAAAGTAAATATTGTACAAAAGAGATAGTGAACAAATGTGTAAATTGCAACAAAGAAAATACAAGGTTAAATCTAGGACTCGACGAAAATCATGCAACGATTAGCAAAGAATGTCCAGTTTATAAAAATAAACTAAATCTAAAAAAGAAAAGGTTTGGCATAGAAATAGAAATATAACAACCAAAGAATATATATGGAATATACAATAATATCCAAGGGCTAACAAATAATTTCAACCAACTCGAAATAATAGTGGAATCTATTAAACCAGATTTTATAATATTAACCGAAACACATATGACTGATCAAGTAGATGAAGCAGAGGTTGAAATAAATGAGTATAATCTATTTACTACAACATCTAAATCGACAAAAAATGGAGGGGTTATCCTATATTTTAAAAAACAATGGAAATTATCAAATATAAAGACATGTGTAAAAGATGCAGAGTATTGGATAAGTGCATATATGGCAAAAAATGATAATGTTTCTTTTATTGTAATAGCGATATATAGATCTCCAAGTTATTCTAAGGCAGAATTTTGTGATGCGTTTCAAGATTTCCTGGAAGAATTGTGTGAAAGGAATTGTGACATATTAATAGCTGGTGATTTTAATATTGACTGGAAGACTGATTTCTATAAACAAAGAGTGAAAAGTATCCTAAACGATAATGGTTTGAAACAGATAAAGAATGCAGATACAAGAATAACACAGAATTCAAAAACAATAATAGATTATATTATAACAAATAATGAAAAAGTATCTGCCAGAACCAATATTAATAATAAAATATCAGATCACGAAGCTATAGACATTTTCATTGAATGCGAAAACAATACATCTGAGATAAAAAGAAAACAAGTAGACATCTTTAAATATAATAAAAACCAGTTTAGATATGAACTAAGTACAATATTAGAATATAATGAAATGCTAAATGTTAATGAACAGACCGAAAAATTCGATAAATGTGTGGAATGTACAATAGGGAAATTTGTAATAAAAAGACAAATAAATGAAAGTGTTAACAAAATAAGAAATTTAAAAGTGGAAAAAGTGAGAGCATACCAAAGAGCCGTAATTGCAAACACAAATGAAGCATGGACATATTATAGAGCAATGAGAAATAAATACAAAACCAAAATTGAAAACGAAAAGCGCCATTATATAAGTAATAAAATTTCAACTTCGAAGGACCAAAAAGAAATGTGGAGTGTGATAAAAGAACTTGTGTTAAAAAAACCTAGAAATGTTATAAAATCTGTGATATTTAATCAAGTAGAGTATAAGAAAAACCTAGATATAGCCGAAAAATTTAACAGTTACTTTGTAGATAAAATCTGATACCAGTGATAAATAATAGGTTTAAGTTTCGTGCAATATCTATATTGGAATTAAAAACCGTTTTGAAGAATATGAATAACAAACCTGACTATAAAAAACCACAAAAAACATCATCCTAGATACATGGGACATAAGAACTGGCAATATTTTAATGAACATTATTAATAAATCAATGGAAACTGGAAATTTTCCTAAAAATTGGAAGGAATCGATGGTTACACCAGTAGAAAAAGTTAAAAATACAGACAAGTGTGAAGAATTTCGTCCAATAAATAGTCTAAAAATATGTGAACAGGTGTTAGAAAAAGTTGTGAAAAATCAATTAGAAGAATATATAGAAAATAATAGCTTGTTATCTAAATATCAGTCGGGATTTAGAAAGAAACATTCATGTGAAACAACAGTGAACTATGTAATAAACAGATGGAAATGTGTAAAGAAAAATAATAAAATACTATCAGTTTTTCTTGATTTTAAACGTGCTTTCGAGACAATAGATAGGAATATATTAATGAAAAAACTTTACAGATATGGTATCCAAGATAATGAGTTAAATTGGTTTAAATCATATTTAACAAATCGTAAATAAAAAACAAAAGTAAATTATACGGAATCGACCGCGATAGAAAATAATTACGGAGTACCACAAGGCTCAATCTTGGGAGCACTTCTATTCATTGTTTATATAAACGATATTGAAAATATGTTGGAAAAGTGCGAAATAATTATGTATGCAGACGATACACTAATTTTTACGGAAGCAGAGACAGAGAATATGTGTTATGAAAATATAACAAGTGATATGTGCAATATAAATAAATGGCTAAATATGAATAAATTAAAGTTAAACGAAAGTAAAACCAAACTAATGGAATTTAATATGAATACTGATAAAACATTTCAAATAAATAACATTACAATCGAAAAAGTAAACAGTATTAAATATCTAGGCTTTGTAATAGACAAAAATTTTAAATTCCATGAACATACTGAATATATTTGTAAAAAGATCGGGAAAAAATTGGTTTTTTTAAACGATTGCGAAATAAAGTATATATACTAACATCAGTAAACATATATAATACAATGATTAAACCGCATTTCGAATACGGATCAACAATCTTGTATTCCAGCTGCAATGATCAACAAATTTCAAGACTACAGAAACTGCAAAATAAAGCTATGCGTACAATATTAAAATGTAATCGATTAACATCTATTAATTATATGCTCAACACATTGAAGTGGCTCAATATTAACCAAAGACTGCAACTGAACACAATTAATTTTATTCAGAAATTGAAAATGGGGGATGCACCTGATTATTTGACGGACCAGGCAAAATACGTAAGAGAAGCTCAGCCATATAACCTCAGAAATGCTAATGACTTCAGACTACAACAAGCTCATACTAATGCGATGCAAAGAACGTTTTTCTATAAAGGATTGACACTATATAACATGATGCCAAATGAAATAAAAAATGAACCAAATAGTATAACATTTAGAAAAAAAGTTGTAAATTTCATCAGAAATAATTTAGTTCAGAACACTTAAAATTTTATTTTATTTTTATTATATATTTAATATTATGTAAACCTTCAAAGTATTAAAATACTACTCAATATTAAATAAAAAAAATATGTATTGATATCTCTATAAATTGATATTCTAAAAAAAAAATGTGAAAAAGGACAAGTTTGGGCATCAAGACTACTGACACCAAGACGTGAACATATGTAACTTGGCAATATTTTTCATAATTTTACCACTGAGAGGAAAAAAGTTATAAGGGGTTAAAAAAGGACAATGGTTTCAATTTTCCAATAAACATGAAAAATAAAACAAATGTATACACTAGGGCATGTCGATTTTATTTTGCGAAAATCGTATAGCAAAAACGTAATCTACAGGAAATTTTGAGAAAAATCTCGGAAAAAACCACGTGTCTAAAATCAATCCCTATATTGCGCCTCTAGACATGAAAATGTATTTCCTCTTCTTTAAAACATTTTTTTTAAATTACAATTTTTTCAAATAAAAAAATGTATGTACTGAAATAAATGCTACTAAATTCGAATCATTCTCACGTACTTCCTGCTTTTAATTTTATCGCGAGCTACTTTAGACTTATACATAATATTTGGTTCCCCATTTTCATCTTTAAAGTCAATGTCTTCAAATAAGGCAGGCAGTAGCCAAACAAGAAGCTCATGAAGAGGAAATAAATTTCATGTCGAGATGCGCGGTATAGGGTTTAATTTTACAACATGGTTTCTTTGCAAAATTTTCTTAGAATTATTTTTTAGAAATCGAATTTTTTGTATTTTTCGATAGAAGAAATCTAATATATCGAAAAATGTAAAAATCACGATTTCAAAAAAATAATGAGTTAGGCTATTTCTATATTAAGGTAGCGATATGTAGATTTTGTTTTTACTATACGATTTTTTAATTTTTTCTATCCATACTAGAGTTTTTCTTTTCCGGACTTTTTCACGGGAACGACTTTTCGGTTTTCCGGGAAATCCCGGGAATTCCCGCACAGTGCAAAACAATGCAAAATATTTTTTAATTTAATTATTTCAACAAAAAAAATTATAGTTCATGATCATGATCGATTTAGTAATGCATAAATGCCAATATTATACGAAAATGCAAAAAAAAAATACATACTAAAAAAATATTACAAAATATTTCTTTGGAAATAGGACTTTTAGCACAGAATAATCATTAATAAAATCATTCTTTTTACCAAAGAAAATCAGGTATGTGATGAAAAACGATTCAGACACAAACACAATTTGAAACCGATAAAAGGTGTGATATGTTTCTTATAGTCGTTTTGTCAATAATTTAAAAATTTGTTTTTAATAGTCTTTCCAGACATTTTTGATAAATTTCTTTTCACAGCTCGAATATGTGATTTATGTTTTATCTTCTAGTGTGCTTTTTAGAAGTCAGTAGTTTAAGATAAGCTCAAAAATGATACTCAAAATCTTTCTGTATTCATCACACCTTTTCAAAACGATTGTTTAGTGAAAAACATTAATCCATACTAATCGACCCGGCCTAGTATACACGTTAAGAAATTCATTTTGATTTGTCCGATTTTTTGACGATTTTTCGAGTATAAAATGACGATTATTTTATAGTTTATCGAGATTTCGACGATTTTTCGATAATTTTATCTGGCAGCCCTGAATATGAACAAAGTTGTATCATTGCATTATGACTGAAAATTTTATAATGTGAAGAAATATTTCAAGGGCTCGCATTGTTCAAAGGCTCTACTATCTGCTTCAACTTGAGACAGCCAACGGTTTGGGGAATACTTAAGAATTTCATAAATTTCAGAGTTGAAATATTTATAAAAATTTAAAAAATCATCTCTACGACATGAGCTGTGACAAACAAATTATATATTCATTTTAATAGATCGTCAATGTCTCTGGACAAATCGTTACTTTTAACTATCCAAACCGAACAGTTGTCAGCCTCAAATCCTAGTTTTCATTACTTAAAAACGTAAAAAGTACAAGAAAAGTACTTATTATTGCAATAAGAAAAGTTTCCATATTTAATGGACGAAAAGTGCCAAAAAAAAGGAGCGAGAGTGCCACAGTGCCATGCAACATCCAATAGTGTTTAAATGGCACAATTGTGCCACATTTCCCATCACTGATAATCATACGCTTATACATTTCTCTCGGGTTTCTCTGTTGGCAGCTCTGACATACGGGTATGTTCTGCATTCCACGTGAAATTAAAAGGAGTGTTGTTATAATTACATATTACCAACAACAATTTTATGGCAATTCCACTCCTTTTAATTTCACGTGGAATGCAGAACATACCCGATAGACTCATAAGCACAATACTCTTCTCTGCGTTGCGCAGACGGGTAAAAAGGGCAGTATGTGCATCTAAAACAAAGTGAGGGTAAAATATGTAATGCCCCTTTTTTCGCAAAGTTTAATTTGCAAAATCTTAATTCAGCTGTGTGAAAGACAGGGGTAGTAGTACATTCTCTTTCTGTCTTTCGCCCAGCTGAATGAATGAAGACTTTGCAAAGTAAACTTTGCATGTGGAAAAGGGGTGTAAATTTGTCCTACAGTTGTATTTTTTTGTATAAACGAACACAGAAATGTAAAACATGTAACACATCGACCCCTGTGCGCGAAATTTTCGTATGTTGCTAAAACTAAATTTTACAGGAGAGCGTTTTTATTACTTTATTTACAATTGGCTAACCGTTATTGACATGAAATTGAAAATGTCTAACGAAAAATTCAAAAATTTCTATTTCAAAAAATAATTGGTTAGGGCCTTTCTATATTAAGGTAACGATATGTATATTTTATTAGCCTTTTTATTTGGCGCTTTTTAGGTAGGCGTTTTTATTAATACTATTGACAACGCCGCGCATCTTTTCTTTAGATCTCCCTCCCTCAGAAAGACACGTTGTTTCATTTTAAAGTTGTCTTTCTTTAATAATTATTTTAATTTATTAACCCCCGACTAAAAAAAGGGATGTTATAAGTTTGTAGTGTGTGTCTGTCCGCGTCCACGTACAGGCCAAACGGCTGGACCGATTTTCATTTAGTTTTTTCTGTTTGAAAGATGACTTGATCGAGAGGGTTCTTAGCTATGTTTGAAGAAAATCGGTCCAGCCGTTTAGAAGATGTAACATCTTTTCTGAAGAAAGTCGGGGGTTTTTTAAAATTTTTAATTTTTGTTATTTATATGTATTTATTCATTGCATTAACGTTTCTGTCTCTCTTCTGAGCAGGGTCATTGTTGTTACCCAAGAAATTAATTTAATTTATGTCAATTAAGGGGACAACAATTCACTTTTGTGCGATGCAAAGAAAGTATTAGAATTCCAAAGTTTTTATACTTATCTTTTGTATGTATGTTCTTTTGCGAAATCGAATAATAAAATAACTTCGGGGTTCTATTTCTTATTTTGTTGCTATTTTTTTAATTTAAACACATTCAAGTTTTTTATATTTGCGCACATGTCTACTTAAAGCGCATTCGTTGCAAATAATAATAATAATAATTTGTACCTATAAGGTCTACACGTTATCATTAATGGATCTCTAATATCAGCATAATATACATACATACATACACACATACATATATAAGTGCATATCAAAAATGGCATATTCACCTTAACGGCAATTTACTGCATTAAACTATTAAACGGACATGCAACTAAGTATGTACATATGTATTTATGCACACATACAGATGCACGTGTACACCTTTGTAACAATATAGCAGAGCTGTAAACTTGATTGTTTCTCAACTCAAGACAAAATTTAAAATAATCACAAACTAAGGCTTTCATTATGAACAGAACATCAACTTAAGATGATCGAACGAATTTTCATTTGATTTTATTAAAAAATATATAAATAGGGTAAAGTTAAGAAAACCCTTAAGGCATGTACTACAAGCCGACATTTTTTAATTAAAAGCTAAATGAACAAGATAACGGTATTCTTATACATGCAAAAATAGTATTTAAGGCTGAGATTCCGTCAAAAGTTACACGCCCCAATTCCATATGTCCAGTTTTTCCTGATTTTAACAGTTTTTTTAAGTATAGAGCAGTTTTGCAGTTCTTTGCTTAATAAAATAAGTTTTTCTATAAATTGTGCAGCTTTTAATATTTACTTTATCTGAATTTTGTTATTTTAATTCCGATATCTGAAGCCATATTTTTAGCCATTTTGCTCAATATAACAGTGAAGGTTTATAGTACTTTTTCAAACAGCAAGAGGGAATTCACACGAAATTTGTGTTTTTCTTTACACAATTTGATGTGTGTGAAGATAAATTCGAATTTAACTAGCAGAGACAGGAACCAACATTTCTAACATAGTATGTTAAGCACATAACAGAGCACCGTTAGCTATTTAACAGTAGTCGCTAAAAGGATTATTATTCCAAGTCCTTGGAACTGGATCGAGATAGATAATTTTTTTATTGGAAAAATTGCTCCAAAATGTGTTTTATGAAATTATAAAGGTATTATGGTGAGAATATGTCTGGTAGACCCAATAAATTAGATTTCAGAAAACACTATTTTCTTAAGAAGATAAGTGCTCCTTTGGATAAAATATGGAAGAGCACACGTACTACACCATATAGGTGTGGTACTCTGGAGGGAATTTTGGGAATTGAAATAATCGATTTTGAAAAATATGCTTTTTTGGTGCAATTTCTTGAGAAGATCAGTGGTCATTTGGATAAAATATGGAAGAGCACACGTACTACACCATATAGGTGTGGTACCCTGGAGGGTCCTATATGTGACCCATGTGTTCACGTTTCTCAAATAATTTCGGGAATTGAAATAATCGATTTTGAAAAATATGCTTTTTTAGTGAAATTTCTTGAGAAGATCAGAGTAAAATATGGAAGAGCACACATACTACACTATATAGGTGTGGTACTCTGAAGGTTCCTAAATATGTTCCAAACGTTCACGTTTCTCCAATAATTATAGGAATATATAACAAAAAGAAGGGCTCCTAAAATTGAGCCTTGTGGTACACCAAAACCGTTTTCTGTTACATTTGATATTTCATTATTTACATTAGTTAATTGTCTACGATTTGTTAAAAATGATTGAAACCATTTAATTTATGTACCTTGAATACCGTATCTATATAGTTTTGTATTAGGATATATCTATCTATAGTTTCGAATGCTCTTTTGAAGTCCAAAAAAATTGTCAATACTTTGTTTTTTTTTTTTTTTTTTTTGTTTACATTTCCATCTATTTATAATATAATTTACCGCTATTTAGCATGAGTATTTTTTTCTGAAACCGGATTGAAATTTCGACAATACTTTATGTTCTTCCAAATATTTTTCCAATTGACCTTTTACAATCTTTTCAATTATCTTATCACATATTTTCAAAGTGTTAACCGGTCGGAATTCTTCACATTTTGATGTATTTTGCACATTTTCAATAGGAAAAACCATATAAACCATATAATTATGATTCACCAATATTGGTGGACGATAAGATACTTAAAAGTGTACGACAAAAAAAAAAGTGTGCCGTATTTATACATAAGATTTAAAAAGAATGCTTGCATTTATAAAACAATCAAAATTTCGCCAATTTTAATTTAATAAATGAATGCACTTAATTTAGAAAATTAACTTTTCCTGAGAATTCCAAGGACCGCGATTTTTTCATTCCCATTTGCCGGGAAGTGCAAAAGTGCGGGAAATCCATCCAAACATATGTATGTCTAATAAAATAAAAGTTATACAGCGTACATCTTACTTATGAATTAATCTTAGTTCATTGCATTTTTAAAATTCTATGGACATTATATATGTATAATATAATACATCACTTATAATATATTAATGTGATAAATTATGGTTTATTTTTAAGTCTACAGATGAGTTCATATCCTATGGGAGCATTAACCAAAATTTCTTAAAAATAGGCGTAAAATAAAAAGTTTTGATATCTTACCAAGAGAACAATATAGCCACTATAGCAATGCTTGCAGCGCATGTAGGATAACTTGAGAGGAACAGGCCATGTTTATAGTAAATATGTGAAACTGCTGCCGGTAAGCCGGAAGCGGTCGATTTCTTTGATTTGGCTGTCGTGTTTACAGGGGACGTTGAGGAACTTGATGACGAAGTATAAGCTTTGGATGTTGACTGCGGAACAGCCCCTTTAATCGAACAATTTCCGGTGCCATGTTCTGAAATAGACATGACGACTTCTTTTCGTTTGTTTATACAAAATATTTATCTTCTAAGGCACGCGGTGATAAAGAAATACCAACAACAATTAAGTAAAACAGCCAGAATATTTTAAAAGAAATGCACGTACGTTGTGATATTAATAAACTTCTACTTGAATCCAAATACAAAATGCAAACAAACGACTGTTGGCGATATTTACTAATTAATTAAAATAGATTACAAAGAACAATATGTTAACGAAAATGCAGAGTAAATATCTCTTTAAGTTGTTGTTTTTGCGAAAATCTATTTTTCAGATTATTTGAATGATACATACTGATTTTATCATTTCTTTATATTGTTTTGTATATTGCTATGTTATAAAATTCTTTAAACATTTTCCTTGCGTCATGTTTTCAAGCAGATTGTACTCCAGTCGTTAAAAATTATTAAACTTTTCAATATTCTTATTTTATTTCTTTTTTAAACTTTGAATTGTTAATATAGAATAGAATTTGTAAATTTCCTCTATTGCATTATAATTAATTATCAATCACACGCAACCAAATATATACATATGTATGTATATATTTATATGTACATATATATGTATATATAAAACAATACTTTTATGTAAATAACAATAATTAACAAGTAGCGCGCGTAATAATCAATTATTATATTTCATCATTTATCAATTTTATATTTTGTATTACGTTTTTTGTTTTGCTTTTTTTAATCTGCGGTTATGTTATATTTTTATTTTCTCAACTTTTTCATTGCATGCTACTGTTTTACATAGTATTCGCTGCAAATTTTTGGTCAAATACACTTTTTCTTTTTAAAGCCATAAAAGATGTAACAATTTTCCATAAGTTGCCATGGTAATTAAATATTTAAAATCTTTTATTTTTCAATCAAATTAATTCTTTAGAAACTCAAATTATACGATTTATTGGCACCAACTATTCAATTACATTTCCATAATATATTCATCAAAACTTTTGCACGCTTTTTTACGTCATTCTCTTCATTCACTAGCAATACTTTTATGGCATATATTTTTCATATTTTACTTATGCTTTTTATGTTATTTATTGGACGTCTAAAACTAATGTCTTTTATAATTTGAATTGCACTTTTAATTCACTTCACTGTAATAAATTAACTGCGCGTTTTGCACATAAATTTTTAAAGAAATGATATGCCATTTTAATCAGATTTTTTTAATTTCCTATAAAATAAAAATCCCTTTAGATTATTTTTCAGCTGTTCACAAATTCGTTTTCTCATAGTAGGAGTAAGGGAGATAACAAAAATTTGTTTTGTGATTTCTTGGTTGTTTTCTAGCTAAGTGTTGCCATGATTGCCTTCTGCTAAGAGCTGAGTTGGATGGTGTATATAAGGTAGTGCAGTGTTTACCAGTACTTTTAAATATTTTTTGAATTATTCAAAAATTACTATGCTTACGTTTTATTGATAAGAGCAAATTTAATTCAGACTTCCGTCTTCTATGGATAAACTATATATATATATATATATGCTTTTATAGATTATTGTGGTTTAAAAATACATTTTGTTGTTCATGTATTATTATTATTGGCCAAAAGGCTATATGTATTATAAATGGATAAATAAATATAAAATTAACAAGAATAGGAGAATTACTATATGTACTAACAGGAATGAAGTGGTAATATAATAACTTCGAGCAGTGTGGAATTTGTGGGGAATGTGGAACCCCCATTTATTTCCCAAGCAGCGTTGCCAAATGTGCAGTTTTCCCTGACTTTAGCAGTTTTTCTAAGTATTGAACAGTTTTGCAGTTTTTTGCTTAAAAATAAGTTTTTCTATAAATTGTGCAGTTTTTCATTTTTAATCTTAATCTCAATTTTGTTTTTTTAATTCCGATAGTTGTACCCATTTTGCTTAACATAACAGTGTTAAGGTTTGTTAGTACTTTTTCAAACAGCAAGATACCAACCATGTTGTTATCATACAGGCGACTGCGTAAGGATTTGTTATACAAAAATATGGAAACCATAGCTGTGTAAAGCAGCCCATACACGATTCAATTCAATTTTCAATTGAGTCGGTTGTTGTCCAAATCAAAGCGTGTATGGCTTTGTCAATTGATTAGTTTGGCAGTTGTCGAGTCGAGTTGGTTGAAGAAAAATCAAAAGATTTTGATTTTTCATGTTGACTAGTAAATCTTTCAATTCGATTGTGCTGTGTGTGCTCGAGTCTCTTGATTTGCTGTCAAAATTTATGTTTGTAGCTTTATTTTGTATAGAAAAAGTTATGTATTTTTAAAATTGTATTTAATTTCATTGAATTCAAAAAATAAAAATATTTAAAGTAATGAATGAATGCAATAGAAATTTTAAAATTTTTAATTGTGAAAAATATATAAATTTGACAGTTGAATTAAAATCTTTCAATTCAGTTTATGAAGTGTGTGGCCAAGAATTAATTCAATTGAAAGACTCAATTCACAATTGAATTGAAACGTGTATGGGGTGCTTAAAGAATCCAAGAATGTCAAGAGCACAAAAATAATTGAACTGAAACGAAAACAAAATTAAAGACTTTGACATTCTTCAGCTACAAAGCACACAGACCAAAAAATTATCAGCTGAAGTAGCGCTGCCACCTAGTTAGATACACCTTGATACCAACATATATGTGACCTCCGAAAAAAAAACGCATTTAAAGTTTCAAAACGCATTATCACTTTGAACACACCTTCAGTTGGGATTTTGTATGGTTAGTTATGATTGGGTGCCGACTTTGGTGACGTTATGCCTATGTGGTGACTTTTTTTCGCTTTTAGTGTGACAATACCTTTGCTATTGTTGCTGCTCTGTACATATTGTAAATATAACTATAAGAAAGGAAAATAATAAAGTGATGCTTCAGTCTTGTTCCAACTGTATAACGAAAGTTATCAATATCTCAAAAGTTGTTTCGCAATTTTGGTTCTTTTGTAATTTTGTTAGTAAGCTGATGTTAATTTGAAGTAATTTTTATAAAAATTGATATTTTTGACACTTTTGATGATGATTTAATAAGACTAGAAAGGGGTTTACGGCGATGATGAGATCGATATGACGTTTTCTGAAAGTGTCGGTGCTAATACTTCGGGACTAACTGAAAATCAAAGATTTTTACATTATGTTTAAAATAAAATATAAATAAAATTTTAATTAATTTAATTATTATTGTTCGAACTTCATTTGTTTCTATATTTTATGATTTGAACAGGCTATTCGTATCGCTTTGTAAGCCAAATTACATGTGATAATTATTAATGAACAAATAACATGAAAGTTAGTTGTAAATATTCTGACAACAGATAGTTAAACGGAACAGCTAGCCATATTCGAAGGCCACTAAGCCTTCATAATCAGCGTTCTTCTGTGTTTGGTCCACTGTGTGTGGTGTCAGTTGATTTAGATTTCTGCTTTATATACGCAACATTTTTGCAAATGGAATATGTGAATTGTTTTGATTCATCGTATTTAAATTTGCTGATAATTTTTTGTAATGAAAGCTCAATTTTACCATCTCTAAACTTACAACAGTCTTACCATTGTCGTTTGTTCTTTAATAATTATGCACATGTTAGTTAATTTGCTTATTTTGTTGTTCTACTTAAGACAAACTTTTTCGGTTTGTTACTATTAAGTATATTTTATTTAATTTTTGCCACAGGCCTATGACTATTATTAAATATACTTAATGGTAACAAACCAAAAAAGTTTGTCTTAAGTAGAACAAAAAATAAGCAAATTAACTCACATGTGCATAACTTAACTTGTGCATTATCCCCATCCAAATGCGTATTAGATTTACCGTAAATGCACTGAATGAGAATGAATTAATACTGAATTTAGCTATATGATAACACCGTTATAATATGGTAGCACCGTCAACAATTAATCAAATGTTGGCAAATTGTTTTCGTTTTCAAAATTAAAATGCGATTCAGTCAGGAAATATAAGTTATTTTAATTGTTTTTAGAAAAAGAACAAAGAAATATTAAGATCGAAACACGTTTTTTCCATTTTAATATTTCCAAGGAAAACTATCGAAGTGTGTGGTACGAAAGGGATGCACAGATTTTGTTTACTTAACTCGCGGTCACCACCTGACATAAAATGACTAACTTTAACATTAACTTCAAGTTAATGTTAGGTGTAGACTGCACAAGTTAATGCTTTTCTCAAGTTATAACATTGTTGTTAGTGCATTTGTTTTAACAACTCAGTTATAACTTCAAGTTACAGCAAAGTTTCATGTCAGGTGGAGACGTAGGGTAATGCAAATACAGTCGTCTGTTAGGAAAAATTTTTAATTCACATTATTTGGGGGCTACACGTTCAATTTTTGACTTTCAATTCCATTCAATTTTCAATACACTCGCACTTTTTCACAAACACAATCAAACTTTTTAAATTGAAAACTAGATTGATTTCAAATTCACCTATTCATTTAAATGGCAATTTAGTTTTCAATTTGAACGGCTGGTCACAGCACACATTGATTGAAGCTACAAATTTGAGTTGTTTCTTCGCCGGTGGCATTTAAAAAATGAAATTGATTATCAATTTGTATCACAGCTATCAATTTCAAGGAATTTTGACACACAATGGGTGCATTCATAAAACGTAGCTGTTGTGCAAATGTTGAGTGTTTGGAAACGCATAGTTGAGTAGTTCCGCTCCACTCAACAGTTGAGTAATTTTCCATCATAAAATTTTTTCGCTACCTATAGTCAACATGTTGTGCTCAGCCTGAACAGCTGATCGAATAGAGCTTTATCTTTTATTTGATTTGTTAGGTGGCAGGAGCAAATATTTGTTAAATTTTACATTACAAATGCGATGAAGTAACAAAATAAAGATATAAGATTAAATTATATCCATCAAGCCGTTTCTAAGACGTAACTGCTTCTGGCCAACAGTTTCACTACTGTTGAGCTCAACAGCTACGTCTTATGAATGCGCCCAATATGTGCAATGAAATTGAAAGTTATTTATTGAACGTGTGGCTGCAGCGTTAGTGAGAATTTAGATTTTTTTAGTTTGGTGCTTTTTTAATTTTGGCGATTTTTTTTTCGGTTTTGGCGATTTTATAATTTTGATATTTTTTAGTTTCAGCGTTTTTGACAATTTCAAGCGTTTGCCTCTTACATAGTGTCTACACCTGATGATTTTATATTACACCTCGTAATATGACGCCGGCAAAGCAACTGTAATTTTTTCATTAATATCAAGGCGCATTTATCAGGTGGCAGCACTAAACCAGGTGACTAATGTCATTATACCAATATAAATGTCAAATTTGGATTGTGTAGGTATAAGCCTAAAAGTATTCTTTTATTTGGGTATCCATAAATACCTTTCGAATATTCAGTTTTGTATGGTGTTTGACATATCCTATAAGCAATCTGACGATGCTACTCTGTTTTGAAAAGTAAGAAGGTAATTTATACTAACAAAGTACATGTGGTTATTGCTGCTGTAACATTTGTTGTAGAAATGCGGGTACCTGATTGATGTGCCTTGATTAATATCAACACAAGGTAGTAGATGTTGATGATTTTATATTGTGATGAATGAAACAAATATTTGAAAAATAATTTGCGTGTTGTTCAATTTTTTGGTCACAAATAATTGTTGTGCCGTCATTTTTAAACGAAAATTGTTTAATAAATAAACGTTAAATGCACAGTAACACATAAAATGACATTTGATATCAAGGTGAATTCATTAGGCCGTGAGGTCAGATGATTATATCATAACGCTACAATAATATTAATAAATTGAGTATATACGTGATGAATTTTCATCATGATATTGTTACGTAAAAATATTCCTACAGGGTTAAAGCAAAGAACTATCTGGAAGTATTTAACTAAAGCACTAAACGTACACACATACATATTTACGTGCAAGCACTATAGCAACAACAATAATTGTGTACATATCTGCAGACGTACACACATACAAATAAAAGTGCGAGCACTTATGGTAACCACCCTGTACTACCAGTAGCACACCGCATTGCAAACATAAGAGTCGTTACTTTTAAATTCAAAAATAACGGCCAATCGAATTATCTACAAACGCCTAGAAACAGCAACATGAGTTTTCCTGATTGCGCTAGAAGACTGACTGATTATCTGGCTACCAATAGTAAATGACAATGCAGATGGCAACGTGCACAGATGCCATTTGGCATTACTAAGTACAGACATGTTATTACGCCATCTATCGGGCGAACATCCTAGAACCGGTTCCTGTACTATAAAAAGAGAATGAGTCAGTGCTAATCAGAATTTAGTCGAGTCAGAATCGTTGAAAGTTAAGACCTCGTGCGGTGGATAATAACGATAAGAAGTAATTAAGTAAACACAAGTTGTGATTTGCTTAGCTAAGAATAAAAGAAAGAACAGTAGCAAATAAAAATTGTGTGTTATTTATTTTTATTTTTGAGCAATCAAAAGAACTCACAAAATTTAAACGTAACAATATCAATTTGACATTCATCATGATATAAATTCATCAGGGGCCTAATTCCTGCACTCTTGATCAGAATGCATTCGAGTAGAAATTAATTTCGGTGGCAAGAAATTTTCCGATGATGTCACTCGCTACCAAGCGAATCGAGTTTGTGTTTTAGTGTTGGAAAAAGGCAAATATATTTATATATAAATTCATTTCACAACACTGAATAAATTGTGAGCAAAAGCATATGTATGTTTGCATATTTGTATGTGTGCAAAAACGTATGTATGTACGTACATACAAACGTACATATATGGGCATTTCCCCCGAATGGTCTACCAGGCTGGAAAAATAAAATGTTGATTATCATCGTGATTTATTGTTTTTAATTATAAAAGAATGGTTTAATAGCATATCTCAGCTGTTTTACTTGAGAAAATTGGGCTGGAAGCTGCAAAATTTCATATTTTCTTTTTAAGCTACTTCTAAAGATGTTTTTATATATAACTATTTTACATGCATAAAATATGTTATGTTTGCACTCTTTCTTCAAAATCTCTCTATAACAATCAAGTTAGAATAGAAAAGTGTAAGGAGAACAAAAAAAAGTTCAAAAGTGGGAAGGAGGCATGGTGATAATAATAAAAAAAACATGTGGAAAAATCATACGTTTGTGACCCGTACATTCGCGACCGGTAATTAAGCCAATAGAGATATTTTATTGTGTAAATACTGGATACAAACCTACATTAATACACTTTTAAAATAAATTAATCACTCTTCACACTTCTTCTGTTCCATTTCGCAGATTTTTACATTTCACTACTTTCAGCCAAAGTTGACTTCTATTTTAAGTACGTTCGTGACCGCATGTTTATAACTATTAATATGAAAACTTAAGCTCGATGAAATCCTTCTTTTGCACTAAACATAGAGCTCCAAAATGCTATTAAATCGCAAATAAATGCTTGCAAAAGTTTTGTTTTCTATATTTTTTGTACATCAAAAGCGTACGAACATACATTCGTGACCCCAGATGATGCCCATATGCAGAAAAGGAAACGAATATACATAAATGTTATTTTTATTTTAATTTAATTAATAACTTAATAATATTAAATTAGTGTAAAGCTAGAGAATAGAGCACTAGCCACATTTTCAATTCTCTTATTGGTTGACTAGAAGCAGTTAATTTGTTATTTAGATGCTCCCAGAGTTGGTTGATTTTTTTTATTTTTCCCGACAACTCTTAGGCAAAACACTATTTGCAAAGTCAGTGTGTTTTGTTATATTTAAAGTCAACAAGAAATTCTTTAATTTGTATTTTTTATAAGAACATTTGTGCATTCATTCATTTATAAATAAATAAGTCAAATATTGAACATATGTACATTTGCGAGTAAAAACACGAACGGTTGCATTCGAATGTATGCACGTTATCGAATGCTGTCATTAGAAATTGCGATATGTGTCATTCGAAACCGAAAATCCCAAAATTTAAAAAACTCGCACATTCGAGTAATAACTCGCTGGCAATCGAATGCGGGAATTAGGCCCCAGGTGTGGACACTATGTTACCGTTTCCAAGTTGTAAAATATTACATCATCAAAATACCGATAACTGATAGAACACCCTTTAACTTTATTTTTTTTTTAAATTTTAGTGTTAATTGTTTTAGTCAGTATAAAAATTTGTAAAGTAAAAAATTTTTAAGTGCCTTTATATAATTGTATGTATGTACATATATACATGCGATTTTATTATTTTTCGATGCTCGTTTTGAAACACCCTTTAATTTTTAACTTTCATGTATTTGTTGTTGTAGCGTCCAAAGTTCAGCATATTCTGTCAGGTCCGTAGCCCTTACGGTTCTCGAGAAAACACAATCTGACGGACAGCGTGGCGAAAACAATAGGGTTCCTTTTCACCTTTGGTGTACAGAACCCTAAAAAAGCATCCTTAAGTACAAAATATGCAAATATAAGACAAAGTATGCAGTTTCATTACGATTTGTGCCTAGATTAATGGATGTATGTATGTATATGTACATATTATTACGTTTTTACTCCTTAAAAGCGCTTTTCCATGGACGCGAATGTTTGCAATGAATAAAAGACCCCAAGAGCTTAAATACATACACATAGAGATTACTTAAATATACCACAACTGGTTACCACTATGCCTTCTATGTTGTTGTATACACACGTCTCATACAACTGACTGCACTGGTTTTGCAGCAAAACTTTCTCTCAGCTATTTGTCACACAAAAGACTAAAGGCTCAGTTAGCCGACTGTAATGTAATGTAACTGTAACGTAGAAAACATCTGATTGATATTTTTATATGAAAAGTAGGTTACGTTACATTACATCTCTATAACCATTTTCATTACTTTTCACATAACAAAATTGATCAGCTGTTTCTTACTGTTGCAGTTACTTTACATTACAGTCGGCTAACTGAGCCTTAAAGCTTTAAACACATTCACCACAGCAAGCTACCGACTACCAAATGTCAAGGATGGAATACACATGTTTATATGAGAGTGATTCTTTTGAAGACAGCAAGGCAACATGGCGGCAGGTTGTTGTCTATGCTGATTTTGCCGTTGTAGTCCAATTAAACTAATTTCTATTTCTTTGGCTAAAATAAAAAAATGCAGTATTGCCAGTGCAATACAAAATGTTGAATGAATGATTTTGTACAATTATTTCATATTATCTAACAGAAATAATATCCAAAAATTGATGTAAGAAATAAATTGATTCATTTTTGTAATTTTACGTGAAATAAGTATATTTTAAAAGAGTAATTAATTTTTATAAATGCAAAATGTATAAAAGTGGCTTAAGTTGACCACATGGGACTCAAACAAACTTCTGAGGCTTGTAACTTTAGAAAAATTATCCGATTTTTATGGAATAAATCATTTTGAGCTTAGCTTAAAATTTTTAAGAAATAATGTCCTTTGTGTTTTCATATCTCTTATAACTTAGAAAATATTTGACTTTAGAGAAAAAAAATGTTTTTTGCCTTGACTTTTTTTAGTATTTCACCTATAAGTTTTTAGTATATTGTTGGATTTTAATTTAAAAGACAGCATTTTTCACAAAATTTTTAATAAAACTAAGTCAAAAAACTTATTAATATCTTCATTCGTGAAACCGGGAAAAGGCTAAGAATTAAAAATTTTAAAATTTTTCTGAAAAAGGCATGTTGTTTAAGAAAAACTATCTTAATTATTTTGTGAAAAACTTTGTTTAACACATGCACTTTTAAACTACATATCGCTAAAGGTACCAACAGACGACATGTTTTTTACATGTGTTTTTTAAGCTTTCGATTTGTATGTTTTTCTTTATGTCTGTCAATATTGGTTAATTTACATAAGGTTTATAATTTTTGGTCACAAACGTATATGTAGTATCACACATGACATCGGTCATGTTTATTGAGAACAGCTGGTTGCCCAAAAATTTTAATTTGTTTGCTAAAAGTGTTTGCGAAAGCTAGCTAATATTTTTTTGTGAAATGAATTTGAGAGATAAGAAAATTGCAGTGTGCAGTATTGTTTAAATTATTGCAGCATTAAAACTTAAAGGCAAAAAAGAAAATAAAATAAAAAGAGAGCGAATTACTTGGAGCCAAAAATGGTTACTTCGCCGATACTCCGGACTCGGTTTTGCATCAATGGCTATTAATGAGCTGCGATTGGAAGATGAAAAGGCATTTCAAAACTTTACAAGAATGTCTTACGATTCATTTAATGAACTGCTAGAAATGAATATTAATAATAATAGTTTGTAACTTTTCATTTGTTTACTTCTTCTTTTTCAGTACATAAAAAATATCCACGTAGTTTATTTTATAAAGCCGAAATATTTTTGGTTCCGTCGCCGAAGTACTGGCGACGCAAATGTGTTTTTTTAATTTTTTCTTTTTTAAACAAGACGCTGAGGTTGTATCTAAAAATGTATACATTTTTGGACTCATTTTAATAAAACGACAACGTTAAATTAAAAATATATATATATATAGTTTATTTGTCTTGGAAAATACTTCATTCAGACGGCTAATGATAGTGCACATAATCAACCGCCGACGAATTTGTTCGCATGACATAGATATTTGGAGCTGTATGTTTAACATAAGAAAATAGAGCACGCTCTATTTCAAATAATGTCTTATGACTTTTGTCATGTTTTTTACACAAGCAATGTTTTAACCCTAGAATATCATACTTATTTTTATATCGCAAACGTCATACTTCGTCGAATCGACTACGACCTATTTCAAGAGCCAATAAAAAACGTCTTGAGCAAAAATAAGTACGAAAATAGATTTATTATTGATATTTAGCTAGTTTTTAATTATCGTATAACGAAATTCATATATTTCTTTTAATCGTTTAACGTAAAATTAACATTTCACAGACTTCTATCAATTGGCATTTTTTCTTAAAACATAGCATTTATAGCATCAATTGTATGAAATATTACAAATTTTTTTCCATTAAGTCTTGTAGTTTCTTATAATAAATTTATTAAACTAAAAAAGCAACATTAGTTTCGAGTAACTGATATTAGCGGCTAACGCTATACGAAAAACGAAACAAAAACAATCACAAAAAATATGTTTTAAATCGAAAATAAAATCGAGCGTCGTCATTTCGACGAAGTATGATAGTGCAGGGTTAAAGGTAACAAACGACATGTTTCCGTTTACACATGCAAATTTTGACACATACAATGTGAAAAACATGTCGTCTGTTGGTACCTTAAAGACAATCTATTCAGAATGTGCTAAGAGCCAATTGTTTTGCATTTTGGGCATGCACCCTACATTCAGAAGTGTCCGAAAATCACAAATTTTAATTTTTTTTTTGTGTTTAAGCACTTATAAAAAGTTGTTACGGTAGATTTTGAAAGTTTCAACTATAACATTAAAAAATGTAGATAGTTTTCTAGTTTTCAAAAATTTTAATTAGAATTTTAAAGAGCTTTTTCATAAATGCGGACATACGCGCTGATTTTCTGAAAAAAGTCAAAGTTTGGTAAAAATATTGTTTTGTACCATAATATATATATATAAAATTTTCAGTTTTCCAAAAAATATGGCAACGCTGTATAAGGTACTCAGTAGAAAAAAAATTGGATGTTCGTTAAATGCGATGTTCACTAAATCGAATGTTCGTTAAATCGGAAAACTACTATATATATATAATTATATATATATATATATATATATATATATATATATATATATATATATATATATATATATATATATATATATATATATATATAGTAGTTTTCCGATTTAACGAACATTCGATTTAGTGAACATCGCATTTAACGAACATCCAATTTTTTTTCTACTGAGTACCTTATACAGCGTTGCCATATTTTTTGGAAAACTGAAAATTTAGAATAAAAAAACGATTTCCATGTGAAAAAACTGCTCATAAAATATTCTTTAGCATTTTATATATTTTTTTGGGGGAAGAGGTTGTTAACCATACGTCTATACCTGATACATTTTTATATCATGACTTGATAATGTTTGTCAAGTTGTTATGTTTTACCATCTTGAAAGCCTCGTCGGCATCAGTTAAGAAAATATGGCTCTACAAACTTATACAGTTTTTAATTAATTGAAATAGAAAAGTTTTAGTTGCACTATGGGATATTTCGCACTAAATTACACAGGGAAATTTCAAACCAACCTAAAGATGTAAGTGGATCCAAAATTCAATAAATAAAGTAACTTAAATGTTTGCTTTTATTTTTAAGATTTTGTTTTATTTGAAGTACACAATGATTTATTTATTTAATACACTTGCTTAACCAAAATAAAATGTTGTTTTTTTTTCTGTGAATTACTGAAATTTTGCTAAGAAAGTTCTGAAAAAATGTGTATGGCTTCAAATTCTATGGGGTATATCCTTTAATTTGATATATATTTTGTCGTGTTTTATCTCATTCTATAAGGGATTAATTATTTCAATGAAGAAAATTGCTTTTCTTTTTCAACAATACAGGGTGAATTAATATTAATAAAAGAAGTGCTACGTCCGTATGTACCCAACTTGCAAACAATAAAACCAAATTCCATAAAGAAAAACACAACTTTCGTGTGAATTCTCTCTTGCTGTTTGAAAAAGTACTAATAAAACTCATTATTATATTAAGCAAAAAGGGTAAAAGAGTGGCTTCAGATATCGGAACTAAAATAACAAACTTGAGATAAAGTATTTTTATTTATTTATTTATTTGCAAATTTATTATAATTAAAATTACAATAAATTAAAAGCTAAAAGCACTAGCAGCAATGGCTATCGGCTTATTATTTCCTCAATAGGAGAATGCATGCATACATACATATATGCACATACTTATATGCATGTAAATGCACATGTATAATGTTAATACTAGTGATGAGAATTTTAAATTTGGTAGAGATAAAGTAAAAAATAAAAACTGTACAATTTATAGAAAAACTTATTTTTAAAGCAAAAAACTGCAAAACTCTTCTATGCTTAAAAAAACTGCTAAAATCAGTTAAAACTGCACATTTGGCAATGCTGACCTTATATAACGAACAAAAATTCTATTTTGTGCTCGGTATAACGAACAAATCTAAAATTAAATAAGAAACATAATTGCTACCAGAAAGTTACTAAAAAAGAAAATAAATAAAAATGTACTCTTAGTTTTCTTCTTTCGATGGTTTTGTTTGATATCATTTGAGAGTAAGTTGTGTGAAGTAATTTTTGCTACGAATATCAAAAGGGGTAAAAGGATAAAGTTAAAATTATCGATGATCATCGAAATGGTCTATTTATATATATATATATATATATATATATATATATATATATATATATATATATATATATATGTCTTTTTACTTCAACTAGAAAAAATTTTCCAATATATTTAAGTGATTTCGAGATATTCCGATTGTAGGGTATAATTCAAAAAATATATAGAATTCGCTTAACTTTTTTCCCTTTATTCACACATCAGCTATTTACAACTGCTGTGATTTCTAAAATTCTACCTAAATAGAAAAACATAAATAAATTTATAATAAGTATATGTGACAGCGCATAGAGAAAGGGACCTAAGGGTAAAAAAATCAATTTTAATTTTTTTTTTTATGTGGACAACATCTGGGCATCGAATGAGACCGATCCCATGCCGCAAAAGTGTTCCCTCCCAGAGATATGCGCGTTTTATGATGTGATGGTACACCAAAGATACACGTATTTAAATGTTTAAAATGGCTCTCCTGAACAAAACAGGTTTTTACCCTTAGGTCCCTTTCTATTTTGCGCGTCACATATACACTTTTCGCAATAAACAATATATATGGTAATTATACGACATGTTTTTCCATGTAAGTGTAGTTAATGCTAATAACAGATAAGCATTTAACGAATAACAACACATATTTTTAATGGATTTAAAAAAGGTTTTCGCGCATTACTTTACAGCGTCATCAGGAGGTGCTACCTGATTATGTTACTACTTAAAATAAATAACACTTCACAGTACCAGGTAATTAGACAAAATTAGCAAAGGTATGCTGCATTGTATAAAAACGCAGGGTTCTTTTATAAGAATATCTAATCACTCTATATTGAACTGTTATGGAGATTAGTATTAAATATAACGCGGTATGTAAACTTCTATGGGAATACGTTCCTGTTAGTTTATTGCGCCAAGAAAAATTTCTAAAATCATAGATATAATTGACAACTCATTTGGATTAAAACTAAATGAAGATTCTACTAAAAAATAGAGAACTTGTTGGTAGCATACACAGAGAAAACAGATTTGTTGTGATAACCGAATTTGTAGCCAATCGAATTTAGTCGGTTCCAACAACTAATGAACGAATATAGCTTTTGCAAGCACCAATTTTTCATTAGCGATATTTGAATTTTTTGAATGAAATGGTTATATCAACAGAAAATTTTAATTGTGACTATAGAAATAATTAACTGACACAACCAATCAATTGGTATTTATAAAGGAATCATTGATAGACATGGCTCATATACATATGTACATACATAAAAACAATTTGTGCAGAATAAAAAGGTAAGTACATTATTATATTTGTCGCATATTATTCTTAATTTTTTGCTTATATTCTGAAGTGAAATGAGCAAATTTTTTCACGCGGTGCATTGTAACATCCCTTGCCGGTGTTCGGCTTTAATACACAGATTTTTTTCCTATCAAGAAACTACAAATTATTGCATACATATGTAAATAATTTCACTTCAGAATAATAGCAATAACACTTCGAAGTATTTTGCGATATACATATGTATATAATAATGTCCTTACCTTTTCTAAAAAATCAGGATTTTGTGTAATTATTCTGCAAAATATATTTTTTATATGACATTTGTATTTAATTTTTATTTTTTGTTTCTTATATTAAATTTTTTTCCACAAATGAGGAATAAGCAAACGAATATGTTTTTCATTTGTATTCAGAATAAAAATTTGTTTCAGTTCGTTCTTTATTCGGTTAGGAATATCAATAAAGTATTTTATTTTCTTTTCGTTTATTACAATAGAATTTCAGTACGGTAGCAAATGATTAATTAGTTCTAATAACCGAGTTTATTTTTTCAAATTATATATTGTTTACAAGAATAGTTTTTTAATTTCAAATGCCAATATTCAGTCACGTTACTTTCTAACTTATATTTAATTCAGTTGTGTCTACTAGTGATGTAACGAATGTCAATTTGTGATATTCGCGAACACGAATGCGAATACGAATATTTGAAACGATATTCGCGAATACGAATATTTCATGTGAAATTTATAGACATTAAATTAGGGCTCTATTTACGCCTGCAATATGAAATATTTAAAAATTGTTATGAAAAAGAACTTCATACTCCTGTTGGCGTACTTTAAAGTTAATAAAACTACCCAAAATTTTAATGATCGTCAATAAATCATATTTGAAAATGATACAAAGCACAAATTTCTATAAAAAATTTAATGAATTCGTACAAACCAATATTTTTATCCATTTATTTAAATTTAGTTTAGGATTTATGCATTTATTTATTTAATTTTTTTTTTTGGAAAAATATTCGCATTCGTATTCGCCTGAATTTGACGAATACGAATGCTTCGTATTCGCATTAAAAATAGCCTAATATTCGGCAATTCGAATACGAATATTCGTGCATCACTAGTGTCTACTAATACTCTAAAATGGTTATTAGAAATGAAACGAATCAATTGTTATTACTAATAAAACTATTGTAAGAATTCTGTTTGCGTTGTAATTATGGTTTTTTGTTTATAAATATGTAAAAATCGTTCATTCGATTGATAATTGGTAGCTAATATGGAACATTGGAATACATAATTAAATATTTGTTACTCCAACAGATTTTTAACCAATCTATTCTCTATGTGTGCGAAAGAAAAATTAAAGAATTAATAGATAACAAAACTAAGTTCCAAAAACAAAATGAACAATGGCTGAAAACCGAGATAATTTTATCATATAGATTGATATGAAACAATTGGGAAGGCCTAATAAATTATACGAGGAACTTCAACCAAGAAGCCAGAAGAGAAAACAAGAGGACCTCATTGAAAACAACTCTTTTGGCATTATAAAGGAAACCTTTAGAAGTGGCTTAACCAAAAACAAAGGAAGGAAGTTGGCCAAATTGTAGATGCTCTTCCAAAAGCATCTCCAAAGAGAATACAACATATGGTGGAAAGCATACCAACGCCTAAATCTAAAACAGATTTTACCAATGAAGATGCATTAGCCCTTATTCTAAAGTTGGGTCGAACAAGGAATAAATATGAAATATTAAGAAACGCCATGACTGAAAAGAAATTGGGGAAATTTGCCATCTATAAAGTCTTGGAAGGCAACAAAGGATGTAATTTGGCCATCGGTTTCGAACGTTAATAGCACGGGCGCCACTATTGAGTTATCCAGTCTCCTCGAAAATACTGCTTCTAGGATAATTTCAACCTTTACCCCCCGTCTAGACTGGCAATAAATATGTTGGCAATATAGCAATAACGCCGGCAGAATAGCGGAACAATATTGCTTATTGCTTTACTTATGTTAAGGCTATGGGAAATCGTAGCCACAATATGCAAAAAGTCAACAGGGAAGATGCAGAATAAAAATATAATTCACTTGTAAATATCTGGTTAATCGAACAATTTTTTATTTTTAAAAACTTATAATAATACAAATTACTTCACTACACACGTTTTTAAGAGACTATTTTCCTTTTTTAATATGCATACACATGTATATTTTATAAATTTCAATAATGTTATCGAAATGCCACACACAATACAGAAAAGTCGAACATAAATTAATACCGAGTTTGACGTTTCACGTTCGCAATAATTGTCAACGAAAAACTGTTGACAATTATTGCCACAATTATTGCAAGTACTGGCAATGAGCTGTCTACATTGGCAATATCAATAATTTGACATTTGCTGCAATATATCTTAATGATTTTATTACCAAGCATTGCAGTAAAAATTTCTGACTGCATTATAAATGTCACATTTGTTTTACGATTGACTATGATAGATGGAATAGTTGCCAATGCCCTAACGTATACAAAGTCATACTAGAAATGAAATATATCGTCCCTACCACGTCAAACTAACCAATATGCAAAATTGGTTTTTTAGATTCGTTATCTAGGTACCCGAATTTATACGATAATTCAATAAGAAATATTTGAAGCCCCGCACTTTTAGGAATACGCCGACTTTAAATTCACAATTGACGGGTCTTCGTGCTCTTCTGAAAAGTTCAAATTTGCATATTGGATAGTTTGACGTGGTAGGGACGATTTGTCGGAAAATAAGCTCTGAGTTTGAAGATAAATCTGATTAAACTATAAAAGAGGAAGCCCTTAAATTTGGAATTTCCCCACTTCATGCTCGCATTAGATTTATGGAATATTGCTTTCATCTATCATACAGTAAGCAAAGAAAAAACTTGTACAGCAAACGCTCCGCTCTTCTAATCAAAATATCTCTGTGTTGCTTTGTACGATTTAAGCTAAAACCAAAAGCACTTTCAAAATAAATTAATCAGCTTTCTAGGGAAATCGTTAATTTTATTAATTTTAATACTAATTTTTAATACTAAAAAATAAACTAACATAAAATAACACTATTTTCAAGAGCAAAAAAAAAACTTGTACACTATCTTTCCCTTCAGGAAGGAGCTATGAAATAAGGAAAATACTAAAAATTAGTACTAACTATTTCCAGGTCTAGCATCTAATAGATTATTCTCATAGAATGAACTGGGGTTTTGGTAATTTTGGGTGGTATATGCTCTCATATGTCCTAATCTTCAGCTCTCACAATTTTTTCTCCGCATACGCCCACAGAATTTCATTAGTACTAAGGCCAATGCTCTAGAGAGAATGTGCCTGCATTTTTTTCATTGGATGGAAGCCATTCTCTTATTATTGAGGACAAATGTTTCGGGTATTTAATTCTAACTAATCAATCATCTATAGTTATATTTAATTTGGTAGCTAACTATTCTAAATTATCTTTTAGTATTTTTAATTGATTCATTTTAGTCATTGTACGTTCTATAAAAACCAGATTTTTTTACACCATTCGACCACATTGAGCCCCATACCACCACATCACATCGGTGAAGCATCGCCGTTTTATTAAGGCGGTCCTCTTTGCCACACAAAGAAAGATTATATTAATCAAAGAGGAAGAGGAAGAGGAATTCCAGCCTTAATGATAAAAACCTAAATAGCACGGTTGCACTAGGGTTTCCAGTTTTATTTTTCGAAAAAGCGGGACATGTTAAAAAAAAGTAAAAAAATCACGGTACAAAAAACAGTGAAATATTTTTACTTTAAATAATAAAGGGTGTTTTTTATTGGGGTATAGAACTTTAAGTTGGCATCACTTTTTTAACTGGCGGCCATTTTGTCAGCTGTCAAGTGATTAATATTTAGTTTGGTTTGCCATTTTATCATGAACAGGTTGACAAAAGAACAACGCTTGCAAATCGTGCAAATTTATTTCGAAAATAATGGTTCAGTTCGCGAAGTTTACCGCAAGCTCCGTCCATTTTATGGTCGACATAATCGTCCATCAGAGCAATTAATTCGGTTAACCATGGATCGTTTTCGCACTACGTTTACTCTATGTGATAATACGCATCCGCAGAGACGTCGAACAGTGCGCACCGAAGAAACAATTGCCGCTGTAGAGCAAAGTGTTGAAGAGGACCCGAATGAATCGATTCGCCACCGTGCACAGCAATTGGAGCCGACTAACCGACTATTTTGTTCCCGAATTGGATGGCATGAATGTGGATGAGTTGTGGTTCCAACAAGACGGCGCTACATGCCACACAGCGCACGTCACAATCGATTTGTTGAAGGAAACATTCGATGAGCGCATAATTTAGCGGAATGGACCTGTCAATTGGCCACCAAGATCGTGTGATTTGACACCATTGGATTATTTTCTTTGGGGATATGTGAAGTCTCTCGTCTACGCCAACAAACCAGAAACTTTAGGGGACTTGGAAGCCAACATTCGTGGCGTTATTGCCAACATACGGCCCCATATGCTCGAAAAAGTGGTTGAAAATTGGACCTGTAGAATTGGCTTTATTCGAGCCAGCCGCGGCGGCCACATGCCCGAAATCATATTTAAACATTAATGGCATAAAATTATCCTTCCAATTAAGTCAAATTGATGGACATTAAAACGATTTTTTTGTGTTTTATTTCATTTCAAAGTTTTATACCTCTTAAAAAAAAACACCCTATATAAGCGTTATTTATAAAAATTATTAAGGCTTTATAAATGTTTAATAAGCAAAATTTATTGTGGAAATATGTTTTAAAAACCTTTTATAAGGCCTTAATAATTTTTATAAATAAGGCTGTAAATTTATTAAAACAAATTAACGTTTTTTACAAAACAAAGAAAAATTTAGACGCATGTTTCTTACATCAATTAAGAATTAACGAATTTTAATATAACAGTTGAACTTGAAAACCAAATTAAATAACCCGGTTAGAGCTATGCTGCTTACTCATGTTTTAGATTCGGCAGTTTTTCTTGAAGCAAATCTGAGTTTATGGGAGAGAGAGGAAAGAAGAAAGAAGAGGGCTACTGACTTGCTTGTACAGAAAAGTTACTTCAATTCTCTTTTGTTTTTTCATTCGCAGCATTAAAACAATAGGAAAATTGATCAAGAAACCGTCTGAGTGTAAACAAACGAGCAGTTTTAAAAGAGAATTGAAGATAACTGCTTCAAGAAAAACTCCCAAGTCTAAAACATGACTTAGCTATATAAAACAAATTTCATGTGTTAAAAACTTATAACAATGCAATAAAATTATATTATGATGGCAATCATGAATAAAATTCCGGGAGTAATTTTTCCCGGAGAACAATTTCGAACAATAGCAAGTAATAGGGAAAACAAAGAAGTTATAATTGGAAAAGGGAGAAATCCCTCGTGAAATTTTATTCATGAAGATTTTTTTAAATTTTATGCCACGACGTGAGTTGATTTTCGTAACACTACGACCACACCATCAATTTGATGTGTCTTAACACAAGCAATAACGCCGGCAGAATGATGACGTCAAATTGCTTATGTTCAACAATCTAGAGGTGGTGAACACGTATATTCAAATATATTTGCTTTTTATTCACACAAATACTTAAATTATCAATAATTTTATCGTTTTCTAATTTTATATTAAACTTTTGTTTTCTACATTTACGTTGAAAAAAATTGAATACAATTTGTATTTGACAGCATGTGTTAAGAGATTGTTGCTCAGCAATGTATTTTAACATTTGTTGCTGAATATATATTTGCCCAAAGTAGCCAATGCCTATATATGTATATAAATTTAGTCCTAGAATTTATTCTGTAGATTAAATAAATGAATAATAATAATATATTTGAACACATATTCATACGGTCCACACGCTAATATCTTGTGTCAGCAATCGAATTTGACAGTTGCCACGGCAATAATTGCCAAGATTATTGCTCGTGTGGTCGGCATGTAACAAAAATAATCGACACTATTACAGTTATAAATATATTTTTGTTTTGATTTCTTTTGTACCTATAACAAGAGTACGAGAATAAACGAAACAAAATGTTTGATTTTGTTTTGTTTTGTTCTTTGAAGAGAGTAAAAAAAAAACAATGAGACCGATTGCTCAATTTGTTATTTTATGCACATGAACACAAACAATACATTAATTTAATCGTACGCTTCTAGAAAAGAACAAAATAGGAATTAAATGGAAACTTTTTGAAATATTTGCAGCGAATTTGACATCACCATGTGTAGGGCAATCATGAATAAAATTTCACGAGAAATTTCTCCGTTTTCCAATTAGAACTTTTATGTTTTTCCTATTACCTGCTATTGTTTGAAATTGTTCCCCGTAAAAATTTTTTAGCGTAATTTAATTCATGATTACCCTCATAAGATAATAAAAAATAAATAAACAAATAAATATAATTTTATTGCATTGTTATTTAACACATGAAATTTGTTTTATATAGCTTAACAGTATAGCTCTAAGGGGGTGTCGTGAGACACCTCTCTTCTTTTGTTTTAAACATGAATTCTGTAATTCCCAAATTGAAATTATATTTGGTTAATCTTCTTAAATTTTCTTCTTGACAGTTTTTAGATTTTTTATTCAATTTGTGAGCTTTCAACAATTTTTGTTTATTCATATAAATTTGCATGCGAAACTTACAGTACCCAGGCGAATTCTTCGTGATTCGGCATGAAGTTAACTAAAATTATACTCTTTGAATCAACTGTTAAGATGTATTTATTCTTCATTAATTGAAAATCGCTGGTGTTAAATTGAAAAAATAAAACTAAAAAAAGCGGAATTTTAAAAATCCAGCACGGTACGCGTGAGTTAATTTGAAAAAATGGGACAATCCCGCGAAAAGCAACACCAGTGTGCAATAGTGGCAACGTTTGTCATTTCCGATATTTTTCCCCGTATGTCATTGGTTTCCATATAAAAAACATAATAGCCCAATTCACAATCTTGTGCAAATGGTCTTGCAGCGTTGCATGTGCAAAATGGTATACTATATTTATACCATTTTGCACATGCAACGCTGCAAGACCATTTGCATAAGATTGTGAATTGGGCTAGTGTGAAAGGCGTTGCACAAATTTTGAAAATTACACCACAAAATGACAACACAAGAAATGCCAGATGTGTACTAGTGTCCTGCACAAGACTATTTATAAGACCTTTCAAGACATGAGAAATTTTTTCAAATGCTTTACTACAGCGAAATATTCTAAGAGAATCGCTAAGCAACACTGTTGGCAAGTAATTTTTTTCGGTGGTTTGTCTTGCCAACAGTGTTGTTTAGCGATTCTTTTAGAATATTTCGCTGCAGTAAAGCATTGGAAAAAATCTCTCATGTCTTGAAAAGTCTTATAAATACTCTTGTGCAGGACACTAATGTGTACCTGGTATAACAAAATAATGCCAACAGATTTTTTTTTATATTATATAAAAGTTGTTATCACTATTTTGGATAATTTAAAAAAAGTTAACTAAACAATAATAATAAATATAAATATATTTATTTATTTATATAAATTATTTATTTATATAAATATAAAATAATATTGTCTTTAAAAGACGTTTTTTTTTGCTCTCCTGAAAAATTTTTATTTTGTCACTTACAACATTATTCACGCGAACCTTCAATTCTTTATGTTATTTTAAATAAAAAATTTTTACAATGGCTTACACGGCCGTTTTAGATAAAATTTCGTTGATCTGACACAACTTTAGATAAGTTTTAACGAAATTTTATTCAAATATATGTACATACATACATACTACTTAATTGAACCAAAATATATTGTGGTTTTTACGTAAGACTTCTTTCTGTTCATTTAAATAATTTATGAATGATGTAATTAGTTAGAGCTATTTTGCACAAGCAAAGTTTTGAGTTTGTAGGAGAGAAGGCAAAATAAAATTAGATTGAGATTAGGCTTTGTTCTTTGTTGGTTTCTTTTATTTTTCATTCGTTATGTATTCTTGTATAGTTAGTTACTCCTTGGTGTAGGGAAAATTTGACAAAGTAAGCTTTGCGTGTGCAAAAGTGGAAGAAAGTTTTAAATAAAATTTAAAAGACTTTGTCAAAGCAAACTTTGCGTGCCCAAAAAGGCTCTTGCTGTGGATAAATTTTGTGTGGATTTGAATAAAACTTCTGTTGATTTGGCAAACACTGCAAGTAGTCAGTAATTACCTACCACATTTGGTTCAGTGTAAAGAAATAAGTCTTTTATTAATTTCAACGATCGTTCGGACTTTAAATGACGATCTTTCAAATTGCTTTGTATACTAATCAATTTTAGTTGTGGGCATTCTATAGTCAGCGGTAATGGATGCTGTCGCCCCCGACATTGGAGTGGATTCTATAACTTCCAGGTCCAAATCGCTTGGTTCGTGCACGTAATCACCTTTAAATATAGCCTTCTTCTTTTCTTCGTATTGTTGAAGCAATTGGTGCTGTGGCAAATGATGTTGCTGATAATCTAATGAACTTGATTTGCGATGTATTAGTTGTATTGGGCTTGTTCTATCACTTGAATAATATGTAGTTTCACTAATGGCCGGTTGTTGTATTTGATTTATTATTGTATTTGTTGTTGTTGTTGTTAACTTTGAATATTGTTGTGGATGAATTGGGTTCTCGCTCGTTTCTCGTATGTTAGTCATATTCATACCGTAGTGCTGTATACTGTCTGGCGTACTAAAAATTAAAACCGTTAATTTATTTAAAATGGGACAGAGGAATGACTCGTGTATCACAGCGGCTATACGATAGTTGTCACCTTGAAATGGGTCTGTTTCTGCAGCACATAACATATGATTTAAATTGATGCCAGTCCGCTGAGAAAATAGAAAATAAAATGTTATTTATTTTTCTGCTGAAATCGTGGGAACGCTTCGTTCAGGTCATATATTTTATGACTTGCAAATTCATGTCAGAAATTTTTATTCGTGAACTACTTATAACGAGTGCACTGAGCATTAATAAAGAATCATTTTAATCAAAATAAAGCAATCTAAATTCAAAATGTTTGAAAATAATCAAAAAGAATCAAAAGTAAAGCATTAAACACATTCACCACAGCAAGCTACCGACTATCAAATGTCTAGGATAGAATACACATGTTTATATGAGAATAATTCTTTTGAAGACAGCAAGGCAACATGGCGACAGGTTTTTGTCTATGCTGATTTTGTCGTTGTAGTCCAATTAAACTAATTTCTATTTCTTTGGCTACAATGAAAAAATTCAGTGTTGCCAGTATAATACAAAATGTTGAATGAATGATTTTGTACAATTATTTCATATTATTTAATAGAAACAATATCCAAAAACTGATGTAAGGAATAAATTGATTAATTTTTTTACTTTTACGTGAAATAAGTACATTTTAAAATAGTAATTAATTTTTATATATGCAAAATATATAAAAGTGGCAATACTGAACTATGTATTTGTACTTGAATAGCAGCTGTAGATGGTGCTGCTGCCGTCTCCAAAATAATTAAGTAGCCTGCTGCGGTGAATGTGTTTAATGTTTAATCTTTGAAGGTAGTCGGATTACTTTTTATTATTTTGTTGTAATTTCAACTAATTCAGTGCCTCGTTTCTGTAAGGAATGTGAGAACTTTTCGAGGCGAGAAAATTGTTATCATCCTGTGAAACACAGGGTGAGTAAGAAAAAAACTGTATTTGTTGATATTTTTTGTAAGTTTGTATAAGTTTTTATGTGAGTAACCTTGTGTAAAATAGGACAGCCAATATAATTATTTAATTTATCTCGATGCGAGAACTTCTCACAAGTTACAGAAATGGGGTACAGATTACGTTTCGATTAGTTATCAGAAATTCTTTGAAAGGGAATTATATAGTCAGTACAATTCTTTTTAAAATGTAGTCTAATTGATTCCTAATCGTAATCGAAATTTAACACCTCTGATTCCATGATATAAATTTTTTAAATATATTCTATAATTTTTATAATAATGCGAGGACCTTAGCTAAGACAAAAAGCTGCTCTTATCTGCCAACCCTAGTGAAAAATATTTTTATCAATCCTAATGCAATTTTTTGAAATAAATTGATGTATGTATATTTAAGAAAATTATAGTATCAACCTACCTACATACTTAAAATATTGAAATGATTTAGAAGTTAACGAAAAAATATTCAAATCAACGTTATTTTCATTTCATTGGAATGATTTTTTTGGCTACCAAATGAGACGGTATTTGTGGATTCGTAACACCAAAATATGCGTATCCAGTGATTTTTGTACTAAACTTTTTTTCTCTCAGATTTAAATTTTCTATCATTTAGCATAATTTTAGTCAGACCGGTTTCAGTTTTCAAAGCATTTCGGCACGGCGACACTTCGGCCGGGCACAAGAATTTTCTTATCTTCGGATTCGATTACCAAAGGAGTTTTGCTTTGCTCATCTTTGCACAGTGTGGTAGATCGCAAATCTAACTGGACAAAATTAATAAATCGCGTTGGCTGCACTTGTCACTTATGATTTAAACAAAAAAATGAGTTGAAATATATAAATAATTATAAAAATAACAAGTTTTTTAGAAAAAGATTTTTTTTAATAAAACGAGGCAAAAAAACTCTATCAAGAAAATCCGAATATTTGATATAAAAAAATGATTTCTTAAATACAGGATGGCACAGAATGAGCTATATGGTTTAAATGGTTTATAACTTCTTTATTTATGCGATTATTAAAAAAGTTTTTTTAAATACAGTATATTATTGGGGAATTTTTTGCAATTAGCTTTGAAAAATTATATCCTGTAAGTGATGTCCGTTTTCTGCTTCGGACATAGTACGTGCTCTTTTTAGCATATTTTCCATAACTTTTCGCTAAATTTCGGATGTAATGGTCATGAATTCATTTCGAATGTTGGTTTTTAGTTGAAGTTTGGTTTTTGGTTTGTTGACGTTCAAATATGCCCAAAGAAAACTGTCAGGAGCTGTTAAATCTGGCGAAAATCGCTTATGCATATTCAAGCCGTTGTTAGTAGTCTGCCGTCTTCAATTCTTGCACAAGTTGAACTTTATATGGGAAAAAGTCTAATGTACTCAAAATTCTCTGCAGCGACCACCGTGGTATTCCAACTTGTGTCGAACGCCTACTTGGTTATGGACTACGCCACACGCTCTCCCGTACGCGTTCAATATTTTGACCAGTGTGCATGCTAGGTGTTCTTCCGGCACCAGGAAGGGTTCTTACAGACCCATATTGACGAAAATTTCCAATTAAATGGTTTATTGCTGACGCTGTGGGTGTAATGCGCACATTAAAATGACGACAATATGCATGCTGTGTCAGCACAATAGACTGTTGGTTTGAAAAATAAAATCCAATTATTTTTGCAAATTGTTCGATCGTGTAATGATTCATAATTAATTCCCCAAGTCTTCTTCTTCATAAAATGCTGGAAAAAAAAACAAAGAAATGATAATAATTAAAAAAGTTATACAGAATTCAAACCATATACAAAGCTCATTCTGCGCCATCTTGTACATCCTCTGAGATTATTTTGTAGTTATATATACTAGTATTTATGCTAAATATAACTAAAATTCACGATTAGTGAAATTATTAAGTTAGTTTTTTTAAATAAATATTTGATAATAATTAAAGGTATTCATTTCATTTCATATAATCATGTGTAAAAAATTCAGGATAAAAAGATGTAATTTTTCGCTATAAACGTCAAACGAAATGATATTGCCACTCCAAAAAAGGTTAATTTTCAATACAAAGTACGAAAAATTACATCTCTTTTTATAAACTCTTGAATTGTACAACTCTGATTTTAAGAATCATTTGTTATATTTACAACATTTCAAATATAATTTAATTTTCGATCAATCTGTCAAGAAGAAAAAAATATTAAAAATGAGTTAAGTGAACAAAATTACTAAAAAAGAATTCAAAAACAAAAAAGGAATGGGATCCAAAAAATGGACAGACGCTGAAGTTAATAAGATACTGGACTTTTTGGCAGATAATCGGAACTTTGAGGTAACTTTTTATAGTCGAATTGTATGATGAAAATAATACCCATTCTCTTCTTTTCAGAAACCCACAGCTCAACTTTATTACAAGCGCTTTTTGGACGAATCCAAAGTAGATGCTACATGGGAGGTAGTTAAGTATAAAGTGCGGTACCTTAAGACTTATTTCGGAAAGGCTGAGAGTTGGAGAAATAATACCGGTGCTGGTATACTTATAGAAGATAATAAAAATGGAATAAATACTGTGCATGGTAAAAAGGACATCTTTAATAATTACAAATAATTCAAGGGTTTTCATGAGAACTCTTAAAATTCCCATTTGTGCAATTGGGCAAATATACGAGATTTACTTGTTAAGTAAATTTGAATGAAATGTCAAAAAAATTAATATAATAAAAATAAAAAAATTAAATTTCAAGCAGTTTTTGAATTAAATACGTATTTATATATTTCTCTAAAAATAAATCGTGTGTGTGTGTATCTGAAAATGCCCCAAGAAAGCAAAAAAACCAAGGAGTTGTTGTTTACTAAATGCACAATTGCACAGCTTAAGTTTACGGGTGAAAATTGTTCGGCAAAATTAACAAGTTTGTGTAAATAAATTTCCATACAATTTTTGACATTTTATTTACGAGAGTATAAAAATGCACAATTGCACAGTTTGCGAGACTTGTGAACATTCTCATGAAAACCCTTATTATTTCTAGATAAATTGCGCAAGATGTGCAGATATTATGATCGTCTTCAGCATATTGTTACGTTTTTCTCTCTATAAAAACGATTTTCCGTAGATCCGAAGATTTGCAAATGAATACAAGAGCCGACTGTAGTAATTAGGGTTAAGAATGATACAAGTTTTATTTACAAATACACTTATACTAAATTACTCAAGACTTAAATACAATAATGCAACTTAAACTAATAAATTACACACAGATATTCACAACTGGTTACCACTACGCCTTCCTCGCTGTAGTTTACGCACGTCTCTTAGCTGGCTGCGCAAGTAATCACGTGACACCTCTTTGTCTGCTGCTCGTCACTTACGAGACTCACTCTGCCGTCACTCACAGTTGATACACCAATACCTCTTTGTCTGCTGCTTGTCACACACGGCACTCACTCTGCCGACACTCACAGTTGATACACCAATAAAGACTCACTGGCTTTACTTACACCCTTATACACGTCTATTCGCTGCGCTGTTCCCTTTACTCCAGTCGACACGATAGACTCCACAATAATCTCAATTCCACGACAGACTATTATTAATTCACAACTTAATTATCAACTGACTAACGAGTTCTTAACTTCACTACTAACTATAACTGTCCGCGACTGACTTACGACTGCAACTAACTAACTCATTGGATGCGTCACCTCTATTTATATTTCACAGAAATTCCACTAGAAGTTTCAAGCAATGTCTAGACGATCATTATCATCTTATATGCTGCCTAATTAAGTTCATGTGGTAACTATGTACATACATGTGTATATGCGTACGTGTGTACATCATTAACTAAGCAACACACGGTGGTTGTTTATCTTTTGCTTTTCGTTTGAATTTGGCATGTATGTATGTGTACAAATATGTGAATCTTCTTAATAAGCAGACGCTTTTTTGTTGTTGTTGCTTTTGCTTGTTTAATCAAGCTAGGCATGCTTATTTAGTTGTTGGCTACTTTCTAGACTATTCTTTGCTTTGACCCTGTAGGAATATTTTCGCGTAGCATTTACATTAACCCTGTTGGAATATTTTTGTGTAATGCTGCTTAACATTGTCGACGGCTATTTTCGTAACACTGCCGCACACTTAAGCCTATTCGTCCCGAATAGGCACATCATCGCCTTTTCTTTCTTCGTTTTCTATACGCCTTGTAGTTACGCTCGAGACGACTACCTCTTTCATATTTGTAGGCTTTAGTTCTGGCGCTGCCTCGTTTCTCAACTGGAACTTGTATTGCCATGCGCTGGAGGCGACTACTTCGTTGACATTTGTGGCCCCTGGTACTGACTCTGCTTCCTGTTTCCAATACAGCTTACCTTGCCTTGCGCTGAAGATGACAAGTTCTTCCACATTTGCAGCCCATGGCACTGAGTCTGCCTGGTATTTCCACTACAGCTTGCCTTGCCGTACGCTGTAGATGACAACTCCTTCCACATTTATGGCCTTTGGCTCTGACTCTACCTTGTGCCTTGACTAGAGCTTGCCTTACCATTCCACATTTATGGCCCTTGGCTCTGACTCTACTTTGTCCCTTGACTAGAGCTTGCCTTACCATTCCACATTTATGGCCCTTGGCTCTCACTCTACTTTGTCCCTCGACTAGAGTTTGCCTTACCACACGCTTGAGGTTCTTTATAGAAGTTGTCTTCTTCTTCCTGACTGCTTTTATGCTACGCGCTTTGTATACGGTAGCATTTTCTTTACCCTGAGCAAGCGATACCATTTCACCCATAGCTTGCATAGCTTGTTTCTCTGTTTCACAGACCACATGTACATCTTCTACGTCACTAGCTTCATTTTCTTTGCTGAAAACTTCTGGCTCACGTCCAACTTGTTGACACTGTCCACTGCTCATTTCATCTTCTGCCTTCAGTCTTTGGTCAACGTTTTCCTCTTTGCCAGAAATGTCATCCAAGCCAGTATTCTTTTCGTCAGATTTACTGACTTGCATTTCTACATCACATGCCCGTCTTTGAATGGCCTCAGAAATTTCTTGAAGTTTCTCATATGTGGCCTTTATCGCTCTAGAAGACTTCTGAAGTCTCTCATCCATTTGGCCTAGAAGCTTGTCATTGTTTGCCTCCATTTTCTCATTGCTTGCTCTAGAAGTTTCTTGAAGCATTGTTTCCATTTTACTCATCATAGCAGCAAACATTGCACTGGTTGCTGCTGTACGAGTACATACCTCAATTTCTTCTTTTTCATCCAACTCATAGCTTTCTATGTCGATGTTGCGCCGCTGGAACTCTTCCAACAATCTTTTCTGTAGTTCGACCTTATTACCAGTTGTCATCAATTCCCTCTTACTCAACTCTCGCTTGAGTTGCTCCACGTTAAGCTCTTGAAATTTCATCTCTCCTCAAAAACCAATTACTACGTTTAACCTTTTCAAACGTATGTGGTTTTGTTCACGTTTAACCTTTTCAAACGTGTGAGGTTCTCCTTTTCTTATTACTCTTGCTTTTCGCTTAACCCTTTTTAAACGTATCGCTTGTATTTGCAAATCCCACTTCTGACACCAAATGTTACGTTTTTCTCTCTATAAAAACGCTTTTCCGTAGATCCGAAGATTTGCAAATGAATACAAGAGCCGAGTGTAGTAATTAGGGTTAAGAATGATACAAGTTTTATTTACAAATACACTTATACTAAATTACTCAAGAGCTTAAATACAATAATACAACTTAAACTAATAAATTACACACATATATTCACAACTGGTTACCACTACGCCTTCCTCGCTGTAGTTTACGCACGTCTCTTAGCTGGCTGCGCAAGTAATCACGTGACACCTCTTTGTCTGCTGCTCGTCACTTACGAGACTCACTCTGCCGTCACTCACAGTTGATACACCAATACCTCTTTGTCTGCTGCTTGTCACACACGGCACTCACTCTGCCGACACTCACAGTTGATACACCAATAAAGACTCACTGGCTTTACTTACACCCTTATACACGTCTATTCGCTGCGCTGTTCCCTTTACTCCAGTCGACACGATAGACTCCACAATAATCTCAATTCCACGACAGACTATTATTAATTCACAACTTAATTATCAACTGACTAACGAGTTCTTAACTTCACTACTAACTATAACTGTCCGCGACTGACTTACGACTGCAACTAACTAACTCATTGGATGCGTCACCTCTATTTATATTTCACAGAAATTCCACTAGAAGTTTCAAGCAATGTCTAGACGATCATTATCATCTTATATGCTGCCTAATTAAGTTCATGTGGTAACTATGTACATACATGTGTACATGCGTACGTGTGTACATCATTAACTAAGCAACACACGGTGGTTGTTTATCTTTTGCTTTTCGTTTGAATTTGGCATGTATGTATGTGTACAAATATGTGAATCTTCTTAATAAGCAGACGCTTTTTTGTTGTTGTTGCTTTTGCTTGTTTAATCAAGCTAGGCATGCTTATTTAGTTGTTGGCTACTTTCTAGACTATTCTTTGCTTTGACCCTGTAGGAATATTTTCGCGTAGCATTTACATTAACCCTGTTGGAATTTTTTGTGTAATGCTGCTTAACATTATTGACGGCTATTTTCGTAACAATATGTATATTGGCAGATAAAAGACCCTGTGAATTGAATATGGTTGATTCCGAAATAAACCCAGACTTTTTAGGTTTTAAGGACACAGAAGAGTTTCAAGAACAATTAGAGGAAGAAAGAGTAGAAAATGAAATTGTATCACTTAGAATTCGCCGAAAAGTTAAAAAAAATCAACTACAAAAGACTCCATGTCGCAGTTGGCAAAATTTCAAGCTGAACGCAATGAAACTCAGCGTTTAAGAATCCAATTTGAGGAGGATAAATTTAAAAAAGAATTTGAATTTCAAAATGAAAAATTTAAAGCCGAATTATAATTGAAAAACCAAGAGCTAGACCTAAAACAAATAGAAATAGAAAAAGACGAGAAATAAAAATTCTTGAATTGGAGAAAAATGAACGAATAGAAAAATACGAATTGGATTTAAAATTTAAATAAAATAACGTTCATTCCTATTAATAAAGATATTTTTAAACTTAATGAAATTGTTGTTTATTTTTTTAATTTTTGTTCCTTTATTTAAATGTATACCAGGAAAGCATAATTTGATGAATAGCTTGACGTTTTATACCAAAATGGGTTTGCTCTACTTCTTTCATTGATGTATCAAAATCTTCTTCGCCAATATCATTGGAAGAAATTAACTCAGTTGAAGGTAATATATTATCATTGTCATAAACTAAGATGTTGTGTATAATACACGTAACTATTATCCACGTCGAACAAATGCAACTCTTTTAGACTTCAGAGTCTTTCCTTTAATAAACCAATACAATGCTCAGCACGAAATCGAAGTCTACTGTGACGAAAATTAAACTGTAGGCGTTTAAAAGGAGTCATAGCTGAAGAATTTTTTCTACATGGTGTAATAACTGTATTGGACAAAGAATAAGCAGAATCTCCAGCAATCCACTGGTCTTCTGAAAAATAGTTTGATAAATTTATAGCTAAAGGACACGAAGAATAGATACGAGCATCATGAATACTACCAGGAGCTCCAACAGACAGATGACGAATAAATGTGCTTTCGGGAAAAGTAGTCCAAGTCGTTATAGCACTAATGCTAGTTTATTATAGTTTTTTATTTTTATGATAAAATTCATTACTTGAACATATTAGTAACACAAGATAGTGGAACTGATTTTTGTTGCACCGCATCATTTGACGAAATCGGTTGTCCTCAAATTGGGAAAGAATACTCTCACACCAAAGCTTAGATTTGGGAACAAAGTACTCAATTTCTCGTCGCAAGGACATCACAACGCACAAATCGCCATAAAGAATGTTTAATTCTTCTTCCACTATTTCTTCAGTCATTAAATCACCATCTGAATTCAAAACTATTTCAAAATTATATTAATATGGTTTTTGAAGTTTATATTGTAATGTTTTCATGAAAATGTATCTTGCTTCAAGAAAAACTGCCGAGTTTAAAACATGAGTAAACAGAGAAAAAAAAGTACAAATAAAAGTACAAAAGGCAAAGTACTTTTGCGTACTTTTTCAGGGGTTATGCAGACAACAGTACATTGACTAAAAAAAGTAAGCGTACTGCTGAAAAAAGTACGTCTGCTATCCTATTTTAATAAATACTTTTACTCCTGTACTCTAACCCTTGACTCTAGAACTAAGTACATTTACTTATCCTAAAACTCCTCTGTTGTACCTTTATATAATCTTTTAAGGCTTTAATAAGTGCTGAGCAGGTTTCAAGAACTATTTTACCAATAGACTGTGCAGAAATTGCGGTACTAAACTTAAGGTCTTCAAATTTATTCCCTGTTGCCAAAAATCGAAGGGTAGCAGATAGACGTTGATATGATGGTATAGCATCTCTCATTTGAGTATCGTTTTTAATAATGGAAGGTATCACCAAGTTCAACAATTCGACAGTGTGCTCCGGTCTGTCTCACAGATTTTATCTTCAAGTATTTATTAATGCATTTGAGACTAAATTCATATTTGTTGGATTTTGCTTAAATTTTTTAGTCCCTATTTCATTGGAAGTATTTGCTTTGAGCTTTCTTTCATTCAGCCAATTTTTTTTTTCCAAAGATTAGTTAGTTTAACCAATTTCGCTCACTGATTCAATTTGAATCGTCGCTATTGATCAGATTTACCTATAATTTTTTTCTGTGTACTACATATGTATATATTTTATATGTATATCGTGAGTTGTTAAACATATGTATATATGTATGCGTGTACTTACTATTGAAAAAAAATTTAAAACTGCAAAATGATATATTAATTGTGCCTGCACGCCGATTATGGCCCAATTAAAGTCTTTTATGTCCTCCACTTGATAAGCACCCGTTCGCAAAATGTAGACTGGTATTATGTACAGCATGCCATGTTGAATCCAATATATTGCTTGTTCAAATGGCAATGTTCTGCATTCGACTTCTGGGAATATGAATGCTAAAAATGGTCCATTTAAATTGTTCATTTGTATTCTAAATAACGTTATAGTCAATTTGTTAGGCTTGGCGGCTAAAAGATAAATCTAAATGCATATGGAAAAGGAATTGTATTTATTACTTTGTATGAATATCAAGCAAATAACATTTTAAACTAACTTGCACTAAGGTTTGGATATGACAAGGGTTCAAAACGAATATCACAGATCTATTTGCAAATTTAAAACCCATTTCTACGCCAAATGTGAAGGTCATTATTAGCAACAATATTAGGCGAGTTGTTGAATGTGGTTTCTCCATTTCTTTCGAATCTGGTATTTGTATAGGCTCCATGCGTTTTGTGGCCCACACCACAATCCCAGTAAACAGAGTACAAAATAGAACTGCTTCTGTCCAACGCCTGCGATCTGTTAAGTAATTTTCACATTCCGGACCCATGGTTCGTGGTGTTTCATTTGTTACACCGCCAACGGCCCAATCCCAATCCATTGTGTGTAAGTGTTTTTCTCTATGTTTACGGCAATTAAGGTACTTCTTAAGGCTACAGGGACTTCTGCTATAAGTCTACTATAATTTTAACATTAAAAAAGGCCTCCAGTTTTTTATTATTTTTATTTTTTCATTTCAGCATTAAAATGTTGTTAATGTGACCTGAAATGTAAGAAATTTTTTAAATTATTATCAAATTGAGACATTTTTAGATTTAATTGAAGTGTAGTGAATTTTAATCAGAAATAATTTCTCATTCGGGCTTAAGTTCAGCTGGATTCACCCATTGTTTCCGAACAAAATTTTTGTCGGGACAATTTTTTTTTATATGTAGTTTGACTTCTCTCTTCTTGAGAGAGAGAAAATATTTTTTACTAACAACTCTCAGTTTGAATTAGTTTAATTTTATATTTTGTGCGGACAAAAACGAACTGAGCTGCCAAGTATTTTAATTTTTCAGCCAAAGTTGAACTGAGCTGCCACATTGTAACGCAGTTTTTGTTTCCAGCTGGGGTAGGCGTCAGCCTGTCCAGGTCCTACTCAAAGGTCTGCTTCCTTTGCAAATAATCACACAAAGATGTTGGTGTATAATATTCAGAGAACACACAATATTTTTATTTACGAAACTTAACTTATGCTATTTTACACTCAATATGTTGGTTATAAAATTCACTTGTGTCGTCTGGTTGACTCCTGGATACCCTGTCCTGGAATTTGAAGAGTCCTCGGAGAATATTGTTACCGCCTGTGAATAAACGAAAATATTCGAAAATGCGTATGCCTTACTAAATACAATACACGAAAGATTCGGGAGTTCGTGTATTAACTAAATACAATTTACGAATACACGAAAGATTCGGGAGTTCGTGCAGTCGGCTAAAATACGAGTTATGTTCACTAACTAAAACATACGAAAGATTCGGAAGTTCGCATACCTTACTAAATACAATAAACGAAAGATTCGGGAGTTCGTGTATAACTAAATACAATTTACGAATACACGAAAGATTCGGGAGTTCGTGTAGTCGGCTAAAAATACGAGTTATGTTCACTAACTACAAAACATACGAAAGATTCGGAAGTTCGTATACAATACACGAAAGATTCGGGAGTTCGTGTATTAATTAAATACAATTTACGAATACACGAAAGATTCGGGAGTTCATGTAGTCGGCTAAAATACGAGTTATGTTCACTAACTAAAACATACGAAAGATTCGGAAGTTCGTATGCCTTACTAAATACAATACACGAAAGATTCGGGAGTTCGTGTATTAACTAATACAATTTACGAATACACGAAAGATTCGGGAGTTCGTGCAGTCGGCTAAAATCCGAGTTATGTTCATTAACTGCAAAACATACGAAGGATTCGGAAGTTCGTATACACGAAAGATTCGGGAGTTCGTGTATTAACTAAATACAATTTACGAATACACGAAAGATTCAGGAGTTCGTGTAGTCGGCTAAAATACGAGTTAATGTTCACTAACTAAAACATACGAAAGATTCGGAAGTTCGTATGCCTTAATAAATACAATACACGAAAGATTCGGGAGTTCGTGTATTAACTAAATACAATTTACGAATACAACTAACTAAATACAATTATCAACTCTAATAGGTAATATATGTATATCGAACAAGAATCGGCAAAGCTCTCGGATGATAGTTCAAGTGGACTTCTTGTAACTACCATTCGTACGGTGTCGTGACTTGCTCCCCGACTGAGTATAAAGCTTGAAGTCTTATACTGTTTCGCTGATTAACTTGATGAGACTTCTAAGGTATATTTTGTCAATATGTATGTTTACTCACAACTGCGAATAAACCATTAATAATGTATCCTACATTAATTGGGTTGGTAGATACCCTGCAGTCATGGTGTACGTAACATAATATATGAAATATGAAATTTTGTGGCGGCACGTTACAACATCATGTTATATGAATAATAAATGCACAGAATATACTTGTATTAATTACAATAGAAATAAAGCAAAATTGAAATATAAAACATATACATATGGAGTTGAACGAAAGAATTGCATTAAACAATTAAAAAGACACAACGAATTGTAATCATTTCCCGATGTGCTGCCACTTGTAAAATTAATACGTATCGTTATTTTCCAGATTTTCCAGACAAATTGTTCGAAATGGATGAATCGTGCTGCAGAAAACTCTCAATAAAAAAATTTTTGTCTGGACAAAAATTTTGTTCGGAAACAATGGGTGAATCCAGCTTTCAGTAATTTTAATTCTTATTGAATGAAATTAATCGGCATACCTACCGCAAATCTCTGCAAATGGCACAGTAAATTATTTTAAGATGCAATAAATTACAGTGGAACAATAAGTTGAATATATGTACATGTGTATGTATTCTGATATTTGAATTACATGTTTCGAATCATGTAAGATTAATACATTCAAAAATTACTTTGAAACATGTGTTAAGCTATAGTGTTGTAAAACGCGGCTACTTTTGAATACTCAGTACTACTTGATACTTTTTCAATTGGGTACTCGATACTAATCAATACTTTATAATTGTATGTATATGGGAAGTTAAAAAATTATTATTTTATTTATAATGGAATATGGAAAAACAAAGATTAAATGCAAGCATATTTAAATTAATTTAAAACAAATGAAAATAAATATGTTTGAAGATTAGTTTTTGTACATAAATTTTTTTAACGTACTCTTAAAACTTCTAGTGCATTAATCTCTTAAATTATCTTCTAAATATTTTTTAATAAAAATTTTTTCTCACAATTGATGTTATTACTTATACGGCATTTACACTATGACTTTTTACCGTGACTTTCCTAGAGTTTATTGACAAAAGGGGTACAAAGGTGATCAAAGGGGTAGCAGCATGAAAGAGAATTCAAGAAAAATGCAGGGGAAAAAGTCATAGTGTAAATCCCTTATAAGTCATTGTTGAAATGTAGAAATAAAATTTTACCGACATCGAAAGAATTTAAAATATTTTTCATCTTTGTGAGGACCTGACTTGCTGGTTATATTGTATCAAGTGCCTTCCTTCCACTATTTTAAAGGGTCACTTTTTCTGTCCAATAGTATTTGTTAATGACTGAAGTAGTTTAATAACGCATTTTTTAGTACTTTTTTAGTGGCTGTTTTCGTATCAAAATAATTCCTAACAGAATTGGTATTTGTTATAGTGGGTACACACTTTGCAACGTATTTACGCAACACGTTTATATTACATGTTGCATATTTTGATACAGACTATGCAACCTACAATGCAACCGCCAATGCAACCCATAAACTTCAAAACATTTTGATATTTTCGAAACTTCGAATACAACTTCGAATGCAACCATAAACAAGACCTGCCTGGTTGCATAAACACGTTGCTAAGTCTGTACCTACCATTAAGGGGTTTAGACACGGTCAAAATGCTTGCTGAGATTGGTTATAGTATTAATGAAAATTTGTTAGTATGTGTGACACCAACGATGCTTGATGGAAAATCAAAAAATTTTGATTTTTGGCATGCTTGCTGTCAATTGTTATATATGTGTATGTGTTAAACCGTCAAGCACGAACAAATTATCATTAGAATTATATTTTCATTGTGAACGGTTGCCCAAAACATCGGAATTAAAAGAAGAACAACATAAATTTCACTGGTGAAGAAAAAAGAAGAGTTATTTTGTGTTTCTCTTTTTTTGTAAACAGTGCTGCCATTATTGCTATTGAATTTCTTTATTTAAAAATTTTATATATTTTTTTCAACCAAACGAACAGCACAAAATCAAAATAAAAATGAATGCTTGGTGGGGCATCAAGCATGGTAACATCAAGCCGACAAGCACACGTACACGAACTTGACATCGAGCATTTTGATCGTGTCCAAAGCCCCTTACACTAACTCCATGAGGTTCCGAGTCATATTTATTTGTATCAAGCTCACAGAGTTGTATAATTCTGATCCATTTTAAAAGAAGACTTTCGCTTGAATACTACAAAATGCAACCCAGAAGTAGTTACTTTTGTGTATTGAGTACCGGGAAAAACTCCCGGTATTGAGTACTCAGTACTCAAATACTCAATACTTTTACAACACTATTAAGCTAGGTTAGCAGGCTGCTGGCAAGGAAGCCTGAGATTTAGAGTCGAGCTCACTTGGGTTCAATACAATGATCCTTTCGTGCTGCCTGTGAGTTGAAGAGGAGAAGATAGTGAAAGGGCGTAATAGGGAAGGGTGGTGAAGGAAGAGACATAGAGAGGAAAGCTTCATTCTGTTTTTTACAACTCTGCTTTTTTGCACGTTTTTAATAATGCAGTGTTGCAGCGCCTCTGGTGTCAATGAGACGCATTAAATTTTGAAACTGTGTTTAAAAACCATTTTATTGGTTATTTGACTTCAACGATGTTTCTGCTACACAATACTGGCGAAGGAGGGCGCTCTGATGTTACATTAGGTGTAGCATCCGATGAAGCCGGTGTAGTTTAGTGACCAGTGTCTATGTCTTAATCACTAGAATTTTTCCCACAACAACTGATACAAAGGGACACTAATGCACATCAGAAAAATGCGTGGTGTTGTTATTTAATGACTGTCGGAGATCGGACTTGAGCCCAGCAGAGGGGTTACTCTCTATTGCAATGCGAAAGAAAAATGGTACGAGTTCGAACGATTGGAACTCTCTATTGCGTATACGCACAGCGTTGTCAACTCGGTGCTTTTCGCACCGTTTTTAGTGCTTTTTGAAATTTTCGACACAAAAAATTTTGAAGTTAGTGCTCGGTGCTTTTTTAAACTACTTTTTAGTGCTTTTTATTTCTTGGCGGTGGCACTAAACCCAAAATTCAAAAAGAATTTTCCTTATATAATATATATATATATATGTTTTTGAAGAAGTCTAACATTTAAAAAACATAAGCACTGAAGTTAAATGGAACATTTCAAAATATTTTAATAAGATTGTACAAAACTGCAGTTATTAATATTGCATTTGCTGTGAAAGAATGTTTCCACAGCATTGTTTAATAAAAATCAAATTTTGAAAGTCCTGATTTAAAACAAAAATTAACTACTACTCCCATCGAGTTCAAAATCTAATCAGCAAGTCAAAAGGACTTGCCAGTTGCTGCTAATTTGACTAATTTCAGGTGATTTGTTTATTCGTTGACTAACAAAATTTAATTTTTTATAATAACTTAAAAAGGTTTCGTCAAATTGATTTTAGAATTCACTTATTCTCATAGAATCAAAATATGTATCAGATGCTTCAAATTTGAAGTTTTAGGAATAAAATGCAAGGTCAACCGATTTCTATATTTTTTAGTGCTTTTTTACTTAATGGTAAAGGGTAGGTTTATCATTCCGTGTGTAATTTCTACAAAATAATAAGCGAGCGAGAAACGCTAGAGACTTGAACTATTGAGAATTGGTCCAAAATAGATTGGTATTGAAAATCAGCAAAATCGAGCAGACGTTTTCAGAGCTGTAAAACTTTTACTCTGGCTTACATAAACATAACTACAGTTCTGTTGAGTTTTTTTTTATCCATATTTAATATTCACTGCTACGCTATGGACAGTACCAGCTACAATATCCGAATCCAATAAAATGTCGAAATAAATTAAGCTTTGCCTAGGAAGTCTTGAGTTCTTTGGAATTACACGTTATAAAAATTCTGCTTAAGTCCAGACATTAACATTTATCATTTCAGTTCTGTAAATTGACATTCCTCTACCTCTAGTGTTAGTCCATTTATCTATTGTTAAACTGTATTTCTGATAATTTTTTTTGCTCTCAAAATCATTTAGTATTAACTTCATTACAATTGATTATCTTATAAATTGAGATAATGCTATGATACATTAACTTCTATTGAATCAGTTTTTACATATGCATTAGGGCGGGTCGATTTGTATGGAGGCAAAAAAATCGCTCAAATTACAAGGAAAATCGTATTCTAGGGATCAAAATAAGAAACTTTGCCGAAGGAACCATACCTCTAAAATGTATTTTGATGTCCCGACTTTTGATCCTTGTAATTTGTGCGATTTTTAAATCGACCAGCCCTAATATGCATCCATTAATTTTTGCTCACGTTGTAACGAGCTTTGAAAAATTTACTCATGAGCTTTGCCTTTTTGAGCACGGCTCTCAAATCATTATTAATAATTGATAAAAAAAAATGTTTACGAGTAAAATAACACGAAGTAAAATATCTAAAATCTACGGTTTTCTTATCGATTTTCGGTTTTGAACTTTTACCTTAAAAACCATTTTTTTAGATTTCGGTTAAAACCGAACAGCAAACGCTAGTTTTATGAGACATGTAAAAAAGAAGAAGAAAAATAATAGGTCTGTAGGAGCATACAAAGAAAAACTTCCGATTACAGGCTTTAAAGGAAATATCATCTATCTCTATGCTGACAAAATATAATGTCAAAGCCCTATTATCATTCGTTGCTCGCGTATTCTGATGTAAGAGATTATCTTCCAGAGATGAAGAAGAAGAAGGGGGAAAATAATGTACCAAATATTAAGGGTTTCCATCAGTTATTAACAAGATCATGAGTATTGACTATTTAAATTAATTTTCTAATTTAAATTTGTGTATACTTACGTTCTTAATGAACTGGTTCTATGAATTAAACCAGCAAAAAAATGTCTGGTTTGAAAGCACTAACAACGGAGCGAACCAATGTATTGCTTACTTGATAACAAAAGCTTCGAAAAACGCTTCTGAAAAGCACTAAAGTAAGGTGGGCTCTCACAAAAATTATATATTATTACTTCTGTGAAGCACTTTAATAAGGCAAAAAAAAAATAAAAAATCAATGCTTTTTGGAAGCTAAATGTATTGCTTCCAGCTTGCTCAACTGCAAGATGCAAAAACTTTCAGCTTTAGTAACGTGCTGATTTAGAGTCCATATTAGACGGTATCTAATATAAAATTTTTCTAAAGCCATATAAACAGCCAAAACTTGCATGATCAGCTCTATGTATTTCTTCAGCAGGGATCCAGTAAATAGTGTTGTTGGAAAAATAAGATGCAAGAACTGATTGCTTATCTTCCTTAACATGAGTTTCGAAAAGGAAAAATATGTCAAATTTATTTATAAATGTAGTGAAATAACCAAAATTTAATGCTTTTTCTAATACCTCGTTTATATGCAAATCTTATTTGCAAATAAAACTATTTGCAAATACTGCACTTACCGTTTATACATACGGTGACCATCCGTTCTGTATTAGAGACCTGCGTAAACAGTCTTTAAATGTAAATACGTCATGATTTTGAAATGTATTCACGTCGCATGTATTATACTAAACCAATAATAAATGCTGTCGTAATATAAGCGAAGCACGATGGATGTATTGCTGTACGTGTATATCAGTGTTAACAAGCGATGTCGCCAAGACTGCTTGTTTGTAACAAACACTCAAAAGAAGTACTGTTGATTAGTGTATGCTTGTATGCCAGTCAGACTGGGGCCAAGTATCTCTATGTCAACACTAAAACTCTAGTAGTAGTTACATTGTCTACAATTTCTCTTTTATTCGTCAGTATAAAATAAAGAGAGAAAACAGATGTGGTGTATTTCTGGTGGATTTTGCAACAACTTATCAATATACATAAATTAAGGTAAAGAAATGTACCAGTAAATTTCTGGTTGGTATGTCTCCATGTTCCCATAAGAACTATGAATTCACTATCTAGTCAATTGTTTTAGTGTTACTAGTAGAATTTCAATGACAAGCACATGCTAAATGTCTATAGCACAAAGTATATATATGGGGAATAATTGTAGAGTAGTACTGGTGACAAAGTCAAAAGCGACTCAGTACATTTTCACCATCGACATTTCCTTCAGGGGTCGTTAACCGCATACAACTAATGTTAATGCATGTGTGTGCCTTTGCATGTGCGCAGAAAAATAAAAGATCATACACACATACATGCATGACGTTTGTACACGCGCTCATGCGTAGAAAGAAGCAAGTATCACAAATTCTTCCGTCACGAAGTGTTTTCTTCTTTACTCTTATACCTACAATACTGAAACAAATTTCTTGCAAACAGTGTTCTTAACGTTTGTTTTATAAGATTTTGCTGTAGTAAAGCATTTGAAAAATACCTCATGTCTTGAAAGTTCTTATAAGATGTCTTGTGCAGGACACTATTCTGTATTATACGGAACAGTACTGTATTTGAGAGTCCTGGGGCCAAATCACGGCACTCGATAAGACTCGTAATTTAAAAATATTTCCACATAAACTCTATTGAAATATTTTTAAATTACGAGTCGTATCGAATGCCGTGATTTGGTCCCTCTTCTGTATAAATTATTTATTAGGAAATAACGTTGATATGTTCTGTATCTTATTTCAGTATTTGTTCTGTATTTTCATGACTCAAACTGCATTTAAAAAATTAACGCAGTTCCTGCAGCAATACTGTTTTAATCAACATTGCAAAAGGGCTTAATATACGAGTATCAACTGCAAATACAACAGTCCTATAAAAATACAGAAGCATCCCAATAAGCATTTTGGGTGGAATTCAAGTGGAATTACATTTGAAATCCAGTCACAATTTCCAATTTCCAGTGTTGAATTACAGTTGAATTCAATAGCGAATCCAGCAAAATTAACCATTGAATTACAGTCGAACAAAACAGTACCTTTACAGTGTAATTCCATCCTTGAATAACAGTGTTATTCAAGTTGAACCGAACCTGTTTTTACACTTGAAGTCAAGCATGGAATTGCAGTGGAATTCAAGTCGAACCGAACCTGTTTTTATACTTGAATTCAAGCAAAAGCATCGTTAACGATGCTTTTAAAATATAAAGAAAAATGCAAACGACAGGTTTTCTCAAAATTATTTTCTGCATATCTACCTCCACTATTGTTTTCACGATTTTAATCACCTTTTGTTTTTTAAAAAATCACTTTTATATTTATATTTGATTTTTTTTCATCAAAATTTCAATTTTATTAAAAAATAAATTACTTATTTGACAAGGTTTGAAGATGTTGTGTGTTGTTTGATTTTTTATTTCAAAATATTTTCAAACTTGAATATTACTTGAAAAATGCTCGAATTCAACTTCGTTTCCAGTTAAATTTCAAGTGCTTGAATTTTAGTTTTTTGAGTGCTTATTGGGAGCATGAGTTTTGTTTCGTTAATTTTTTTCCTTGAGAGCGTGAATATGAAATTTGTCTGTGTTAGTATGGCACTAACACTGACAAATCCTATTTTTGACGATCCCGCTTTAGGAGCCTGGCCTTTCGTTAATTTTTCGTTCATTGTAAAGATACTTTATTTCATGATTATATAACGCAGATTGAGTGCCAAAAAATATGTATGACTGAGGTCTCTCTCATTATTAATGAACTTAAGTTTAAAATCCCAGAACGTAGAGAGGAAATATTTTTGCCTATTGCTGTTAAAAAAAAATCGTAATTAAACTATGGATTAGTTTAAAGCTAATGCAAGCAGATTTTATGCAGATTGTATTGAATACTTAAATCATACTGCCTACCAAAAAGTTGAAGTTCCTACGTGGAAGGATGTTAAATTCAGTTTTGTTCTCATTATGGATAATTATTAATTATCTATAAATTTCTTCTACTGGAGGTCTACTGTGTAATTCGAAACGAAAAAAAATACTTTCGAATTTTTGTGCTTATAACATGTAAACTCGAAACCATTTTCTTTCGTTTCAAATTACAGAGTTGACCTCCTGATATACATACATGCATACATCGAGAGCCTATATTCAAAACACGTCAACTCAAATTTGGTCAAAATGAGTTTCGGATGGCAAATAGCTCCTATGCCATATTCATCTGTAGTATGAATTTCGAATCAAAAAAATGATTTTCCCCTGTTTTATATCAATTTTTCTTATTCTGCTATCTCAAAGTATAATTTTTGATGTGTAAACATCTATACGCTAGGGGTAAAAATATTTTGACTTTGATTTCTTTGCTGAGATTTATTTGCTTTTATTTCACAGCATTGTCAAATCGGTGTGAGCTATGTATGAGTGTATTAGTGTTTGAAAGAAGCCATACCAAGCAGAGAAACAAGTCGACCGGGTCGAAGCCGACGGTGCGCCGCCGCCGGTTATTTTCCTGTATATTTCCGTACACCAAAGGTGAAAATGAACCGTAAGAGCTACGGAATTGAAATTTGGACACAATCTGTAGACATTTGGCCACTACAACAACAAATACCTGAGAGTTAAAAACTAAAGGGTGTTCCAAAACGAGCAACGAAAAATTTTAAAATCCCATGTAATATACATACAATTGTATGTACATATATACACTTTAAATTTTAAAGGTTAGTGTATTTTTATACAGACTACAACAATTAACACTAAATTTAAAAAATTTAAATTAATGGGTCTTCCATCAGTTAATGCAATTTTGACTTTGTAATTTTGACAACTTGCTGTATCTTGGAAACCGTAAGAGCAAAACTCTTGAAATGTTCAAAAATGGTAAAACTAAGAAATCAAAAAAATATAAAATCGCCAAATATCAAAAAAATCGCCAAAAACAAAAAAAAAATCGCCAAAACGAAAAAAAGCACCATATGAAAAAAAATCTTTAGGACTAAAATAAATCGCGAAAAACCGGAAAAATCACCAAAATGAAAAACATCCTTACACAAAAAATCGCCAATATGAAAATATCGCCAAAATGAAAAAATCGCCTAAATAAAAAAACCCCAAAAACAAAAAAAATCGCCAAAATGAAAAAACCCCAAAAAACAGAAAAAAATCGCCAAAATGGAAAAAATTGCGAAAATTAAAAAAACCAAAAAAGAGAAAAAAACGCCAAAACGAGAAAAAAGTGAAAAAAAAAAATCGTTTAAACTGAAAAAACTTAAAAAAGGAAGAAAGCTAAATCAAAAAAACAAAAAAAAAAAAGATCAAAACCGAATGTGCGCGAGTCAAAGTCGCACTTTACTCAACTTATTGTAATTGCAATGCGTACACAACAACATGAACAGCAACAACTAAACGATGAACAACAGGAATTAAAAATTACAAAGTAAAAGTAAAGGCATTTAACATAGATGAGCACTGCAGTACCACTAAAGTTTCAGTAAAACAATAAAAAAAATTTAACAAGTAAATTTTTACTGATTACTAAAATTTTTTTCTACAATTTTTATAAATTGCCTAAATGATTTGTTATATGATGAGGTGCATTGAATTTTCAGTAATCAGTAATGCCCGTATTCATAATGAAATTCTACCAAGTGGCTAAATGTTTTTCATACAAAAGTTTCAAAATTTGAACGAAAAAAACTTTGCCACTTGCTATAATATTGTTATGAATACGGCCCTACGATTTTACTGGAAATGCAAATTAAATTTCATTAGCAGTAAAAATTTACTGAATTTTTTAGTAATCAGTAAATTTACTGCTTACTGCAATTTTTAATGCAGACTGCAGTCTGCCCATTTACTAACCAAATAAGTTTAATAAAACAAACAAAAACCAACAAATTCATATGTATTTACTATATTGAAAGTTTTGATACTTTTAATTAATTAATTTAAAAAGAGATACTAAAAGCATAAGTACTTGCAACTTAAAAAAAATTTTCATTACTAGATGTTTACACATCTCCCCTGTGATCGGACTCACATTGCTTTTTTTTGGTGAAAATAAATGCTAACTCCCATGTAAATTTCCAATATTTAAAAAAAATGTGTAATTTATAATAATTCTACCTCATATCTGATTGCATTTGGCATGCTGAACACGAATCTGGTAAGAATTGTGATATCCTATGGCTAGTTTTTGAGATATGGTCACTTTTAGTATATTATTACGGAGAAGTTCCGATAAAAAAATTGGTAATGCATGTATAACTTTTAAACTGTTAATCGAATAGAAACAAAATGTATAGACCGATATATTGAGTAAAAGATTTCACAAATTGATTAAAAACAAATATATTTGAAAAAAATTATATTTTTTTCCGACAAAATATGCTAACTCTAAGAAAATATTTGTTTTTTGATCGACTAAAACATGCTATCTCATAAAAATAAGACCAACCAGTGCAAAATAAAATATTTTTTGCAGACGTATAAATTAGTAGGTATATTTAAACCATATTATGGAAGACACATCATTTATTTTTACAATATTGAGCTAATTAACTAGTTTTTTTGGCTCTACTGAAAAGTTAGCTTTTTTGAGTTGACGTGTTTTGAATATAGGCTCTCGACATATAAATACATACATATGTAGATTGGCGTATGTGATTACATTGTTATGTTGCTTTTTTTAGTTTTTTGTTAAGTTTGCCATTAATTTTGTGTTTGTCAAAAAAAAATTAATAAATCCATGAAATTCAATATGTTTAATATGTCTGTAAGGTTGTTTGTAATTTAGTTGCTGTTTGTTTAATATTTCCTTGTTCTGTATTTTGATTCAAAAATTATGGTCACCGCACGCAAAGAAAAGATATGGTTGTAGAATTGTTGAGAAAACAATATTATGTTCTCTGAAACAAATGTGTGGTCGTCGAAAACTAGTTATTGTTATTTTAAACATTTATTTCGTTACGATAAACAGAGTAATGTTTGAATTTAATAATTACATTATCACATCCATAAAAAAAGTGTGATATGGTTAGAGTTTAACAATATAGTCTTGTTAAAAATTTATGACTACAACATATATTGTATTATTATTTAAAAATAATATGATGTAAATAACAATGTAATGTTATCCAAAACCATACTATGTTAAGTTTTTAAAAAAATCTTTTTCAGAAACATCTGTCAGTTCAGTATTTCGTTTGTAAGCTATCGATATTGCACGGGTGGTGTTAAATAAATAAATAAATAAAGAATAAACAAAAGGGTAGACCAATAAAAATATATAAAAATTTGTGTATCTCTTTATACAGACATGCCAGTATGTCGTGTAAGTATACATTTCTATATATACATTTTATTTCAACAATATTAAATTATTTTTATTTAGATTTTGACGCACAGCTGTTTCTACAGTAAATATATGATTAAAAAATAAAATATTATTATTATATTAAATAATACTGTGGTCGTATTTAACAATATTAATATAATATTAGAACATGGTATGGTGAGTCTCAATTATATTTTAGTCACATCTAACAATAGTGTTGTCATATTTACAATACTAAGATTATAATATAATTAACTCAGATAATATTATAATTAACTCAGATAATATTATAATTAACTCAGATAATAATATTGTTAATTTTTTTTTTCTATTAACAATAATATGATTTGACTGCAACCATATAATTCAATCATAGTATGTTGCTGTTTGATTATGGTTACCTCAACCATGTTTTTTCTTTGCGTGCGTATTTATACATAAATAGAATACATTGAATGAATGAATGATATTGCCACACATTGTTAAATGTGTATTACATTTCTTAGGTTTATTTTTATTTATTTTTGTTTTAATTTTAACCTACACAAAAGATGTGTAGTGTAATTTTCTTCAATGTGTAATTGGAGACACAGCCCTGTGTAAATTCATTGGCAACACTGTAATCATTTTATTCACACACATGCACTAACATTTTTGCATTAACAGGCTGGGCTTGTGCATGCACCTGTTATAATTGTATCATGACACCCAAGGCACATCAATCAGGTACCCGCGATTCTACAACAAACATTACAACAGCAACAACCACATGTACTTTGTTGGTATAAATTACCTTCTTACTTTTCAAAACAGGGTAGCATCGTCAGATTGCATCTTTCTTATAGGAAATGTCAAACACCATACAAAACTGAATATTCGAAAGGTGTTTATGGATACCCAAACAAAAGCATGCTTTTAGGCTTTTGCCTACACAATCCAAATTTGACATTTAGATTGGTATAATGACATTAGTCACCTGGTGTAGTGCTGCCACCTAATAAATGCGCCTTGATGCCACCGTTCATTGAAAAAGTGACACTTAGCAGCTGATAGCATTGCCAGATCAATTATCATTAAATGGATAACCCTCTGCCAAGGTGTATCTAACTAGGTGGCAGCGCTACTTCAGCTGATAATTTTTTGCTCTATGTGCTTTGTAGCTGAAGAATGTCAAAAACTTCGATTTTTTTTTGGTTTTAGTACAATTATTTTTGTGCTTTTGACATTCTTCGGTTCTTTACACAGCTATGGTCGCAGTCACCTGTATAATTACACCCGTGGTCGGCAACCCATACCATTACATTTTATAATTGTGTGTTTTATACTCTTACCACTACTAACTTGAAATTTTAAATCTCCAAAACCAAATTTGATTTTCTTGTGATAAGAAGAAACACTCAAGTTTTGTTTATGAAGAAATACATCTTCTCTTATTGCTACGCCAATGTAAAATGAGTAAAGAGATAGTTTTGTAGAAAATTTTCTTAAAATAATTTAAATATATGCTTGAAAATGCATTTGCATGTCACGTTTTTTCATGCATGACAACGTACGTTGATAAACCAAATTTTCTGGTTTGCCATAATAATTTTCTGAAAATAAAAAATTTAGTAAATTCTCATCACATATATTTTCTTATTGTTGGGAAAAAATTGTTCTCTGGCAACGCTGATTCTTAAGAGTATGAGATACACAAAAGTTGTTCTCAGTAATGCGTGTGTACACGTACGTAATAGAAGAGTATAAGAAAAGGCGCGGCGCCCTTAGTTTGCTATATTTTAGAATAGTATTACCATGAATTGGGTAACTTGGATTTGAGTCGGGAAATTTACACATTCAGAGTCGCCATACTCTCTATAAATGTAGATTTTCACTTCAAGGTAAAAGACAAGAGTGTACATTTTTGCACATGTGCATATATTCCAAGTTAAAAAGAATTTGGTTTCCTGTTTAATATTTCTTGTAGTAAACAATTAGTCATTATCCGCCTTGTCCTCAAATCTGTGCCACATTCAAACTCTCTTGCATGCCTTGGCATAAAGCCAATAGAACTACATACATAGTACATACATAAAATTATGCGGAAATAATTGATTCATAAGATGATAATATGCAGGTTAAACAGGTTAAAGCTAATCGCTTTCTTATCAAACATCTTGTCAAGTTGTTTATAGCAAACAACTACAGCTGCACATCTGCAGGCCGAACGCTTGACTGAATCAACATTTAATTTTTTTTAATGTGCTTATGTGTTCTTTTTTATATTTTAACCCTTGAACAACTAAGATGGTCGTCAGTAATGAATAGTGACACATATTTTGTTGCAATTATTATTGGTATGTTGTTAAAATTAGCAGCTATGTATAACTAAAGTTCTAAAATTCTGTTTACCATTGAAACAAATTATATTTCAACAAATTATATTACTTAAATGCATGTTTGCCCATGACAACTTTGCTCAACTGATTTAGTTTCACCATATACCACACCAGCGAGCTGGTACCATCACCAAAATATCAAACTCTACTTTACATCGCTACAGCAAACCGTACAATCGCACAAAATGCCCATACACGACCAAACCGCTGGCACAAACACTTGATTGCGCATGCATGCTGTTGTAGTGTATGGGCCCCTTTAGAAAAAAAATTAGAACGAGAATTTACGTATAGTACGACTCATGTCGTAAAATCCACTACTCGATCGATCTACAATTTTTAACACGTCCGTGTAAAGGATAGCTTCGAGGTTATTCCCTATTGTCGCTATCTCCCATTTTATACTTTCAGGCATTATTACTTTGTACATACATATGTATCTCATTGGGATTTTATCACACATGAATGTAGTATTGTTTCCCCTGGGTATGTATTATACTTTGGTACTAGGCTGTTATTACCATTCGGTTTCTGGCGGCCAAAGTTATCTAATTTTTAGTCTGTATATCAATTGTCATGATTGAAAGTCATCGCCTTAGTTGATGTGGTTTTTGATGGTGTCTATGTATTTTTTTAAGGGGTTTTATATTAAATTTATTTTTCAAAGATGTTATGATTGGTCATACCATACTCGAGCGTATAGTGTTGGTATTTAATCCTCATTTGGATCTTCTGAAAAAGGTCCAAACTCGTTGAGCCTTAATCGCTTTGGTTTCTATATGTCCTTTATAGGATAATCTTCAACCAAGTATCATGTTGGTAATTTGTATTGTTTTTATTTCGCTTTCTCACCAAGAACTCGCTCTCTGGCCCAGTTACAACGTAAGCAAAGAGCTTTTGTAGTTTTAATAAAATTGCCTGCCGTATGCATAACAGACGGGCTTGAATCCTTTTGGGATAATATAACTCTGTGGACATACATTGCCTCTTATTTTTTAATCGTTTACCTCGATAAATAAATAACAAAAGGTAAGATACATGTTGCTCTCATACAGGAACCTTTGACAGTTAAGAACAAGGTTTCTGTTCTAAAAGACTGTAATCTAGTCTGATTCCAGACTAGATCATGCATACTTTGTTCCCAGATCTATCAACACCAGATGCCACAATATTAATTCCAGATAGTCGGAATATTCCTTTGGCATCAATTTATCTCCCCTCAAAGGCCCTGATACTATCACCAATGTGGTATTGAAGGTGCAACATTTTATCCGCCCGGAATAGAGGAAAATTTTAATAAGCTGTGACGCCAACTCACATGATCTCTCTTGGAGCAGCTCCAACATTAACAAAAGAGGTGATGCGTTATTTGAACCAGAGCTCGCAATAATTGGTCTCTCCCGTGCTTGTTGTCAGAAAAAAAACACTCGTCCACTGACACTATGCGACACTGTCGCGAAAAAACCCTCAAACCTCGTTCTTCTTTGGCTTGCTCTTCGCTCAACCAACGATCGTTTTTGTTCGAACACTCGGCTCATGTGTTCACTCAAGTCCCTTTGTTTCGTAAAATCTCTGCAAACGGTCTTTTGAACATGTAAGTATGTTTGTTACGATTCTGGATAGGTAAACATTTACATACATACCATGTACGTCATGGAGATTTGTTGATTTTATTATTTTATTTTATAAACATTATTGAACAAAATACATGAGGATTAATTTTGTTTTTGTTGTACACATATCTGTCTTTTATTTTACATTTAAAATTCGTTGACAAATAGTTTGATTTACAGATGTTTTTATTCTTATTTATTATTATCTTCTCCCTTCTTCTTTAATGCTTTGCCTGTGACGAAATATCTAAGGCAACAACATAAAGCAAACGCAACAACAACAAGTAAGAGTGCTATATTCGGCTGTGCCGAATCTTATATACCCTTTACCAAAGTGTTTTTATGTAGTATAGAGATACATACATAAGCACATACATAAAGTATAAACAAAAAGAAAAAAATTATTTGACCTAGTTACTTTTATGTACAAAAAAATAAATTTACAAACCCTAGAATCATTATATTAGATTTTTCTGATTCCTTATATCAATCTAGTAGTTCTTAAAAAATATAGAAAGTGTGTTAAGTAAAAAAAGAAAAAAGGAAATTAAAAAAAAATGTTTTATTTAGTTACTTTAATATCCAGAAAAAAGGTCAAAGTTTACAGCTCTGGAGCTGTGGTTTTATTTTTATAATTTTTTACACCAAACTTTTCTTTCCAACACGTAAAATATGTATCATCTATAAAGGAAAAGATAAAAATTAATTAGACTTAGTTACTTTTATATATCACAAAAAATGTAAGTTTCCCAACCCTGAGATCATTCTTTTTGATTTTTCTGATTTCTTACACCAATCTCTTTCTTTTAAGAATTTAAGATATGTTTAATTTATAGAAAAAAGGAAAAATTTGTTTTAGTAAGTTACTTTTGTACAAAAAAAGTTAAAGTTTTCCAACCCTGGAATGGCCTTTTTAATTTTTTTAATTGTTTTTTTTTTATATTTTAAATACCAATTTTTTTCGTACTCAAGCATAAAATAAGTTTATTTAATAAAAAAAAATAAATAAAAATTAATTTTCGGTAGTTAATTTTTTATATCACAAAGAGTGTAAGTTTCCCAACCCTGGAATCCCCCTTCTTGATTTTTCTGTATTCTTAAAAACATTCTTTTTTTTAAGAATGTAAGATATGTTTAATTTATATTAAAAAATGGAAAAATTTGTTTTACTAAGTTACTTTTGATTAAAAAATAAGGTTTTCCAACCCTGGAAACTTCGTTTTAATTTTTTTTTTAATTTGAAATACCAAATTCATTCGTACTGAAGTATAAAATAAGTTTATTTTATAAAAAAAAATAAAAATAAGTTTTCGGTAGTTAATTTTATATATCACAAAAAGTGTAAGTTTTCCAGCCCTGGAACCGTTCTTTGTGATTTTCAGAATATTTCAGAATTTTTAAGAATATAAGCTATGTTTAATATATAGAGAAAAAGAAAAAATTTGTTTTAGTAAGTTACTTTTGTATACGAAAAAAGTTAAAGTTTTCCAACCCTGGAAATGTCTTTTTCATGTATTAAGCTTTTTTTTATTTTTAATATCAATTTAATGTGTACTGCAGTATAAAACAAGTTAATTTAATAAAAAAAAATAAATAAAAAAAATAGTAAGATCTAGTTACTTTTATATATATTACAAAAAGTGTAAGTTTCCCAACTCTGGAATCATCCTTTTTGATTTTTCTGATTTGTTACACCAATTTCTTTCTTTTAAGAGTATAAGATATGTTTAATTTATAGAGAAAAAGAAAAAAATTTGTTTTAGTAAGTTACTTTTGTATATGAAAAAAAATTAAGTTTTCCAACCCTGGAAACGTCTTTTTAATTTGTTTAACTTTTTTTTTTAATTTAAAACACCAATTTAATTTGTACTGAAGTATAAAATAAGTTAATTTAATAAAAAAAATATAAAAATTAGTTTACGGTAGTTAATTTTTTATATCACAAAAATTTTAAGTTTTCCAACCCTGGAATTATACTTTTTGATTTTTCTGATTTTTTAAACCAATCTCTTTCTTCTTAGAATGTAAGGTATATTTAATTTATAGAAAAAAGGAAAATTTTCTTTTAGTAAATTAATTTTGTATAATTTTGTATAAAAAAGTTAAAGTTTTCCAACCCTGGAAACGTCTATTTAATTTTTTAAATTTTTTTTTATATATTTTTTTATTAAGAAATATTAATTTTATTCATACTGAAGTATAAAATAAGTTTATTTAATAAAAATAAATAATAACTAGTTTTCGGTAGTTATTTTGTATGGCAAAATGAAGCTTAAGCTTCCCAGCTCTGAAACCGTCTGCTCGATTTTGCTGATTTTCAATACCAATCTTATTTCGACCATTTCTGACACACCAGTCCAAGAACGAAGTCTCTAGCTTTTCTGGGAGGTTCGGAAAACCGATTTCACGTACAGACAGACGGACATCGCTTATTCGTCTTCCCTATGCATAAGGATCCAGAATATATATACTTTATGGCTCGCTTATTAATATTCTAGAAATTACAAACGGAATGACAAACCTATATATACCCTTTTACCATTTTTTGGTAAAGGATATAAAAATAAAAACTTTTTTTGCGAACACTTTGCTTGTTTTGCTCACTTACTGACCCTCAGTAGCTGAGCAACGAACGATTCTGTTCGTATCATGCGGTCGTGTGTTACGCTCAATCCATTACCTGAGAGCGAGAACACGATTGAAACGAAAAAGAGGGTTGCTGTTCAGACAGTGAGTGATTCCTAATATTTTTTTAAGGTCTTTTGAGTGAGAAGACCGCACAGAGAAATTTGGTTGAGCATATTTTGCGAGCTCTGATTTGAACTCATAAATGAAAATAACCTTTTCACTCTAAACATTATGAATAATTACATATATGTATATGTATCTAAATATATATGTAAGTTATTATGAATAATTATTGAGAAAACTTAATTGATGAAATTTGAGATTGGCACGTGTCGGACTTTTATTCCTTCTTCGACTATCCCTATATTTTCATAACTACAGATCACCCTCCCCCAAACTCTATAAATTTTAGAAATACGGCCAACACTGGCTTGTCAAGATTAAGGTTACTTCTACAACACAAACTCAAAAACTGCTCAGCACCAAGTGACAGTGCGAAGATGATAGATTCGGACGTGGTAAGACTGAGTACTGATCTTAAGAAAACCTTTGCGGAGTGCTGTCTACTCCTTAGTAGAAAGAACATGAAAGAAAAGCCTTGAATGATAGGACATATGATAAATCTTAGGAAAGAAACAATAAGGCTGTTTAACAGAGCCTGCCGAAAAACTTAAAGTATACTAGGATCAATATAAAATGAAATTCAGAATATACAACAAGAAAATAAGAGAGACTAAATGCAAATCCTGCACGCTTTTCTGTGAACAAGTAGACTGCGTATCAAAAATCAAAAAAATTCCTATCGAAAACCCATACCGAACCTGAAACACTCGTTAACTTGGATGGTAAAAGGACGGAAACGGTGGCGGAACTATTAGGAATACTAATGAAGGTACATTTCCAGACAGAAGCTGTAGAGAATACGAAAGAGACATAGTCCAGCAGAAGTACTGCTGCAACACACAATGCAATTAGAATATTTTCACCATTTAAAGAAGCTAAGCCTATATATTAGAGGCAAGCCTGTTGAGATAGCCCAGCAAGAAGTTGTATATCAAGTTCAAAGATCTTTTGATCTAGGCATTTATACCCCAGGTACTATATATTCGTTGATATAGAATAGACTTTTAATAATGTTTCGATCTAGAGTCTTATCGAATCCCTAAGCATATTTGAGCCCCACACATGACTTGGATAAGTTATATGTGGTGGTGTATAATTTGCAAGGCTGTACAATAAAAATCAAAAGAATTTCGACACACATTAGCAAAAAATTGCACAATTATATTGCGAGTGTGTGGGCCGCTTAAGACCGTCTTATTTCGGTCCTGGATATTTTCAGAAGCATTTTTTTAGCAGTTATAAATCAAATTCGTACTCAGGCATTTAAGGGTTAATAGTTAATTTAAACACAGTAGCCGTCACGCAATATTGTGGTTAAATATCTAAATGAAAATCAATATTGTGTCGATTGAGTCAGATAAGCGGAGAGGGCGAAGTGCTGGTGTTTTGGTGTATTTTTAGTTTTGATTTTTTTCTTCCGAGGGAAAACACATGCTGGACACACTTGCCTACATACAGATGTATATTTTTACACATCCTTACATACAGTTATGGGCTTAGAGTATTAGGGCTTATCGATTTTGAGGAAATTTTGTTTTTGCGATTTTTATCTAGAAATATGTCTTTTGAAGTGTTTTATTGGAATTTAAAAGGTTTTTGCTTATTTATAAACATTTAGCTTGGTAAATTTGCGTTTTTAAAAAGAGTATATTGAAATTTTTGAAGATGTGATGATTTGTTATAAACATAAAAAACAATTTGGTTAAGTGAACTTGAACCATTTCATTTATATTTTTTTATTAAAAAACACTATAAAAACATCGAAAAAATAATTATTTATTCATCAAATCTTGCTTCAATTCATCCCTATACATCACTCTTCTGCTTGCTTTCTGAGCTCTAATGAACCTCTCAAGTTTCTCAAGAGTTTACACCTTACCAGAAGCCTCTGTTACTTGTTTCACAATCCTTGGAACTTGCATTGGCTCTTCAGCAAATCTTCTTTTTCTGATATTTTAAGTTTACACGTAACTGGGGGTACATATACTTTTACTTTATGTGTATAGTCTATTAGTGCTAAAAGGGAAGTTGCATATAAATTTACTGCAGGTGTTGGCCTAAGCCAAACAGATAGATTTCCTAAAGTAATATCATCTTCATTCTTTAATTTAATTACCTTTTGGACCCCTGCAATCCTTTCTAATTTGTCCTCCGAGCATAAAAGTATCTGAAGCATCATTTCACTAAATGCGAACCACGATGACTGTTGGATTGTTGTAAAAAAAATATCTGCTACTGCTTTCTTTCAAGATCTCAGGAGCTTTAATTGAAGAAGAATGGGGCGAGATCCTTCCAACCAAGAGAATTTCGATTTAATTGTAAGCCAGCAAGGATAATAAATGCCAACAATATATTTCACAAGAAGTTGTACCGTCTTCAAGTTGTTGCCATGTTGCCCATATGACAAATCCTATTTGCAGTTGTTAAGCACCGAGAGTGGCTTAATGGACCAATTTTTAACAGTGCTAGATCAGTTAGAACTATGTGAGTCCTTATCGCTTGAGTTATCATGTAACCATAAGCCCGTAGATAGATCTTTGACAATATCGTTACTGAGTGGAGCCAAAGGCTCTGGTAAGAACAATCTGACAAAGGCCGGATTGATTTCAAGTTCAGTTGCGGTATCAAGCATGTTGCCAATCGGCTCACTCCAGTTATTGTTAGACAACGTTTTTCTATCCAACTCTGTCATCAAGCGCCGTAGACTTACCTCATTGCAATGAAGTGAACAAACCAGCTACATGAGTTTACGATTCCGTTTTGCCTCAATCCAATCCATGACTCAATGTTTTCCTTCTTTAAGAAATCGACAAGTCCTTTTCTGGAGTAAAAGGGCAAATAAACCTTCCACCTGGCGCACTACAAACAGTGTTCTGACAAACACTTTGTTGAATCTTTCCATTCATCAAAGAAGATACATTCAATATTGCCTGTTTCGTATGGTCGTGAAATTGTTCATCATAACTTTTCCTTGTGCCCTTTTTACTTTATTACGATCAACTAAGTCTCTTATCTTCTTCTGTAATTAAGCCAGCATCCAAAAAAGCAGCTTTTGTAATGGCAGCTGTAGCACGTAGATCTAGAAATCCAATTTGATGCTGTCCACTAGATCCATTCTTCTCTATTTGACTATTAATAAACACTAGCTCTTTGACAGGAATTTTCATACCGTTATAATAAGGGAACGGGGTGGACTTCATGTTTACAGCCAGATCCACCTGGACATGCACCCTCAAACTCTGAGCATAGCTTAATCTCACACTTGTAATTAAGTATATCAAAGAGCTGATATAGCATTGCTATGAAAGCCTCTTTCATTTCCAGTTTTCCTCTGCCAAGTGATATATTTTTGATAATTTCCCAGTTTTTTCTATCTTTTCCAGAAGAGAGATAAATAATAAATATCCTTTGCAACAGTAGGTGCTGGATAATTTCGGACATTCTCGTAAGATTTGGTTAAGTAGAAGCACGTGAAATGTAATATTAAATTTTAATAAACATGGCTCCGCCAATTTTTTTGATATCAAGATGGTGTCGTTAAGAAAATCCAAACTGTGTGCTAAGGCCCATAAAAATATTAGACACTCAATTCGCTAAACTGAGTATAAGGTTTTATTACCCTTTGGTAGTGCTACCGAACCGATACTTTCCAGTCCGTGTTTTTTTTCCAAAAGTCTTCATTCATCGCTTAGTATAATTTATTATTTGCATATTCAGAAAATTAAATACAATTGAAAATTTTACTAATTTTTATATCGAAATGACGGCAGATTTCAATAGATTAAAGTTCGAAAATAAATTTAAATATAAATAAAATATCACCAATGAAGGAAATATTTCCTTTTACAATATATAAGAGACTTTAACCATATTGTTGAAGAATGTGATAGCCAAAATAAGAATACGAAATTACAGAAGGCTAAAGAAATTCACGTAATTCACACGTTGATTTTTCAATGATTTTTTGAAACACGATTTTTAGAGTTTGTAGGCGAACGGTATAGAAAAGCAAAAGGGGTAGAAAAAAATCACATTTTCCGTTCTACGAGTTTTTTTCAAACTTTTTTACACATATTTTAATTTTTTTATGTTGCTTTATTTTATTTTTTCATTGAATGCGACAACAGCTTTTTTTAATACAAAACAGTGTTGCCTGTAGGTATTTTTGTCACTAATATATGGGCATAGGGAATATCGGAAAAATATATTATTTTGGACAAAATGTAGGTATTTTTTATTCTCATATTGCATTTTTTGTGCATAAATGTAAAAATAACTATATTAAAAATATATTTTTAAATCATCGTATGAATTGGGCCATTATTGAAATAATTTTTCTATCCCCTGCAGGAAATGCGAATAGTAAAATTGTAGTGATTTACTAGTGACATTGTCAGTAGTACTACTGACCAGGTGTACCTTAGCCAATGTAATCATCTATTGACATTTAACATTAGCTTGTCATTGAAAATCCACCACTAGACTGTAGCACTACTGATTAAGTATTTATTTTGGGACCACATGCAGACATTGGCACCAAAGTTTCACTAGTAAATTTAAGGGGCCCTGGTCTACAATATCGATATTTCCTCGTTCGATTTCAATAGTAAAATTGTAGTGATTTACTAGTGACATTGTCAATAGTACTATTGAGTAGGTATACCCCATCCAATGTAACCGCCTAATAACACATAGCATAGGGTTGTCATTCAAACTCTACCAGTAGACTTTAGCACTATTCTTTTACGAATACATTTTAGTGACCCTGGTTAATAAACTTATAATAAAAAAGAAAAACCAACTATTGACGCGTTCATTAATAGTATCACCAGAAATATACTTGAACTGAACATTTCAACTAGCGCAATTGTAGCTAGAGAAAAGAGTGACATAGAGACATATGGTTCTAGGCTGACCAGAGGATCTTTACACGCATTTTCTTGGTAGAAACAAACATAGTAATGCCAAACTTCCATATATTTTTAAGCTTATACCCACACAATCACCATCAACCCTCTCAAGAGGCCCGATGGTTGTACTACTTCATTTAATGAAGAGCATATGCTACTGTGGATGAATTTTTATGCAGATATGCTGTCAACCCCAACCATTTGGAAAGAACAGATATCTCCACCCAACATCCAAAACCTCAAGAAATAAAGCAAGCTATTAGGACCCTGATAAGCAATAAAGAACCCGGCAAAGACAACTACCAAAAGACATCAAGGAAGGTATCATTTATAAGCTACTGCAAAAATTGGAGAGAGATAACGTACATATATATATGAATATGGTATATAACGTCATAGCTAACATCCTAAACGCATCACTAAAAATATAACACATATTATAAAAAGTCTGTATTTCGATGCTAACTGTCGTGTGCTACATGGAAACCGTTGATATTGTGGATGTGAGGAAAGAGGTCAGCAGGGTTGTGTACTATCGCCACTATTATTCAATATCTACTTAAACAACATCATGGCCAAAGCAATTCAGGCAAATATAGACATCTGTTGGCTCCCTTAAAGATGTAGGCTCTTTTGTACATTTAGGGTCTCTCATTTCGAAGTCGAGAGCTCCTCCCAAGGCATAAAGAACAAGCTTGCGTATAGCATACTAAACGCGGCATGGAGCTCTTCCCAACCCTCCACAAGCATTAAAATCAGAATGTTTAATAGTAATATGAAGTCCATACTGCTTTACGACTGTCTACGGAAAATAATATGAATCTTTTGGCATGCGCATACAACGAAGCGCTCTGGGCTACTCCGCATGAAACCCTTTTAATGGCTATAATCCGTGCTCATAGGACTTACCCTTAGGAAACCGAACGACTAAATCACCTGAACTGCCTTACACTAGAACCACCAAGGCCAAAGGTGCGTTAGTAGACCAACACGTACATGGAGTAGGCTTGAGAAAGAAGTCAGGTGGACTGAACGCAGCTGGGATTTGCCAAATCCCGAAAATCCCGGGATTTCCAGGTTCGGGATTTTCCGTTTGGCATCCCTAATAAAAACACTATTTGATTTGAGAGGGGTAACAAAGTCGCGGTTTTCACCTCCATACAACGTGAGTCGCTCCAATATACATACATATATAAATGGTTTCCTCCTCTGATTTAATTCGAACATTGTTATTTTGGTTATGTTATCGTTTTTTTTTTTTGTAATAAATCTCAAAATAATGAATACTTCATATATTTTTGTTTATAGAAATTAAAAAATTTATGAAAATTGTGTTTAATCGGTTAACCGATTAATCCAATATTAACCGATTAAATTAAAACCTCGATTAATTAATCGAGCCCGAAACCCGATTAATTGAATACACTAGTAGCTATTGATTGATTTATTGCGTGGAATAACGTCGTAGTGGCCCTACGTTCCTTATTGAAATTTCAGGAATAAATATATATCGTTACCTTAATATAAAGAAGTCCTGAGTGGTTATTTTTTTAATCGAAATTTTTGCATTTTTCGTTACATTAGAAATTCTTCTATCTAAATATATAAAAAACTTAATTAAAAAAATATAATGAGTTAGGGCCTTTATATATTAATTAACAAAAAAGAAAACTGCGTTACAGTGGTTGAAATCTACTGCGAGTTCCCTAAGCAGCAACGAAATGTGTCTAGTCTTGTTTAACACACACATTTTTTGAATAATAAACCATCAGATATTTAAATTATACGTTTCCGTCTTTTATTTTCTTAAAAATGCATAAGTGCATATACTTTGATCGATTTACTTGCTATCTGCAAGGCATTAAATTTTGTTGAATTTTAACAATGTTTTGATTTTTCTAGTTTATTATTAAAATTGTAGATACAAATGCATTATTATTTTGTTCTATTTTGCTTTAAGAAAGATTAAATCTATTGTATTGGTATTGTTTGCTGAGGATTTTTCTTTCCGATATTTTACGGTTTTTGACTCAATACTCGTATATTTGTCAGTTGCGGCTATAAAGATACACGTGTGTTTTATTCATTAAATCTTTTAAATTACACTTTTATTTTGTTTTATGCCATTGAAAATAGATGTTCTCTTTGTAAAGACTTAATTCCTTTTACAAGTTAAAAAGTGAGAGAGACAGAGAGAGAGAGATAAAGATGAAATGAGTGCTCTCTCCCATAGAAATAAAAAATAAAAAGCACAAAATGTATAAAAGCTCTTGCAGTTTATATGGCACCATGTGGTTCTAAGCAATTGCAATAATTTAATTATTTTCCCAGGAAGATTTTTTGTTCTCTACCAAATTTTAGTGCAAATCAGAGATGGGAAAATACCATGTTTTTTGTATAAAAAAATTTAGCGCTCTTAATGTTTTTGAGGTCTAAGCGCATTCAAAGGTCTTAGCTATTAATTACTCGAGTAATTGTACACGCAAAGAAAAGATATGGTTGTTAAATAGTTGAGAAACCATTATATTATGTTCTCTGAAACAAATGTGTGGTCGTTGAAAACTAGTTATTGTTATTTTAAACATTTATTTCGTTACGGTAAACAGAGTAATGTTTGAATTTAATAATTACATTATCACATCCATAAAAAGGTGTGATATGGTTAGAGTTTAACAATACAGTTTTGTTAAAAATTTATGACTACAACATGATTTTTATTATTATTTAAAAATAATATGATATAAATAACAATATAATGTTATCAAAAACCATACTATGTTAAGTTTAAAAAAATTTTTTTTTTCAGAAACATCTGTCAGTTCAGTATTTCGTTTGTAGTGAACGGGTGGTGTTAAATAAATTAATAAATAAATAAATAAAGTATAAACAAAAAAGTAGGCCAATAAAAATATATAAGCATTTGTGTATCTCTTTATACAGACATGTCTGCATGTCGTGTAAGTATACATTTCTATATACATATATGTACATTTGATTATAACAATGTTAATTTATTTTTATTTCGAATTTAACGCACAGCTGTTTCTACAATAAATATATGATTAAAAAACAAAATAGTATTATTATATTAAATAATACTGTGGTCGTATTTAACAATATTAATATAATATTAGATCATGATATGGTGAGTCTCAATTATATTTTAGTCACATCTAACAATAGTGTTGTTGTATTTACAATACTAAGATTAGGTGAAACAAAGTTCACTGTTTTTGTAGATAATATTATTATTAACTCAGATAATAATATTATTAAAGTTTGCCTTTCTATTAACAATAATATGATTTGACTGCAACCAAAAAATTCAACCATATTTTTTCTTTGCGTATACGAATATAATTTTCTTAAAAAAGTATGTTTTATTTAATTGGAACCCTTTTGTGGAATATAGATAGAATGCCAAGGTAAAGTTAAAATGGCAGTTTCTAAATTGTATGTACAATCCTACAATATCTTTTTCCCTGAAATTATATAGAAACTAGCAAAATATTTTCGCCCCAAACTTCCGTGTCATATCCATAACCATGCAAAACAGCTGTATTAACGTGATTCGAAGCAAATTTTTTAAGTTACCCGATGCACAATGGATCATTTAACTGGATTGGAATTTTGTATTGTGTTTTTTTTCCTTCACTAGGTGAGACCGTAGGCTTTAAGTTTAAGATATAAAACTTTAAAATCGACCGGTTAGAAAAGTAGTTATGACGGGTTTAAATACATTTTAAGCTTTAGCTGATTTTTGGTACACAGTAAAAAGTTGTGGATTACTTTTTATTTTTTTATCCTCACTGGTATTAATTATAGACCATTTGGTATTAAAATTCTAGATTAATTCCGAAATACTTTAAATTTAAAAGCAAAATTTATTTCCATTCGAACTATTCTGGAATAAATTTAATTCTTTTTTGGGTTTGTTATACATATATATGTACACCGGCTTGGTATTAAAATTAATCCAAAATGTTTTACTGTATACAAAAGCGACACAAAGTCATATATTTTGTGTCAAATTTTCCTAAAATAGATAGGTTTTAGTGAAGAAGACGTAGGTTTCTATTTCAATCCAAAAATAATACTTTCTGCCAAAAAAAACCCGACTTCAATGCAAAGATCTGATAGAAGAAGATAAAAAGAAGTACGTGAAATATGAAATTGAATTTTAATGTGCCCATTTTTTAAATGCAAGATTGTGTGTTCTTCAGAGCTCAGGGTACGTGTTAAGTCTTTTAAAAATCGGTAAAGTACAACTATGTAAAATAAAATATTAAATTTTAATGGACGTGACTCCGCCCATTTTTTAAATGGAGGATTGTGTCTATTTTAGAGCTCAAGGCGTGTGGCAAGTTTCGTAAAAATCGGTTAAGTAGAACCGAAATTGTGTAATTACAGGAACCAAAGGTGTTTTATAGGTCTCGCAGTAATCAAACAAGTAGAATATCATAAAATGAAATTAAAAATAATTTTGGGCGTCCCCCCGGACCAATGGGAACCTATACCCTCTCATACAAAAAGAGAATTTTTACAATCGGTCTAAAATGTAACGAGTTATGAAGTAACACCCAAAAAAAATAGAGATGAATTGTTGCCCTGCTCCTTTTTTTGAAGTCGGTTAAAAAGAAAACATTATAAATATTATACATCAACTTTTATTATTAATTTGTAAACTTAAATCTGATTAATGTACATGAAATTTTAAAGCGATCAAATAACGATACCTGTAGTGTTTGGAAAAATTACTGTTTTTTAAAAAATTTTAGTCAATATTTCTTCTAAATAGCTTTGACTTTCATCTTCTAGAAGTAGTTTAGCTTCTTCGTCTAATTTAATAGAGCTAGTTTTCCATTTTTGTTGAATATTGGACATATATGGTTCTGATTTACATAATAAAATAGTAATCAGGTCTTCATTGGTACAATATCTGGAAAGTTTTCGTGTGTTGTGCTCGCGAAAGAATATGTAGTTCTTGATTCTTTTTCCTTACGCTTCCTCAGACATATTGTGTTGAATTATTTGCTCCCAATGATGCAAAATTTTGTGAACTGTGGCTGACATATATCTCCAAGAGTATTTTTCGTTATAAAGTATAGCTGTTTTTTGGCGTACTCTTAAATTTTTTTTCATTTATCTTTCTGCTTCATGCTAGAACTTGTAATATAATGTTCAATCGTTTTATTAGTTCCAAATCTACACCTAAGTATAATAGACGCTGCAGTTTCTGGATCTGAAAGAATCTCCTTGCAGTATTTCCATCATTTGTGTTTTGTGCTTTGGCTGATCGATCATTAGGCCTAATCAGCGATAGTGCTCCTGGTACTATTTCTAGTGCTTCTTGAAGATTTAAAATGCCAAGTTTTGAGCGTTAGTGCCAAACTAATAAAAAGCACTAAATAGTGCTTTTAAGAAATTTGTGTATTTCTTCAAACAAACGACAGTGGTAAGACTGTTGTAAATTTAGAGATGGTAAAATTGAGCTTTCATTACAAAAAAGATTCCAGCAAATTGAAATAAGATGAATCAAAACAATTCACATATTCCATTTGCAATAATGGCTGAGTATACAAAGCAGAAATCTACATCAACTGACAACACACACAGTGGAGCAAACACACAAGAACGCTAATGGTGGCAGTTTAGTGGCTTTCGAAAACAGCTAGTTGTTCCGTTCTATTACGTGTTTGTCAGAATATTTGCAAATAGCTTTGGTTTTATTTGTTCATTAATAATTATCACATGTAATTTGGCTTACAAAGCGATACGAACTTTAGCCTGATCAAATCATAAAAATACTTTAAGAAAAACTTGGTATATTTATTTTTTCAGTGTAAAGCATACCTTTTTCGTCTGATATATTTCATTTAATAGATAATAGCTTAGAAAATATTAAACATTATTCAACTTCACTTGTTTGGATCTTCACTCTTTTTTCACGGTAGTGCTTTTACTCTTTTTAGATCTTAAAATTACGCTTTTTAGTGCCTTTTTTAAAATTTGATGTGGTCTTAGAACCGTCACTGGGCCTAATTCTAAGTATTTTTCTTGAATTAATTTTTTTCTTTGCTTTCTTTTTTCTTCATTTTCCTTATTTTTTTTTTCACTGTTTCGTCTAAAAGGCCAAAATCCAAATCATAACCTAATCTAAGAATGTGCTTCATAAAACGAAATCTAGCTTGAAAAAAGGACAATCAAAATTCGTATGCTGCCTTAAAACTATCATACTCAGTAATGGGATGGCTTAATTAACTTTTCCGTCAATCATTGTGAGACACATAATGGGTGTTTTTTATTGAGGTATAGAACTTTAAGTTGGCATCACTTTTTTAACTGGCGGCCATTTTGTCAGCTGTCAAGTGATTAATATTTAGTTTGGTTTGCCATTTCATCATGAACAGGTTGACAAAAGAACAACGCTTGCAAATCGTGCAAATTTAGTTCGAAAACAATGGTTCAGTTCGCGAAGTTTACCGCAAGCTCCGTCCATTTTATGGTCGACATAATCGTCCATCAGAGCAATTAATTCGGTTAACCATGGATCGTTTTCGCACTACGTTTACTCTATGTGATAATACGCATCCGCAGAGACGTCGAACAGTGCGCACCGAAGAAACAATTGCCGCTGTAGAGCAAAGTGTTGAAGAGGACCCGAATGAATCGATTCGCCACCGTGCACAGCAATTGGAGCTTTGTCCATCAACTTTATGGAAGATTTTGCGCAAAGATATTGGCTTGCGACCTTACAAGATCCAGCTTGTGCAAGAATTAAGGCCGCGAGACCATGCAATGCGTCGTTATTTTGGTGTATGGGCCGAAAATGAGATTGATCTCGATGCTGATTTTCATCGCAAAATTTTGTTCAGTGATGAGGCTCATTTTTGGTTGAATGGCTACGTCAACAAGCAAAATTGCCGCATTTGGAGTGAAGAGAATCCACATGAGACCCTTGAGACGCCATTACATTCACAAAAACTGACTGTTTGGTGTGCTCTATGGGCTGGTGGAGTCATTGGGCCATACTTCTACCGAAATAATGCTGGAGATTCAGTTACCGTTAATGGAGACCGGTATAGAGCCATGATAACCGACTATTTTGTTCCCTAATTGGATGGCATGAATGTGGATGAGTTGTGGTTCCAACAAGACGGCGCTACATGCCACACAGCGCACGTCACAATCGATTTATTGAAGGAAACATTCGATGAGCGCATAATTTCGCGGAATGGACCTGTCAATTGGCCACCAAGATCGTGTGATTTGACACCATTGGATTATTTTCTTTGGGGATATGTGAAGTCGTTCGTCTACGCCAACAAACCAGAAACGTTAGGGGACTTGGAAGCCAACATTCGTGGCGTTATTGCCAACATACGGCCCCATATGCTCGAAAAAGTGGTTGAAAATTGGACCTGTAGAATTGGCTTTATTCGAGCCAGCCGCGGCGGCCACATGCCCGAAATCATATTTAAACATTAATGGCATAAAATTATCCTTCCAATAAAGCCAAATTGATGGACATTAAAACGATTTTCTTGTGTTTTATTTCAATTCGAAGTTCTATACCTCTAAAAAAAACCCTTTATTAAAAACTACTTCGATTTCCTTTTCATCAACTGTAAATATTACAGGTTGAAGGGCTTTAGTTTGATCTTTTATCTTTTTGACTTCTTCAGTTATGACATCTCTTAATTTTTTTTTTAATGTAAATTTGGTTGGTCTACAATACTTTGTTGATGAGGGTATTTCATTTTTCCATATATGTATCAATTTCTGTTGCTCTACTAGTTGACGGTTCAAGGCCAGTATAACTTCTTGTTGAGCGCAATGGAACGAAAGATACCATAAATAAATCAGCGTTTTATCAATTTTCCGCATTGCACTGCTTGTATTGTCTATTGACCAAAGATACATCCCCATTTAGAAATTAAAGTAATCCTGCCATTTCCAAGTTTTTTCAAACGCTTCCGCAATTCCTTATACTGATTTTTAGTTAATTTTAAACCCAAATATAGTGCTCAAGCTTGTTCTATAGTAAATTTTTTATTTTCATTTGGTGTAGGAATATTGTGTGCCTTGGGCTTGCTTCTATTATTGCTTCAATTTCCATTTTAATTTTTAATGGCTTATAAGCCATCAAGCCAAACATTTCAGGTGCATAAAACACACACTCTTTGATGACATAATCATAAAAATAATTTTTTTCGCTAATTTAGGTATCCTTTTTGATTTTGTACTTCTACCTGAAGAGTAGTACCTTTATAAGCATGATAAATCAATTATAAAAGCAACGTATATTAGTGACCTGAGTTATATAAATTTACTTTATCATAAGTAGGCAAGATATTTTTGTGACCAACTGTAAATGATTTAAAAATGCGCATATCCATCTTAAAACTGTCTTTCATAATAGCGGTTTGATAAAACAAAAAACTAAAATACTTCAAAAAGTAGAATTACAGAAAAAAAAAATTTTTAAATATTTTACTCAAATTGTTCTGGTGCTCACGGTCGTATCGTCCCGCGTGTACAATGGGGTATATGGTTTAGATGAGAGTCTTGGCCAGTCTTTTTTTGTTCCCTTTTGACCCATGGAAGTTATGCTCTGTTAAGTGGGAGAGTTTAAAAATATTTGGAACTTTTTAAACAAAAAAAAAAATAATTTCTTAAAATTATAAACACCTTATATTTCTACTACTGATAGCTAACAAATAAGGTGATTATACAAAAATTTTTTCGATTGAATATCTCATAAAACCAAAAAGTTATAGATGTTTAAAAATCAACAGCTTACTAAGAAATTTCTCATTTTAGCAAAATACTGAAAATATCCTTTTTGAGCCACCCTGTTCACTGTGATATAGTTGAAATAAAGTTTTAAGTTTTTGGCTTCCGAGATACACTAGTGTCTACTTTCGAATGAACTTTAACATTTTACAATCAGTGACCATAAAAGAAATGACTTTTGGCCGCCTTCTCGCAAAATGGTCCACAGTGCGAATTTTTAAATATTTTACTCAAATTGTTCTGGTGCTCACGGTCGTATCGTCCCGCGTGTACAATGGGGTATATGGTTTAGATGAGAGTCTTGGCCAGTCTTTTTTTGTTCCCTTTTGACCCATGGAAGTTATGCTCTGTTAAGTGGGAGAGTTTAAAAATATTTGGAACTTTTTAAACAAAAAAAAAAAATAATTTCTTAAAATTATAAACACTTTATATTTCTACTACTGATAGCTAACAAATAAGGTGATTATACAAAAATTTTTTCGATTGAATATCTCATAAAACCAAAAAGTTATAGATGTTTAAAAATCAACAGCTTACTAAGAAATTTCTCATTTTAGCAAAATACTGAAAATATCCTTTTTGAGCCACCCTGTTCACTGTGATATAGTTGAAATAAAGTTTTAAGTTTTTGGCTTCCGAGATACACTAGTGTCTACTTTCGAATGAACTTTAACATTTTACAATCAGTGACCATAAAAGAAATGACTTTTGGCCGCCTTCTCGCAAAATGGTCCACAGTGCGATGGTGTTTTAGTATCCGACTTCCGACACGCTACCTTCGAGTTATGGTGAATTATACTGGTATACCTCGTGAAAATATTAGGTATGCTCAAAAAAAAAATTGTGATGTGATATGGAAAAGTGAAATGAATTTTTGAAGGGGAAACAAAAAGTTGGATTTCGTGGGGTTGTGTTATTTTATCAAAAATATTACATTGAAAACAAATCTGCTAATATCGAATTAATTTATTCTACAATGTTGTCAGTATTAAATAAGTTTTAATAAAAATTTTAAAATTCTTAATGCAAATTTATTTAGATTAGCTGAGATTTACGTACACCCCATCTAGCATTTGGAAGATACGAGTAGTTTTTTGAAAAATCACCTTGCTGAGTATTTTTAGAGTACTATTGGTGATCAAAAACTGATTAAAAACTTACACGATCAAAAAAGGAATCGAAAATGATTCGCGCTTCTGGGTGAAAATAGTTCGATTTAAAATACAATAACAAATTATATAGCAATCGCAAATTAATCATCCAGACGTGTAAAATGTGACTATTATTTCCGTCAGTTATTATCATATTTTGCTCATCTGGAAGATTAAAAAAATGCTTAATCAAAACAGATCATGCAGGTGTTTGAAAATTGATTATAATTATGTATTTTATTATCATATTTTACGCAGATAAATGATTAAACACTGCTTGATATATTTTTTAATTATAGCGATTAGAAACATGACTGAAAGACAATTCGAAAATGAGTCACAAATGAGGTGAAATAAAACTAATAAATGATCAGAAAACGATTTGAAAAAGACTTTAACAGCCTGGCCCACGATATCGACAACGTTCGACTTGTCGCACACTTACATTTGAAACAACAACAAAATATTAAAATTTGTTTTTGTTTTGAATGTAAGTGTGCGACAAGTCGAACGTTGTCGATATCGTGGGCCAGGCTGTAAATACTACTAAAAAAAAAGGGGTCGAACATGACTCTAAACCTGTGGTCGGCAAATTAAGGACGCCGCGCCTTTTCTTATACTCTTCTATTACGTATGTGTACACACGCATTACTGAGAACAACTTGTGTGCATCGCATACAGCGATGCCAACTTGGTGCTTTTGGCACTATTTTTAGTGCTTTTTGAAGACTCAAAACGCCAAATTTTGAGCGTTAGTGCCAAAATGAGAAATAGCACTAAGTAGTGCTTTTAAGAAATTTGTTTATTTCTTAAAATTACTTTAATAAAAACTTGATGTTTTTTATTTTTTCAGTGTAAAGCATAGCTTTTTCGTCTGATATATTTCATTAAGGATACTGATATCATTGCCGAAATAGATAATAGCTTAGAAAATATTAACACCAAGCTAGTTTTTACGCTTTTTGGATCTCAAAATTACGCTTTTTGTGCTTTTTCCAAATTTTGATGTGCTTTTAGAGCCAAAAAAGTTGGCATCACTGATCGCATACTCTTAAGAATCAGTGTTGCCAACGATAAGAAAATATGTGTGATAAGAATTTACAAAATATTTTATTTACAGAAAATTATTGTGGCAAACCAAGGTTTGGTTTGTCAGCGTGCGTTGTCATGCATGAATAAATATGACATGCAAAGGCATTTTCAAGCATATATTTAAATTATTTTAAGAAAATTTTCTACAAAACTATCTCTTTACTCATCTTTACATTGGCGTAGCAACAAAAGGAGATGTATTTCTTCATAAACAAAACTTGAGTGTTTCTTCTGACCATAATAAAATCAAGTTTGGTTTTGGAGACTTAAAATTTCAAGATAGGGAAATGAGATAAAAATTTCACTGGCAACACCGGTTTGTGTTAAGAGTACAACGCACACATTGTAAAATGTAATGGTATGGGTTGCCGACCACGGCTCTAAACTAATATAGAAAAAGAGTCATGAATGACTTATAGAGAGGAGTCGCGGGGGCATATTATAACTTTTTAATCTCGCAAAATAGTCAAAAAATATGAATTTGATTGAAAATTTAAAAAATGATAGCTGGGACGTAATTGAAAGATAGGCTGTTCAATTTATGTGACAATTAGTAGCAACCAAATCTTTCTTGGACGTTTTTACATACATACATAAAAACATATAGATATGTATGTATATATGTATATTGTTTAATTAAGTTATTTAGTTAATATACATACATAAATCAATTTCAATTTGCCCGAATATTTAGGTTGGATTCAATTCTTCCATTAACCAAGCTGATCCTAAATACATACATAAATAAAACAAAACAATAATTCCAAGGAGCAAGAAGAATGCATACATACATACATACATACATAAATACATATGCATGTATAATAACGGAAGATATAAAACAGCAGAAAAAGGACAACACATTTAAAAGTAAATCACAGACAGACCACTTGAATACTTTTTAGAAATACATATGTACGTATGTATGCACATACATACATACATAAGTATATTTTTGTTGCCATCATCCTCCTGATGCTCCTGAATTTATCACCAAAAAAAGCACTTATTTTTAAACACACAACAAACACGAAAATCAATTGGTTTTTTTTTTAATTGAAGTATTAAATAATGCAGCAAAAAATTATAATAACACCATTTCTTTTAATAATAATAATTGTAGTGCAATTATTACTTTTCATTTTTATATTACTTTTTTCACACAGGATAGAAAATTGCAGTGCACATGCATATGTTCATACATACATGTGTATATGTATGGATGTATTTTTTATGTGCTTGTGTAAACGTGTGTATGCATGCATATGCATTTTTTCTTTTCTTTTAATTTTATTCCAATTTTATTGTTGAATTTTCGTAATTCTTACATTTTTTTTAAGCTTAGATTGATATACTATGTATGTACAATCTTATTTTACAACATTTATCACACTTTTATTTATTCTAATTAATAAAAATAAAATTGTTCTTTATTTTCACAGGTTATTCCATGATTTTTAATGTGCACGTTTTCATTTTTACGGAGAAACTGTCGAAGAAAAAATCGTGCTATCATAACTCAACTGACAGCTTTTTGCATTCCTTTTATTTGTATGGGAAGCATGTCCTTTAGCAAATCTCTTTATTTTTATTTGTTTTCATTTGCTCTCCTTTTGAAATTAAGAGAGAAAAAAGTTCTTAAAAGACAAATACAAGCAGAGTTGCCAAATGTGCAGTTTTAACTGATTTTAGCATTTTTTTAAAGCACAGAACATTTTTGCAGTTTTTTGCTTTAAAAATAAGTTTTTCTATAAATTGTGCAGTTTTTAATTTTTAATTTATCTCAAGTTTGTTATTTTAGTTCCGATATCTGAAGCCATAGTTTTACCCATTTTCCTTAATATAATAATGAGGTTTATTAGTACTTTTTCAAACAGCAAGAGAGAATTCACATGAAAGTTGTGTTTTTCTTTATGGAATTTGGTTTTATTTTTTACAAGTTGGGTTCATTAATATTAATACGCCTTGTCTTATTGAAAAAGAAAAACAATTTTCTTCATTGAAATAATTCGATTCCTTATAGAATGATATAAAACACAACGAAATATATACCAAATTAGAGGATAGACCCCATAGAATTTGAAGTCATACACATATTTTCAGAACTGTCTTAGCAAATAACAATATTTTATTTTGGCTAAGCAAGTGTATTAAATAATATTAAATAAATAAATCATTGTGCACTTCAAATAAAAAAATCTTAAAAAACAAAAGCAAACATTTGAGTTACTATATTTATTGAATTTTGTATACACTTACTTCTTTAGGTTGGTTCGGAATTTACCTGTGTAATTAAATGTGAAATATCCCATATCCATTTCAATTATGTAATTAAAAACTTTATAAATTTGTAGAGCCACATATTTTCTTAACTGATGCCGATGAGGCTTTCGAGATGGTAAAACGTAACAACTTGACAAACATTTTCATTAAGACATGATATAAAAATATATCAGGTATAGACGTATGGTTAACACCCATATATATATACAAATGGGTGTTAAAATATACAAAATGCTAAAAATGTTTTATGAGCAGTTTTTTCGCATGAAAATCAGTTTTTTTATTCTAAATTTTCAGTTTTCCAAAAAAATATTAAGGCAACGCTGAATACAAGGCAAAAGCTCGGAATCGCAGCAGAAACATGCACACATAGTACATATTGGTGTGTCTGTCTGTGTGTGTGTATGTGCATTTGTAAATAAATACAACTGGCAGTTATTTTTGAATTTGATTAATTCATTCGAATAATTTGTTTGCTGTAGCGCGCTTTGGCAGACAACAAGAACTAAAATTATGTGTTCTAAATTTTTTATTTATTAACCATAAAACTCAGTTCATAAGTCCTAGTTTACACTATACAAGTCTTATTGATAAGCTGATTAGTTTGTTAGGAGAGAGGGACGAGGGGAACAGAAACTTTTTTTCCCCTTGCATAGTGTAAACTAGGAATAAACATTATGGATTCTGATTTATCTAACACAATGTCTGGCATTTCAAAAGCTGCAGCTTAATCCCTTTCTGCTGTCACAAACACATACAATTTTCTGTTTTTTATGAATAAGACAGTAAATCTTTTATTCAACCATGTCACAGAGCTCAATTCCGTTCGAAAACGGAATTAAAATCCGCATTTTGGTGCTTTAGAAAACGAAAAACGAAAAAAATTACGGAATGAAATCACTTTTAATTTCACGGACGGAATTAACATTTTCTGCATGTTAAAGTACAAAAATATTAAAAAAAAATTTCAATAAAGAATACAATTTTTATTTATTTACAATTATTTACAATTACAATTATTTAGTTTTTATTTATTTACTATGGAAATTTCTCAAGTCATTACAGAAATAAAATCAACAGAACAAAATGTACGGAATTGGTTTCTTTGGTATTGCCATACCATTTTTGTATGTACTTTATCAAAATCCTCATGTTGGCAGCATACAGAACAAACAGTGATGCCAACTTTTTTTGGCTCTAAAGGCACATCAACATTTAAAAAAATTACTTAAAAGTGTAATTTTGATATCTAGATAGCGTAAAAAGCACTTTCGTGAAAAACGACTGAAAATCCATAACGTGAATTAATGTAAAGTTTAGTCATGTTTCAAATTTTCTTAGCTATTCTCCATTTAATGAATTATATCAGACGAAAAATGTATGCTTTACACTGAAAAAATAAATACGCCGAGTAATTATTAAAATAATTTTAAGAAATACACAAATTTCTTAAAAGCACTAATTAGTGCTTTTTCTTAGTTTGGCACTAACGCTCAAAATTTGGCGTTTTGAGTCTTCAAAAAGCACTAAAAATAGTGCCAAAAGCACCAAGTTGGCATCGCTGAAAACAAACAAAAATACAAGGAAGAATTAAAATATGCATACAAAAAAAATTTAAAACGCCTAAACATATGCCACATTATGATTTAATACAAAATTATATTGCCACACTTGTAACATAAAAACTATTTGAAAATTTTTTTCGGATTGATGAAAACGATTGGAATCTGAAGCACCAAAATGAAGTTCGAACGGAATGGTTAATACGGAATAAAAACCTTTCCGAACGGAATCTGTGACACGGCTGATTTATTATATTCACTTGAAAATTATGATATCTGATGAAAAATAGAATGGTTTTTAATAAAAAAAAAGCAATGTGAGTCCGATCACAGGGGAGATGTGTAAACATCTAGTAATGAAAAATGTTCTTATGCTTTTAGTAATATTTTTTAATTAATCAATTAAAAATATCAAAACTTTCAATATTGTAAATACATAGGAATTTGCTGGTTTTTGTTTGTTTTATTTAACTTATTTGGTTAGTAAATGGGCACACTGCTGTTTAATGAAATGTAATGCATGTATGTATATAGTTATTTTACAGCAATGGTTTTCGAACTATACAGCGCTAGCACAATTATGTATATGTTAGTGAAAATTAGTAGCTACTATTGCACACAAGATGGTGTTTATTACTACGTTTTATAGGTCTCTACTATAATTCAAACAGTAATATTTAGGATTTCTTAGAATTCTTTTATTATGCGTGTTGCTTCTTGCAAGTTCTTTTTAAGAATGAATAAAAAACGTTTGGTTTAAAAAGATGTCAAAAACATATGGTAATGAGATGAACATTAAAATATTGTGTTGTATTTTTAGGTACTAAGTAGATAAAGTTACCACAGCTACTCTCCTCCCAAAATTGTGTCAGGAGTGCGTGATGAATCCTGAGCGAAAGAAACGTTTTTCTTACTGCTGTATGTCCTTAGAGAAGTTGGTGCAATGACAGGATTTTTTGTTACTAAAGCTGGTTTTAGCTGTATGATGGAGTTTTTTCTGCTATACGTTCTCAAAATTGCTGGCGCAGTATCGGGTTCTTTTATAATGAACGCAGGTTTTAGTCGTTCAAGAGATATGTTGTGTGGTTTGTTGTTAATTTTCACTGAAAATACTCTATCAGAAATTCTCTCCAACACTTCATATGGTCCTGTGTAAGGAGCTTCCAAAGGTTTTTTTGACATGATCTGATCTAACAAAGACATGAGAACAAGACATTAATTATTTATGAACAAACACTTTTGTGCTGCTAATATGATGATTAACTGGTGTAGGGCGAATCTGCCGAATATATTCTCCAAATTTGTCCAAGAATAAAATTTGATTTTCTGCATCATTGTGGTTTGAAAAATATTCCCCTGGAATACGAATTGTAATACCATACAACATTTCCGCTGAGGAGGCGCCTAAATCTTCCTTAAAACAAGTTATCAGTCCAAGTACTACGGTAGGCAAAATTTCCAGCCATGGTGTTGCTTTATTGCACATTAGCGCTGCTTTTAATGATCGATGCCATCGCTCAATCATGCCATTTGATGACGGATGGTAAGGCGTTGTCCGTATACGTTGAGCTCCAATCAACCGCGCAAGAGATAAGAACAAGGCAGATTCAAACTGAGTTCCTTGGTCGGTGGTTACAGTTTTAGGTGAACCAAATCTTGAAATCCATGAACTATAAACATTTCTAGCAACAGTTTCTGCTGACATATCTTTTAGAGGAACAATTTCCGGCCAGCGCGAAAACCTGTCAATCATTGTCAAACAATAGCGATAACCCATATAGTCTGGAAGAACTATTAGATCTATATGTACATGGTCGAAACGTTGGTCAACTTCTTTAAACTGCTTAGGTGTTAAATGTGTATGTTTATTAATTTTTGACCGTTGGCAATCTAAACATTCTCGTACCCAAATGCTTATGTCACGATTCATTGATGGCCACACGAATTTTTGTCGTATCTGCTTCAACGTCGCTCTTTTACCAGGATGTGACATGCAATGAATCATATTGAAAATTTTCCGCCTTAGAGGAAGTGGAATGTACGGGCATGCCGTTGAAGTTGATACATCACAATATATTTCCAAATTAGGATCAAGTTTTATTTTTTGAAAACGTTATGATGTGCTATTGTTATGTAAAATTTGCTTTAACTGTGCGTCAGATTCCTGATGTTGTAAAATTTCTTGTAGATCTACTATTTCTGGCATGCTTATTTCATTTACTCTGGACAGCGCATCAGCTACCTTGTTCCTTGAACCAGAGACGTGTCATATATCTGATGTGTATTGGCAGATAAAATCTAAGTAACGTAACTGACGAGGTGATGCTTTATCCAATCTTTGCTGTACAGCATACGTCAATGGCTTATGATCAGTTAAGACAACAAAGCTGCGGCCATCTAAGAGATGCTTGAAATGTTTAATGGCCAAGTAGATTGCTAAAAGCTCCCGATCGTACGTGCTATAATTTTTTTGCGACGGTTTCAGCTTTGCGGAAAAAATGCGATTGGCTTCCATTGATTTCTAACGAATTGTTCTAAGTGAGCACCTACCGCTGAATCTGAAGCATCTGTAACTAGGGAAAGTGGTGCCTCTGAATCCAAAAAATGTAGCATCGTTTCATCAGCTAAGCTTTTTTTGCAAGCCTCGAAAGAGCATTCCAAGTCCTTAGTCCATTCAATTTTCCTTTTGTCGTTTTTCTTCGATTCTTTGAACAGAATATTTAGAGGTGCTTGCATGGTGGACGCTTTAGGAATAAATTTGCGATAGAAGTTTAAAATTCCTAAAAATCGGCGTAACTCTAAAATATTTTCTGGCTTAGGGTAATTTCGGATGATTTCGACTATCTCTTGAGGTGGTTTTATACCTGCAGAAGATATCTGATACCCTAAAAAGTTCAAATTGGGAACACCAAACTCACATTTTGAGGCGTTAATTGACAAACTTGAGTCCTTTAGTTTTTGCAAAACAGTCTTCAAATGGTCATAGTGCTGTTCCTGGATGTCGGAGTATATGAGCATGTCGTCGAGATAGCAATAAACGTAGTCCAAATGTCGAAAAATCGAGTCCATATACCTTTGAAAAGTTTGAGTTGCGTTTCTTAGTCCAAAGGGCATTACCACAAACTCAAACAATCCAATGGGTGTGTTAACAGCAGTTTTTTCTATATCATCTGGATGCATAGGTATGTTGTAGTACGCTTTGTTGATATCGATTTTAGAAAATACATTTTTATTATTCAATTTCTCGGATATGTCATCCACTCGAGGAATCGGATATCTATCTGGCTGCGTGTGCGTGTTTATTTTCCGATAATCGCCGCATGCTCTCCAACCACCTGTTTTTTTCTTTACAAGATGGATGGGGCTAGACCACGGACTGCTAGAAGGACGAACTATTCCAAGCTGTAATAAATTGGCAAACTCCTCTTTAATTATCTTAAGTTTTTCACCAGAATATCGCCTCTGTGGCTCTGCTATCGCTTGACAATTCGTTATAATTCTATGTTGAACAGTCGACGACGTAGGCAAGCGATACGAATTTGGATTTGTAATTTCAACATATTTTATAACAAGGTTATAAAGATTAGACGATGAGTTTATTGTTGACACACTCAGTTGATCCGAGTATTTTGTTTGACAATTTGATGAGAGCGTTGTTAGCGAATCTGTTAATTGCTTCCGTCTTAAATCCACAATTAGTCCGTAGTGTGATAAAAAATCTGCACCTAATATAGGGGATTTCACGTCAGCGATTATGAATGTCCATCCAAACTGACGTCGTAGGCCTATATCAATTTCATGTATTTGGTGCCGTAAGTTGTGTGTGTTGTTTACTGCAAATAATTGCATGTCGTGCGATTTTGTAACACGTCTGGTAAAAAAAAAATCTTGGTATCACTGATACAACGGAGCCAGAATCTACAAGAAATTATAAATTGTATTTATTATCAAAAATATGTAATCTTTTCTCAAATGTGCGACTCAAATTAATATTGCTATCATCTGTCGCACATATCGAAGACAGCTGTTTTAGTTTTCCGGCGATGTAAAAGTACCCACATTGAATTCACACGGTTGTCTGCATTTCTTTGAGCCAGCGCCAAATTGAATGTGATAATAACTTACTTTTTGTTGTCGACGGGATTGAGATCTACCTCTTCCATGGTCACTCTCTCTGATGCTACTACGACGTTGTGTAAATGTATTGTTTGTTGTGATTTCGACAGAAAGTTGACTGAGTTTCTGAATTATTTGATTCAAAGATGTTTCAAGGGCCAAAACATGGGATTCAAGAGCTGAAGCCTTTGAATGTGACGTGAGTGCATCACAATGAGATACAATATCCCTTGAGGTTGTTGCTGCCACAACGAAGGGTGCTTGCGGCGAGTTGTCAAAAATACAATCAGCAATTTCAGCTAAGTTATCAATGTCCTCAGTTTTACACGCAGATAATATGCATCTCATATTGCTTGGCATATGTTGCATCCAAAGTGCAGCTAATGCCTCCGAAGATATACTAGTTCCTGCCAATTCTTTCATCTCTCTGAGCAAATGACTAGGTTTTCTGCTACCGAGGTCCAGGCCAGTCAGAAGTTTCAATAGCTGTTTTTCCTTGGAAGTGCCAAAACGAGTAATTAGCTCTTTTTTTAATTTTTCATACTTGCCTGATGCTGGCGGATTCTTGGCGACATCAGCTATTTGCATTAAGGTATCAGCATCTAAAGCAGTAATGCCTGTATAATATTGTTACGTTTTTCTCTCTATAAAAACGCTTTTCCGTAGATCCGAAGATTTGCAAATGAATACAAGAGCCGAATGTAGTAATTAGGGTTAAGGATGATACAAGTTTTATTTACAAATACACTTAAACTAAATTAATCAAGAGCTTATATAAACTAATACAACTTAAACTAATAAATTACACACAGATATTCACAACTGGTTACAACTACGCCTTCCTCGCTGTAGTTTACGCACGTCTCTTAGCTGGCTGCGCAAGTATTCACGTGACACCTCTCTGTCTGCTGCCGTCACTTACGAGACTCACTCTGCCGTCACTCACAGTTAATACACCAATTCCTCTTTGTCTGCTGCTTGTCACACACGGCACTCACTCCGCCGACACTTACAGTTGATACACCAATAAAGACTCACTGGCTTTACTTACACCCTTATACACGTCTATTCGCTGCGCTGTTCCCTTTACTCCAGTCGACACGATAGACTCCACAATAATCTCAATTCCACGAGAGACTATTATTAATTCACAACTTAATTATCAACTGACTAACGAGTTCTTCACTACTTTCTGATTAGCACTAAATATAACTGTTCGCGACTGACTCACAACTGCAACTAACTCACCATTGGATGCGTCACCTCTATTTATATTTCACAGAAATTCCACTAGAAGTTTCAAGCAATGTCTAGACGATCATTATCATCTTATATGCTGCCTAATTAAGTTCATGTGGTAACTATGTACATACATGTGTATATGCGTACGTGTGTACATCATTAACTAAGCAACACATGGTGGTTGTTTATCTTTTGCTTTTCGTTTGAATTGGCATGTATGTATGTGTACAAATATGTGAATCTTCTTAATAAGCAGACGCTTTTTTTGTTGTTGTTGCTTTTGCTTGTTTAATCAAGCTAGGCATGCTTATTTAGTTGTTGGCTACTTTCTAGACTATTCTTTGCTTTGACCCTGTAGGAATATTTTCGCGTAGCATTTACATTAACCCTGTTGGAATATTTTTGTGTAATGCTGCTTAACATTGTTGACGGCTATTTTCGTAACAATATTTTGATAGATCTGCTGTTACTCTGTTAACATGCAGCAGTCCATCTACTTGCGTAAACCATAGTTCAGGATCAGACGGCAAAAACTTAGGTAAATGGTGCATTCCAACAGATTCCACTGAAATAGTTTACTGCAGCCACTTGTGTCTGCGCTGTCTAAATTGTCCAATGTCTGGTGCTTTTTTGGTGGAGTTCTTTCAACACTCATTGCTTCCTTTTTTTTTATTAATTTGCCGTGTTGTTAGCTGTAATGAATCACGTCGGGGTCACCAATTATAGGTCTCTACTATAATTCAAACAGTAATATTTAGGATTTCTTAGAATTCTTTTATTATGCGTGTTGCTTCTTGCAAGTTCTTTTTAAGAATGAATAAAAACGTTTGGTTTAAAAAGATGTCAAAAACATATGGTAATGAGATGAACATTAAAATATTGTGTTGTATTTTTAGGTACTAAGTAGATAAAGTTGCCACAGTTTATACACGCACTATTTGCAAATAAAAATATTCGCAATTAAATTAACTCACTGTTTATACGGCATAACAAAAGTACACAAACTTGGTAGCACTTCTATAGAAAAGTTACTTTTTTTGACAAAAAAATCGTGTAAATGTAGAAAATATCAAATAATTATTTGTTTTAATTGTCGTTATTTGCTTCTATTAATGTTTTTTGTGCAATATTAATCCATTTACTGTTTTTTGTTATCAAACATTTGTAAGCGTGGTAACCTCAAACATTTTATTTGTAGATAGTGCGTTAATCGTGAATAGTTTTCTGAATTAGTAAGTCGCAATAAAAACAATAATGTGACAACAATTTACAGTTTTATTTGCAAATAAGCCCTGCGTATAAACGTAGTATATACGTACTTCTTGTTATCCGTATGAATGACAATCTCAAAGACGATGAAGACTTTTAGTTTGACAAGTTTAGGTTTTTGTTTTCCTTATTTTGCTTTGTTTTAGTAAATTTCTTATTAAAAGTGCAAAAAATCTTTTTAAAAGTTATTAAAATTAAATGCTTTTGTATTCATTTTATTTATTTGTTTTTATTTGCCTATGATAACTTAATGTACGACAATTAGTAATAAATTCAGTAAAGTGCGACTTTGACGAAGGGTTCAGTGCGGACACTTTAGCCTATATAACAAATAGTTTTGGCTTTTTTTCGTTTATTGCGTTTTTTCGGTTTTTGGCGCTTTTTTTATTATTTTTACTGAAATTTTAGTGGTACTGCAGTGCTCATCTATGGTATCTATGTCCTTTACTTTTACTTTTTACTTTTTAATTCCTGTTATTCGTCGTTTAGTTGTTGCTGTTCTTGTTGTTGTGTACGCATTGCAATTAAAATAAATTCAGTAAAGTTCGACTTTGACTCGCGCACGAAAGGTTCCGTAAATTCGGTTTTGAGCATTTTTTTGATGTGGCTTTTTTCCTTTTTAAGTTTTTCCAGTTTAAACGATTTTTTCAGCTTTGTCTTTTTCTCTTTTTGGCGGTTTTTTTCTCTTTTTGGGTTCTTTTAATTTTCGAAATTTTTTTCATTTTGGCGATTTTTTCCACTTTGGCGACTTTTTTCTGTATTTGGGGTTTTTTTCATTTTGGCGCTTTTTTTTGTTTGTTTTTGGTGTTTTTTTATTTAGGCGATTTTTTTGTTTATGGGTTTTTTTTTAATTTTTGCGATTTTTTTATTTTGGCAATTTTTTTCATTTTGGCGATTATTTTTCTGTTTTTGGATTTTTTTCACTTTGACGATTTTTCCGGTTTTTCGCGATTTATTTTAGTCCTAGAATTTGTTTTAATTTGGTGCTGTTTTCGGTTTTGGCGATTTTTTTTTTTTGATTTGGCGATTTTATAATTTTTTGATTTTTTAGTTTTAGCGTTTTTGAAAATTTTAAGAGTTTTGCTATTACGGTTTCCAAGATACAGCAAGTTGTCAAAGTTACAAAGTCAAAATTGCATTAACTGATGGAACACCCTTTAATTTAAATTTTTTAAATTTAGGGTTATTTGTTGTAGTCTGTATAAAAATACAATAATTTTACAAAATTCAATTCCTGGGCCGGATGGCATTCCAGCACTGGTCTTGAAACAGTGCTATTCGACGCTAGCACGTCCATTATCTAATCTCTTCAGCACGTTGTACCATGTTGGTGAGTTCCCAGTGTGTTGGAAGATTGCTAATGTTACGCCAATCCCTAAAAAAGGAGAAGCTACTAACCCTGAAAATTATCGCCCAATCGCAATATGCTCTGCACTTTCCAAAGTGATGGAAAGTATGGTAAATTTCCATCTTGTAAGGTATTTGGGGTCCAACAGCTTACTCAACGACCGGCAGTATGGATTTCGTAGAGTCCGCTCTACGGGAGACCTACTAGCCCTCCTCTCGGAGAAATGGTGTAATTCAGTCCACCATTTTGGCGAAAGTAAGGTGGTGGCTCTAGATATCTCCAAGGCGTTTGATAGAGTGTGGCATGGTGCACTTTTGTCAAAATGTATTGCCATTGGTGTCGGTGATAATTTGTCTCGTTTCTTATCGAGTTTCCGCAGGGATCGCACTATAAGAGTTTTTATAGATGGGATCTCATCAAATGAGTTCAAGTTAAATTCAGGGGTACCTCAAGGTTCCGTTCTTTCGCCAACTCTATTCCTTATCTTTATAAACGACCTTCTATGTAAAACTTTCAACCCTATCTACTCTTTCGCGGACGACAGCAGCATTTGTCATTCTTTCTCATTCAGCAATAGACCTAGTCTGCCGCAGGTTGAGGCCATGCGTCAAATAATGAATGAGACTTTAAACTATGATTTAGAAAAAATTTCTGAATGGGGTCATGTGAACAGGGTCGACTTTAACGCCCGTAAGACCCAATGTTGCATGGTTACACACAGACGTATGACCGGAAATGCTGTTGCCTCTGTAACTATGGGGGTATAAATATTAAGGAATCAGATGCTCTTGATGTTCCTGGCATGAAAATACAGTGTGATGTTCGTTGGACTGAACGCATTTTTCAAATTGCAAAAGAAGCATTCAAGTGCCTCGGCTTTTTGAAACGGTGCAAACAATATTTCACCCCATCTGACCTCCTTACTATTTATACCACCTATATCCGTCCGAAAATGGAATACAACTCTCATGTATGGGCCGGCGCTTCAAAGTCTATTTTGCGGCTGCTCGACCGCGTACAGGAGAGGGCGAAAAAACTCATCGGTGACAGTAGGGTATCCAACTCTATTGATTCATTGGAGCATCGACGCAATGTGGGGTGCTTTTTATTGTTCTATCGTTACTACAACGGAATGTGTTCTAATGAAATTAGGGAACTTTTTCCTGAAACCCGCACATATGTACGTACAACACGTGCCTCATTTAGAGCACATCCTTTTGTGGTCGATTGGCCAATGCATCGCACTACGCATTACAGAGAAAATTCCTTTTTTAGCCGCACTGTTCGTATGTGGAATCAACTACCTGCGGAGGTCTTTCCTGTCACTACCAGCGTGGGAAGATTTAAATCAAATGTACACAGACACTACGCCCTCTATCCTCCTTCCCTATAACCTATTTTCCTAGTTCTAGCACAATGCACTGCATGAGTAGGGGTTATCCCCTGAGTGATGGTCCTATTTAAAAAAAAAATTGTATGTGTATTACATGGGATTTTAACATTTTTCGTTGCTCGTTTTGGAACACCCTTTAATTTTTAACTCTCATATATTTGCTGTTGTAGCGGCCAAATGCCTACCCCCTAGCGTATAGATGTTTACACATCAAAAAAATTTTGTGCTCAACTGATAAAAAATTTTATATCAGACTTTTTATAATTTCCACCATATTTTTGCAAGATATATCAACAGAATCACAATAAACTCAAACTCGGTGGAAGACAAAAGGCAAGAAAACGCATAAGAAAGAAGCTTCTTAATTCCAATGCACAAAATCCAATCGCACATTTTCAAATAACGGTTTGAATTTAAGAACAAAAAATTAACTAACACACACACACATGCACATACATATGTATGTATTTAGGTCGATATAAATACCCAGTTGTCCAAATCGTACTAGACGACATTGTCTTCGACGATTCATGTACGACATGTCGTCTGTAGATTAAGTTTTCTAATCGACAATTTAAAAGAAATCGGCGTTCATGACTATCTGAACGACAATGTCACACGTTTTCTCTTCAATAAAACTTTGTTGGGGACCATCTGAGCGACAGTGTCATACGTTTTGTCTTCAATAAAGCCTTGTCGAGGACAATCTGAGCGACAATGTCCCTCGTTGTGTCTTCAATAAAAAGCCTTGTTGATGATAGTCTGAGCGACAGTGTCACACGTTTTGTCTTCAATAAAGCCTTGTTGAGGACAATCTGAGCGACAGTGTCACACGTTTTGTCTTCAATAAAGCCTTATTGAGGACAATCTGAGCGACAATGTCGCTCATCTGGTCTTGTGTGACCTCGCCGCCATTTGTATGAAAATTTCGTCAACGATTTGTATGGAGTTGTCTTTAATATGTCTTCTACGACTTACCATTGTCTTGTACCCGTCGTCAAAGATGTCTTAAAGACGTGGCCAACTGGGATTTCTCGATGATGTCCGTATGGATTAGTGATGCGCGAACATTTGTATTGGCATTCGAAGCGAATAATATTTGTCTGACACTTACTATACCATATTAAAATATAATAAAGTATTCTTTAAAATATGTCTGTATGAAAGTTTCCATTAATACATCTGTCAAAACTTATACGACGCGTTGCGACGTAGCATCAAGCGGGCCAACAGCAATTTAAAAACTTATAATTTTATATTGCCATATCCATGTATCAATATATTTTTTGAAAGGGCACTTTTGTCCATGAGAACTGGAAGAAATATTGTCATAGACTTCTGCAAGCAGTGATGGAAATTGCAAATCTTGATTTCGTGCCGAATCTGTTTCTAAATAGTGCCAAAATCACTTGAATAGTGCCGAACCACTTTTTATATAATTTTAATGCTGGCTAGTAGTGTTTAGTATACTATGGTCTTTGAATGATACATTATTGCTTATATTTAGAAAATTCCACGAATATCACAAAAAACACGTTCCAAAATTATTTGTTTACACATATACCTATACAGTCGAACTTCTATAACTCCAATCACCATTATCCCAAAAATAATTTCTACTTGCGGAGGCTTCGAGTTACAGAATTTTTTTCGATGAAAAACAGAATCATGTGCAAACATGCGTGTATATTATCTATTTTTTTTATTAAAAACTGTATATATGCAATAAACAAGTTACAACGAAGTAAAATATTCAGAAATTAGCGACTGAAAATTTATTAGCCGCTTTCTTTTTCGTTAATTCGCCTTCAAGTTCTTTCATATACACATGTGTTTATTATTTATTTATTATATTCATTGATGTTTCATCAGAAATAGAACTATTTGAAGCTGATTTCATAATGATTTGTGTGTTAGTTTTTTGCTGTGTAAAATCGGAGATAATCGATTTTCATCAAAAAACGAAGCTAAAAAATATGCCGCTTAAGGTTTTTTGACGGTTATGGCTCGAACTAGGGATTGGCAAATATCTTCTAAAATCGATTTTCGATTTTTCGATCAACTTTTTTAGTTTCGATTTTTGAAATCGATTAATCGGGCATGAAAATCGATTTTAAAATCGTTTAAGACAAATTGGCTAATTTATAAACAAAATAATCTTTATTCATAAAAATTCAAGTAAAGATTATTATTAACAAGCAAAAATAAAGTTAACATATTTATGTACATTAAAAATAGACACAAAGTTAATTTAGCGAAACACATTAAATTCAGTAAGGTACATAATATGTATATGCATATTAAATATTAAAGGCCATATTCAGAAAAAAATAACTTAGGTTTACTAAACGTTTAACATACAAATTTCCATACAAAATTTGTTTCGTAAACCTTTTGTAAAACTAAATTATTTTTTCTGGATACGGCAGTAAAGCGGTGTTTTTAATTAAAATTATACGTAAACTTGCTTTATTTTAGCAATTTTTTATATTATATAAAATAAATTTCAAAACATTACGAATTATTATGTGTAGTTAGTGTCAGAAATTATTACTAAGGATTATTAGTTTTAATGTTTCATACTAATCACCTTTACTTGTTCTTGATAACATCAACGTCAGGCAATGCCAAAATAAGACACCGATTTTAACCGATTCCTGCTATTTTCCAGCCCTTAGAGATAGTAAGTTTCCTATTTTGGATATTGTTTGGCATTGATGTCGAAAAAAAGTTACGAAATAAAGATGAATAATATTAAAAAAAATAAAAAAATCTTCTTCACTAAGATTAATGCTTAAAAAAATTGCCAAAATTTTGACATAATAAAAAAATCGATTTTTATAGCCCAATAATCGATTTCAGCATAAAATCGTAGATGTAAGATCGATCACAAAAATCGAGTTTTTTTAATCATAAAATCGGTTTTCGATTGGAATCGAAATCGATTTACCAATCCCTAGCTCGAACGGACAAAAAGTGCAAGGAAAAGAGAGATAGTGCCACAGCGCCAACTTACATCCAATAGTGCTAAAAATGGCACAATTGTGCCACATTTCCCATCACTGTCTGCAAGACCATCTCGTTCTATGTATTTGTTACCTTTATTAATAATAAATGTTGTTGCTTCCCTGTGGGAAAATGTGTGGTTGACTACAAAAATAGTTAACTTATAGTTAACTCTTCTTAGGGCCATTATTATGACTTGACGATAAAGTTCCGGATAGTTAATCGCATGATATAAATATAGAAGGTACTTCCATTCTCTCTTTGTTTTTAAAAATAAGTATTTTTGAAGTTTGTTTTTTGAGAGAAATAAAAAAAATGTTCCCATATAGAAAAAAATTTAAGTCTTCCCCTAGAAATTTTTTTTACAAAAATGTGTAATTCTCTTAGCAAAAATTTGCGAATAATTAAAATGATATACATAACTACACATCTGTGAATTTTAAAAAGTGGTTATGTAATAAGTTGTCATAATATAAAATAGTCTGACAGCCCCAGCAACAAAGTCATAAAACACGGATTCGACAGAACAGCAATGACTTAAAGATACAGGGATTCGACATACGTATATATAAGTTACAGGGATTCGACAGAAGAAGAAAAACCCCGAGACGAGAACACACAAGATATGAGAGAATCATTTTAATTATATAATACTTGAATATTTAATAATAAATCTTTATACTTTTATTTTGCTAGAAAAAACAACTAGTTTTATTACATGGTGTCAGGTGTGGTACACAACATAAGAAAAAAGATAACTTCACAACATTAAAACACGTACCACAATGAGCGAAATAGAAGAGTTAAAAAAAAACAGATTGCGGCATTACATGCAGAAATATCGTCAACTTCAACACGGAACGCACAACCGCAGAGTGTACTACCCCAAATTCCACTCCCCGGACCCCTCAACATAAGAGATGGTGATTTAAGCGAAAACATCGGATACTTCAAACAACAATGGCACAACTACCTTACAGCAACGGGACTTATTCACCAAAATGAAGAGACAAAAAAGGCAATTTTATTGACGGCACTGGGTGATGATGTATTCAAACGATATACAAACATGTCAATAACAAACACCGAAGCCCCAACAGCAGCCTCGTTACTAGAAAGTATCGAAAAAAATTTAACACCAACACTCAACAAGCGCTACATAAGAGCCATGTTTAATATGGCAAACCAAGAACACGACGAGGTATGCGACGAATACTTTAATCGGCTAAGAGGATTAATAAAAAATTGTCAGTACGGCCAATTAGAAAATTAGATCTGCTACTTGACAAAATTATTTGTTCCATAAAGGACCACGACCTGAGAGAAAAGCTCTGGTTAAATGACACCATCACTTTGGAAAAAGCAATAGAAACATGTAGATCTAAGGAAACAACGGAGAAACAAATGAAAAGTATCGAGAGCAAACCAGACGAAATAAACAGAATCCAGGAGTTTAAAAAAGGTAAGAAAGAGCAACAGAAACATAAAACATGCAAATTTTGTGGCACAGAATATCACGAGAATCTACAACAGTGTAGAGCAAAAAACTCTACATGTAGAATATGCAACAAAAAGGGCCATTGGGCAAGAGTGTGTATGTCAAAAACTTTCGTACTTAACAAAAACAGAAACGCAGCAAAAATAGCAACAATAAATGACAATGACACTCCAGACTCAGATGAGGAAGAATATGTATTACAAACATACCAAAACAACAACAAAGAAAAAGGCCTATACATGGAATTAAATGTCATAAGCAACAGCAATGAAAACTTTCTTACAAAATGTCAATTAGATACGGGTGCAACCTGCAGCATTATCGGCATAAAGGACCTAACCAAAATAGAAAAAACGCCACATATAACCAAAACAAAAACACAAATTAGGACAGTAGAAGGGCCACAGATAATTCCAATATGTAAAACGAAGATAAAATTAAAACACAACAACATCGAAGACGAATTGTCATTTTATGTAATAAAAAGTGATCACTGTCCACTGCTTTCTTTCGAAACATGTACGTTATTGAAACTCATCGAGACATGCAAGAACATAGAAAAAGATACAGTAGAGTCGAAAACACACAAAATCATCAACAAATACGAACACGTATTTCAAGGCCTAGGTAAATTGAAAGGACTTATATCCCTTGAAATAGATAGCAGTATTACTCCAAGGAACGAGCCGCCCAGAAGAATTCCGATTGCGTTGCGCAAACAACTAAAATTCACGTTAAAAGAAATGGAGAACATGGACATTATTACAAAGGAAAATGATTTTACAGAATGGACTAGTAATATCGTACTAGTAAAAAAACAAAATAAACTTAGAGTATGCATCGATCCAAAACACCTAAACACAGCCCTCAAGGACGTAAAGTATCAATTACCAACAATAGAAGAAATTTTGTCAGAACTAGCAGACGCAAAAGTTTTTACAACATTAGACGCTAGACACTGGTTTTGGCAACTGGTACTAGATGAAAAAAGCAGTAAATTAACATCGTTTTGGACGCCATTTGGCAAATACAGGTTTAAACGTGTTCCATTCGGTATAAAACCAGCCATGGAAATCTACCAAATGCGCCAAAACCAAATATTATCAGGACTGAAAGGTGTGGTTTGCATCGCCGACGATATATTAGTTTTTGGGAAGGGACAGAACAACGAAGAGGCAATCAATGATCACAATAAAAACCTAGAACAACTTTTAGAACGGCTACAACAAGAAAACCTTAAAATTAACAAGGAAAAAATGAAAGTATGTCAAAATGAAATTAAATTCTTCGGACATATGATAACAGAAAATGGTATAAAGCCGGATGCAGAAAAAATATCGCACATAAGAAACATGCCAACTCCAAAAGACAAAAAAGAGACGCTACGTTTTCTAGGACTGGTCACGTACGTAAGCAAATTTATAAAAGACTTTTCCAAAATAACAGAACCACTACGAAAAATAACACACGTGAAGAGCAATTTCGAATGGAATCAAGAACAGGATGCTGCATTTTTAAAGTTAAAGAATATCATAACAGAAACTCCAGTGCCAATCATAATACAAACTGATGCATCTTCATTTGCAATAGGTAGTGCATTACTTCAGGATGGTCATCCGATAATATATGCATCAAAAACGCTAACACCAACACAACGTAACTACGCTCAAATAGAAAAAGAGATGCTGGCTGTACTATTTGCATGCAAGCGGTTTCACCAATATGTTTGTGGAAGAGGCAACATAACTATCGAAACCGATCATTTACCTCTAATTAACATATTTAAGAAGCCACTATGGAAAACGCCAAAAAGACTCCAACATATGATTCTAGCACTACAACGGTACAATTTTAACATCAAATACAAAAAAGGAACCGAAATGTTTATTGCAGACACATTGTCTAGATCAACAGAATATCCTCATTCGGAAAACCATGTCGAGATCTATAAAATCGACAATGAATTCAAACAATTTGACAATGTCAACGACATCAAAGATAAACCCATTAGTACAACGACAATAACAAAAATACAACAAGCTACGTCTGACGACACTATAATGCAAAACTTAAAAAGAACCATAGAGCACGGATGGAGTCAATGAGACCGATCCCATGCCCCAAAAGTGTTCCCTCCCAGAGATATGCGCGTTTCATTCAGTGATGGTACACCAAAGATACACGTATTTAAATCTTTAAAATGGCTCTCCTGAACAAAACAGGTTTTTACCCTTAGGTCCCTTTCTATTTTGCGCGTCACATATACCCTTTTACCATTTTTTGGTAATGGGTATAAAAAAGTGTTTATAAATACAATAAAATCCTACCTTTAACTAACGACAAGTTATAATAATGGCCCTTAGAATGACTAAAAGCTCATCCATAACAAACCCAAAATTAATTCTTAAGATGAGTACGTAATCGAATTTGATGTGAGCCAATAAATTTATTCTCAGCTACTTTGAAACTAATTTCAGTTTTATATTAACATTTTGCTGTTGTTATTTTAGATGCTACCTTAGCTGAGTGGTAGCGAGTTGAGTATACAACGTGTGATGATACATGTTCGAACCCTAGATTTTTGATGTGTAAACATCTATACGCTAGGGGTAAAAATTTTCTTTGCTGAGATTTCTTTGCTGAGATGCACACAGCTTTGTCAAATCGGTGTGAGCTATGTATGAGTGTATTAGTGTTTGAAAGAAGCAATACAAACTTATTTAAAATATTGTAACTACATAGGAATTTGCTGGTTTTTGTTTGTTAGGGTCGTTAGGTTTTTTGCTTTATTAGGGTTCCGTACACCGTTCCTCTGTTACAGGGTATTTCCTCGAGAACCGTAAGAGCTACGGACCTGAAATTCGGACACAGTGTGTAGGCATTTGGCCGCTACAACAGCAAATATATGAGAGTTAAAAATTAAAGGGTGTTCCAAAACGAGCAACGAAAAATGTTAAAATCCCATGTAATATACATACACTTGAATTTTGTAAAGTTAGACTACAACAATTAACAGTAAATTTAAAAAATTTAAATTAAAGGGTGTTCCATCAGTTAATGCAATTTTGACTTTGTAACTTTGACAACTTGCTGTATCTTGGAAACCGTAAGAGCAAAACTCTTAAAATTTTCAAAAACGGTAAAACTAAATAATAAAAAAATTATAAAATGCCAAATCTAAATAAAATCGCCAAAACCGAAAAAAGCACCGAATTAAAAAAAATTCTAGGACTAAAATAAATCGTGAAAAACCGGACAAATCGTCAAAATGAAAAAAAAATCCAAAAACAGAAAAATAATCGCCAAAATGAAAAAAATCGCCGAAATAAAAAAAATCGCAAAAATTAAAACGAAACCCTTAAACAAAAAAATCGTCAAAATGAAAAAATCGCCTAAATAAAAAAACCCCAAAAACAAAAAAAAAAAAGAAAATGCCGAAATTGGAAAAACGCCAAAAGCCTAAAAAATCGACAAAACAGGAAAAAAGTGCCATAACTAAAAAAAGCGCCAAAAACCGAAAAAACGCAATAAATGAAAAAAAGCCAAAACTATTTGTTATATAAGCTAAAGTGTCCGCACGAACCCTTCGTGCGCGGGTCAAAGTCGCACTTTACTGAATTTATTACTAATTGTCGTACATTAAGTTATCATAGGCAAATAAAAACAAATAAATAAAATTAATACGAAAACATTTAATTTTAATAACTTTTAAAAAGATTTTTTGCACTTTTAATAAGAAATTTACTAAAACAAATCAAAATAAGGAAAACAAAAACCTAAACTTGTCAAACTAAAAGTCTTCATCTTCTTTGAGATTGTCATTCATACGGACAACAAGAAGTACAGAGAAACTTAACAGCTTCATATAAACACCATCGTGTGTGCAATAGTAGCTACTAATTTTCACTAACATATAATTGTGCTAGCGCTGTATAGTTCGAAAACCATTGCTGTAAAATAACTACATGCATTACATTTCATTAAACAGCAGTGTGCCCATTTACTAACCAAATAAGTTAAATAATAATAATAATAATATTGAAAGTTTTGATACTTTTAATTGATTAATTAAAAAATATTACTAAAAGCATATTACTTCCAACTTAAGAACATTTTTCATTACTAGATGTTTACACATCTCCCCTGTGATCGGACTCACATTGCTTTTTTTATAGCGATCATTAAAATTTTGGATATTTTTTTTTATTAATTTTAAAGTATGTACGCTAATAGGACTATGAAGATAATTTTCTTGAAATTTTTTTCATATTTAATGTCTATCATATGCGTATTCGCGAATATCATTTCAAATAAAAATATTGTGCTCAACTGATAAAAAATTTTATATCAGACTTTTTATAATTTCCACCATATTTTTGCAAGATATATCAACAGAATCACAATAAACTCAAACTCGGTGGAAGACAAAAGGCAAGAAAACGCATAAGAAAGAAGCTTCTTAATTCCAATGCACAAAATCCAATCGCACATTTTCAAATAACGGTTTGAATTTAAGAACAAAAAATTAACTAACACACACACACATGCACATACATATGTATGTATTTAGGTCGATATAACTACCCAGTTGTCCAAATCGTACTAGACGACATTGTCTTCGACGATTCATGTACGACATGTCGTCTGTAGATTAAGTTTTCTAATCGACAATTTAAAAGAAATCGGCGTTCATGACTATCTGAACGACAATGTCACACGTTTTCTCTTCAATAAAACTTTGTTGGGGACCATCTGAGCGACAGTGTCATACGTTTTGTCTTCAATAAAGCCTTGTCGAGGACAATCTGAGCGACAATGTCCCTCGTTGTGTCTTCAATAAAAAGCCTTGTTGATGATAGTCTGAGCGACAGTGTCACACGTTTTGTCTTCAATAAAGCCTTGTTGAGGACAATCTGAGCGACAATGTCGCTCATCTAGTCTTGTGTGACCTCGCCGCCATTTGTATGAAAATTTCGTCAACGATTTGTATGGAGTTGTCTTTAATATGTCTTCTACGACTTACCATTGTCTTGTACCCGTCGTCAAAGATGTCTTAAGGACGTGGCCAACTGGGTATATTTTACTGCAATTATTTGTCTTGTATACTCTTCTATTGGAAAATTCATATTTCGTTGTTTTCTTTAAACAGGAAAACAATTTAAACTTTCTTTAAAAGCCTTATTCAGAAAAAAATAATTTAGGTTAACAAAATGTTTAACAAACAAATTTCCATACAAAATTTGTTTTGTAAACCTTTCGTAAAAGTGTATTTCCTGTTAAAGCGATTTTATTTCAAAGGCTGTAATGTTTACTGATGTAATAGGTGCTTTGACGTTACTAGTATCTTAATCCAATAAACTTATATTAGACCTTTTAGAACGAAACTTACAGCACTGAATTATTTTAAGTATGTATGTTTTTCTGTGTTTAGTTGGAAATTATGGTTTGAAATTGATTTTATTTCGTTTGCAAGTACCAATAACCGTTCAACAATGTTTTCTGTTCCGTTTTCTATGTTAAACTAAATATTCCACTTAAACAAACCGCACGTTGTCAATGCCTTCATGCACATGTATTGTACAAACATATAAACATACATTTAAGAAGTAGGGTGTCTATCAGAGTACAGAATGAAACTATTCGCATTTGCTAACAATTCATAAATTCGTTGCTTTTGCTATGCATCTATTCGACAACAATAACAAATGTAATTGCTGTGATACAATTCGTTGCGATTTGTTGATTGCTCATACGCACTCTGTTATTACAATAAGTGCGTTCGAGAACTCAAAAATTTTTAAAAATTTTTACTATTTTTTACTGGATTGCGTTCGAGTACACAAAATCCAGTAAATGAGAGGGCGAAAAAAATGAGAAAAATGACAGTTAATTTACAGAGTAAATGCAAGTTTTTACAGGAAAAATTTTTGCCAGTAAAATCCAGTAAAACTAAACCATATGTTTTTAAATATAAACAAACAAAAGCAAAGGGAAACAAAAATTTTTAATTTTTGATGAAATTTTTAAAATAAAAAAAAAAACAAATGTATTAAATTATAAGCATTATCACATTTATTTAAGTTTGATGCTAGAAAAATATTCGGGTATGTTATGTATTCCACGAGAAATTAAAACGTGCAGAATTTCCATAGAATTGTTGTATGCACATATGTATGTATGTATGTATTTATAATAACAATGCTATTGCATTTTCGAACGATTTAATTTCACATGGAATTCAGAACATAACCGATTGTTTTTAAACATGAATAAAGTTAATAGATTATTATATTGAAATTTTTGTTTATAAATACATATCGTCGGGTCGACGGTTCCTGGTTTACCGTATGAAACATTTAAAAAAATTCACTGTGTGTACTTTTTTAAATTCTTTCCCAGTTTTTCGTTGTCTTGAATATATAATCCTAATAACTTCTCACGTTCAGGTTAAAAAGCTTAGAAACTTTAACGGTCTGACCCGCGATGTCGACAAGAAAGTTTCTATCGCTTACTTATATATAAAACAAAATAAAAATAAGAAAGTTTATTTTTGTTTTCAATATATGTAAGTAAGCTATATAAAGTTTCTTGTCGACATCGTGGACCAGCCAAATAAGTTTAAATAAAAACATATGTCCATATCTATTACTTTTATTATTAAACAAAATATTCTATTTTGTATTTCATATGTATAATTTTTTTAGCGCCAAAATTGGTAATCAGCTGTTATATATATTTTACTGGATTTTAAAATTTTTCCGTTCGCGTACTTTCAGATGCAAACTTTTTTTATTGAGAGTAATTTCTTTAAATTACTCAGTATTTACTCAGTTACTGGATTTTACTGGAAAAGTACTCAAACGCACCTAATGTCGTTATAACCAAGAATGATAAAATAAAGATTACGCCAGCGCGCAAGAATAAAAAAAAATTTCTGCGCATGATGGAATTCTGACGTCACTCAGCCTGTGTTCTCATTGGCTAGTAAAATTCAACTGAAGAACTATTACACGCACACAAACACACATTTCATATTTGCTCTTTTTCTTATCTCTTTATTTTTATTTTCTTTTTTATTTTTTTTTAGTTTTGCAGCCCTTAAACAACAACATGTAATTTTTTCTTGGAGATCTCTCTGAGTAAATTAATCACAGGGCTGCCAACTACAACAAAATACATAAATTTTTTGCAAGAAGTTATAAATTTCACATATGATACAGACTTGGTAACCTTTGCGAGGGGACTACTACGTCATCAAACGGTAAATCATGCGCAAGGCGTACTCTTTATTTTATCATTCTTGGCTATAACACAAGCAGTGAAATGAAATGATGCAGCATGAATGGATGGATTTCTTTCATACCATTCACTCAGTAGAGCTGCAAAACTATCGATAGTATATCGATAGTATCGATAGTTTTGTTGTAAATGATATCGATACTATCGGCAAAAAACAAGCAATTAAAAGAGTAAAAATAATCGAAGTCAGTAAACAGTAGCCGGCAGCTTTGAAGCAAATTATCCGTAGTTGATTTAAGCTTTTGTACAGCGATGGAAAAGTTGGTACAATTGTATAATTTTAGCGCTATTTGAATGCCGAAAGTACCGTAGCACCGCAATGACCCATTTAACACTACTGGAATCTCTTTATATTATATTACATGCCAAAAATAGCATTAAAATATATTAACCCCCTTATGCAAAAAATAATGCGTGCTTGAAGTGTACATTAAAAAAATTTGCATAGAAAAACCGGTTTTAGCGTTCACTTATTTTTTTGCACAGGGGGGTTAATCTTTAGCTCGAAGGTATTAGAAAATTAAGTAAATCAAACGATGTTTTCCGGTACTTAAAGAATTGCTGGAGGAATGTTATTTATTCCAAATTCATCTGCAGATGTGGAAATTTTATTTTCGTACCAAGGATAGAAGCCGACTATTTGCATCGACTGTGAACAATCGAATAAAAAAAAGGTTATAAACGTAGTATATCGTAAATGTTACTTTTATATTCAGATCTCAGCAACTAATATTCTTTGTGCACCTTCTATCGTTTTTTTAATTGATTTTTAGTTAATTAAAAAGTACAAGTATTAACTGCCAGTTTATAGAAGCCATGTGAAAATTCTCGTCTGTCTATTTATATTGAAAACAAAAACAAAGCACTCAAATTTGTTTTTGTTTTCAATACAAATACACAGACGAGAATTTTTACATGGCTTCTACATATAAACAGGCAGTAAAAAAATATAAATAAAGAATTAGGTAAATCGTACTGAAAAAATTAAAATTTTTTTTTGAAAGTTAGTACAATTTGTAAATATGACATCGCATCCCTGCTTCTGTATACATAAGTACTTAAATACATATGTATGTATATGAATTTATTTATAAATCCAAGTGTTATTCGACAAATAGTAGTCACAAGTATCTTAATAAATTCAACATCGTCGACACAAAGATAAATTTTGGTGGTACTGATATCGCGACGGCCGCCAATCGTCTCTTATGATAAAACTTTACAGTTAGTGTCTTAAAAGTTATCAATAATTTTCGAATTTTGATAATTCTAAACCATAAAATTTTAAGTTCAATAAAAAAGTATATATTTTTGATAATATGCCGCTTACGATAAAATCGAAAAAAAGGCTTGATATATTTTTATATACTAATGAAAATGTTGAGGACTCTGGATTTTTTTTCGAGTCAAATGTAGTTTATGTGGCAAATTTTATAAAACTATTCGATACTATCGATAGTATCGATAGTTTTACATAAAACTATCGAAACTATCGAGTGGAGCGACTATCGATAGTTTTGCAGCTCTATCACTCAGTATTCGCTGATCTTTTGTATATCACGTTTTAATAATAAGTTTATTTTACGTGATTTTAATGTTATAAATAAAAAAAATGCAGTGTGAGGGTGAAATTTTAGAAAAAAAATAAATAAATGCCGATATTTACAGTGTTAGAAAAAAAGAAAATATAAAAATTAAAATTTGGAAAAAGTAAAATAGATCTGAAATATATTTAAAATAACCGCTTCATATAAAATTGTACATAAAATGCATTTCAAATCTATATCGTGTTTTCTGAATACTAATGTAAGAGTTTTATACAAGCACAAAGTACAAAGCCTACGGTGAGTTCAATAACAGTAAAAAGTATTCGCACCATTCACTGAGTATTCGTTGCTTTTGACAAGACCAGTGAACATTTATATAAAACAAGCTATGCAAGCAATAAAATTCGACGCACTTCATCTCTTTCGATTGTGAAATGCGTTGTTTTTTTTTAAATGGTTTGGATTGACAACAATATGCAGGTTTTATGTGATTGCATTCAAAACAAGAAAATAAGGTATTCAATCTGTTCTCTGGTGTCTATCATTAATAATTTTAAGACTTTCAGTGCGTGGTAATGCCATAGAAACTACATAAGTTGATTTTTGGTAGAAATTAATTGTTGGGTAACGACTAATTTGATGTAAAATGTACTATTAAATAATAAGAAAAAACAAATTTTATTTTTTTAATACATGTATTTATTTATTGTATCTTCATATGTGAACTAACAATAAGTATTCAAATCTTAAATTTAAATTAGAAAATATAATAAAAAAATAAAAATTATTTTTTTCAGGCAAAAAACAAAACAAAATATTATTTTCTGTTCAAAATTAAGAATTTTTCTTCATTCGAAAAAATTAAAAAAAAATTGTTCGATTTTGTTCAAATGTCAAATCTAATAGTATACATACATACATATGTCAGTACACTCGCAATAACGTGAACACCGCATTATGTGAATACCGCTTAATAAGAAAAAAATTTTAATTGACTTTTCTGAACAATGTTTGAATACTCTCTAATTTGAAGAACAAAAATCAATGCGCTTAAGCTAAAAAAAAAGTTAAAACGTTAAAATTCTGTGGTCGTTAATTCCGGTAATACCTGTTTTTATAAATATGTACATATGCAAGTATATTTATTTGTTTAATTGTTTACCATAAAGGGTGTGTCAGATGCAATTTCCTCGCTTTGCGTGACGTTTCTAACGTTGACAGCAAAGCGTAGAGCAATGGGTGTATGACACAATAAAAACTTTGACAACACTCACTGTTTGCTTCACTGTATTGTTTTATTCATAAAACACAGCACAATATGATTGCTCTGATGCCCCACTAATTTGTTTTTTATGTAAATTTGCCAAAAGTTTAATAAGATTTTATATTTACGAGCGAGTTTGTCCAAAAAAATTTAGATAATGATACCAACTCATTGTGAAAGCACGCAAAAAGTAAAGATTTACCTAACGTTTCACTTCGCTCTGCGTTAAAAGTACTTTATGTGTCCGGTGACTATTTGTTCTTTTTTTAAGAGGACTGTCCTCTTTTAACATGGTGTCCTTTTCAATTTTTTTCAATAAATTTTTTTAATCAATTGTCCTGAATTGTCCTTTTATTTTGATTACATACTTATTTTATTTCTCTTTAAACTCCGAAATTATAAGTTTATATTATCTCAAAACCCGAAAATGTCAACATCGATACAATAGAAATTATAATCATCCAAAAATGTTATTACCTGCCATCACTGAAAAAGTACATATCGCACACTAAATCATAAACAGTTGAGTGTTGCAAAAAATTGTTTATTCTGTACAAATGTTTTATGTTACATACATGTAACATAAAAACAGGCATAACGGTATTTTATATTGTTCAGGAAGACTATGTTGTAAAAAAAAAAATTCCAAGTCATTGGAAATTCGTTCAGTGAATTGTTTTATGAAAAAAAAAAAACAAAATCATTTTGGTAATTTTGAATTCTTACTGTTTATGATTTAGTGTGCGATATGTTCAATGTGTTGAATTACTTGTCAACTCAGTGAATCTGATATTTATAGATAACAAGTTTTTGGACTGGAGCAACCTAGGGTAATTTGGTGGGCTGAATTCGAATCTGTAATTGGTTTTCGAAATACAAAAAATGTTTTTATTCATTTTTTACATAAAAATATCATTCGTTTATGAATGAATTTTCAAAAGTGAATGAATAATCTGCCAGCATTCTTTTGTTCCAAAATCCTTGATAATTTATTTAAATTTGCATTAAAACTTGGCGATCACGCTCACCTTGTTCGTCGCTCTGGAAATGACTGATAATTAGAGTTTTGCTTATCCCTTTCATTTCCCGGGAACTTTTCGGTTTTCCGCCCAGTGCAAAAATATACAAAATATTTTTTATTTAATTATTTCAACAAAAAAAAAAAAATATATATAATTCACGAGATATATTAAGTATATTAAGTAAGTAAGTAAGTATATTAAGTTTTATAAGCACATTAGTAAAAAATACCATTTCAGTTCTTTAACAGTAATGCATTAATACTAATATTATATGTAAATGCAAAAAAAAAATAAATATATATATATTATTACAAAAATCTGAGGCAAAAAGGAAAAAGTGCTTAAGTCGAGATAAGCTGATTGTGAGTTAATAGTCCCTCCGTAATCTACATATTCGAAAGTACCCCTGGTCAAAATCTCAATACATTTGTGTGATTTTTCAGGAAGTTATGTCCCAAATCACACTATGCAAGTCTTATTGCTAAGCTGATTAGTTTTAGGGAGAGAGAGACGAGGGGAACAGAAACGTTTCTTTTCCCCCCGTCTCTCTCTCCTAACAAACTAATCAGCTTAGCAATAAGATTTGCATACTGTAAATTGGGACTATAGCACTATGACTCGCGACTTATTTTTTTAGACTTCTAATCTAATTTGGAATAATAGCTTAATAGAGGTTATACTTTGGAATATTTCAACTTAAATGTATTAATTATAGTGTGTAGAACGACGTTTGCTTAAAAAAATAAAGTTAAACAGAGAATTTCCCAATTTAACTGTAAAAGAAAAAAAATTCTGAAAATCGACTTTAACGCTTAAAAATGCTCTCCTGAAAAACAGTAAAATATGACTTAAGCTCTTTTTTCTTATTTCCACAGAAATATTACAAAATATTTCTTTGGAACAGGACTTAGTACAGAATAAGCATTAATATAACCGTTCTCTTTACCAAAGAGAATATGTAATTATTTTGTAATTTTTCTTTTATTTCCTTGCACATTTCTGTTTTTACTTTTATGAATTGTAGAATTAAATTTTGAACGTCGCATTCCGCTTATTCAAATAAAGGCCTCTTAGTCTCAGAGCATTTGTGTGCCAGATGTAAACTCGGTCTTAATTGTTGTTAGGTTTTAGCTATTGTGCTAGTGCCATCACCTTATTGCACCATCACATTCATAAATAAATCCCGGGAATTCCCGCACAAATTTCCCAGGATCTCTTTCCCGGAAAATGTGCGGGATCGCGGGAAATTTTTCGCGGGAAATGCCATTTGAAAAACACTACTGGTAATGGATCATTTGGTGAACGTTGAACTGGTTTGGAAATCGATGGGACATTCGCGTAAGTAATATTTTTTCGGTTTTTCATATTGAATCCAGCAACTTTTGTTAAATAGAAATAACAATCGGTTTGGTGGTTACTTGACTCTCTACAAAATACAGGAATTGCAAAATCGAAATAGATCTTCTTGCCATTTGACCACTTGTATAAAACAGTTCTGTAACTATTACAAAATATTAATTGCGTTCGCGTACTCAAAAGTTTTTACAGATTTTTACTGAACTTTACTGCATTTTACTAAATTGCGTTCGTTTACCCAAAATAAAGTAAATGAGAACACAAATTGAGAGAGTAAAGTGAAAGTTCTTGACCGAGTGTTTTGCAAATTTTTACTGCAGAAATTTGTCGTAGTAAAGTTTAGTAAGATAAAAACATATGATTCAAAATGTAAAGAAATAAAAGTAACCAAACGAAAAGTGTAAAAATGGAAAGTTTCACAACCTTATGTCTAAAGGCAGAATTAGTAAAATCGTATCATTCTACTTTACAGCTTGCCGTATCGTTCAACTTTGTGCACAAGTTATAGAAAATGTAATAGTTTGCACAGCACATTTTATTTTGTCTGGCTTTAAATGCGGCGTTTTTGACATGCATTGTATATGGTACGGTTTTTGTCAGCTGACACGCAACATCTCGATACGATTTTACTAATTCTACCTTAACCCTGCACACATAACCTTCGAACGTATCCCTCTAAACCTAACCATTCGTCGTTTCGACGAGCACTTTTTGGGGCGTATAATATCGGTTCTAAACATATATATTTTTGTACTTGCAACACATACATACCTTTAGCAAGTACTTTTTTAGTAAATACAACTATATATTTCTATTCTGTTACAAGGATATTTATTATAATCCATTTTTCCAAAAAGCATTTTTTTTTTGAGATCACATTGTTATAAAATTTATATAAACGAACAAAACAAAAAAGCCTTTTTCTCTTTGGCAAAACTTAACTATAACACTATTGTCATTTAAAAAAATATATAAAATTAATTTTTTGAAGCGCATTGTGTGCAGAAATCAACTTTATGCTCGCCAACACTCGTGAAAGCGACGAACAAGTTTATCATATCTCAATAATTACGTGCTCACGCGCCGAATTTGGTTGTCTCCTGCAAAAGCTCAGCGAAAACTAAGTTGGCAAGAAATTTAGCGGCGATCGGTGCACGTGTTAAAAAGAAATAGCTAATTTTTCGTCCGGTGTTCGTCGTTTCGACGAAGGTTATGTGTCTAGGGTTAAAGGTAAAAAAATATGTGGTATATTTATATATATATTTTTGTCCTCAGTCTTAAATGTTTTTGCCGCAGAGTTTTTCATTTCTGGTCGGCTACTACTTCGTAATCATTCATGCGATACTGTGTTGCCACAAATGAAATATTTTGTAATTTGTCCAAACCTAATGCAGAAATTAAGCTAATTGGGCAACACCACTCATGCACAACATTGGAAGAAGACGAAAAATATTAAAATGTGGACAAAGAATACTCTATCTATAACATTGACTTTCACTTGATACCTACATAGGTCATCTTAATAACCGCCATTGCTAGAAGCTGTTCTATAAAATCGGCTAAATTGGACTAAAAATTTGTAAAATCTATAAAATATTTTTAAAATCTTATTAATGCATTTAGTTGTCATTGTTTTTGTCATCGACTTTCGTCTGTAAACCTTTCTCTGCGGTTATGGCTCGATATATAGTACATATAAAAATGTTTTTTTTTTTTTTAATTGAATATAAAATATTTTTAGCCTTTTTAGTCCGTATTTTTGAAGTCGTTCCATTTTTTTATTTATAAATGTTTAGTGCCAATTTTACATTTTAAAGCACGTTAGATGCAAAATGTATTACAATTTAATGGTTATGTCTTCGCCCACTTCCTTAGTTACACAAATATGCCTGCGAAAATATACGTGAACAAAGCTAATACAAATATTTTCCATACAATATAAGAAGAATAATCCAGACATTATTGGGTAAAGAACATATGCACATTAGAGTGGCCGTTATTTATTTTATTTTTTATTTCGTATGTTCTCTCCCCCCAAATCGGTTATGTTTCCACCGACATGAGTTAGACAAATCATGACGATTTGTGCAAATCACGTTAATTTATACATGATTTACCATACATTTTGCATATGGATAAATCACCTCAAATTAGTTGATTTATTTTAAATAATGTCGAAAATACTATTTTTCGAACTCAATTTATATATGCAACCCTGCGTTAATTTTAAAATAACAAACTCCAACCCTGGGTCATCCATCAATAGTGATTGACAATTTCGAAAAAATGACTAAGGAATATTTAATCAATCTTAAATGTCAACTACGTATGAATAAAATTCACATTACAGCTGCTGCCCTCACCTTATAAGGCACGTGCATAAATTGAATACGAAAATTCGAACAACAAATCACTCACAAGCCCGGTGGAAACACTTTGAAGTGATTTACTTAAACTTACTTGTTTTAAAGTCGGTGGAAACATACTATAAAAAAATACAAATAAATTTCATAGCGATAAGTTAACACAACAAGGGTGATCGATTATTCGACTTTTTCCAGAAACCGGTTTTCGAATAGTTCGATTTTTTGAAATTGTGAAAAACCCGGTTTCGGTTTTCACAATTCAGGAAAAACCGGTCAACCGGTTTTTTAAGTGAGAAAATTATTATACAAAAGTTTTGATTTTAAATTGCTTTATTAACAAAAAGAGTTAACAGTTCATGTAAATACTATAAAACAATACAAAAATTAAAGGTAAAACACAAAAATTAACTTCATATACTTATGTATAGTAGTACATAAATATGTATATATAATATACAGTTGAGGAATAAACTCTACACACAACCATCACCTTTAGGGTTTGTGGAAACTTGGGAAGATATTCAAAATACATAAGAAAAAAGTCTACATACAGCCATAAAATACATAAAAAAATACGTGCAAAATGTTTGATGTCGTCAACTTGTTTTAAAATTCTGTGATTTCCGGTACCAAGCCGTCAACAAATGGCATCCAAATATGGTCTAATATCTTGTTGTTATTGTAATTATTATTTAATTTTTTATTTTTTGTATAAGCATATTTATTAGCACCCTAAATATTGGCATAATTCATTTTTTGAATTTCTTCCCAAGTTTCCTCAAACCCCAAAAGTGATGTGTTTATGTAGAGTTTATTCCTTAATGGTATATATGTACATATGAATATATGGACAAGGTGGATATCTACCTCTATATAAAATATGAAGGAAAATGTTAACAAAACTAAAAAACACTTTTTGCAACTGTATTTTGACATCCATTGCACACCATAAGGCCAATTAAATTCGCCTCTGCTATTTTCTCATAGAATAATTTCGCTTTAATTTCATGTTTCAGTAAGTGTCGCAATGTTCAAAATATTATTAAAACTTTTGCACTAAAAAAAATACTTGGGAAAATCAACAGAACACGTTGGTCTAAGTTTTAACATAGTAAAAAGAAATTTTTTTTTGCAAAATGTACAAATCGAAAAATATTCGACTCAGTCGGTTTTTAAATTATAAAAAAACCGGACTATTCAACATTCGAAAAATTAACATTTTGATAAAACCGACAACCGTATTGTGAAAAAACCGGGTTTTAAGACCGGTTGAAAAACCGAGTCGATCACCCTACTTCAAACCCATTTTTCAATGTAATTTTTCATTTTAAGCGGACTGAGGCAGAGGTTTTGGTACATTTGAGTCATCTTTCGATGACTTCAGGTACCATGTATAATCCTGACATTTTTCGTATATTTTGAATCTGTACGCAAAGTTTACAGAAATAAAATATTAAACTTTCCGTCTCTGACAAAGTTTGTTAAAGCTATCAATTTCGTTAACAGTGACAACTAAATACAAAAATAACATGTATTTAGTTGTTAAGTTTTCTAAGTTCTTCTGTCGTCTGCTTATTCTTGTGTATGTGTGTTAAGATGAAATTTTAGAAGAAAACAATAACGATCTTTATAGTGTTTTCAAACCTAAAGTTAAAACATGATTTTAACGTTAAAACCATAGACAGCTGATTTTGCGTTCACACTGCAAATTTGATAAATTCAGGTTTTAACTCACAGACTGTCTAATTAATAACTTTGTTCCAAATAAAATAAATCCCGTGTATTTTTTTTTTTTTGCTTTTTACAACATTTATTTATAACACTTATTTTTGTTCATATGAAAAACTCAGAAATTGCACAAAATTTTTTGAAATGGAAATTATTTTATATTTTGCAAATAAACATTTAAACAATTTTTAAGTGGAAAATCTCTCAATTGGTATGTACTCTTATACATCCAAAGATAGTTACATACAATTAATTTTAAAGATTGTTTACCGTATTTTTAAAAATTTCATGCCTAATATTTATGACTTAAATAAATATAAAAATGAATTTATATGATATCATTAATCAACAACTAAAAATAAATAATAAATTCAGTAAAGTGCGACTCTGACTCGCGCACGAAGGGTTCCGTACGAGCACTAGATATGTAATTTAATACAAACTTCAACCTATATAGTATATATAGTATATAGTTTTGGCATTTTTTTCGTTTTTGGCGTTTTTTCGGTTTTTTTTTTGTTTTGGCGTTTTTTGCGTTTTTTCGGTTTTGGCGATTTTTTTAAGTTTCGGCTCTTTTTTTAGTTTTTACACTTTATTTTCGCGTTTTGGCGATTTTTTTCGGTTTTTGGCGTTTTTTCATTTTGGCGATTTTTTTTATTTTTGGCGATGTTTTTCATTTTTGCGATTTTTTTTATATAATTTTTTTTTAATACATGTATTTATTTATTGTATCTTCATATGTGAACTAACAATAACTATTCAAATCTTAATTAAGTCTATAAAAAAAGCAATGTGAGTCCGATCACAGGGGAGATGTGTAAACATCTAGTAATGAAAAATGTTCTTATGCTTTTAGTAATATTTTTTAATTAATCAATTAAAAGTATCAAAACTTTCAATATTGTAAATAAATAGGAATTTGCTGGTTTTTGTTTGTTTTATTTAACTTGTTTGGTTAGTAAATGGGCACACTGCTGTTTAAGGAAATGTAATGCATGTAGTTATTTTACAGCAATGGTTTTCGAACTATACAGCGCTAGCACAATTATATGTTAGTGAAAATTAGTAGCTACTATTGCACACAAGATGGTGTTTATATGAAGTTGTTAAGTTTCTCTGTACTTCTTGTTGTCCGTATGAATGACAATCTCAAAGACGATGAAGACTTTTAGTTTGACAAGTTTAGGTTTTTGTTTTCCTTATTTTGCTTTGTTTTAGTAAATTTCTTATTAAAAGTGCAAAAAATCTTTTTAAAAGTTATTAAAATTAAATGCTTTTGTATTCATTTTATTTATTTGTTTTTATTTGCCTCTGATAACTTAATGTACGACAATTAGTAATAAATTCAGTAAAGTGCGACTTTGACGAAGTGTTCAGTGCGGACACTCTAGCCTATATAACAAATAGTTTTGGCTTTTTTCGTTTATTGCGTTTTTTCGGTTTTTGGCGCTTTTTTTTTATTATTTTTACTGAAATTTTAGTGGTACTGCAGTGCTCATCTATGGTATCTATGTCCTTTACTTTTACTTTTTACTTTTTAATTCCTGTTATTCGTCGTTTAGTTGTTGCTGTTCTTGTTGTTGTGTACGCATTGCAATTAAAATAAATTCAGTAAAGTTCGACTTTGACTCGCGCACGAAGGGTTCCGTAAATTCGGTTTTGAGCATTTTTTTGATGTGGCTTTTTTCCTTTTTAAGTTCTTCCAGTTTAAACGATTTTTCAGCTTTGTCGCTTTTTTCTCTTTTTGGCGGTTTTTTTCTCTTTTTGGGTTCTTTTAACTTTCGAAATTTTTTTCATTTTGGCGATTTTTTCCACTTTGGCGACTTTTTTCTGTTTTTGGGGTTTTTTTTCATTTTGGCGTTTTTTTTTTGTTTTTGGGAATTTTTTATTTAGGCGATTTTTTCATTTTGGCTATTTTTTTGTTTAAGGGTTTTTTTTTAATTCTTGCGTTTTTTTTTTATTTTGGCGATTTTTTTTTCATTTTGGCGATTATTTTTCTGTTTTTGGATTATTTTTCACTTTGGCGATTTTTTTCATTTTGACGATTTTTCCGGTTTTTCGCGATTTTTTTCAGTCCTAGAATTTTTTTTAATTTGGTGCCTTTTTCGGTTTTGGCGATTTTTTTTAGATTTGGCGATTTTATAATTTTTTGATTTTTTAGTTTTACCGTTTTTGAAAATTTTAAGAGTTTTGCTCTTACGGTTTCCAAGATACAGCAAGTTGTGAAAGTTACAAGGTCAAAATTGCATTAACTGATGGAACACCCTTTAATTTAAATTTTTTAAATTTAGTGTTAATTGTTGTAGTCTGTATAAAAATACACTAACTTTACAAAATTCAAGTGTATGTATATTACATGGGATTTTAACATTTTTCGTTGCTCGTTTTGGAACACCCTTTAATTTTTAACTTTCATATATTTGCTGTTGTAGCGGCCAAGGTTCTACATACTCTGTCCAAATTTCAGGTCCGTAGCTTTTACGGTTCCTGAGAAAATACCGTGTGACGGACAGACGGACAGCGTAGCGAAAACAATAGGGTTCCTTTTCACCTTTGGTGTACGGAACCTTAAAAAGAGGTGTTATAAGTTTGTAGTGTGTGTCTGTGTATCTGTGTGTATGTACGAGTACACGTACAGGCCAAACGAAAGGTTACTTGATCGAGAGTGTTCTTAGCTATGTTTGAAAAAAGTTGGTCCAGCCGCTTAGAAGTATTTCATCCTCCACCAATGTTGGTTAAACATACATATGTACATAAGGTTTAAAAGGTATTAAAATGTATCTTTCTCGAAATTTCACTGGCAACACTGGACTATATCCGCATTCTTCAAATACGTACGAAATAGACAGAAAATCAGTCAGACGTAATAATAGGTCAGCTCGTCATCATTCAGAACGAGAACCTTCCACCTCTGCAATGGACAATGGGTCGGGTGCAAGCCGTGGAAAAGTAAGAGTAAAACTCGAAGAGGCGTTTATAAGCAACCCATACAGAAATTAGCGCTACTACCGATTTATTGAAGACCAAAGCCCTTGAAGAGAGCCAGGGTGTTAAGCCGATAATATAGTTGTATACAAATTTGTTTTTAACATTTGTCATTTCTTTCATGACAGTAGGACTGTCACTTTGTTAAAGTGCCCAGAAGACGTACAAAAAAACCCATCAATCACATAGTTGTGTGCGTGCAGTCCTTTCTTGTCGGCTACACGTACACGTTGTCGGCACTGATTGATGAGAATCAAAAAATTTTGATATTTTTATTTGACGGCTGATTATTTGTACGTCTCCAAATCTGATTGACGAAAAAAACGTCATTTGCTTTCTGTTATTTGTTCTGTGACGACATGGACAAGTGCGCGGTAAGGGACATTGGCAAAGCGACACGAAGGATGTTTTGGGTGTTAATTTTTCTAAACACGAATAATTTTGGGAAAATATTATCATATTACAAAATAGCAAAGCCGGTCGGGCGGGCAACCGTCAATTTTTAATAATAAAAAAATATCTTTTTAAAGGTTTTTTCCCAAATTTTAAATAGTAACCCTGGTAACATCAAAGGGCAACTTACGACAAATGATATCAAATCAAATTTCAAAATATTTCAAAAGAGTTTATATAGAAATATGTTTTAAGTTCGAACGGTAACGAAGGCCATAATTTGCCCCCAGGTCACCACTTCATATTATTTTGTTAAGGAATGGCCTAATAATTTCACATTTTTTTTTTTATTTTTTATTTTTTGTTACCATTGTGAACATATTTAAATTTAATGCTTTTCGTTCATTTCTTTTCACATTCATTGCCAGTGTCACACTTCTTCTATGTTATCTTAACTGTTTTTGTTGTTGTTTGATTTTAAATAGCTAATTAAATAATCAATAATCAATAGTTCTAAAAGGTTGGTCGTTTAGTCTTTTATATTAAGAACAGCATATGTGTCGCATCGCGTGTTTACTATATGATTTGACCTAAACATATTCGTAAATTTACATTTGCATGTACATGTGTATATATTTACATACATGTGTATGCAATTAAAGAATAGTTAAATATTTACATTAGGGTGGATCGATTTATTTTCTGAAACAATGGTACAATGACAATTAGTGTAATTTGGCTTACAGAGCGATACGAACTTTAGCCTAATGGAATTATAAGGAGAGAAACAAATAAAGTTTGAAAAAAATAATTAAAATAACTAAAATAAAAATTAAATTTAACATGAGATTGCTAGAATGTTTCGCATTCGCTAAACTGGTATTCGTTGCTTCCCTAATTTATAGTCGGATCTTAAAGTGCGATATATCGATGTTTTTGTCTTGAGGAGGCCAATGTTTTGCTTCAATAGTCATTCACCTCAAATATCCCGTTCTAGTATTTACCCAGCAGATCTCAGTTCTTACCACCCTAATTTCAGAAAATTAAAGCTCGCAAAAAAATCATTAAAGTTGTGCTCTGATGAGGCATCCCGCAAACTCTAGGAACACATTACTCAGATGGAACTATGGTTAAACTTATGGAGAATAAAGGTAAATGAACAGAAGTGTGCTCAGGTAACATTTACCCTACGAAAAAATACTTGTTCCCCCATTAGAATAAATAATCAAAGTTAATTCAAATGAAACTAAAGTTAACTCAGGTACATTGGCTGGTTGGCAGAAATTCAACATTCAGCCTAGACTGCAAACTTTTAATATACAAGTCGCTTTTAAAGCCAATATGGTGCTACGGAATTCAGCTATGGGGCACTGTTTCAGCTTCAAATGTTGAGAAAATTCAAAACAAAATTTTAGGTTTGATAACATCGGCTCTATGGTACATCCAAAATTCAAATATACATCGTGATTTAAATATGCCACTAGTGACTGAAGATATTGCAAAATACGAAGGCAAATACTTATCTAACAAAACTCGAGTCACATCCTAATCCGCTTGCTTGTAATATTTTGAATTTTACTGGACACATCCGCATAAAAAAAGGAACACAAGGCTCTTATACTAGGGATTGCCGTTCGATTTTAACCGAAACCGAAACCGCGTTTTTTAATCCATAAAAACCGAAACCAAAACCGACAAAAAAAGCGTCGGTTCTTAAGTTTTACTTTGACATTATTATCTTTTTTAAAAATACGGCAAATGTGCCTTACATTGAAGACTTTTATACATTACTAAGCATTCTGCAACAATGAAAGCTAAAAATATTCTAGAATTTTAAGAAAATTATAACAATTCTTTGTAGGAAGAATTGTAATCTGTTATCAAAAAATCTCTAGCAGATGTAAAGCAAAAAGACGATAATTTTAACGTTCTTCGGCAAGAATTTGTACTTTATTGATTCACAAGGCAATAACACAATAAAGTCCTATTTAACTAAAAGCGAAAGAGTGTTTTCTGTCGCTGGTAACTTCTGCACAAAAATAAGATTTCGTTTAAACGACTCTACATTGAACGCTTTAACGTTTCTGAAACTTTTTTACTTGGATAATTAAATATAAATCTTTTATTCTTAAGCTTTTTATACACATACTCACTACTAAATGTCCCTTTTTTAATATAAGTACCTGAATTGAATACAAACCAGCCTATAGTAACTATTTTTTCCCTCGAAAACATTTTTCCCAGAAATATTTTCCCTTTTTCATTGAAAGAAAAACACTTCGTAACGGGAAAGAAGGCGTTACGTTGAACCCCTTTCATTAATACAATGACAAATTTCATTAATAAAATGAAACATTACGTTATATTGATGCAAATTTCATAAATGGAATGAAACGTTTCTAGTGCTTAATATTTTACATTCTGTAGTATCATTGATGTTACGAAATAATGTTCATTCGGGTAATGAAAAACTCAAATAGATGTTTTTATGCAAAATTCATAATAAGACCAAAGTTTAAAGTTCATAGATCAAAGATCAAGCTACAATTGTAATTAATCTAAAGTTATGGAAATTATAGTTTTGATGCAACTTTAATGAAATATTTTCGTAACTACAATGAAGAAAACTTCTACTGCTCGCTAGTAGGCAGTTTGCTACCCTTGTAGTCCCAGGTTCGAATCCTGGAGATAAGTCAAAGATTTTTTTTAATATATATAGATTTATATATGTATATTTATTTTTAGGTAACAATTTTTTCAAATAAATTAAATAATGTTGAATTAATTAGATCAATTAAATAATATTCAATTAAAATTTCATTGATGATGATGTATGTATTTAGTGTGTATCTAAATAATATTTGAGGTTGTTGTGGCTGCAGCGGTAAGCGCGTTGACTACCACGCGATGAGTTCCAAGTTCAAATCTTGGTCGGGGAAGCCAATTATACATATCCATACAAGCATTTTTCTGATACGTAAGTTGAATAAATTAATAAATACAATGATAATTAAATTAAAATAACAAAAATTAAAAATTTTAAAAACCCCCCGACTTTTTTCAGAAAAGATGCTATATCTTATAAGCGGCTGGACCGATTTTCTTCAAACATAGCTAAGAACCCTCTCGATCAAGTTATCTTTCAAACAGAAAAAACTAAATCAAAATCGGTCCAGCCGTCTGGTCTATACGAGTACTTGTACAGACACACAGATACACAGACACACACTAAAAACTTATAACAGTCCTTTTTTTAGTCGGGGGTTAAAAAAACAGGAAGAATGTATTTCGATAATTCCAGCAGAACTATTTTACGTGTACGGCGAACTTTTTTTATCGTCGCTGTTTTAACTAACTGTCTTAACATAGCGTCTATACCTGATATTAAATCTGATATAATATGAGAGAGAACGTCGGCAGAATGAGAAGAAAAATATATTTATATTAATATTAATATCTATGTAGGGGAAAACGTACACTTGTAAATATCATAATATTTCATAATTATCAGGCAGCCGTGCAGTGAACATCTTTGTTTATTTGAATAGTAATGTGTATTTCATAAAAATTTAGCGATTTCCTTAATACATCGTGTATAATTAAAGCATTTCATCACTTTTTTTTTATCAAAAAATATTCATTTTCATTTAAATTCACAAAATTCTCTTCTCGTATCTATGTATGTATGTGCGCGTTTTTTTGACACTTGATATCATAATATTGTTTTCTAAATATATATTACGAAAACAATATTATAATATCTGATATAATATTAATATAATACTAATATTGCAGTCCACACGTAATATAATTCGCTCTGCTATGAAATTTGACGTTTGCTGATAGAAATATATTTGATATTATATCAGGTATAGACGCTATGTAACTAACAACTTAAAAATTTAACAGGAGATCAGTTTTTATGGTTGCTTTATACATTCATTCTTATGGCTGCGTCAGAAATCTTTTTACTTATATAGGCACAAAAGTAATGCGCACAGTCATGAAAATTGTAGGCAATGTGTATTATGACTTATAAAGTCTAGCAGAGGACTTAACTCATTTTTCAAAAAAAAAAAAGGCAGTTAGGTTAGTTAGTTAAAACAGCGACGATATGTACATACATATATGCAGCTGTCTACCAATCAGCCAATGTATCTGAATTAATTTCAGTTTTATTTGTTTTGTAAAGGCCGCGATACACTATCATACACAGTCGTACGATTCATTCACTTTAAGATCGGATTGAATTCTGTCACACTTCAAAAAAATCGCAACAAAATCTCTTATAGGTGCCACACTATTCCACAAAAAAATGAAAAAACATTTAAAATAATTTTTATGTTTAATTATTTTGCATTTCTGGGGTGCCCTGTAGCTGAGTGGTAGCAATGCTAGCCTCTCAGTCCAGAGGTCGTGGGTTCGATTCCCACCATAGATTCTGGTTGTTTTCCGCAGACAAGCTAATCGCTTTGCGACTTGTGTTTGTGTTTGTTAAATAATAACGCAAAATGTAATTTTCAAAATGTATCTCTCTATCTTAAAATAAATGAAGCAGAATTTGCTGTTTTCTTATCAACTGCCTTACAAAATGCATCTCTGATCTAATAGAAATTATCAGCTTATGAAAATTTTCATAAACTTTTGGAAATCGGACAGACTTGTCAAAAAATCTGTCACACATGTCAAATTTTAATCCACACTATCATGGTACAATTATATTAGGTACATGCACGACTACAACAAAATTACAACACCAAAAAACACAAACGAATAATTGTCAGAAATAGATGCCTTTTGTTTTTAAAAATAACAATTACAGGGTAACTAAAGTACAATTGCAGACGCGGCATTCCTACATGATTAAGGTAGAATTAGTAAAATCGTATCGTGATGTTGCGTGTCAGCTGACAAAAACCGTACAATATACAATGCATGTTACTAGTTATAAAATATGTGGTGGTAGCACTGCTGACGTAGGAATCTGCAGAAAACAGATTTTTCTGTAGCGAATGTCTAAAACGCCGTATTTAATGCCAAACAAAAAAATGTTCTGTGTAAACTGTTACATTTTCTATAACTTGTGCACAAAGTTGAACGATACGGCAAGCTGTAAAGTAGAATGATACGATTTTACTAATTCTACCTTTATAGCTATTCAGTGTTGCCAATCTGTGTGTAGTTAGACAGTGTGTAATTTGTACTCACATGTGTAGGCCATGTAATTAAATTCTTGTATAATCTGTGTGTAATTCTACTTTGGGTTCTATTTTTATTTATTTTTGTTTTAATTTTAACCTACACAAAAGATGTGTAGTGTAATTTTCTTCGATGTGTAATTGGAGACACAGCGATGTGTAAATTCATAGGCAACACTGTAATCATTTTATTCACACACATACACTAACATTTTCGCAGCTTGTACGCAAAGTTTGACAACTAATTGTATTGTATACAATAACAGGCTGGGCTTGTGCATGTACCTGTTATAATTGTATACTTTTTGAGCACACACGATTTTTTTGACAGATCGAACGACTGTGTATGGTAGTGTATCACAGCCTTATGGCGTTTTCTTTTCTGAGCAATATGCTGCATTTATGTTGCCTTTTTCATTTCTTTGTGTTCTTTTCTGAAAAGTATGTATTATTTTAAAAATTGAACGCGTTCTTTTCCCATGATGTTACCCTTAAAAAGAAGAAAAATGCTACATGTTCGACACTCATTTTCATTAAAGGGGCATGAGTGCAGCATTATATTAACAGCTGTTTTTGTTATTGTCTATGAAAAAAAGATCATTTTCTAGTTCTTTTGTAAACGTAAAATATGCAACACTTCTTAAAAATCAGGTGAGCATTTAAAAATGTTGCCAAATGACATGTAGCATATATGTTACACTTTTCTTTTAGAAAAGAAAACACCATTAAGCAAGGCCTATTTATCAGGTCAGTGCAATCGTCCTGATGATATTCTGTGTTTTCGTGTTTTAGCTGTCAAAAGCTGTTTGCACCACACACTTTAGTTCATGTTTGTGTGTGTTTCTGACAACTGAAACACAAAGTTGTTTTTTGGGTTGCTGTGTTTTTGTAGAGTTGCATAGACTTAATAAATAGGCCTTGGTCTTAAGCTTTCGGTGAAGGTGTATACCAAGTAGTGTTTTTCAAACGGGACATCCCAGGATACCGCATAAAATCCTACTTTTAACTAACTTTAAGTTGTAATAATGGCAATAAAGAGAACGATTCTATTAATGATTATTCTGTACTAAAGTCCTATTTCTAAAGAAATATTTTTTTAATAATATAATTTGTTTGTTTTTACGTTACATCAATGCATTTGGCTTTACATTCACATATGAGCATTTAATTACGAAAGTGGTTTAAGTCATATGCATTTTTGCTTTGAAATTTTAAATTAATCTTAAAAAAAACTTCAATAAATATAATAAATAAATATAAATATAATATATTATATTATTATATTGTTACGTTTTTCTCTCTATAAAAACGCTTTTCCGTAGATCCGAAGATTTGCAAGAGCCGAGTGTAGTAATTAGGGTTAAGAATGATACAAGTTTTATTTACAAATACACTTATACTAAATTACTCAAAAGCTTAAATACCTAATACAACTTAAACTAATAAATTACACACAAATATTCACAACTGGTTACCACTACGCCTTCCTCGCTGTAGTTTACACACGTCTCTTAGCTGGCTGCGCAAGTAATCACGTGACACCTCTTTGTCTACTGCTCGTCACTTACGAGACTCACTCTGCCGTCACTCACAGTTGATACACCAATACTTCTTTGTCTGCTGCTTGTCACACACGGCACTCACTCTGCCGACACTCACAGTTGATACACCAATAAAGACTCACTGGCTTTACTTACACCCTTATACACGTCTATTCGCTGCGCTGTTCCCTTTACTCCAGCCGACACGATAGACTCCACAATAATCTCAATTCCACGACAGACTATTATTAATTCACAACTTAATTATCAACTGACTAACGAGTTCTTAACTTCGCTACTTTCTGATTAGCACTAACTATAACTGTTCGCGACTGACTTACGACTGCAACTAACTAACTCATTGGATGCGTCACCTCTATTTATATTTCACAGAAATTCCATTAGAAGTTTCAAGCAATGTCTAGACGATCATTATCATCTTATATGCTGCCTAATTAAGTTCATGTGGTAACTATGTACATACATGTGTATATGCGTACGTGTGTACATCATTAACTAAGCAACACACGGTGGTTGTTTATCTTTTGCTTTTCGTTTGAATTGGCATGTATGTATGTGTACAAATATGTGAATCTTCATAATAAGCAGACGCTTTTTTTTTGTTGTTGTTGCTTTTGCTTGTTTAATCAAGCTAGGCATGCTTATTTAGTTGTTGGCTACTTTCTAGACTATTCTTTGCTTTGACCCTGTAGGAATATTTTCGCGTAGCATTTACATTAACCCTGTTGGAATATTTTTGTGTAATGTTGCTTAACATTGTTGACGGCTATTTTCGTAACACTGCCGCCCACTTAAGCCTATTCGTCCCGAATAGGCACATCATCGCCTTTCTTTTTCTGCGTTTTCTAAACGCCTTGTAGTTACGCTGGAGACGACTACCTCTTCCATATTTGTCGGCTTTAGTTCTGGCTCTGTCTCGTTTCTCAACTGGAACTTGTATTGCCATACGCTTGAGGTGACTACTTCGATATTCGTGGCCCCTGGTAGTACTGACTCTGCTTAGTATTTCCGCTACAGCTTGCCTTGCCGTTCGTTGGAGATGAAACCATATTTGACATTTGCAACCCTTGGTACTGAATCTGTTTCGTATTTCCAATACAGCTTGTCTTGTTTTACGCTGGAGATGACAATTTCTCCCACATTTGTGGCTTTTGGCTCTGACTCTACCTTGTCCCTTGACTAGAGCTTGCCTTACCATTCTACATTTATGGCCCTTGGCTCTGACTCTACCTTGTCCCTCGACTAGAGTTTGCCTTACCACACGCCTGAGATTCTTTATAGAAGTTGTCTTCCTCTTCCTGACTGCTTTTATGCTATGCGCTTTGTATGCTGTAGCAGTTTCTTTACCCTGAGCAAGCGAGACCATTTCACCCATAGCTTGTTCCGCTGTTTCACAGACCACCACATCTTCTACGTCACTAGCTTCATTTTCTTCGCTGGAAACTTCTGGCTCACGTCCAACTTGTTGACACTGACCACTGTTGATTTCGTCTTCTACTTTCAGTTTTTCCTCAGTGTCTTCCTCTGTGCCAGAAACGTCTTTGTTGACACTGTTCCCCAAGTCAGAAATCTCTTCGTGTATCTCTTTGTCTGAATTACTGATTTGTATTTCTTCACCATCTGCTTGTCTGTTTACGGGTTCAGCAATTTCTTGAACTTTCTCATTTCTGGCTCTAGGGGGTTCTTGAACGTTAGTCACAATTTTCGCTTTCCATTTGTCAAGTATGTCGTTTGTGGCCCAAACTTCAGCTAAAACTCTCTCGTTGTTGGCTTTAGAAGTTTCTTGAAAATCAGCCTTCATAGCTCTAGAAGTTTCTTAAAGCATTGTTTCCATTTTACTCATCATGGCAGCAAACATTGCACCGATGTCTGTACTGGTTGCCGCTGCACGAGTACATACCTCAATTTCTTCTTTTTCATCGAACTCATAAGTTTCAATGTCGATATTGCGCCGCTCTAACTCTTGCAGTAATCTCTCCTGTAGTATTACCTTGTCACCAGTTGTCGTCAATTTCCTCTTACTCAACTCTTGCTTGAGTTGATCCACGTTAAGCTCTTGAAATTTCATCTCTCCTCAAAAACCAATTACTACGTTTAACCTTTTCAAACGTATGTGGTTTTGTTCACGTTTAACCTTTTCAAACGTGTGAGGTTCTACTTTTCTTATTACTCTTGCTTTTCGCTTAACCCTTTTTAAACGTATCGCTTGTATTTGCAAATCCCACTTCTGACACCAAATGTTTCGTTTTTCTCTCTATAAAAACGCTTTTCCGTAGATCCGAAGATTTGCAAGAGCCGAGTGTAGTAATTAGGGTTAAGAATGATACAAGTTTTATTTACAAATACACTTATACTAAATTACTCAAGAGCTTAAATACCTAATACAACTTAAACTAATAAATTACACACAAATATTCACAACTGGTTACCACTACGCCTTCCTCGCTGTAGTTTACACACGTCTCTTAGCTGGCTGCGCAAGTAATCACGTGACACCTCTTTGTCTACTGCTCGTCACTTACGAGACTCACTCTGCCGTCACTCACAGTTGATACACCAATACTTCTTTGTCTGCTGCTTGTCACACACGGCACTCACTCTGCCGACACTCACAGTTGATACACCAATAAAGACTCACTGGCTTTACTTACACCCTTATACACGTCTATTCGCTGCGCTGTTCCCTTTACTCCAGCCGACACGATAGACTCCACAATAATCTCAATTCCACGACAGACTATTATTAATTCACAACTTAATTATCAACTGACTAACGAGTTCTTAACTTCGCTACTTTCTGATTAGCACTAACTATAACTGTTCGCGACTGACTTACGACTGCAACTAACTAACTCATTGGATGCGTCACCTCTATTTATATTTCACAGAAATTCCACTAGAAGTTTCAAGCAATGTCTAGACGATCATTATCATCTTATATGCTGCCTAATTAAGTTCATGTGGTAACTATGTACATACATGTGTATATGCGTACGTGTGTACATCATTAACTAAGCAACACACGGTGGTTGTTTATCTTTTGCTTTTCGTTTGAATTGGCATGTATGTATGTGTACAAATATGTGAATCTTCATAATAAGCAGACGCTTTTTTTTGTTGTTGTTGCTTTTGCTTGTTTAATCAAGCTAGGCATGCTTATTTAGTTGTTGGCTACTTTCTAGACTATTCTTTGCTTTGACCCTGTAGGAATATTTTCGCGTAGCATTTACATTAACCCTGTTGGAATATTTTTGTGTAATGTTGCTTAACATTGTTGACGGCTATTTTCGTAACAATATTAAATAAATTTATACTAATCGAGACTAGTATAACTCTATATTAAAATAGTGCATAATATAAAATTATTTTTTTGATATGTTCAAATGTATTCTACTAAATAAGTCGACCAAAGATATATATGACTTAGACCACTTTCATAATTAAGGGCACACATAATATTGGTATTTATGCATTAAATTAAAAAATAGTTTGTACTGGTTTGTACTGGTCGAGAATTCCCGGGATTTCCCGGGAAAACGAAGAGTCGTTCCCGCTTTCCCGGAAAATGAAAAAGTCCGGGAAAAGAAAAACTCTAATACCAAGGCATATCCCATATGAATGTTGAGTAACAATTTGATTGTTGTTTTTAATATTATATATATTTTTTCACAATTAAAACTTTTAAAAATTAAAACTTCTATTGCATTTATTCATTAATTTTAATATTTTTTATTTAGAATTCAATGAAATTAAATACAATTTTAAAAATACATAAATTTTTCTATACAAAATAAAGCTACAAACATAAATTTTGACAGCTAATCAAGAGACTCGAACACACACAGCACAATCGAATTGAAAGATTTACTAGTCAACATGAAAAATCAAAATCTTTTGATTTTTCTTCAACCAACTCGACAACTGCCAAACTAATCAATTGACAAAGCCATACACGCTTTGATTTGGACAACAACCGACTCAATTGAAAATTGAATTGAATCGTGTATGGGGTGCTTTAAGTGTTGGTCACACTTAATATGATTTAAAAACAACGGAAAAGGCTATGGTTCGTGCTGCCAGACGATTGACGATAGAAAAAAGCCGACACATTGAGTGATGCCATCTTGTAAAATCAGTTTGGAAAATCTTGTTAGTCTTATTTTAGACTTGGCAGTTTTTCTTGAAGCAGTTATCTTCAATTCTCTTTTAAAACTGCTCGTTTGCTTACATTCAGATGGTTTCTTGTTCAATTTTCCTATTGTTTTAATGCTGCGAATGAAATAACAAAAAAGAATTGAAGTAACTTTTCTGTACAAGCGTCAGTACCCCTCTTCTATCTTCTTTCCGCTCTCGACAACAAACTCAGACTTGCTTCAAGAAAAACTGACGAGTCTAAAACATGAGTTAGGAGAAGAACATACTTACTACTTTTTAATACAATGCTGTCTGTGTAATAAGAAATTTGCTTTTTTCAATGAAATAGAAATTTGGTTTAAGGTTTTCTTATTTGGGAATAATATACCATTAATTATTGACAAGGAAATTGAACAAGGTTTTTTTTTATTTTCAGTGTTAACGCAATGTATGGATTAAAATCCGATTACGAAACAAAAATTGGTCTCGGTAGTCAATAATAAATACAAAAACAACTCAAAAAATCTTTACCATAGAAAAAAAATGAATACATAATTAAAAAAAGAAAAATTTTTATTAAAAAATCTTCGGGCGCATTGAGGTAGGTTGGAAGTTCATTAATTTTTTTAAGTTTTATGCTTTTAATATCCTTTTTGTGTTGAAATAAGACAATTGGAAAAGCGGCTGTTAATAGCAACGTGATCTCTGTCAGGTACATCAATGTTCACATACACACTAAGTACGTATGAATGTATGTATATACATACTTAAAAGCAGTAATATAGTAGTGTAATATAAATAGTAGTGTAGGGGTGTTTGCGCACGATTTATTTTATTAAATTAGCAATAAAAAGAAACATTGCCGGTCTATTTTTAACATAGAAATTTTAGTTCAGGGTTGATGGTTGAACAGTAGCCTTAATTCTGCTTCAACTTTTTAAAAATACAAAGAATGCACACAGCAAATACCCCATATAACGATTTGCAATATACATATGCATGTTGTTTTATTGATTTATACTATCAATAATTTTAATATTTATTATTTCAGAGAAAACGCGGACCAGCAACTAACTTTGTGAGAAATTTTGACGAACACGTATACATAATACAATATGGTGAATGCTTCCCACTATAGCAACCAAACGGTATTTGATTACTCTTGGAAGCAAGTTGTACAAGCTTATTGGAACCGTTACCCCAATCCCTCCAGGTATTTAAATATTAATCTATTTTAGACTGTTGCGGCACATAAATACCTATTTCATTTGTAGTGGTCATGTTTTAACTGAGGATACGATCTCACGTGAAGTGCGTGATGGGAAATTATATTCGCGTCGTATTTTGTCTAAAACTAATAAAGTGCCCAAATGGGGTGAACGATTTTATAAAAATACACCCGTCAAAATCATCGAAGACTCGGTTTTAGATCCCAAAACGAGAACGTTAATAACGTTTACCAGAAATATTGGTCTTAAAAAAATTATGGTATGTTGATATTAATTTTTAAGAAGAAAGAAATTATTTTGATGCTTATTTGGACTTTGCACCAACCTGCTTTGCAATATCTCCAATATAACATTCTATGAGGTTATTTTTGTATGTAGATAAATACATATGTATGTACATACATATAAAGCAATATTCAATGTAAATGAGTAACAACTTTTTCGAAAGAAATTACGAGCTTAAACCAGTGTTAGTTAAAAATAGATTTGTTTAATTTTTAACCGAGCAGAAAAGGTGGAGGTTATTTTTTTATGCTTTTATGATATACTTATTTGATTGCTGCGAAACCTAGCAAACACTTTTGTTTCTTGTAATTACACATTTTTAAGTAGTTACTGCAAAAATTTTAAAATTTACTCTCAAAAAGAGCGGTAGCCGAAAAAATTCGCGAACGGGAAAATAGTAAAAATTAGTAAGATTAAAGAAACATCTGATTCCAGCTTCATATAGTGTTGAATAATATATAATCTTTTGACTATTCAACTCTTTTAAAATTTCTTTTTGATTTTCTTCTTTTATTGATGGTTAAATTAATAAAAAATATTACCTTAAAAGCAAGTGCAATACTAAGTAACCAGATACTTTACAGTTTTACAACTCTGAATAAATAAAATAATTTGCAAAACAAAAGGATTAATAAAGTAAATTACAATATACATAAGACAAAAAAATTCCTACAAATTACTAATAAAATTTTTACTCGCAAGAACTTTCTCATGTTTTAAGACTGGTACTCTGTTCAAAGTTGTGAAACATTTTCAGCATAGAGCTGGCAAACTATCGATAGTATCGATAGTTTTGTTTTTATTAGACTATCGATAGTTTTTTCTCGATAGCGATACTATCGTTGAAAAAATTTATTACCAAATTGACAATAAACTCGAACAAATTTAACATATTAGTTGTCTTCTATTGAAAATACATAAGTACATATCGCTCACTTACTCAAAAAATAAATTTATGGAGTTAATAATACACCATGTCATATTTCATCTTGTCTAAAAAATTCAGACTTAAATTAAGTTCAGGGGCACCTCTCCTATCCCATAGAAAATATGAAAGTAAATTAAACAAAAAAAATTGACGGCGGGGCCTAGTTTCCGAGTTATGGGCCTCTGAAATTCTAGTACAATAGTGTGATTATACGGTGTTTTCCAACGAGTATGACGAATATTGGTATAATTTTAAAGCTTTTGACAATACCTTTCTTTCATGAAATGGTAAAATGCAAGAAAATTTTATGAAGCATAAAATCTTTATTTGGCTGCCCCGTATCGGGAAACACCATGATAGAGAAAATTCTTCTGGCATAATTCTGTTCGACAAGTGTTGTGTTGTCATTACACGAAAAAAAGTTGCAGTCGATATAATCACAATTTTGTACTACAATTTCAGAGGCTCATAACTCGGAAACTAAGCCTCGACGCGTTTTTTTATTTAATTTTTTTTTCTTATTTTTCAATTTTCTACAGAGTAGGATACTTTTATTATTTTTTAAGAGGTGCCATAAGCTTAATTTGTTCCAAAATTGACGCAAATGGCGTGCAAGCTCATCATTTGATAAAAGAAAACTTTATTAATATTTCCACTGAGTTGTATGTTAATTGATAACTTACTCAATTTTTTCAAAACTAGTTTTATTTGAGTTATGATGTTGTTTGAATAAATTCCTAACACAATGATCACACGGACAACAAATATCAAGGTTCGCTCTCACATTTACGATCCGCGCTCGAATGCTGATTGAAATATACAAAATTTTGTAAGCGAACCATTTTGTTTCATTCTAAATCTTACTGAATCTTTTGATAACAAATTATTGCTAATTTATCTGAACTGGCTGTTAAAACAAAATTATTTCATACATATGTATATATGTATGTATGTTTTGGTAAAAAAAAAAACAAAAATAGATGTGTGTTTAATATTGAAAAATTAGAACAAAATTAAACATAAAATTAAATATTTATAATTAGTGATATTTTTATGGAAATTGTTAAAATTTAAGTTTAAAATATTTTAAACGCACTAATAGTCCCAAATTAATATTTTACTTATTAAGTACAATATTTTTTTATTAAAAATACATTGAAATTGATTATTGAGGGGTTTAGCTGGATCCTATGCGCATTTCACTGTTGCTAATGTAGATCATCAGGGAACATTTACCCAAAGTTTCTTAGAACAACTAGAGTTATTATATTATAAACTTAAATTTAAACAAATGAGAAGCTTAAAGGCCCAACTATAATATGAATAAGCTAGCTTAAGCAACTGTGCGGTTACATATAAAACGCATGTGGGAAACTAAAATGTACTTAACAAACTTTTCGTCAAGTTTCGTCAAATGTCATTTGCTTAAGTAAAGTGCTAAACTGAACGCACATTCCGCAAGGAAACAACTGTTTGTACATTTTTTAAACTCAAACAAGCAGCAGCAGAAAATATTCATTGATTTTAAATATTTTTTTATTGTTTCTTATTTTAAACTCGGAAAATAAAGCAAAACTTTTATTTTCAATGTTTGTTTTACAATACACATATACACACATTCACATGTATTTACTTATGTATGCATATTCACTGTTGTACTTTTTAGTAGGCAAAACAAATAAAACAAGTAATAAGGTGATAGATATATTTATATGTGAATTTTTAATAGATTAGGACATTCTTTCAAGTTAGTTTGATTGAATTGCATTCATTTAGGAGTTATGAGAACAAACAAAATTACTACAAAATTATTGACAATACCTGGATGTGCAGCTGTGGCTAAAGAATACTTAAGTGCATGTAAGTACATTATGGCCACCTAAAAGTCACTTCTGAATTGTTTAAGCATTTGACAGACTTATCGTTCAATTCTGACATTAGCTTAAGCCAGCTTATTCATATTATAGTTGGGCCTTAAAACAAATAACAAAGTTGAAACAAGAACTCAATAATCAACATATTTTTTATTTTCTTTACCATTACTACATTGGCTGACTTTTTTTCAGCTTCAAATTGTAGTTGTAAAAGTATGTAAAAAGAAAAAAAAGAAAATTAAAAATAAAATTAAATATTTACTGCCTTATTCATAAAAAATATTTCAGGTTTATTAAGCTCTTATTTGACGTATTTCTATGGGAAATTTGTCAAATAAACCTGCAATAAACCTAAAATATTTTTTATGAATAAGGCAGTTATAATTTTTGTCTAATTTTTTTTATCCATATACATAATATAGCATTGCACAGATACATCTGTTTACACTAGTTTTGCGTGTTTTTTGGTTATGGTATGAACAAATATGTTATTTAGCGTTTTCTGTTACTAGTTGTAAATGTTGATTTTTAAAGCAATTATTGTATGGTTGGGCAATGAGCAACTGAAAACAACACATTTATTATTTTTTGTTTTTCTAAAATAAATAAGATACATAAAACTGCTTTTACCGTAAGTGACTTATGATGTGTTGAGAAAAAATATCCATAGCTGATGATTGAATGAATGAAAGCAAAATTTCACATACACATGTAAGTAAATGATACATGTACATGAAACACATGCATGTGTAATTACTCTCAGAGCAAAATTGTCTCTCTCTCTCTCTCTCTCTCTGTATACTTGGCTGCGCCACAAAAAAATATAACGAACGTCCGCATATACATCTGCACATTATGTATTTGTTTCAATAGTGGTTTTTTCATATATTTGTATTACAATATGTATTTTTGAGCAAAAACAGATCAAACAGTTGCTCAGCAGCAATACAATAAGCAATTGTTATTTGTTTTCAATTGTATTGTAATTTGGAAAAGCACACACACACAATAACTCTTATAGTAGTTCTGTCGCTCACACTACAATTATATGGTACATACCATGATATATTTGTTTTGGCTATACAAACGAGTATACAAATGCAACCATTTAATACATATATCAAGATTCAAAACAACAGTTCGTGTTGCCGTGTGAACATAGTGTAAAATAATTCGATACTATCGATAGTATCGATAGTTTTCCAACAAACTATCGAAAATATCGAATGGCGTGACTATCGATAGTTTGCCAGCTCTATTTCAGAACCATCGATTATTTCGCGTGAAAAATTTGACATGTACTAAATGTAGCCCAACTCGCGTTTTTTTTTTATAAATTTCTGTCTTATTGCTTGAAAGTATGCAATCGAATGTTTCCTTCAATAAATCGATTGTGACGTGCGCTGTGTGGCATGTAGCGCCGTCTTGTTGGAACCACAACTCATCCACATTCATGCCATCCAATTCGGGAACAAAATAGTCGGTTAGTCGGCTCCAATTGCTGTGCACGGTGGCGAATCGATTCATTCGGGTCCTCTTCAACACTTTGCTCTACAGCGGCAATTGTTTCTTCGGTGCGCACTGTTCGACGTCTCTGCGGATGCGTATTATCACATAGAGTAAACGTAGTGCGAAAACGATCCATGGTTAACCGAATTAATTGCTCTGATGGACGATTATGTCGACCATAAAATGGACGGAGCTTGTGGTAAACTTCGCGAACTGAACCATTATTTTCGAAATAAATTTGCACGATTTGCAAGCGTTGTTCTTTTGTCAACCTTTTAATGATATAATGGCAAACCAAACTAAATATTAATCACTTGACAGCTGACAAAATGGCCGCCAGTTAAAAAAGTGATGCCAACATAAAGTTCTATACCTCAATCAAAAACACCCTTTACAATTGTATGTATATTACATGGGATTTTAACATTTTTCGTTGCTCGTTTTGGAACACCCTTTAATTTTCAACTCTCATGTTTTTTTTGTTGTAGCGGCCAAATGTCTACGCACTGTGTCCAAATTTCAGGTCCGTAACTCTTACGGTTCTCGAGAAAATAGGGTTCATTTTCACCTTTGGTGTACGGAACCCTAGTAAAGCAATTATCAAGTTAAATAAAACAAACAAAAAGCAGCAAATTCGTATGCATTTACAATATTTTAAATAAGTTTGTATTGCTTCTTTCAAACACTAATACACTCATACATAGTTCACACCGATTTGATAACGCGGTGTGCATCTTACTCAAAATTTGTGATTGCATTGTGAAAAAGATTTTTACCCCTTAGCGTATAGATGTTTGCACATCAAAAATGCAATTTAAAATATTATCAAACAAAATACATACAACAGAAAAGTACAATTGTATCATTATTTCCATCCATGTTTCTGATATGAATAAAATTTTCTTGCAGCATGATTGCAAACTGTTTAAATCAATAAATACATGTCTGAATCAAACAGTTTTCCATTAGTAATTAGTTGGTCACGCTTTTTTGGGCAAATGACACACAAGAAATTCCAGATGGAAACTCAGCCTAAAGCGTTTATTTATTTACTTTTTCATATTTGGGAAAGTAATTTTGTAAATTTCTGTCTTACTCTCTCGTTGCTAGTTTCTGCTGGGAAATTAAATGAACGACCTAATGACTTTCATCTTTTCTGTTTGACGTTTTGTAAAATTTTTACACTTTTCGTTTGCTTACTTTTGTTTGTTTGCTTTTTGAATCATATGTTTTTATCTTACTAAACTTTACTACGAAAAATAATTTCTGCAATAAAAATTAGCAAAATACTCTGTCAACAACTGTGACTTTACTGTTTCAATTTGTGTTCTCATTTAATATATTTTGGCCAACTTATCAAAATGCAATAAAGTTTAGTAAAAATTTGTAAAAACGTTTGCGTACGCGAACACAATTATTACTTCATCACATATCTAAAAATAAGTTATATTATTGTTTTTTCTTCCTGCAGAAAGTTGATGAGATCGTGGAATATAAAGAACTGAATGATGGACGCACCGTGGTTTTAAGGCGAGCATACATCAGTTCACAAGTATTTGGATTTTCTAGAGCTATTCGTGCATTTGGTATAGAACGTTTTAAATCAAATTGCCCCAAAACTGCCTATGGGTTTAACTGTGTTTTAACCAGAATGTTTCCGAATCAAAAGTACATCCCCTTAAATGATAGTGATAGAACAGAAGCTAATAAAGACTCTAACTCAAATATTGCAACAAAGCCATCATCAGCGTCAGCACCGACTTTATTTGATCATCATTACAATCACTCGCAAACCAAAGCTGAAAGTTTCAAAAAGGGATGCAAAAATAGTTACGAGTACTTGAAGAGCCAAGCTTACAAGATAGCTCAAATATTTTCTGTGAAGAATTAAAATTTAAACTGGTTACAAGAGTCCACTGGATAATGGAAACTTGTAGGAATAATAACGATGAAAGTTTCATTCGCATTCATGAAAAGTCGTTATATTATATTAATAGTAGTTGTAGCTGTTAAAGTATAAGATTGTTTTAAGTCGAAAAAGGAAGTACCTATAACTAAATTAAGAATGAACGGATTATAATGTTATTGCAAAGAAATTTTTTACTCAAAATCTTACTTGATAAATAATTTCTTTGCACTATGTACATTATAATTACAATTTTGTTAATGGTAATGTTGTGAACTGCCTTATATTCCTGCAGTCTTTCGAAGAAATTCCACAAGTAATGTTTTTTTAATTGAAAAAAATTTATTTTATTGCAATACACAACTTTGTTTTATTTTTCGCGTTTTATGAAGCGATAATTTCCTTAAATACTTGGTAATAGTTTTCGACACTAAACGTAAAAATAAAAGTACTATTCATTCCAATCATTACACGATATCTTCCCTTTTGTTAGTGTCTACAAAATTGTAACCTTATTGAAACCAAAAGCCATTTTTAATTTTTGGATGGCTCTGAAAACTATCTACACATGTGTGTATGTATGTATATAATAACAAGGAAAAAGGAATTATTGATGCCTATTGTTAAAACCAACATTTAATTTTTTCTGTTATCAAAAATTATCATGTATATTTTTTATATTTTAAGAAAAACAATATATAAATTACTAAATTGAAGAATTTTTGTTATTTAAAGTTCAAAAGCGCGGTTATTTCAAAAATGGTAATGGCACACCGATCACCAAAAAAAAAAAAAACAGTTCGGTTGCCACTCTGCAGAAAGCAATATTATATGACCCGTCGACCAGAATTAATTTGTATGATACAGTACAATAAAATATTTAATGACTATAGGTATTTATATAAAATAGAGTTCTGCAAAATAATTAATTTTATTGAGAAGTTCAGATCAGTGATGGGAAAGTTGGTACGATCTTACTTTTTTGATACTATTTGACATGAAAAAATACCGTAGTACTCCCGTAACACATTTGATACTCTCACGGCCAACTGAGAAATGCAGTCAGAAGACGCGCGTACACATATATTTTTGACAATGAAATGTTAGCTTGGCTTAGTAAGTTTCCCCTGAAAATGTCTTATCTGGTAAAACCAATAGCATAATATCGGTTTGAATAAAAATGTTACCCAGCGAAAAGCAAAATTTTGAAAATATTAACAATCAATATAGAGCATTGCCTGATATGGAAGAACTAAAACTATTAACAACAGAAAATATATGCACTTTTTAGCCTACAGCTGCTAAAACTAAAAACGGTTTAGATGAATACATGTTTCCTGGTAAATCGACAGTAGCTTGCCGAATTTTGTCTATACCGCACTCCTCTGTAATGTCGAAAAGATTTTCTCGTACAAAATGTAATAAAAATAAAACAAAGGAACAGACTTTATGTTCCAACATTATCAAGTCTTACCATGATACAATAATATAAAGGTAAAACCGTTCTCTCTTTTCGTCGCCATATTAACTTTCTGACGTTTGTCCCGATTGTTTTTTACTCTCAAAATTAATGCTACCTTATTAATTTATGAAATCCGAGTTTTTTATTAATTTTTTGACGTTCTTGTTTATTAAATTAAAAATAATGAAAAATATTTTAATTATTTCATAAATTTATAAAAAATAAATAAGTTACAGCAGCACCAACAACGGCAGCAAGCAAGATGCAACAGGAAGGAAATTTCCAACTGAATCAAGGCGGAACTTTGTCTTTATACTCTCTGGTGTATTGCCTTACATCAACTGCGTCCAAGCTATACGCACTATGTGCAAAGTTTTACAAAAGACACACTGACGAGAGTCTTTGCAAAGAAACAATAACAAAGCTGTTTATCTGAGTAACAACAATAACAACAAGAGCAATGTAAAGAGAAATATGAAAAAAAACATGGAAAACAGAAATCGAGTTATTTTTTCTACCCCTCTTCTCTACCCCGTTCGCTAACAAACAAAAAGTGACGTCGAAAAATAGACTTCATAAAAGTCTTCGTGTGAATTAGGTGTTACTATTCTATCTTATTGTATTTTTTTATTCTTGCTCTTCTAACTTATTGGCTATATGGGTGAAGAGAAGTAAAATTAGACGTCCAAAAAAAACATCGCATGAATGCAAGGAATTTTTGGTAGCAACTTCAAAAGAGAATTAAGAAAAATAGACGTCCTAAATTTCACCGTGTGAATTAGCACTAACATTAAAAAAATATGCGCTTAACTACAATTTCTAAACTCAAATTACACATTTCAAAAAGCATTCCTAATATAAAAGTTTCCATTATATGTGTGTGGCAACGCTTTCCTCTCTGTTTACAAAAAAACAGTAATCAAATAATCGAGGAAAAAGTCATAATTAATTTTGGACATCAAATGTGGTTGTACCTTTATATTATTGTGTCATGAGTCTTACCCAGGCCAAAGATTTATTGAAATCTTAAAACTCTTGTTATAACTTTAGCACTTGTACCTATGTACGAGTACATACATACATATGCTTTGTGTTTCTTTTTATTTCTTTGTATTAATAAATTAAATTTAAATAAAAAAATAATTTTTGGTACTCTCGGGATCAAAAAAGTACTCAAAAAATTTGTTTTTGATACCGACATGCAAATCTCATTTCCCATCACTGGTTCAGATTAATCCGAACAGAAATTAACTAGTTCGTTCACAGTCCATCGTCCTTTATTTACTCTGAACTAGAGTTGAGCGATATTTAGAAACCTGTTACTTTTTCACAGCGATTGAAAAATCACAACTGTGACTGAATTTATCATGTAACAGGTTTTGAAAATATAGTTCTTTCATACAAACTGTGATTGTTCTTGCATGCTTACTTTACAATAAATAAAGCTACCACATTAATTTTTTTTATACCTTCACCTTTTATTGTCTGCTTATATTTTTTTTTATTTATTCTCAATATTTGAACGGGGTTGATTGCTAATTGCTTGTTCTTGCTGCTATTCTTATTAGTATTTATAAAAACACCAATACTAATAAATGCTTTTAAAGCACTGCTGGCCAGAGAAGCGCCAGAGTGCCGAACATCAATCGGCTTTTTGTACAAATGAATGCACATACGCTTATACATTTCTCTCGGTTTTCTCTCTGTGGGCAGCATTGTTTTAAAGCAGAAGAGCTGAAATGTGTTAAACCGTGATCACAGTCACTGTTTAATTTCACTGCTGCTCAGTGTCGCCATATTTATTTGATCAAAAATCTTCAAGTCGAGCAAAAAAAAACTTTTTTTTGTGACCAAAAATCTTTTTTGTTATTTTATTGAATGAAAATGAGTTAAAATTTATTTTGTTTCTTGTGAACTATTAAAAATAAAGCCAAATAACACAAAATATTTAATATATAGAATATGTGTAAGATCATTATGAAGCAAATCAGAAAATTTGTAAGCAGTTTGGTCAAAAAATCCCTCAATAATATATTAAAAGTAATAAAAGAAAAATTTTTAAAAATCTTATTTTAAGATAAAAAAAATCTTTTTTGTCGTTTTAACATGTCTAAAAACATCAAAAATAAGATAAATCTTCACATATGGTAACACTGCTGCTGCTCTTCTTATTAGATTTTCTCAAAATAACAGAACTGCTACAAACAAAATACTGCTAAACTGTGATCACAGTCACAGTTTAAAAGAACAGCGATTTAGAAATCACGTTCACAAGGAGCAAACTTTATTAAAAAATATCGCTATCGCTCATCACTACTCTGAACAGTGATGCACGAATGATCAGGTTTGTTTTCTTTTTTTGTTATTTGTTATTGCTCAAGCCAGGGTGGGAAATAGGCCATAAATGTTATTTATGAACAGATAAAAGTAAGTTAAAATTCATATTTTTTTATTTTGATAATCCCAAAAATAATTTGCATTTGGAATCAGGGATTTGGGTTTCATATTTTTTGCAATATTTTCACCATTTATTGGCTTTTGTATTGACCAAAACATTAAAGTGATCGACACCATCGAACCGAATATCGCCAAGTGAACGAAAAGCACTTTTTCCAATAACTGATATGCTAGACTGTGCTTCGTCCAATTTTTGACCATTTGATTGCCTTATCGCATACATTTTGTTAAAATGATACAAAGGGATATATTAAAAAGGGTCATAAAAAGTGTCATTGGCACGAAAAAGGTTTAAAAGTGATACCTTAGTGTCACAACAGCAACGCTGGCTCTAGCTTTGGTACTTAACCCGTGATATAAAGTAAACGATGAATGATTCTGATTGTTCAGTTTTATATTATCAAACACGTATTCTTGTCGACGCATATGTATGTATGTGTCATACTTAACACGTCGGCGGACAATGTCGGCTTGTCTTGGCTTGGCTTCGAAAATGTTGCAAATACAAGGACAGTATATCAGGTATGATATTCATTATATCAGGTATGAGGAAGAAACTGCATATGCCGACGAGAAAGGCCTTATTATAAAGCATTGAAATTTAACTTAAACGATCCTTTAAAACAAAACGTTTTATTTTCATATATGAGCATTTAGTATGATTTCAATTGAAATACAAACCGTTATCACATACATAATTATATGTAGTTGCAAAAAATTTCCTTTTCCGGTTTATAGCAACAACTAATTTCTACTGTCCGCCTGTTCGGAAACGCATCACTGCTCTGCAGCATACGAGCAAAATTTAATTTAAAATTCAATGCAAGTTCGCTGATAATCTCTTTTAGTAGTAGCCATGTGTGTGCTTGATATTTGACATTTGTTGGTGCGTTATCCGCTTGAGCACTTCAGGACATTTAAATTTCCATTTGCCACGCAATGATATACGATTTCATGTCGAGAGGCGCGGTATAGGGATTGATGCATGTTTTCTTCGCAAAATTTTCTTAGAATTATATTTAGATTTCGTTTTTACTATACGATATTTTAATTTTTTTTCATTCATACAAATCGAACCGGCCTAATGTACATATGTGTGTATGCACGTGTGTATGTAAAATTTACATTGCACAGTGGGGAATTTTATAAAATAAATGATAATAAATCTGGAACTCCTAAACTACAGATTGGATTTATGTATATGAAATTTCTAACATCCGTAGAGGAGGACTTAGGATTTGTAACACATGTCATGACAGCATTCTGTCTTGAATTGGAGAAGATTTACAGTAGACCAAAGTTGGCCACCTGGGACTCAAAATAACTTCTGAGGTTTGTAACTTTCTTAAAAACTATCCGATTTTTACCGGATAAAGCATTTTTGACAAAATTCTAAATAAAAATGGTGCAAATAATTATTAATATCTGTATTCGTCAAATCGGGAAAGGATAAAATTCAAAATTTTTTAAATTTCCCTGAAAAAGTTGTTTTTTAAGTATCTTCATTATTTTCAATTTTGAAAAAAACTGTTTAACACTTTTAATTTTTAACCATATATCGTTAAAGATAATGATGCATTTAGCATGTCCTTAGAGCCAATTATTTTGTTTTTGGACATATAGGGTTCAGCAATGTCCGAAAATAGTCAAATTTAAAAGTATTTGTTGTGTTTAAGCGCTTATAAAAAGTTCTGACGTTAGATTTTGAAAATTTCAACTAATAAATTTTATTACGTAGATAGTTTTGAACAATTTATAATGATATACGCGCAGATTTTCTGAAAAAGTAAAAATTTAGGGAAAATATAGTTGTGTACCATAAAAAAATATATTAGTTTTATTTTCATAAATTGGTATTTTTGAATTTCATATGAGTGTTTACTACGCCTGAAAAAATTATAACAATACCGCAATTCACAATCTTGTGCAAATGGTCTTGCATCGTTGCTTGTGCAAAATGGTATACTATATTGATACTCACCACCAAGAATTGTGGTGGTGGTGCACAAGATTATTAATTGGGCTAATGATTTTTTTTTGTCAAGGGTTTTGTTGAGGAGAAATTAATTAAAACGCGAAGGTAAGTTTATCAGGCATGTTCTGAAAATCACTTTTTGTGAAAGTGATTTGAAAACACAAGAATGGTGTTCTGCAAGCAAAACTTTTTGAATTTTTGTGATATCAAACCGGTTAGCTAAATGCCTGCCGATTTGAAGTCACTTGGTTATTTTTCAATTCGCAATAAATTAATCAAATGAATAACTTAACCTCTTTTGATTTTTATAGTAAAATGAGTAGTTTCCTATGACAGAATTTATAAAATTATGAACAAATTGAAGACACTTTCTTTTGCAAGAAATGCTTTGCGATTTGCATTTGTGATTCTGCATATACAAAGCAAAACATCAGCTATTTTCTTGTGTTTTTTGTAAGGGTAAAATCACACAGAAATATTAAAACTTGTGATTTGCAGAACACCATCATAAGGCATAATGCCTTTTTTATAATGATAATTATAAAATTTGGTTCCACACACATTAATTTTTGTTGAGCAACTTTTGAGTTTACCGTATTAACATTTTAATATATAACAAAAATTAAAAATTTCAAAAACCCCCGAATATATGATATCTTCTAAATGGCTGGACCGATTTTCTTAAAACAGCTACGAACACTCAACCAACTCACCTTTCAAACAGAAAAAATTAAATCAAAATCGGACCAGCCGTTCATTTATTTATTTACTACAAACTTATAAAAGCATTTTTTGTTCAGGAGTTAAAAATTGTATATTTCCATCTCCAAATATTACAATAACAGAATGTTACTAATTTCATACGTTATTACTTTGCTTTCGTCATTATTTTCACAAAATAGTATTGCAATTTCTGTTTTGATACATATACATACCGATATTAAATCATGCAGTATGCTTGCTATAAATATATTTGTTAGATACTGTTAAAATGATATGGCATGGGTTAAATGTTACTACTTTTGGATACAACTCTGCGGATTAAGCACAATTGCAGCTTTTTTGTTAATGCATCTGCCGCTGCTTCTATTCAGTGCTGCCGCCACAGAGCAGAGAAACAAGTGAGGCAAAATTATCGGCGGCGGCGGCGCAGTACTTTTGTGACCGGCGCCGGCGGGCCGAGAGAATTTTCGGCGGTGCAAATGAGCATATGAAAATTTAAAGAGAAAATAAAAATTTAAACTGAAAGTTGATTTTAGAAATTTTTTCTCGGAAATTTGTCTTCGAGCAGATAAAATTTCGGCCCATTTTGAGCCGATACGAGCCGATACACTCGGCGGCGGCTTGATATACAGAAAAATAACCGCCGTCGGCACGCCGTCGGCTTCGAGCCGGTCGACTTGTTTCTCTGCCACAGAGCCGATTATTTGGCATTTTGCCGATTTTTTTTTCGCTGCTTCTATTGCCGTTCTTTTTCACATGTTTTCTTTACACACTATTTCTTCTTCTTACTAAATAATGCAAACGGCAGCTAGCTGGCATAATTCATGCATTTTGGAAAAAAGTATATCTTAATAATTAAAAACTAAAAACAACTAAATAAATTTATTGCTAACACCTCAAAATAAACCGCTAAAATGTCGAAGGAAGAAATTAAGGTCGAGGAAATGGAAGCCAACGAAGAAAATTCGGTAAGAAAATTCAATACAGGCAAATTTGTTTGAAATGACAATGGGTTTCGTGGCGAAGCCTTATTTTAAATAAAATAATTTAAGTTATAATAAAGCAAATCAAAACTTAGTATAACCTAATATGTAAACATTAGTAGTTGAGTATTTTGTCAAAGGTTAATAAATATTTTGGATTATTCTAGAATGAGACCAATTCGGAAACTACATCATCGTCGGGGGAGAAAGAGGTAGAGTTTGACAATAAAGTGCAAGCTGATCGTACCAAGCGTTTTGATTTCTTGCTGAAACAAACGGAAATTTTTACACATTTCATGAGCAACAGTACTAAGAGTCCAACGAAACCAAAAGGAAGGCCTAAGAAAAATAAAGATAAAGATAAAGATAAAGATGGTGGAGGAAGTGGTGGCAATGCGGAGTAAGTTCTGATTAAGAAAGTTTGCCTGTGATCGTTTTCTTATCAATTATTTCTATTTATTGCAGCCATCGTCACCGCAAGACTGAACAGGAAGAAGATGAAGAGCTCCTGGCCGAGGACACTCAAAATAAGGAAATCTTTCGATTTGAAGGCTCTCCAAGTTACATAAAAAATGGTGAAATGCGTGATTATCAAATTCGTGGTTTGAATTGGATGATTTCGTTGCATGAAAATGGTATCAATGGAATTTTGGCCGATGAAATGGGTCTGGGTAAAACTTTACAAACTATCTCATTATTGGGATACCTTAAGCATTTCAAGTAAGTAAACATACCTAGATGTAGTTTTTTCTAGCTTGAGACAATGTACATACATACGTATACATACATATAGATACAATTGTACAATATGTACATTGTACATACATATGTACGTCTTTACCTGTACAATAACAACTGTAAATGTGTGTAACTGTGTGATGGAAAAATTTAGAATTACATTACTTGATTACTAGATTATTACTCAGAGATGGAAAATGAATTTGCTTTCCATAGTACATTTTAACAGGGCTATAGCCCAAGGGTGCCGGCCTGAATTAAATTTTTCCTTATTTACATACAGTACAGACATTATCGGATATGTTCTACATTCCACGTGAAATTAAATGGAGTGGAATTGCCATAAAATTGTTGTTGGAAATATGTAATTATAGCAACAATGCTATGGCAATTCCAGTCGTTTTAATTTCATGTGGAATGTAGAACATACCCGTAAAGTAGATTTTTTAACATAAACCGACCCCAATTAATTAACTAATGCATACCATTTTTAGGGGAAAATGTATGATTTTTACATAAGCCTGTCATTTGAGATTTATCACCCTTATGTATGTATAAGAAAAAAACTGGGAACAAATCAAGTTTAGGACACCTCTTAAAAAATAAAAAAAAGTATACTATCCTATAGAAAATTGAAAAATTAAATAAAACTATTGGCGGCGAGGATTTGTTTAAAAATTAGTACAAAATTGTGATTATAGGGTATGTTCTGCATTTCACGTGAAATTAAAACGAGTGGAATTGACATAGTATTGTTGTTATAATTACATATTACCAACAACAATTTTACGGCAATTCCACTCGTTTTAATTTGACGTGGAATGCGGAACATACCCATATATGGTGTATTTTTCAACGACTGCGACAAGACAACACAATTGTCGAATAGAATTAGGCCATACAAATTTTCTCCACCATGGAGTTTCCCGACACGACGCAGCCTCATAAAGATTTTCTGCCTTGCAAAGTTTTCTTGCCTAACAACGTTTTTCTGCACTGCCGGCCTTTGGCCGTTCTTAATAACTTTCTCCACCATAGTGTATCCCGACACGGCGCAGCCTTATAAAGATTTTCTGCCTCATAACATTTTCTTGCATTTTACCATTTCATGAAAGGTAATGTCAAAAGCTTTAAGATGATGATGATGATGATGGTTTAAAAACACGCCATATAATCACAATATTGTACTAGATTTTCGGAGGCCCATAACTCGGAAACTAAGCCCCGCCGCTAATTTTTTTGTTGAATTTTTCTTATTTTTTAATTCTCTATAGGATAGGATACTTTTTTTAGTTTTTTGGGAGGTGCCCCTAAACTTGATTTAAGCCAAAAACTTACATAAAGATAGCATAAGTGGCAAAGTTTAACATGATCTTACCGAGTTTTTAATACAATTTTGCATTTAAAACCACTTTGGGATTTAATAGTGGGTTAAAACTACCCATGCAGAAAAATACAATCGGGATAACGTTGGCAGCGTTTCCTAAGGTGGTTCGAACGTTGGCAGAACATCACAATTTCTACTTTTGGAGTGTTGTGCCAACACACAAATGATAACCTCATGATGGGGTTGGCCAACTATTTTCTACGTCGTTGGCTAAACACTTTGATAACCACAATTTAAGTGCTTTCCCAACATAAGTTTTTTCATAATTTTTTCATATTCCCAATACTTCAAACAATTGCTTCAAAAGCTAATGATAAATAATCCATTCTCTTATATTTCCCTAGAAAATGTATCAGGTCTTCAACAAAACCTACTAATGGTATCTAAAAATGCAGCTTTTGAATTTCAAAGAAAATTATCATAATTTAATGAATTTAACAAACTGGAAAACTACACAAATACGTTTCTCTTGTTATATGCTGGTGCAATTATACGGACCTAATTCGCAAACTATGAATATATGCATAATCTAATCCATATACCATATACCAGAGCTCCTTTATCACAATTTCCAGCTTTTGACTTTGAAAATAGTTTGGGGTATTTAAAGTCAATTGGCAATGTTCAATCAACTACAAATCCAATAGCACAAATTCAAAGGATTTTGCACATTTTCCATACTAACAGTTTCTCAAATAATATACCATTAGTATTTCCTCCTGTTGAAAAAGAAAATATTCACTGGGAAAAATTTATAGACACAGTTGAATCGAAAACACTATTTTCTTTTGTCATCGCTGTATTTCACTATTTCTCTTGAAGCTGCATTACTTCCAATTTTCTCCAATGGGTAGCTTTGTGTGTTATAATGAAGAGTTTTTTTTTTGTAAATGCAACAAAAAAAAAAAAAAAATTCTGAATGCATATTTTCGCATATAATATTTGATTGAAATAGCATATATTTAGTGGCAAATTTTTTGTGATGCTAAACTAAGCATTACGTAAAATAATCTTGCGCCAATATATGTATATGTACTTCACTGTACATATCGAAAACTAAATCATAAACAGTCACAACTCAAAACTATAAAAATGGTTTTGTTCTTTGATAAACAATCTTGAACATTCACCCTTATTCCAGTTGTCGGCATCGACATCACTTTAACAAATACATATGTATGGGAACATATACATAGCTTCAATATTACCAAAAATCCAGTTCATTTTATGAGAATAATGTATAAGGCCGGATTTCCATCTGTGTGCTATGTGCCACACAAGCGTAAAAAAGCGTAAGCACTAATTACTAATGAAAAACAGTTTAATTCAGACACGTATTTATTAAGTTAAACAGTTTCATCCATAACTAATAGACAATTTTATAGAATCCAACATGATAGGAAACTGTTTAAATCAATAAATATATGTCTGAATCAAAATCAATATAAAGTATTGTTCAGTCGTTAAGCAGCTCTTGCCTAAAGAACATCTCTCGCGTCATCGTAATTATAGTTTAACTGTGGTCAGGCTTGTATGTGTTGTTTGACCTTCTAGAGTTTTTCGTCTCGCTCGCACTGGTTGACTGATTTGCAATGGCTAACCGTATAGTATTGAAGTTCCGTATAGTAGGCAGTTTCGAAAAATTTTTAATATTTTTTTGACGAACGTAGGTAGGGGTCGCCAAAATACATTTTTCATTATATCTTCGTCATTTACAGCCGGATCTTAAAGTGTGATATATCGATGTTTTTGTCTGGAGGAGGCCAGGCCAGCCAATGTTTTCTTCAATAGTCATTGACCTCAAATATCCCGTTCTAGTATTTACTAGTGTTGTCATTCGAACAACTTTTTTTAAATTTTTTTTAAACGAACAAAAATTTTCAATTTAGATTAATAATAAATAAATAAATAAATAAAAAATTATTCGAATAATTTTTGTCGAATATTCGAATATTCGAAAAATTTCCGTAATTACTTTGTTTGCATAAAAAGTATTTTTCATTTCATAACTTTTTAATTTGTTAACAATAAGATGTAAGGTATTGAAAATGCTCCAAGTTATAAATACTTGTGTAAGCATGTTTGTATGTGTTCGCTAAACGCATATTTTGTTTTCTTGTTGGGAACAGAAAATGCTTCTTTAATAGAAGAAGATGTGTTACAATTCCTGATAGAGTTTAGAAAAAATAACTGATTTTCTACAAATCCAACAAATAGCCTGAAGAATCGAATTACTGAACGACATAAAAAATCCTTAAATGCCTTATTATTATATCAGCTTTCCTATCCAATACTAAATTTTTAAAATACGTCACATAAAGCCGAAAAAAGAGTATGCAAATACTTTGTTTTCATAATTATTTTGTAATCAAAATATCGCAAATAGTCTCAAGTTTTTGAAGTCACCGATAATGTTTTATTAATTGATCTAAAAAATTGTATGAATAAAGTAAGAAATTGATTTAAATTATTATAACTGTGTATGCTTTTTAATGTTATTTTAACTATATCACCAATATTAACAATTTGTGAAAGAAACTTTTCTACTTCATCTTTTGTTAAAAGTAAAATAACAAAAATTAAACATTTTAAGAAGTCCCAATGTAAGGGTCAAACAGCTGTACCGATTTTCTTCAAGTATAAGTGAGAAGATATAAGATCAAGTCACCTTTCAAACGAATAAAAACCAAATTAAAATCGGTCTATCCATTTCGGTGCTAGGGCGTCAGAGACACATATTCACCAGAATACATTTAGAAAAGATGTGATATCTTCTTCTAAGAACACTTTTGATCAAGTCACTTTTCAAACAAATAATAAACTGAATCAAAATCGGTCCAGCCATTTGGTCTGTATGTGGACCAGTTTTTTAATAAAAACAAAATGAAACTAATACACATACGTGTCGTTTTTTGCAAACTTTTTTAAAATTATTCGAATGCATTTTTTTAACCTTTGTTTGATCGAATATTTGAACAAAGGCTAAAAATTATTCGTCTGTTCGAACAAATATAAAAGACGAATAATTAACAACACTAGTATTTACCACCAGATCTCAGTTCCTACCAACCTAATGTGCAACCTTAATTCCAGAAATTTAAAGCTCGCAAAAAAATCATTAAACTATTGCTTAGGAAGTATTTCGATATTTCCAGCAGAACTATTTTAAAAAAATGTTTTGTTTTATTTTTTGCCGAAAGGAGGGTTTGCTTTTTAAATTTTTTGTCATGTCTTCGGTATTTACAGTCGGATCTTAAAGAATGTATGTTATATGGATGTTTTTGTCTCGAGGAGCCATTTTTTCTTCAATACCCATTGACCTCAAGTACACTCTTTTAGTAAAGGGTGTCCCAACAAGAACGCAAGATTTAAATTTTATATAAAACAGATATTAAAAAAAAATCGTGAAACTTTATTATATCGTAAAGTAGACAAAATGAGGTTATGTGTGGAACAACAAATCGGGCAGATGGCCGCCGAGGCTTTGCTGGCACACACGCGATCTTTTAAGGAAATTTTCAATGGCCGTTTTGCATAAATGCTGCGGTATTTTATTAATGCAGCGTCCAATTTCTTCTTTTAAGGCTTGAGTCGTCGTCGGCTTATTCGCGTAAACCATCGACTTCAAATAACTCCAAAGAAAAAAGTCTAATGGTGTTAAATCGCACGATCTAGGCGGCCAATTATGGTCTCCAAAACGCGAAACAACACGACCGGGAAATGACTGATATAGCAATTGAATTGTTTCTCTGGCTGTATGACATGTGGCGCCGTCTTGTTGAAACCAAATGCCCTCCACATTCATTTCTTCAATTCTAGGCACGAAAAAACTTGTTATCATTTCACGATACCGAACACCATTGACTGTTTGCGCTTGACCTGCGTTTGAGCGACATCATCACGTACAGCTGCGACATTTTCGGTCGATCGACCTGGTCGAAGGCGCGTTGTTGTCTTTACATCACTAACAGACCCAGTTTCGGCAAATTTATCCATTAATCTCTTTACAGTTGACTCTTTTGGAATATTATTGTGACCCCAAATTGATCGCAAATTTGCGAACTGTAGCCGCAAAACTTTCACCATTTTGGTAAAACAATTTCACAATGAGAATGCGTTGTTTATTCGTGTAGCGCTTCATTTTTACTAACCTCGTACCTTCTACTAGCAAACAATAACAATTGTTCAAATGTCAAACAATGACACTTCGAATGGCGCCAAATTCAAATCTTGCGTTCTTGTTGGGACACCCTTTACTTACCCATCATATCTCAACATATACCACAATAATTAACAAATAAATGAATCAAATAAAACGATACAAATAAAACTGATCGCATCGAACATTCCAGGGGGGTTATTATGTAATTCGATTCGAAAAGGAAATGTGTTCGAATGTAATGTTAATAACATACAAATTCGAACAGTTTCCGTTTAGAATCGAATTACATAATAACCCCCCAGTCTTCTATGTCCGCTGGCATTTCTCCCATTGGAATGCGTTCGAAATTTTTATTGACCTGACCAAACGGAATAAGCAATAAAAGGTCCGAATTATAAATTAAATGCTTACAATTACATCGAAGTATAGTATAAGGAACACAATCAATCAAGTCTAGTTAAAACTGTTAATACTCGTATAATAAACTTAGAGAATAGTGTACGCAATTCTGAAAGCCTTTTCCGATACTTCCTTGCCAGATTCTGTTTCTTTCTTTCTGTTTGCAAAGCAATGATCTCAATAGATCATTTATTTACAAACAAATTTAAAATAATTCTGCTGGAATTATTGAAATACTTCTGTTAACTCTGAAAGTGGTAATAATAAAATCCAAAGAACGCTGAAGTTTTTTTTAATTCTCTTTATTTGTAAAAATGATGAATTTTAAAATTCCTATAAAGAAATAATTTTTTTTTTTTTTGCTTTTTAATTAATATTTTAAACTTCAATATTTTCTTTTATATTTACTTCAGTATAAGTTCTACTTCAATTTCAATGTGACCTTCTTTACCACGTGATTTCGTTTTTCCAACTCCACTAGGATATCGCCACGTCATTCTTTTTTACTTTTAATATTGCTGTAAAGTAATCCGTAACCATCATATACCCGAGTAGTCAACCTACAGCTCAATGTTGCCGGGTTTTTTAACACTCCCCCCCGGTATGTCCTTCTGCGGACTTACCTCTTTGTCCAACGAAAGCACGGCAATCTTTGTAGCTGGTCTTTCATAAATACCAGCAGCTGTCTTAATATGAGCGCTACGGACCTGTCCATCGGCAGAAACTTTTACTTTTATGACTTTCCCTTTCGGCCAACAATTTCTGGGATTGTTCGGGTCGACAATATATACGACGTCTCCAACATTGATAGGCTCAGTATTTTGAAACCATTTTGTTCGGCGAGTAATTACAGGTAGATATTCTCGAAGCCAACGTTCCCAGAACGAATCTGCTAAGTCCTGGGCAGCTTTCCAACCCTGACGCAGGGACATACCATTCTCTTCACGTAGCGCTAAAGGTTTCATACCATTAGAGCTTCCCAGCAAAAAATGGTTTGGTGTCAGGGACTCTTGCTCTTCATGATCGATTGGTATGTAGGTGAGAGGACGAGAATTTACGATGTTCTCGGCTTCAACAAAGGCCGCTCTCAGCAATTCATCTGTGAGTTTGTATCTGGGTAGAATGGATGAAAGTGAAACCTTCACCGATCTGACTAGCCTTTCCCAGGCCCCTCCCATATGTGGGGCCGATGGTGGGATAAAGTTCCAGCGCATGGTTGAATTGGTGAAGTTTTTCACAATTTCATCTCTATCCATCAACTCAAATGCGTTGCGTAGTTCGCGCTCAGCTCCATGAAAGTTGGTTCCATTATCACTCCACCACTCTCGAGGAATACCTCGTCGTGCAATAAAACTTCGAATGGCGATTATACATGAGGCTTTAGACAAGGAGTTTGCAACTTCGAGGTGAATGGCTCGTGTGGTCAAACAGGTGAATAGCACTCCATATCGTTTTTCAGAGCTACGCCGAATTGTGACAGATATCGGCCCAAAATAATCGACTCCTACATAAGTAAATGGCTGACAAAATGAAGCCAATCTAGGCGCTGGCAACACAGACATTTTCGGCGGCCTAGGCTTAGCGTTTAGAGTACGACACTTTTGACATGACTTTCGAACTTGTTTAAGTACACTTCTGAGGCTTGGTATCCAGAAGTTCTGACGTATTTCGTTGACCACCGTTTCGTGATTACCGTGTAGGTACTTAATATGGTAATCGTCAACCAATAGGGATGTCACATAATGTTTTTTAGGTAGAATTATTGGATCGTTTCGACCATTTATATGTACTCTGCTTCCTAATCGTATTAGCCCACTGTCATCTAAGTATGCTGAAAGTTGATATAAGGTGCTTGATGATGGTAAAGTCCGATTTTTCTGCAGCATTATTAACTCGTCCCCGAAAGCTTCTGTCTGTGTACATTTTCAGATCATAATTTCCGCTGACGCTATATCCTCCTGAGTTTTGGCATGTATGACCTTTTCACGTCGGCTTTTACTTTTTATAATGCGGGCAATCTGCATAAGAGTCGACGTTGCACCAAGGAAACGGGACCATCGAGAAAATCGTCCTGGAGTTATGAGAAATACGTTTCGTAACACTGCGGTGTGGGCTCCAACGTACTTTGGTCTTAACTCTTCGGATGTGTGTTCGTTGGGATCTTCATACCAGGGGGCATCTTGCTTTAACAGGAATTCCGGACCCTTGAACCAGCGACTGTCTTGACAAAATTGTGGCTCCTTTTGCCATTTAGTGGCTTCATCAGCGACGTTATTTGTGGAGGGGACCCACTTCCATTCCTCAATATCCGTTAAGCTAAGTATTTCGCTTACTCTAAAGGCAACAAACGTTGAGTATTTGCGATGATCGGACCGTATCCACGATAAAACTGTCTTAGAGTCTGTCCAAAACACCTGCTGATTGAAATTAAGCTTAAGGCATGAAGCCACGTTTGCTGCAAAGCGAGCGCCCAATAATGCGGACTGAAGTTCTAGTCGGGGAATTGATAACATTTTGAGCGGGGCCACCTTAGTTTTACTTCCAATAAGACTACACCTGACACTGCCTTCTATATTGTAGCGTATATACGAGACTGCTGCAAACCCGTTTTCGGATGCGTCAACAAATGTGTGTAGCTCTAAGCCATCAACTGGAGTGGACGTTTTGCAAAAATAGTGTCTGGGTATATTAAGTTGCTCAATTTCCTTTAGGTACTGACTCCAGCGTAGCCATTTCAGATATTCTGCATCTTGTATATATTCGTCCCAGGCGCAGCCACTGCGCCAAATTTCCTGTAAAATTATTTTGGCGTACATGACGTAGAATCCGACAAGGCCGAGAGGGTCGAATATGCCCATAACTGTACTAAGAACCTCTCTTTTAGTTGGTCTGCAGCTGCCATTAAGGTGTTTACAGCTTCTGTACTTTAGCGATAACTTGAAGGAAAAGGAATCTTCGGAGGCCAGCCACCACATTCCCAAAACTTTGTCGGCCCCCATAGCCTTTTCAATGTCTAAATTAAGATCTTCTGATTCTGCGTTGAGTGCACGTAAAACTTTTTCCGAATTTGACCTCCAATTCCTAATCGTGAAACCGCCTTGTGCGTGTATGAAATGGACATCTTTTGCTAACTGGAGGGCCTCTTCCTCTGTGTCAGCTCCATCGAGCATGTCATCGACATAATGGTTGTCTACAATTGCTTCCACCGCTCTAGGATAAACAGACCGAAATTCTTCAGCATTTGTGTTTTTACAAACTGAGCTGCGCTTGGGGAACAGGTTGCTCCGAACGTCATCACCGTGAGTGCAAATTTTGTTGGCTCTGTCTTTCCATTTTCAGTCCATAAGAAACGTTGATAGTTTTGGTCCTCTGGATGGATTTTTACTTGATGGTACATCTCTTTGATATCGCCATTGACTGCAAAACGTTTTTGGCGAAATCGTCTTAGTATATCGACTAAGGGAGCAGTTAAGTCTGGTCCTTTCAACAACATTGAATTAAGTGACACTCCATTGACTTTGGCAGCTGCATCCCATACTATGCGTACTTTACCGGGCTTGCTGGGATTGAGGACCGGAAATATAGGTAGATACCAACAATCCACTACCCGCGCGTCATCTGGTATGCGAATTGCATAACCTTTACGTAGATATTCCTGAATCTGGGACTCTATTAAAGTATGCAATTGAGGGTCACGTTTTAGTCTTAATAGAAGGCTTAAAGCCCTCTTTTTTGCCATCGGGAAGCTATCGGGAAGATTTGTTTTTGGGTATTTCCAAAGAAGTCGTGTTTCGTAACGACCATCTACCTTCTGCGTATTTGCCGTAAGTTGTTGTAAACATTCAATATCTTCTGCGGAGTTTATATTTTTGTGGCTTCTATTTACATCAATATTATCCATAAAAACGTATTGTTTCACTGCTCGTAATAATTCAGAGCATTCGTTGACGTCACTGCATGTATGAAAGGCATTAAACTTGACACTCTCGCTTTTAAACATACATGGGCCTTTCACGGACCATCCCAGACGCGTCTTTTCGGCAACTGGTTCTAAAACCGTTCGTTCTCTTATTTTTTGGCTCGCACTCAACCAACTATTGTTCAACCCAATCAGAAGTTTGGGTTCAGCGTCCACATACGATGATAGGGGAATATCTTTTAAGTGACTATACAAGCTCTTGAGTTGCTGAACGTCTACAGTTTGCTTTGGAAGATCTAAGTTCTTTACAGTGTGTACATTAGCCAATTCGAATAATTTTTTCTTAGGATCACCTGATATCTTGATATTAAGCACCTGCGAATCGTCTTCATAGCGGTGAGTGCCGGCGGTCCATTTTAAACATAGAGGACTAGGCCTGCCTTTTAAATTCAGCTCCTGTAGAAGACTGTCTTCCATTAGTGTAAGTGAGGACCCATCGTCAAACAGCGCATACGTTTTTACCTGCTTACCATTTCCGTATAAGACGACAGGCAGGATTCTAAACAATACTGAGTTTTCTGCCTTTCTGACGACGTTACAAACCCCATGTGCGTTTTTGTGTAATAGGGGATGATGTAAAAATTGACAAGAGTCGACCCCACATACCTGATCTACTTCACATTCAGATATTGGATGACACAGTAAACATCTCCGGCAAAGTTTGTACGTGTGTATCAATTCCCATTTTTTTTTTCTACTCCATCTTTTAAATTCGTCACATAGGGATACGTTTCTGCATGTGTTTCCACATGCTACACAATTTGTTTCATTTTCAAGCTCAAAATGTGCGTTCACGTTACCTCGTTTACCAGACTTACCTCCACGACATTCAGGCATTAGCACGTTGTTGGCCCCTTGAGCTAACTGGAACAGCCATGAACCAAAATTTTCTAAATTACACGATGATAAGGAAAGCTTGTGCATACCCCAAAAGGCTGCTATTATTCCTGGCAATTTGAGGACAAGCTCTTGTTCAATTTCTGGGTTATTTAGATAATTTTTTAAGTCAGCTGATTTCATAGTGGCAATTATGTTCTGCACTTCCAGGGCGAAGTCAACTAGCGAATCTAACTTATTTTCTTTGATAGGCGACAACTCTCTTACTCGTTTAAGCAAAATATTTAAAACTATTTCTGGCCTACCAAATTTAATTCTTAAAGTCTCTATAATTTGCGGCACACAAGAGGAATGAAACAAGATGTTACGTACAGATTTTAGTGCGTCACCTTCTAAGGAACTTCTTAACCGCAGAAGGTTCTCACTGTCGCAAAACCCGCATATATCCGTTGTTTGTTGGTACGTTGCTAAGAACAGTGGCCAGTCCTCAGGGTTGCCAGAAAATTTAGGCAGCTCTTTAGCAAAACTCTGTCTGGAAGCAATTTGCTCCCGAGTAAGTGTCGGGGCTACCGTTGTAGACTGTTGTGTATTTAGCGATGGTTCAGGAACAACACCTGGCAACCATGTGGACATAGAGTGTGTTTCACGTGACACACTACGATTTAATTCTAACTCGTTCATTCTGCTCACCATTGAGTCCATTAACCTCCTCATTTGCATTAAACCGGCACTACCATTAGGTTCTTCGTTGCCATTGCCGACATCTACAGCCTTAGTACTCTCCGCCTCAGGCACGGTTAATTTATTGGTTCTTGTTGCATCGTTCCACATTTCACCCCCTTCATTATCGCTTTCGGATTCCATTTGCTTAATCAATTCTCGCTTTTTATGTAGAATTGCCTCTTTGCGACACAATAGTTGCTCTTCCTCTTCTAGAATTTTTAGTTCCTCGGAAAACCTTTTGCTTCTTAAATAATTTTTTTTGGAAGCACTTAGATTTTTATTAGGTATAGACACAGGCTTGTCAACTAGCGCACTGTCTGATAGGTGTACAACAGACACGTCTACATTGCTGTTGCTGCTTGTAACGATTTTAGGTGGTTGTGGCTCAGCTGCTGCTATGTCGTCCAATTCAGTGCACGAGGTGCAATTCCAATCTAAATTCGCAATTGCTTCAGTAACGCCGACACACGAAAAATGATACCAACCATTACATTTATCACAACATACCATTTCGTTGTTATCTTCTTCAGAGCATAGGATACAACTTTTATTGGGACGTCCTTTTTCTGACGGCACCATGAAGAATTTTAAAAATTTGTTAACTCTGAAAGTGGTAATAATAAAATCCAAAGAACGCTGAAGTTTTTTTTAATTCTCTTTATTTGTAAAAATGATGAATTTTAAAATTCCTATAAAGAAATAATTTTTTTTTTTTTTGCTTTTTAATTAATATTTTAAACTTCAATATTTTCTTTTATATTTACTTCAGTATAAGTTCTACTTCAATTTCAATGTGACCTTCTTTACCACGTGATTTCGTTTTTCCAACTCCACTAGGATATCGCCACGTCATTCTTTTTTACTTTTAATATTGCTGTAAAGTAATCCGTAACCATCATATACCCGAGTAGTCAACCTACAGCTCAATGTTGCCGGGTTTTTTAACACTCCCCCCCGGTATGTCCTTCTGCGGACTTACCTCTTTGTCCAACGAAAGCACGGCAATCTTTGTAGCTGGTCTTTCATAAATACCAGCAGCTGTCTTAATATGAGCGCTACGGACCTGTCCATCGGCAGAAACTTTTACTTTTATGACTTTCCCTTTCGGCCAACAATTTCTGGGATTGTTCGGGTCGACAATATATACGACGTCTCCAACATTGATAGGCTCAGTATTTTGAAACCATTTTGTTCGGCGAGTAATTACAGGTAGATATTCTCGAAGCCAACGTTCCCAGAACGAATCTGCTAAGTCCTGGGCAGCTTTCCAACCCTGACGCAGGGACATACCATTCTCTTCACGTAGCGCTAAAGGTTTCATACCATTAGAGCTTCCCAGCAAAAAATGGTTTGGTGTCAGGGACTCTTGCTCTTCATGATCGATTGGTATGTAGGTGAGAGGACGAGAATTTACGATGTTCTCGGCTTCAACAAAGGCCGCTCTCAGCAATTCATCTGTGAGTTTGTATCTGGGTAGAATGGATGAAAGTGAAACCTTCACCGATCTGACTAGCCTTTCCCAGGCCCCTCCCATATGTGGGGCCGATGGTGGGATAAAGTTCCAGCGCATGGTTGAATTGGTGAAGTTTTTCACAATTTCATCTCTATCCATCAACTCAAATGCGTTGCGTAGTTCGCGCTCAGCTCCATGAAAGTTGGTTCCATTATCACTCCACCACTCTCGAGGAATACCTCGTCGTGCAATAAAACTTCGAATGGCGATTATACATGAGGCTTTAGACAAGGAGTTTGCAACTTCGAGGTGAATGGCTCGTGTGGTCAAACAGGTGAATAGCACTCCATATCGTTTTTCAGAGCTACGCCGAATTGTGACAGATATCGGCCCAAAATAATCGACTCCTACATAAGTAAATGGCTGACAAAATGAAGCCAATCTAGGCGCTGGCAACACAGACATTTTCGGCGGCCTAGGCTTAGCGTTTAGAGTACGACACTTTTGACATGACTTTCGAACTTGTTTAAGTACACTTCTGAGGCTTGGTATCCAGAAGTTCTGACGTATTTCGTTGACCACCGTTTCGTGATTACCGTGTAGGTACTTAATATGGTAATCGTCAACCAATAGGGATGTCACATAATGTTTTTTAGGTAGAATTATTGGATCGTTTCGACCATTTATATGTACTCTGCTTCCTAATCGTATTAGCCCACTGTCATCTAAGTATGCTGAAAGTTGATATAAGGTGCTTGATGATGGTAAAGTCCGATTTTTCTGCAGCATTATTAACTCGTCCCCGAAAGCTTCTGTCTGTGTACATTTTCAGATCATAATTTCCGCTGACGCTATATCCTCCTGAGTTTTGGCATGTATGACCTTTTCACGTCGGCTTTTACTTTTTATAATGCGGGCAATCTGCATAAGAGTCGACGTTGCACCAAGGAAACGGGACCATCGAGAAAATCGTCCTGGAGTTATGAGAAATACGTTTCGTAACACTGCGGTGTGGGCTCCAACGTACTTTGGTCTTAACTCTTCGGATGTGTGTTCGTTGGGATCTTCATACCAGGGGGCATCTTGCTTTAACAGGAATTCCGGACCCTTGAACCAGCGACTGTCTTGACAAAATTGTGGCTCCTTTTGCCATTTAGTGGCTTCATCAGCGACGTTATTTGTGGAGGGGACCCACTTCCATTCCTCAATATCCGTTAAGCTAAGTATTTCGCTTACTCTAAAGGCAACAAACGTTGAGTATTTGCGATGATCGGACCGTATCCACGATAAAACTGTCTTAGAGTCTGTCCAAAACACCTGCTGATTGAAATTAAGCTTAAGGCATGAAGCCACGTTTGCTGCAAAGCGAGCGCCCAATAATGCGGACTGAAGTTCTAGTCGGGGAATTGATAACATTTTGAGCGGGGGCACCTTAGTTTTACTTCCAATAAGACTACACCTGACACTGCCTTCTATATTGTAGCGTATATACGAGACTGCTGCAAACCCGTTTTCGGATGCGTCAACAAATGTGTGTAGCTCTAAGCCATCAACTGGAGTGGACGTTTTGCAAAAATAGTGTCTGGGTATATTAAGTTGCTCAATTTCCTTTAGGTACTGACTCCAGCGTAGCCATTTCAGATATTCTGCATCTTGTATATATTCGTCCCAGGCGCAGCCACTGCGCCAAATTTCCTGTAAAATTATTTTGGCGTACATGACGTAGAATCCGACAAGGCCGAGAGGGTCGAATATGCCCATAACTGTACTAAGAACCTCTCTTTTAGTTGGTCTGCAGCTGCCATTAAGGTGTTTACAGCTTCTGTACTTTAGCGATAACTTGAAGGAAAAGGAATCTTCGGAGGCCAGCCACCACATTCCCAAAACTTTGTCGGCCCCCATAGCCTTTTCAATGTCTAAATTAAGATCTTCTGATTCTGCGTTGAGTGCACGTAAAACTTTTTCCGAATTTGACCTCCAATTCCTAATCGTGAAACCGCCTTGTGCGTGTATGAAATGGACATCTTTTGCTAACTGGAGGGCCTCTTCCTCTGTGTCAGCTCCATCGAGCATGTCATCGACATAATGGTTGTCTACAATTGCTTCCACCGCTCTAGGATAAACAGACCGAAATTCTTCAGCATTTGTGTTTTTTACAAACTGAGCTGCGCTTGGGGAACAGGTTGCTCCGAACGTCATCACCGTGAGTGCAAATTTTGTTGGCTCTGTCTTTCCATTTTCAGTCCATAAGAAACGTTGATAGTTTTGGTCCTCTGGATGGATTTTTACTTGATGGTACATCTCTTTGATATCGCCATTGACTGCAAAACGTTTTTGGCGAAATCGTCTTAGTATATCGACTAAGGGAGCAGTTAAGTCTGGTCCTTTCAACAACATTGAATTAAGTGACACTCCATTGACTTTGGCAGCTGCATCCCATACTATGCGTACTTTACCGGGCTTGCTGGGATTGAGGACCGGAAATATAGGTAGATACCAACAATCCACTACCCGCGCGTCATCTGGTATGCGAATTGCATAACCTTTACGTAGATATTCCTGAATCTGGGACTCTATTAAAGTATGCAATTGAGGGTCACGTTTTAGTCTTAATAGAAGGCTTAAAGCCCTCTTTTTTGCCATCGGGAAGCTATCGGGAAGATTTGTTTTTGGGTATTTCCAAAGAAGTCGTGTTTCGTAACGACCATCTACCTTCTGCGTATTTGCCGTAAGTTGTTGTAAACATTCAATATCTTCTGCGGAGTTTATATTTTTGTGGCTTCTATTTACATCAATATTATCCATAAAAACGTATTGTTTCACTGCTCGTAATAATTCAGAGCATTCGTTGACGTCACTGCATGTATGAAAGGCATTAAACTTGACACTCTCGCTTTTAAACATACATGGGCCTTTCACGGACCATCCCAGACGCGTCTTTTCGGCAACTGGTTCTAAAACCGTTCGTTCTCTTATTTTTTGGCTCGCACTCAACCAACTATTGTTCAACCCAATCAGAAGTTTGGGTTCAGCGTCCACATACGATGATAGGGGAATATCTTTTAAGTGACTATACAAGCTCTTGAGTTGCTGAACGTCTACAGTTTGCTTTGGAAGATCTAAGTTCTTTACAGTGTGTACATTAGCCAATTCGAATAATTTTTTCTTAGGATCACCTGATATCTTGATATTAAGCACCTGCGAATCGTCTTCATAGCGGTGAGTGCCGGCGGTCCATTTTAAACATAGAGGACTAGGCCTGCCTTTTAAATTCAGCTCCTGTAGAAGACTGTCTTCCATTAGTGTAAGTGAGGACCCATCGTCAAACAGCGCATACGTTTTTACCTGCTTACCATTTCCGTATAAGACGACAGGCAGGATTCTAAACAATACTGAGTTTTCTGCCTTTCTGACGACGTTACAAACCCCATGTGCGTTTTTGTGTAATAGGGGATGATGTAAAAATTGACAAGAGTCGACCCCACATACCTGATCTACTTCACATTCAGATATTGGATGACACAGTAAACATCTCCGGCAAAGTTTGTACGTGTGTATCAATTCCCATTTTTTTTTTCTACTCCATCTTTTAAATTCGTCACATAGGGATACGTTTCTGCATGTGTTTCCACATGCTACACAATTTGTTTCATTTTCAAGCTCAAAATGTGCGTTCACGTTACCTCGTTTACCAGACTTACCTCCACGACATTCAGGCATTAGCACGTTGTTGGCCCCTTGAGCTAACTGGAACAGCCATGAACCAAAATTTTCTAAATTACACGATGATAAGGAAAGCTTGTGCATACCCCAAAAGGCTGCTATTATTCCTGGCAATTTGAGGACAAGCTCTTGTTCAATTTCTGGGTTATTTAGATAATTTTTTAAGTCAGCTGATTTCATAGTGGCAATTATGTTCTGCACTTCCAGGGCGAAGTCAACTAGCGAATCTAACTTATTTTCTTTGATAGGCGACAACTCTCTTACTCGTTTAAGCAAAATATTTAAAACTATTTCTGGCCTACCAAATTTAATTCTTAAAGTCTCTATAATTTGCGGCACACAAGAGGAATGAAACAAGATGTTACGTACAGATTTTAGTGCGTCACCTTCTAAGGAACTTCTTAACCGCAGAAGGTTCTCACTGTCGCAAAACCCGCATATATCCGTTGTTTGTTGGTACGTTGCTAAGAACAGTGGCCAGTCCTCAGGGTTGCCAGAAAATTTAGGCAGCTCTTTAGCAAAACTCTGTCTGGAAGCAATTTGCTCCCGAGTAAGTGTCGGGGCTACCGTTGTAGACTGTTGTGTATTTAGCGATGGTTCAGGAACAACACCTGGCAACCATGTGGACATAGAGTGTGTTTCACGTGACACACTACGATTTAATTCTAACTCGTTCATTCTGCTCACCATTGAGTCCATTAACCTCCTCATTTGCATTAAACCGGCACTACCATTAGGTTCTTCGTTGCCATTGCCGACATCTACAGCCTTAGTACTCTCCGCCTCAGGCACGGTTAATTTATTGGTTCTTGTTGCATCGTTCCACATTTCACCCCCTTCATTATCGCTTTCGGATTCCATTTGCTTAATCAATTCTCGCTTTTTATGTAGAATCGCCTCTTTGCGACACAATAGTTGCTCTTCCTCTTCTAGAATTTTTAGTTCCTCGGAAAACCTTCTGCTTCTTAAATAATTTTTTTTGGAAGCACTTAGATTTTTATTAGGTATAGACACAGGCTTGTCAACTAGCGCACTGTCTGATAGGTGTACAACAGACACGTCTACATTGCTGTTGCTGCTTGTAACGATTTTAGGTGGTTGTGGCTCAGCTGCTGCTATGTCGTCCAATTCAGTGCACGAGGTGCAATTCCAATCTAAATTCGCAATTGCTTCAGTAACGCCGACACACGAAAAATGATACCAACCATTACATTTATCACAACATACCATTTCGTTGTTATCTTCTTCAGAGCATAGGATACAACTTTTATTGGGACGTCCTTTTTCTGACGGCACCATGAAGAATTTTAAAAATTTGTTAACTCTGAAAGTGGTAATAATAAAATCCAAAGAACGCTGAAGTTTTTTTTAATTCTCTTTATTTGTAAAAATGATGAATTTTAAAATTCCTATAAAGAAATAATTTTTTTTTTTTTGCTTTTTAATTAATATTTTAAACTTCAATATTTTCTTTTATATTTACTTCAGTATAAGTTCTACTTCAATTTCAATGTGACCTTCTTTACCACGTGATTTCGTTTTTCCAACTCCACTAGGATATCGCCACGTCATTCTTTTTTACTTTTAATATTGCTGTAAAGTAATCCGTAACCATCATATACCCGAGTAGTCAACCTACAGCTCAATGTTGCCGGGTTTTTTAACAACTTCCTTAGCTAAAGTTTAATGGTTTTTGCGAGCTTTAGTTTTCTGAAATAAGGGTGGTACATTAGGGTGGTAGGAATTGAGATCTGCCCCGTATTCTGTAACTCGCTAAAGCTAAAGCTAAATTGGATCGCTGAAATGCAGAAAAAATAGAATATGCAACAAAGCAATAAAATTTCGTCGGATTAAATTTTTGAGCCAATGCCTGATTTAACAATAAACGTTTGAAAATTGTATTCGTAACCAAAAACCAATAAATCGACTTTATAGAATTTTAGCGATAAAGATTTAGCTTTAGCGAGTTACAGAATACGGGGGCTGGTGAAGCAAAAACATCGATATATCACGCTAAGATCCGACTGTAAATGCCGAAGATAAAATGAAAAATGTGGAAAATGAAGACAACGAATCATAAAATTAAACTGCATTTACAGTATATCTGAATTGTATTCGTTGTCTTCATTTTCCACAAGGTTCGATTCGCTGAGGAAGAAGGGTTTGGCCACAGTGAACATTTTTATGAAGAAACCCCTTAATCTCAGTTCAAATTGCGTACCAAATAAAAGAAACCACATGCGTTGTTTTTTAAAAACATATGAATTTATCTTCGCACACATGTCATCTGACCATTGTTCACATAATAAGTGCGTTCGAGAACTCAAAAATTTGTAAAAATTTTTACTATTTTTTACTGAATTGCGTTCGAGTACACAAAATCCAGTAAATGAGAGGGCTAATTGAGAGAGAAAAATTACAGTTCATTTACTGAGTAAATGCAAGTTTTTATTGGACAAATTTTTGCCAGTAAAATCCAGTAAAACGAAACCATATGTTTTTAATAAAGGTATTCACGTCAAAAGTTGCACTGTTGCAGAAAAGCAAAAGTGCAAAATTTTCAAAAAAATATAACAACAACCACATAGAAAATTATTTTGCACAAATGATGCAAAATTGTCAGGGTCTGAGCAAGGCACATCAATCAGGTACCCGCGATTCTACAACAAATATTGCAACAGCAACAACCACATGTACTTTGTTGGTATAAATTACCTTCTTAATTTTCAAAACAGGGTAGCATCGTCAGATTGCATGTTTCTTATTGGAAATGTCAAACCCCATACAAAGCTGAATATTCGAAAGATGTTTATGGATACCCAAATAAAAACATGCTTTTATAGTATGTTTACACGATACGTGCTTCGCTCTCTATTCATGCTTCACACCCCAATCATGACCGAATCAACTTGCTTCGCCATACAAAATTATGAGAGCGAATCAAGTAGATTCAATATGAATCTACTTGCGAAGCACATACAATTGCTATCTTCTCTAACTTTTATCGCAGTTTATCGGCAGTTTAGCTGAAACCAGCTATCAAAACAAAATATGTATACATATGTGTATGTATGGGTTTAAACAAATAAAAACAAAACAAAAAAACATAGATGTGAGTTTAATATAAATAAATTTAATTAAGTTATGGATAGTAAAAAAAGGAAAAATAAGAAGAAAATATAGGGATGCCTTCAAAAACAAAATTTTGAATGAGTCGAATGTATGTAAGTATGTATGCGTATAAGTGCGTTCGAGAACTCAAAAATTTGTAAAAATGTTTACTATTTTTTACTGGATTGCGTTCGAGTACACAAAATCCAGTAAATGAGAGGGCGAATTGAGAGAGAAAAATTACAGTTCATTTACTGAGTAAATGCAAGTTTTTACTGGACAAATTTTTGCCAGTAAAATCCAGTAAAATGAAACCATATGTTTTTAAATATAAACAAACAGTAGCAAAGGGAAACAAAAGTTTTTGGTTTTTGATGAAATTTTAAAAATAACAAAAAACAAATGTATTAAGTTATGAACAATATTGCATTTATTTAAGTTTGATGCCAGAAAAATATAAGGGTATGTTTTATGTATTCCACAGGAAATTAAAACGTGTGTAATTTGCATAGAATTGTTGGAAATATGTATTTATAACAACAATTTCCCAACGATGTAATTTCACGTGAAATGCAGAACATAACCGATTGTTTTTAAACGTGAATAAAGTTAATAGATTTGTATAGTTAAATTTTTGCTTATACATATAGTCGAACGGTTACTGGTTCCCCGCATGGAACATTCAAAAAATTTAGTTATTGATCTATTAAATATGATTAATGTGTACATTTCTTAAATTTGTTTTCAGTTTTTCGATATCTTGAATATATTAGGATATATAAAGTTCTTTTCCCATTGTATATTTCTCTTAATAAATGCATTCATTGGAACTACTTGAAAGGAAGTGAACAATATTGTTGTGATGATTGGTATAAGCGAAAACAAACATTTTTGTCTTTTTCTGTACATCCTAATTATTCACGTCGAGGGTAAAAAGTTTAGAAACTTTAACGGCCTGACGCGCGATGTCGGCAAGTAAGCTATAGAAAGTTTCTTGTCGACATCGTGGGCCAGTCCCGTAAGTTCAAATAAAAACATATGTATCTATTACTTTTATTATTAAAGAAAATATACTATGGTGTATTTTTATAAAACAAATGATAAAAACATTCTTCATCGATTTTCTCAAAACCATATAATTTTTCCATGCGGCTAGCCAGTAACTACCCAGGAAAAAAAAATCTGATTTGGAAGCACTAACAACTGAGGGAGGCAACGAACTGTTTACTTGATCACAAAAGCTTCGAAAACTGCTTCTGAAAAGCACTAACATAAGGCAGGCTCTCTAACAAAATAGGGGAAAAAGTAAAAAAAAAAAATTTGCAAGCTAGTAACTTTTGCATCTGAGTACATAAAAACTATAGCCCAATTCACAATATTGTGCAAATGGTCTTGCACAGGATTGTATAGTATATTGATACTCACCACTTAACAATTCTTAGAAGTTAATGTTAAAGTTAGCTATTTTATGTCAGGTGGAGACCGCGAGTAAGGGAGATAATGTTAGAGAATCACTTGGTGTTGCGCATCAATAAAGAGATTTTTTTGTGCGAGATGAGCCAGCTAGAAGCAATTTATTCAGCTTCCAAAAAGCCATAATTTTTTGCCTTACCAAAGTGCTTCACAGAAGCAATAATATATACTTATGTATGTATAGTTTTGTATATTGTCTGCAGATAATGCGACTATTCCATACATGTATGTAAATACTCCAAAGAGGAGTAGGAATACGCCAAAACTACTCCAAATATGTGAAAAAAGGAGGTTTATGTTCTAGGGTTGGACTAAATGGTCCAAATTTGCATTACATCGGCCTAACCCCAAAACTACTCCATACTGCATTGTGTGAAAACGACATTATCCATGAATGCATTACATGGTCCATGATGTAACTAGTCTGTTTCATCTCGTTTGGACCACGTAGTACAATATTATATATATTCAGGTTTTTTTTTTGCATATACATATGTACATACTTATGTATAATTTTTTTAGCGCCAAATTGTCTATCAGCTGTTGTGTATATTTTACTGGATTTTACAATTTTTCCGTTCGCGTACTTTTAGCTGCAAACTTTTTGATGTGTTAACATCTATACGCGCGCCTCTAGGGCAGTAAACTATCAGTTTCAATACATACGCAAGTGTTAGGTATGTAAGAGTAAATCATCGTTTGTTTGTTCGTTGCTTGGCAGTCGGTCGGCGATTTTCATATAATTTTCCCACGCGATTTTCTCCGGAAATTCATAGCCGATTTTATTAATTTTTGGATTAAAAAGCTAGTGCGGGTTTCGACGAAGAGTTTAGGCCAAAAATTAAGGCGATCCGATATCGCCGAGCCGAGATTTAAGTGTTTTAATTTGGAGTAATATTAAAAAAGTGTTTTATGTTGATCTTCGGTTTTGTCTTATGCATAGCAAAGAGAATAGTGACGTGGTTATACGTACATACATAAAAATGAGATAGCAAGACAGCAACGTAAGTATGTAGCTTATGTACAAACATAACAATGTATGTATGTACATTTGGCTGTTGCTTTGCATTCTCTTTGTTTTTTGTGGGTTTAATATAAAATAAATAAAAAGTATTAAGCAAGAAAATAATGAAATCATTAGCACTTCTGTTTAATTTTTTTCATTTTGAGTGCATCTACTAAATTTATATATATATATATATTATATATATATATATTATATATATTATATATATATATATATTATATATATATATATATATATATATATATATATATATATATATATATATATATATATATATATATTATATATATTAACTGTGCTGAAAACATAACATTAATAAATTATACAAAGTAAAATTAAATTCAATAAACTATTCTTTTTCATTAAATACTTTATATTAACTCTACCTCCGGGTTTGTGGGTCTGTGTTCATAGAAATCGAACAGGTACCGTGTAACAAAAAGGTATTAACACATCGCCCGTGAGTTCGAACACTCATTGTTTTTTTTTATTGAGAGTAATTTCTTTAAATTACTCAGTATTTACTCAGTTACTGGATTTTACTGGAAAAGTACTCAAACGCACCTTATGTGTATGTATGTATGTATATACGTGCATATGATACATAGGTACCCAGCTGGAAAAGTAGGCATTAATTACATAAAGTATTATTTCCCAAAGCAAAACAATGCAACCCTTAGAAGCGAGAGGGTAATTTGATCAAACACAATTAAAATAATTCATTACTTTTCTAGGACATGTTCTGTGTTAACAGTAATCAATTCAGAAATGAAAAATTATACATGATGTGCATTACCTTATAATTTACTATTCATTACCTTTTCCCACTGGTTATGTATATGCGTACTATAGAGTTGCATGAACAATTCCATCCATGAAACTACTGAAATGTTTGTTTACTAAGGCCCAACTTCGAATAAATATGTTAATACTCAACAAACTGTTGCTTTTATCATACTGTGAGTGAAAACGTTTCGTTTCATACTGTTAACACAAAGAGATTGTTCATTGAAACGACTTCTGTTCATGCTGCTTTCTCTCATCTCATCTTTTCTTATTAATTCGCAATAGCAATGTTGCCAATATAGTGAAATCATGGAATTTTTTGTATGGCTCGCACATGTGTAATAGGTTTCACTTTAAATTAAAGTTTTAACTTTTACACATACATACATAACTAAGTACATATGTATATACCATACATATTAGTAATACATATTTTAATTTGTCATTTGCAATTTTGAATAATGTAAATCTTTAAACTATTTTAATATATTATATATTCTTGTAATGAATTTCACACAACCCTGAAATGAAATGCTATGGAAAGAAACACACACTTTTAGATGAAAAATGGAAAAAAGGAATTGGTTTATGAGAAATGAATATATTCTTAAGCTAATTTGATTATTAGTTATTAGGTGTCTAAGGGTTTTGGTCACGTGCTTGTTTTTTTATATTTTATATGATATAAAAAAATTGAAATTGACAAAAATTAAATAAAACACAACAAAAGTACTCGTTTCTAAGCGAAAATAACTATTTATATTCTTCCAAGCAAAAATATAACTAACAATTATTTTTGAAACTAATATTTGTAATAAAACTCAAAAAATTTGATTATCATCACCATATGTAAAAATACGAAATTTTAAACAACAATAATATTGCATTGAAAAGAAAAATAATTATGTGTAATATTTTAACTTCCTTTTCGGCGATTATTCATATATTTTCCCTTTTGCTAAAACTGGCAACATTGATCTTTAAAAGCATATTGTTTTTGCATGAACTTAATCGAGATTTACTCAGCACATGTTCTGTTTCACATTTGTAAATGTTAGTATGCGATGTATAAGTAAACAAACCAACATCATTTTACTGCGTTCTTAACTATTGAGTATTCATTGTTCTTGTTTCATAGTTATTCATTCATCTGTATGAAATAGAAATTAAACGAATAAAAAATTATAGCGAAAGTTTCATAAACATCATTATTTAGTTTCATGCAGATGTCTAATGCGTACGTATGATATGTATGAATGTGTGATTATAAATAAAAAGATGCCACACGAACAGTGATGCCAACCTTTTCGGAGCAAAAAGCACTAAATGCAATAAAGCCATATTTCGATTTTGTTCAGTTAGTCCCAAAACACACTGTGCAAGTCTTATTGTTAAGCTGATTAGTTTCATGGAGAGAGAGACGAGGGGAACAGTAACGTTTCTTTTCCCTCCGTCTCTCTCTCCTAATAAACTAATCAGCTTAGCAATAAGACTTGCATAGTGTAAATAGGGACTTATAAGTAGAATATGAGTAGGAAAATAATTTAAGTTCAAGACAAAAGCAAATTAAACAATTGTAATGGGATATTTGATATAATAATTTTGGAAAAATAAAGTAGAACTCGTAAGCTTTATATAATCCATAAAACTAAACTTCAGAAACAAAGTCATTTTATTTACAGGATAAAGATTTCAATTAAAATTTTATTTGTACTCTTTTATATAACTGCCTAAATTAAATCATTCCGTATAGACGAAATGTCAAAACATTTGATTAAAATTTATATGGAAATGCTGGATTTTGGTCGATATTATCGAGTCCATCAATTTGTTACTGTAACTCCAGTAATTGTAACTAGAATCGAAATAAAATGAATTCTGCGTGTAACTAGCATACAAATCGAAAGAATTTGTATGTATTTATGTATATGTACATGCGTATAAATATGTAGGTATGTGTCAATGAATTAACAAAAACCATTTACTATGTATGGATGTACATTAGGGTGTTCTCAAAAAAAAAAAAAAAAATTCCTTTGTTTTTTTCAGAACCAGGTTTCAAACTTTAGTTTAGGTAAAAAAATAGGCCTGTTAAAATATCACCTCATAATATTAATGGTGAGATGGTGCGCATCGCACTTTTCAATTTCCCATACGATTTACATGGTATAAATTGATTTTATTCATTCTGATTGTCATAAGTAAAGAACGGAATGTCCTACAGTAAACTTCTTGGTACGCTTTTGTAGAAAATTAAACGCTCTATAAAAAAAGTTACATAAAACTTTTTGATAAGTTAGCTGGATCAAAAGTTATTTACAGTCCAAATAAAATTTACCCTAAATTTATGTTATTCCAGAAAATTTTACCAAGTTCCATACAAAATCCAAACAGGCCTTTAAAAAAGTGCCAAAGAAGTGTTTTTCGTTATAATAGAGAAATATAAAACAATATTATACGTTTTTCAATTTATTTTAGCCATAGCTGTAATAAGTGAATGTAATGAAAATTATCAGATTTAGTTTAATTTTAAATTTTTTTATAGAGTGTTCAATTTTCTACAAAAGCGTACCCAGAAGTTTACTGTAGCACATTCCGTTCTTTACTTATGACAATCAGACAGAAAAGTGGCAAATGTTTATTTGTTGTTTTGTGTAAAGCCAACATACTATCACAAATTTATATTTAGTGGATTTGTTAAACGCACTAAAAGCACTAAAGTCAAAGGTGAAAAAGCACCAATTTCAGGTATTTAAAAAAAGCACCTAGTTGAAAAATTCCGGACTGTTATGAATTAAAAAGCACTAAATCTAGTACGAAAAGCACTAGATGCACAATATGACCTAAGTTAACTTTTCTTTCTTGGATTTAATTTTTTTTAATTTTAATTTAATTTCTTTTTTTTTACTATGTTCATATTTTGATCTACATTCATTTATAAACGTGTTCAGTATATTTTTAGTATTTTTATATTTTTTCTGTAAAGAATTTCTTTTCAAATCTCTTTCACTGCATTAGTTTCCTAATATATTGTTTATGAATATATATATATATATATATATATATATATATATATATATATATATATATATATATATATATATATATATATATATATATATATATGTATATATATATATATATATATGTATATAATTGTTACATATATTTTGATTATTATAATTTGATTATTTCCCCCCCCCCCCCCCCCCCTTTTTTAGTTTATTGCATACTTTAATTATTTTACAGTCATATTACATTGTATTATACTCAATTAATCATATATGGCCCTGTGGGCTCGATTAATTTATTTTGAATAAATGAAATGAGAAATGAAATGAAAAGTAAAAAAAAAAAAAAAAATAATTGGCATGCTGCACACGAAGCACGAAGGCGTCGTATAAACGGCAAGATTCAAAAACAAGTTTCAGAGAACGAAGCATGTGATTCAACTCGTGGTCTAAACATAGTATTAGGCTTACACCTACACAATCCAAATTTGACATTTAGATTGGTATAATGACATTAGTCACCTGGTGTAGTGCTGCCACCTAATAAATGCGCCTTGGGTCTGAGTAAGTGCAAGATTATCAGGGTAAATTTTGCAAAGTTGTGCAACTTTTTATGGCATTGCCAATCCAAAAAAATGGACAAAAAGTACTCATAAAATCAACCTTACAACAAATTACAATACAGAAATTCCTAAATCTTTTTCTTTTAAATGAAAAATCAAGTCGTTGAAGATATTTTCGATACAAATAAATTAATTAAAAAATTATAAAATTTAAAAAATATTTAAAAATTCTTAGCTAGAAATTATAAAGAAATCTTCAAATTCGATTTTCGGATAACAAATACATACATAATTTTGCTATTTTCAAAAGACCTGTGGCTCAAATAGTTATTAGAATTTTGTTAAATAATACCAATATTATTAATATTGATATTTTTATTAGTAGTGAATTGATTACAAAATTAATCAGCGAAGTTTCAACACTTCGTTTCAGCATTTAAACAAACATACATGTACAATATATCTATGCACATATTGTGTTGCTTTATAGACAATTAAACAAAATGCGTTGCTCACGTCAGAAAGTGCAATTATGCATTTTTGCACAGTTGCAAGAGTTGACGTGAATACCTTTAATAAAGGGTGTCCCAACAAGAACGCAAGATTTAAATTTGGCGCCATTCGAAGTGTCATTGTTTGACATTTGAACAATTGTTATTGTTTGCTAGTAGAAGGTACGAGGTTAGTAAAAATGGAGCGCTACACGAATGAACAACGCATTCTCATTGTGAAATTGTTTTACCAAAATGGTGAAAGTTTTGCGGTTACAGTTCGCAAATTGCGATCAATTTGATGGCTTCGTCAATAGGCAGAATTGTCGCATTTGGGGTGAGGAAAATCCTCGAGTGATTCACGAGAAGCAAATGCATCCTCAACGTGTCACTGTGTGGTGTGGATTTTGGGCTGGAGGAATCATTGGACCTTTTTTTATGAAAATGAGGCAGGTCAAGCGCAAACAGTCAATGTTCGGTATCGTGAAATGATAACCAGTTTTTTCGTGCCTAGAATTGAAGAAATGAATGTGGAGGGCATGTGGTTAATCAATAATCAACATGTTTTTTTTTAAATTTTAAACTTAAATTTTAACAATTCCCATAAAAAACGCTAATTATGAAATTGACTGCACCTGGTCAAAAAAGTACTTGTGTGGTAACACTCTATACTTAAATAGGTGTTGTTGTTATTTACATTTATTTTCTTTTTACATACTCTTAAGGCTCACTTAAGGCTCAGTTAGCCGACTGTAATGTAATGTAATGTAACTGTGACGTAGAAAACAGCTGATCGACATTTTTGTATGAAAAGTTGGTTACGTTACATTACATCTCTATAACCATTTTCATTACTCTTCACGTAACAATATCGATCAGCTGTTTCCTACTGTTGCAGTTACATTACATTACAGTCGGCTAACTGAGCCTTTAGTCCCTATTTACACTATGCAAGTCTTATTGCTAAGCTGATTAGTTTATTAGGAGAGAGAGACGGGGGGGGGGGGGGGTGGGAAAGAAACGTTGCTGTTCCCCTCGTCTCTCTCTCCAGCTTAGTAATAAGACTTGCACAGTGTGTTTTGGGACTTAGAAATACAATTTGAAGCTGAAAAAAAGTCAGCCAATGTAATGTATTAATGGTAAAGTAAGAAAATAAAAAAACATGTTGATTATTGAGTTCTTGTTTCAACTTTGTAATTTGTTGTTGAGCTTCTCATTTGTTTCAATGAAAGTTTATAACATAATAACTCTAGTTGTTCTAAGAAACTTTGGGTAAAGGTTCCCTGATGATCTGCATTAGCAACAGTGAAATGCGCATATGATCCAGCTTAACCCCTCAATAATCAATTTCAATGTATTTTTAATAAAAAAAATATTTTACTTAATAAGTAAAATATTAATTTGGGATTATTAGTGCGTTTAAAAAATTTTAAACTTAAATTTTAACAATTCCCATAAAAAACACTAAAAATAAACATTTTTCTTTTATTTTAGAAATTCATCTGGTCCACATATTGTCATCGTCCCGAAATCGACTCTACAAAATTGGGTCAACGAATTCGAAAAATGGTGTCCATCGTTGAAGGCTGTTTGTTTGATAGGTGATCAAGATGCTCGCAATGCATTTATTCGTGACGTCCTCTCGCCGGGCGATTGGGACGTTTGTGTTACTTCTTATGAGATGTGTATCCGTGAAAAGTCGGTATTTAAGAAATTCAATTGGCGATACATGGTTATTGATGAAGCTCATCGCATTAAAAACGAAAAATCGAAGCTGTCCGAAATTTTACGGGAATTCAAAACATCAAATCGTTTGCTGATCACCGGTACACCATTGCAAAATAATTTGCATGAATTGTGGGCTCTGTTAAATTTCTTGTTGCCCGATGTCTTTAACTCCTCGGAAGATTTCGACGAGTGGTTCAACACGAACAATTGTTTGGGCGATGATGCTCTTATACAAAGATTGCACGCTGTATTGAAACCATTCTTGCTGCGACGTCTCAAGTCAGAAGTGGAAAAACGCTTAAAGCCCAAAAAGGAAATTAAGATATTTGTCGGCCTCTCGAAGATGCAGCGTGAATGGTACACTAAAGTATTGATGAAAGATATAGATATCGTCAATGGAGCTGGTAAAGTGGAGAAGATGCGCTTACAAAACATTCTTATGCAGTTGCGTAAATGTACCAATCACCCCTATTTGTTCGACGGCGCCGAACCTGGTCCACCTTACACCACAGATACACATTTGGTCTACAATGCCGGCAAAATGGTTATTTTGGACAAGCTATTGCCAAAGTTACAAGCCCAAGGATCCAGAGTACTGATTTTCTCTCAAATGACCAGAATGCTGGACATTTTGGAGGATTATTGTTTATGGCGTTCATACCAATACTGTCGTTTGGATGGCCAAACGCCACATGAAGATCGTAATAGACAAATTCAAGAGTATAACATGGATAATAGTACGAAATTCATATTCATGTTGTCGACAAGAGCTGGAGGTTTGGGTATTAATTTGGCTACGGCCGATGTAGTCATCATTTATGACTCCGATTGGAATCCCCAAATGGATTTGCAGGCTATGGATCGGGCTCATCGAATTGGTCAAAAGAAACAAGTGAGAGTTTTTCGCTTCATCACTGAAAATACAGTGGAAGAGAAGATTGTTGAAAGAGCAGAAGTGAAATTGAGGCTTGACAAGTTGGTCATACAGCAAGGACGCTTGGCTAGCAATACCGGCAATCAACTAAACAAAGACGAAATGTTGAATATAATTCGTTTTGGTGCCAATCATGTATTCGCTTCGAAAGATTCCGAATTGACAGACGAAGATATTGATACAATTCTCGAGAGAGGAGAAGCCAAGACGGCTGAAGAAAAAGCTAAACTCGATACATTGGGAGAAAGCTCCCTACGTACATTTACTATGGACACTCCAAACGCCGATGGAGCCCCTTCGTCCGTTTATCAGTTTGAAGGAGAAGATTATCGGGAAAAACAAAAGATGAATACTTTAGGTAATTGGATTGAGCCACCTAAAAGAGAACGTAAAGCCAATTATGCCGTAGATGCGTATTTCCGAGAGGCTCTCCGTGTCTCGGAACCAAAAGCACCCAAGGCTCCCCGGCCGCCCAAGCAGCCAATTGTTCAAGACTTTCAGTTCTTTCCCCCTAGATTATTTGAAATATTGGACCAAGAAATCTATTACTTCCGCAAAACGGTAGGCTACAAGGTTCCCAAAAATCCCGAATTGGGCTCAGAAGCCTCTAAAGTACAACGAGAGGAACAACGTAAAATTGATGAAGCTGAACCCTTATCAGAGGAGGAGCTGGCCGAGAAGGAATCATTACTAACACAAGGTTTTACCAATTGGACCAAGCGTGATTTCAATCAGTTTATCAAAGCCAATGAGAAATATGGTCGCGATGATATTGATAATATTGCCAAAGATGTAGAGGGCAAAACACCTGAAGAGGTCATTGAATATAATGCAGTATTTTGGGAGAGATGCCACGAGTTGCAAGACATCGAACGCATTATGGGACAAATCGAGAGAGGAGAAGCCAAAATTCAGCGGCGTCTATCTATTAAAAAGGCACTGGATCAAAAGGTGGGACTTAACTTCAAAATCTGTTATATAAATTCATTTGATAATTCATGCATAATTCATGCATATATTCATGTATTATTTCAGATGAGCCGGTATAGAGCACCATTCCATCAATTACGTTTGCAATATGGCAACAACAAGGGCAAAAACTATACCGAAATCGAGGACAGATTTTTAGTATGCATGTTGCATAAATTAGGATTTGATAAGGAAAATGTTTACGAGGAATTGAGAGCAGCAATCCGGTAAGTTTCTTTAACGAATATGCCATACTAATCTAAAATTGGTGCACTTAGTCAAACTTGGACTCAAATCGTAACATCCGTGATCGTATTGACAATCGTATGAAAACAAATTGAATGATACGTCAATTGTATAAGCTGAATGGGATTTCAGTACGTTCACGTACGTAATAATCCGAAATGGTTTTTTTACGTGACGAGTTATACGTTCACGGGTGTAACGGTCTGACCCCTGGTCGTTATATAAAATTTAGGCGTATCCTTCTTTATTCCGTCCATTTTTTATTTAAATTACATTCTTCGATTTCAAAATGTTGTTTTCCAATTTCCAATTAACCTCATAGTTATAATGAATAATTGTCTTATAAGGGAGTAATAAGAAGCTATTATTGCCTCGCTGAAAGCCATCTTAAAAAATTTTAAAACTCATTGTTTCTCACCAGTTTTCTAGTTGCATTAGAGTGGCCGTTAGTTGTATGGAGACTTTTTTTGTTGATTTCTTTTATTCTCACCACTCAAATTGGTTCAGTTTTATGTAAAAAAAAATAAAAAAAAATTCATAGCGATAAGTTGTTTTTAGGGGGTGCGTCCGGCCCTCAAAGTTAGCCCTCAAGCCCATATATTCAATGTAAAAATATTTATATATATAAAATATTTATATATATTATTTATTTATATATATATATATAAAATATATTTCTTTTTCAGAAATAATTTTTAGTCAGGCTCTTGTTCAGTACTTCCAATTCTTTATTGAATGAAATATTTTTATTAATTAATATGAGTTTCTAAAGAAGAGAAGAAAAATTTTTAACTTAGACTTTATAGCTGGGGGAAATACCGATATTTTTCTGTGCAGCCACGCACTTCATTAGCACCCACGTCTATCTACTGGGGTAGAGTTTTATTATTAACATCAGCTATTTAACGCAAATTTAGTATGAAATGGAATATGAGAAATGCTTATTGTGTATACAATTATTCATTTACCATTGGTAAATACATTTATAAGTATCACTATTCATTTTCTGTTTTTCCATTTTTTTACTTACTATTTGGTTAGCACGAAGTTATATCACTTTACCTAATAAGTATGTTGAACTATTCTTGCTTATCTTTTACGATCATCACATTAATTACTATTACTTATTCGATGTACCGTCGGTACATACATGTAAGAATTATTGTAGTGGCCTATGTTACTTTGTTTTTGCTTTCTACCGTTGATTTGGCTTGAAACTGTGATTGCCAAGTGAACAGTGATTGCCAAGTGAACATATTTTTGTCACGTGCCCATGATGAATTAAGTGAGACATTTTTAGATTTTAATTGAACTATAGTGAATTTTTAATCAGAAATAATTTTTAGTCAGGCTCAAGTTCAGTACTTTCAATTCTCTATTGAATGAAATATTTTTTATTAATTAATGTGAGTTTTCTAAAGAAGCGAAGAAAAATTTTTAACTTAGACTTTATAGCTTTCTTTTTGTTTGTTTAGTTTTCTTACGACTATACTTAATATATGTATGAAATAATTTAATAGATATAAACTTTTATTGTAAACGATTAGTAAAATAATTTCCATATAAATGCAACTTTGGTATATATAATTTTTGGTATTTTGTTGGTAATTTTCTTCATTATTTCCTAATATATTAATTTTAGCAAAAACTTTCTTTGAGACTAATGTTGATCACTTAAAGAGCTAAAATATTGCCATATATCATATTCTTGTAAAATGACATTTTAAAAAGATAGTCATATGCAAAAAAATATATTGAAAAATGGGCTTGAAGGCCAACTTTAAAACACAATTTATCGCTAAGAAATTTTTTTGTATATTTATTACATAAAACTGAACCGATTTGTGGGGTGAGAATAAAAGAAATAAAAAAAATAAATAACGGCCACTCTAATGTACATACCTAGATATCGTGCCATAACCGCCAAAATAGCTTAAGCGACATAATTTTCGAACCTCAATTTTTGGCCAAAATTGATTATTTGCCATCGTAAATAGTCGATTTTCGTCGCTTAAGCTATTTTAGCGGTTATGGCTCGATATATCGACGATCCCATTCCCAAACATGCTAAGTCGACATAATATGCTATGCTGTGAATAGCATTTCTGAATTCATTGGTTATTAACTTAGATTCTGTAAAATTTTTATAGTAATTGGACTATTTTATCAAAAGTTATGATCGAAAATGTACTCCGTACACCAAAGGTGAAAAGGAACCGTAGGAGCTACGGACCTGAAATTTCGACAGAGTATGTAGAACCTTGGCCGCTAGAACAACAAATACATGAGAGTTACAAATTAACGAAAAATGTTAAAATCCCATGCAATATACATACAGTTGTATGTACAAATGTACTATTTGTAAATATAAATATTGACACTTGAAATTTGTAAAATTAGTGTATTTTTATACAGACTACAACAATTAACACTAAAATCTAAAAAAAAATTAAATTAAATTAGTTAATGCAATTTCGACTATGTAATTTCGACAACTTGCTGTGTCTTGGAAACCGTAAGAGGCAACTCTTGAAATTTTCAAAAACGGTAAAACTAAAAAATCCCAAAATTATAAATAAAAATAAATAAAATAAAATCGCCAAACCGTAAAAAAATTGCCAAGAATTAAAAAAAAATCGCCAAAACGAAAAAAAAACGCAAAAATTAAAAAAAAATTTGACACTAAAATAAATCGCCCAAATGCAAAAAAATCGCCATAATGGAAAAAACGCCAAAAACCAAAATTAAAAAACCCCAAAAAACCGTGTCAAAACTAAAAAAGCGCCAAAACTTTAAGAAAATCGCCAAAACCGAAAAAACGTCAAAACTAAAAAAACGTTCAAAACATAAAAAAAAAAACAAAAACGAAACAAAAATGCCAAAACTATATTTTATATAGGCTAAAGCTCGTATTGAATTACATATCTAGTGTCCGTACGGAACCCTTCGTGCGCGGGTCAAATTCGCACTTCACTGAATTTATTAAATGTGTTAAAAATTTTCTCCAAACTAAAACCTTGCCTAGAGGACAAGGTAATAGATTTGTGATTCCAAGTCACTTTTAACTTTTTATAAAGTTCAAATAAACTAAAAAAATTATATTGCAATTATTATATGATTACAAAAAGTTTCAAGTTTCTATCTCATAACATTCCCGAGATGTAGCACATACAGGGTGGGCCAAAAGAAACCAAGGGGTGTAAAAGTTTAATAACTTTTTTGTTTATTAATTTTTTTTATTTTTTCTTTCAGATTATATAGACAACACTTGGAGAATTTATAATGGAGAGGTTCACAACTGAACAGAGAACCAGAACAATAGAATTTTATTATTTATTTTTATTGAAAATTTGATTATGAGTGATGAAGCTGCTCATTTTCATTTGAATGGCTTTGTTAATAAGCAGAACTTAGGTTCTGGGGTTCTCAAAATCCAAGAGCCATTCATCAACGCCAATTGCGCCCCATCAGGTGTACAGTATGGTGTGGGATCACATCTGAAAATGTCATTGGGCCCTACTTCTTCGAGAATGAAGATGGAAGTGCTGTAACCGTAAATGGAGAGCGGTATCGGTTTATGATAGAAAATTTTTTACGTCCTGCTCTTGAAAACAGACCTGGTATGTGGTTTCAGCAGGACGGAGCCACTGCCCATACTGCCCGAGACACAATGGCACTTTTAAGTCAAATTTTTGGAGAGCGAATAATTTCTCGAAATTCGGAAATTATTTGGCCAGCGCGATCGCCAGATTTGACAGCACCCGACTATTTTCTTTGGGGTTTTTTGAAGGAGCGAGTGTATGTGAACAAGCCAGAGACAATCCTTGAACTCAAGGCAAACATTGTTGCAGAAATTCGAACGCTACAGCCACAAGTTTTGAAAGATGTTATGGAAAATGCTCTAAAAAGAGCCCATCAGTGCGAAGCTGAAAACGGTGGTCATTTAAGAGACATCATTTTTCATACTTAGTGTAATAAAATTTCCATTTTGTATATTATATAATCTGAAAGAAAAAATAAAAAAAAGTTAATAAACAAAAAAGTTATTAAAGTTTTACACCCCTTGGTTTCTTTTGGCCCACCCTGTAGCACCAAGAAAAAGTTCCGCCTTTGATTCGGAAGTGGTGCAGAGGCTGTTCAGTTGGAAATTCCCTTGAAATTATTCCACAAAATATGTCACTTCTGTATCCTTTTTGATTATTCTTTTACTTGCTGTTGTTTGTATCTTTGCTGCTGCTGTTGTTTGTATTTTTCAATATTTTCAATTTAAATAAACAAAAAAGTCAACAAATTAATGAAAAACTCAGATTTCATAAATTAATAAGGTAGGATTAATTTTAAGAGTGAAAAATAATTGCGGCAAACAGCAGAAGGTTAATATGGCGACGAAAAGAGAAAAGGTTGTAGCTTTCTATTATTGTATCATTGTATGTACTAGAGCGTGATACAAGCCATAAAAAAGGCTTACCCTCGTACCTAAATAAGAGCGGCAAGCGTTGCGTTAGCAGCAGGGTACGTATTTTTAGTATATTTAAATGTAAAAATATTTTTGGATTGTACTGAAAGTACGTACCCTGCAGCTAACGCAACGCTTTCCGCTCTTATTTAGGTATGAGGGTTACAAGCACTCGCATTAATTTCAAAATGTGTGTGTTATATTGCTCCGTTATTTTAAAACAAAAATTTCAAAAGAGATGTGTTTTGCATTACGATAAGAATACTGCAGTACAGAACAAAACTGCAATAGAACAATGTTGAAGTAAAACCAAGCCTTTCAAAACAAAAATGAAATAGAACATCAAAATTCAAACAGAACATTCAAAACATATTTGAATGTTCTGGTAGCGAAGATAATTTTCCATATAAAATAAACATTGCGCTTCGTTAGGAATATGAAAGCTGAAAAGAAGTTTTATTTACTATGAAATAATATCATACATACTAATGTACATTTATATATAATAATTTGTTGATTTTTATTTTCAATATATGTATACATACATATATACATACATAGTTTGCATGTTTGTGCTCGTGTTCTAGTGCACTCGATGTTTCTTCTATGATTTACTGTTGTGTTGTTTCGTTTTCGCTTTTTCTTTTGATGTTCTATTTGTTTTGAGAACACAAGCACTAACATAAGTACAGAGAAAAACTTTTCGAACGATGCTTGATTGATTTTAGTGAGAATCATGTTTTGTTAAGAACGGCTTACGCAGCACTTTAGTATGTACCATATTATTTCATTGTAAATAAAACTTCTTTTCATCTTTCATATTGCGAAAACGTAAATGTTTCTTTTATATGAAAAATTTTCTTTGCTATCAGAGCATTCTAACATGTTTTGAAAGGCTTTTTTTATTTCAACATTGTCCTATTAAAGTTTTATTCTGCACTTCAGTATTCTTATCGTTAATCAAAAACATCTCTTTTGAAAGTATTTGTTTTACAATAACGGGGTAATATACACACACATTTTTAACTTAATGAGATTTCTGTTAAGCCATTTTTAAGGCTTGTGCAGCACTCTAATATGTATAGTACAGTTAAGCCTCGATTATCCATAATGGCCGGGACCGGAAACATTCTGGATAATCGATTTTCCCGGTTAATGGAGCAACAGCTTTTATTGATTTTTTTCATATTTTTGTATTTATTTACATATTTTTGTATATGCCGCATATAATAAAAGAAAAATTCATGGTTTATATGCTTGTGTTTAATAAAAAAAAAAAAATTATAAATATGTACTATAAGAGAAAATATTTTTAGCTGAAAACAATTGCATGCCTGCAATCTCGGATAATAGAGTTAATCACGGTTGATCGATTAAAAAAAATAAATAAATAAATGGATGAACGAAAATAAAACAATTACAATATTTCTTTCCCGGATAATCGACGTTGCCGGTTAATCGAAACACGGATAATCGAGGCCTTGCTGTAGATGGTGTAGACATCTTTAACTTTTGTTGCTCAACTCGTGATTCAGGTGTACGAATGAAGGAGAAGTAAATACAAATATCTCTTTTTTTCTTACAGCTGAATTACGAGTTGAGCAACAAAATTTTAAGTGTCTGAACCGGAACTCAAATAAAAATTTATGAATTTTGTTGTTGCTGTGCTTTAAATTTACCACGATTTACCAAAGCTACAATAAGGGATGTCTTATGGATTGATTATGAATGGCAACCGAACTTCAGTTGGCATTATATATGGCAACTTACTCCAATTGCCAAAAATTTATCGAAAATACTATTATGACAGATTGGCAACTGAAAATAATATAAAAAAATTTTAAAAATTTGTAAAAAAAATATATGTAAGTGTGGCGTTGGCTGAAGTAGTTAGCACGTTGACTACAAAACCGAAGGTACTGGGTTCGAGCCCGGTCTGCCGACAGTCATTAAATAGGTTAGGTTAGTAGATTGCTGGTAAGGAAAAGTAGAAAGACAGAATCCAGCTCACTTGGGTCCAATATGATGATACCTTTGTGCTGCCTGTAAGTTGAAAGGAGAGAGAGAGAGGGAGAGAGAAACAAGATGAGCGGGGAAGGATAGAAGTAGAAAAATGAGAAATGAGAGTGGGTCAAGAAATTTGGTTAGGGGGGACAGCGATTATACCAACCACTGTTTCTAATATAGAGGCTTAGATTTTTGAGCCCGATTTCCGATAACTCGTAAAAGCTTCTGAATTATATTCTGCCAAGGAGGATATCCTCCAGAGCGAGACAAAGATAGTCATTAAATAACAACACCGCTCATTTTTCTGATATGCATTAGTGTCTCTTTGTATCAGTTGTTGTGAGAAAATTTCTAGTGATGCAGGCATAATACACTGGTCATTGAACTATACCGACTTCAGCAGATACTAATCCTAATGTAACACCAGATCGCCCTCCTTTGTCGGTATTGTGTAGCAGAATCAACGTCGAAGTAAAATAACCAATAAAATAGCTACGAAACACAGCTTCAAAACGTAATACGCCTCATTTGATACCAGAGGCGCTGCAGCACTGCATTATAAAAAAAAAGTGTGCGAAAAAGCAAAGTTGTAATAGAATGAAGCTTTCCTCTATCTTCATCATTCATTGTATTGGACCCAAGTAAGCTGAACTCTAAATTTATTCCTTCCTTACCAGCAGCCTGCTAACCTAACCTAACCTACCCGTATCTGTTTATGTTTTCTACTTACTAATGTTTCATAAATTTTATATAACATTATATAAATTATATTTTTCCAGGGCGGCCCCACAATTTCGTTTCGATTGGTTTATAAAATCTCGTACAGCTTTGGAATTGCAAAGGCGTTGCAACACTTTAATTACATTGATCGAAAGAGAAAATCTCGAATTGGAAGAAAAAGAACGTCAAGAAAAGAAGAAGAAGGCGGCTAAAAATTCTAACACACCGACAACAACACCACAAGCCAAAACTAATCAGAAACGTAAAACCGAAGTGGTTTCAAGTGAGAAAAATGCCAAGAAAAAGAAGAAATAAAATTAAAAAATGTCGCCCGCATACTTTTAGACATACAACACATTTATATTTTTATAAGTTTTTCACATGGCCTATATAATTTGAACATCTCTTTGATTTCAACACACTTTTTTTAACATCAAAAGTATAAACTTTTTCAAAGCTAATTGAGCCGACTATACCTTATATGCATATGCCTTGGTTTTTCAATTTTATTTTATAATGAGATTACATTTACTTTATTTTATTTTGTATTTTATAAGTTTTAAATTAAACATCCACCCACACATACAGTATACACATTAAAAAAAAAACTTCAAATTTCTTGATGGAAGCTTGTGAACTCAAAAAAGGACTTTCCCTATACATAAGTATGTGTTTATGTTCGAAAGTAATATGTACATGGATATAAATTAAGTTTAAAAAATGATTAGAAAAAGGATGGAAATTAAGTGCTATAGTTTTTCAATTTTCCACTATTAACGCACACCAACCTGTAAGCTAAACCCTGATTTGAACTAATTCTTTAGATACATATAGCATGTCATTGTTTTGTTTTTCAATAATTTCCAAAAAGCCATGTTGTCGTCATAAATTCCTTTATATTATAATAATTTACATCTACATATATTAAAGTTATCAAGAATATACTTATCAGGACATCTATTAAAAAAAAAAATAAACTTATTTGCATTTCATTGTGTTAATTAAACTGAAGAAGTTCGCTCTCTTCATTTAACTTTTGGTCAACGTCACGGCAATACAATACAAAATATAAAATAGCAATTGTCTACTCGGTGCCGACATCGATTCACTACAATTGACAGCCTCTTCACATATTTGTTTTATATGTATTGAATTGATGTGACGCCGACAAATTTAAATTTTATTTATGCTTTTGTTATAAGTTTCATATTCAGTGGCAGTAATTTAAAATAAGACTTTTAAATATTACTTGTGTACACTCATGGAAATATATCAATAATAAAAAATACCATTTACAAAATTTCAATGTGTATTTATATTCAGTATACGTGGCTCTTTATTAATGGATGATAAGCCCACATTCTTACATCCACATTTTTAAAAATACTTTTTAGCTGTCAAGAAATAAAAACGAACGACAAAAATATGAAGAAAAATTAGTGGAAAGAATTATAAACAAAGAATTATAAACAAATAGAAATCTTAAATGTTACAAGGCATTATTTTTAAAATTTATACTAATACCCGTATTCAAATTACAAAATTATAAAAAAACTGAGGTGAATCACTATTTGTATATTTTTGGTATTCTGAAAAATATTGTCATGAATAAAATATAACAAATTTGTCAACTAATGAAAAGCACGTAACAAAATACAAATTTATTAAATTTCCTTTTAATTTACTTTTTAGTTGTGAGAATTAAAGAGAAAAAAGCGTGATTATTGAAAAATTGTTAACATCTTACGCCAATAAAAATAATTGCTTTTTGGAATTTTTTTTTTTGCAAAAGTAAAGGAAACATTTTTTTCGCTTTTTCCAAAATAACTGGTTTTTTGCCAACAATATTTTTAGTTGTAGCTATGGTAAAATGGACAACTTTTGCACATATATTTATACAATTTGAACGTGTCTAGGCACTCTAATAGCTCATACAGATCACTTTTACAATTAAAAATATAATATTTCTGAATATTTCGACGGTAAATTGGTTCCTTAATTTTTTCAAAAAAAAAATGCAAGAAATAATTTTTATACCCTTTACCAAAAAATGGTAAAAGGGTATATATAGGTTTGTCATTCCGTTTGTAATTTCTAGAATATTAATAAGCGAGCCATAAAGTATATATATTCAGGATCCTTATGCATAGGGAAGACGAATAAGCGATGTCCGTCTGTCTGTCTGTCCGTCTGTCTGTACGTGAAATCGGTTTTCCGAAGCTCCTAGAAAAGCTAGAGACTGTTCTTGGACTGGTGGGTTAGAAATGGTCGAAATAAGATTGGTATTGAAAATCAGCAAAATCGAGCAGACGGTTTCAGAGCTGGGAAACTTAAACTTCATTTTGCCATACAAAATAACTACCGAAAACTAGTTTTTTAATAATTTTTTATTAAATAAACTTATTTTATACTTGAGTATAAATGAAATTGGTATTTATAACTAAAAAAATTAAAAAAAAATTAAAATAATTAAAAAGACGTTTCCAGCGTTGGAAAACCTTAACTTTTTTGTTATGTAAAAGTAAATTACTAAAACAAATTCCCGTTAACAATTTTATCCGAATAATGTAAGGCAGCTACGTCCAAACACACATACTCTAATATATGTATTTCAGATAAATAGCTTTGTTATTGTTTCTTTGCAAGGACCAAAGATGTCGCCGAGATCTGGGGGCAAATCGCGGCACTCGTTATCGAATTACGAAATATTTCCATATAAATTCTATTGAAATATTTCGTAATTACGTTCGATAACGATTGCCGCGATTTGCCCCCTGCTTGGATGTTGTGCTCTCGTCAGTGTGAAAACACAAAAGGTCTTTTGTAAAACTTTGCATATAGTGCGTATAGCTTGGACGCAGTTGATGTAAGGCAATACAACAGAGATTGTAAAGACAAAGTTCCGTCTTGATTCAGTTGGAAATTTCCTTCCTGTTGTATCTTGCTTGCTGCCGTTGTTGGTGCTGCTGTAACTCTTTTGCTGTTTATATTTTATAAATTTATGAAATAATTAAAATATTCTCCATTATTTTTAATTTAATAAACAAGAACGTCAAAAAATTAATAAAAAACTCGGATTTCATAAATTAATAAGGTAGCATTAATTTTGAGAGTAAAAAATAATCGGGACAAAAGTCAGAAGGTTAATATGGCGACGAAAAGAGAGAGTGGCTTTTCTTTTATATTATTGTATCATGGTACAAACCAATATCGCGTAAGTCTTGATAAAATTCCAATAAAATTTTAAAAAATTCCAAAATTATACTAAAAAGAATTAGAAGATTTGCTAAGAAATCTTGGATCCTATTATAAACGTAATGCAAACAGCTTGTTGCATTGCAAGTGCTCTGGAACAATATAAAGTATTGAGATTATTGAAGATTGCAAGTTTTTGCAGATCATTCAAAAATAACTGAATCAATTATTTCTGCTGTAGATGAAACATCTACAAAATATTATTTTCAGTTTCCTTCATATTCCCTTGGTAGCTCCCTGCTTTTATACAAATTAAAAGCTGAAGTAATCAAAGTTGTGCCAATTTTTTTTTGTCTAATTACAGAAAAGCTTATTTTTTTAGTTTACCAATAAAATTTAGCAACTTGTTAGCAAATGTAGAATTTATATTAATTTAGCTGCTTAAAATACTGATCCGAGGCACAATAAAATGTAATGTATAAAGATTTTAGTTACTTTTATATTGAAATAATTACACAAATTTAAAAAAATCTACTTTCATGGTGACCTTTATAATTTTATTGATGGAGTAGATTTCTATTTGTTAAGTTATATGATCAAAAATTAGACAATGAGTGGCGTGAATATGCACTTTAAGACTATAAGGACCTTAATCTTTGCGATAAATTGTATTTTTTGAAATTTACTGGTCTAAAATTTCTCAAAGTAAAAATTCTGTGGGTGATATTTTCTTTTCAAATTTAAAAGTTGTGATATTACCATTCTTAAACGCTCGTGTTGAAAGAGTTTTCTTTAAGTAAACTGATCTTAATTAAAACTGATACCGCAAAAATGAGTTATCAGCTAATACAGTAGCGTCAATTTTAAAATTGTGATGCAAATTCTTAGCTTAAAATTATAAAAAGAAATTTGAAAAAATAGTTAAGTGTAAATATGTACATATGCTTCAAACAACCAAATAATGTATAATAGTGTTTTCACACACATGGTTTTAATAAAAGTTGGTTTTAACGTTAAAACCAACTGTTAAAACCTGGTTTTACCATACAAATTGTTTTTGTTAAAAGCAAATTAAAACCATTTTTGAATTGGTTTTAAGTTGGTTTTATGAAATGCAACCTTGTTTTCGCTGTGATAAATTCAGTGCTGCCAAGTTGAAATGACCGACAGCAGCTGATAATGCTTATGCCAGTGAATAACATAAGATGTCGCTTGAAAGATTTTCAACTTAAAAGTGGATGCAGCAGCAATAATAATCAAAAAATTATGAAGAAAAAGTTTTTTTTTCGAAGGAAAACAACGAAAATATTTTCATTGACCTCTGGGAAGTGACAATAGACCACATGACTGACATCGATCCGCCGATAAAAAAAAGTGTTATTTTGTCATGTATTTGTGCATATTTAATATACAATAACTTGATATCCAAGCATTTCTTCACTTTGTATTGCTAGTTCCATAATTTTAAAATATTTATTTACAAAATATTAAATAGTTTCCATTTTAGAGCGCATTGTAAAATTTCCGAGTTGTTGATACAAACAAAACCAGTTGTTGTACAGTTTGTCAAATAAGTGTTATAAAAAGCAGAAAAAAATACAACAACAAATACACACATTTCTGCAGGAGATTTATTTTATTTTTGAGCAAAGTTATTAGACAGCCTGTGAGTTAAAACCTGAATTTAACAAATGCAAATCAGCTGTTTATGGTTTTAACGTTAAAACCAGGTTTTAACTTTCAGCGTGAAAACACTATTACTTTAATACCCATTTCTTTTCCTAATTTATTTTTGATATGATTCCTGTCCTGATGTCCCCATCTTTCATGCTATAACTGCAGAGTTGATCAATCAATTGCTGCATATGTATTAATTTTAGGAAAAATAGGCTGAATGTTGGCTAGAAATAGTTTTCCACTAAGTTAGCGACTACCAGATAATACAAATTCAGCATTAACTTTCATTATGCAATCTGCTGCGGTAGATTTAAATTCGCTTGAGACATTTCTATCATGAGCAGCTAATACCGAAAAGAGATTTCTAGTGACATTTGCAACTAATCACACAATAAGTTTTTATTTTGTTATTAAATTTTAATGATAGTTCCACAGTACCTTTACCAAGAGCTTCCAATCAGTGATGCCAACTTTTTTGGCTCTAAAAGCGCATTAGAATTTTAAACAAGCAATAAAAAGCGTAATTTTGAAATCTAAAAAGCGTAAAAAGCACTAACGTGAAAAACGAGTGAAGTTTAATAATGTTTTCTAAGCTATTCTCTATTTCGGTAATATTATTAACATTTTTAATGAAATATATCAGACGAAAAAGGTATACTTTACACTAAACAAATAAATACGCCAAGTTTTTATTAAAGTAATTTTAAGAAATACGCAAATTTCTTAAAAGAACTACTTAGTGCTTTTTCTTAGTTTGGCACTAACGCTAAAAATTTGGCGTTTTGAGTCTTCAAAAAGCACTAAAAATAGTGCCAAAAGCACCAAGTTGGCATCGCTGCTTCCAATTCTTCTTTACGAGCAGATTGAATGGTATGAGCTTTATCAAACTTTGTATAATATATAAAATGTTCACAAGATTTTATAGCATGTCTAGTGGCTCCAATATCAACCCACCAGTCTTTATTAGACTCAAAAAATGTCTAACACGACCCAAGTATATTTGTTGCATATATACTCAGGGCTATCATGAATAAAATTCCACGTGAAATTTCTCCCTTTTCTAATTAGAATTTTTTGTTTTCCCTATTAGTTGGAATTATTCCCCGTGAAATTCCTTTCTTTTGATTTAGGATCTTGATTATTTGAGGATCTGGCGAACAAAACCTGACATGTCCTTAGTTAATGGTTTTTTTTTAAATTTTTTCTGACTGTCCAAGTACACATCTATGAAGTCATGAAATATTTTCATTCAAAACCAGTTCGATCCTACCTTAAAAAAATAACGAAAACTGACTTTTCCTTGCGTGTCCCTATCTACAAAATTTCAGTAATTTCCCTGTCCTGTAAAAAACAGTTAACGGGACTAGTCTGGTTTTTTCGCCAGCTCCTCTATTTATTTGTTAAGTGGCGAATTGAATAATGAATAAAATCGGTATTTTTGGACATTCATATGTATGTGAGTAAAATTTTAAGGAAAAATGTATCATAATCATCTTCATAATCATCATAATCAATCAAAAAGTCTTTTTTTTTAACTTTTTGGTTGTTATGGCCCTTTGGATTTTAGGTGACGATATGTATAGATACAAATTTTTCGCTAACGACAATAAGACAACAACTAATGAGCAGTTGTAAGTTTTTCACAGTCTTAACAACACCATAACAACACATGTTGTAAACCATAATCGCAAGAAGTTCAACATAGACAACTAAAATTACAAAACTCAAATAAGTGTTCTAAACCGTGATAGCAAATTTTTGAAATTTGCAATATTAAAATAACAACTGTTGTAAACCATAAACGGGTCCGTAATTTCCTTGAGAATGTTTTATATTAAAAATGTAAGTATGTCCCTGTCCAGACTTGCAATTTTTGTTGCAGCAATTCTTGAGTTTATTGGTGAGAGGGGTGAGAAGATTGGCGAGGAGTACACATTTTCATGTGCTCTGCAATTCTCTTTTGATTTGAAATTCGTAATTGTTAATTTCAAATTGTTAGTTGTAATTGACGTTTTTTATAATTTTATTTCTTCAGATGTACTATGAAAAACAAAAAATATTGTTACGAAAATAGCCGTCAACAATGTTAAGCAGCATTACACAAAAATATTCCAACAGGGTTAATGTAAATGCTACGCGAAAATATTCCTACAGGGTCAAAGCAAAGAATAGTCTAGAAAGTAGCCAACAACTAAATAAGCATGCCTAGCTTGATTAAACAAGCAAAAGCAACAACAACAAAAAAGCGTCTGCTATTAAGAAGATTCACATATTTACACACAAAAATACATGCCAATTCAAACGAAAAGCAAAAGATAAACAACCACCGTGTGTTGCTTAGTTAATGATGTACACACGTACGCATATACACATGTATGTACATAGTTACCACATGAACTTAATTAGGCAGCATATAAGATGATAATGATCGTCTAGACATTGCTTGAAACTTCTAGTGGAATTTGTGTGAAATATAAAAAAAGAGGTGACGCATCCAATGAGTTAGTTGCAGTTGTAAGTCAGTCGCGAACAGTTATAGTTAGTGCTAATCAGAAAGTATTGAAGTTAAGAACTCGTTAGTCAGTTGATAATTAAGTTGTGAATTAATAATAGTCTGTCGTGGAATTGAGATTATTGTGGAGTCTATCGTGTCGACTGGAGTAAAGGGAACAGCGCAGCGAATAGACGCGTATAAGGGTGTAAGTAAAGCCAGTGAGTCTTTATTGGTGTATCAACTGTGAGTGTCGGCAGAGTGAGTGCCGTGTGTGACAAGCAGCAGACAAAGAGGTATTGGTGTATTAACTGTGAGTGACGGCAGAGTGAGTCTCGTAAGTGACGAGCAGCAGACAAAGAGGTGTCACGTGTATACTTGCAGCCAGATAAGAGACGTGTGTAAGCTACAGCGAGGAAGGCGTAGAGGTAACCAGTTGTGAATATCTGTGTGTAATTTATTAGTTTAAGTTGTATTAGTGTATTTAAGCTCTTGAATAATTTAGTATAAGTGTATTTGTAAATAAAACTTGTATCATTCTTAACCGTAATTACTACACTCGGCTCTTGTATTCATTTGCAAATCTTCCGATATACGGAAAAGCGTTTTTATAGAGAGAAAAACGTAACAATATATTAAAAATCAAATAAAATTATTCATTTTTCATAGAAATTTGTGGTTTAATAGAATTTTTAAATTCATAATTGCAAAATTAGAATTTCATAATGTGGACACTTATGCAATTTCAAAGCAGAATTTTAAGAAATTGCAGCAACAAAAATTGCAAGTCTGGACGAGTACTATGGATTTTCAATTCCTACTTCTCAATTTACAATTCAAACATAAAATGAAATATGACTGCTGAAGCGAGTCATAATCAATTCAAGGCCACTTTTCGTAGAATTTATAAGTTTCCATGTACATTAGATTGGCTTTATTTATTTTTTTTTTTGATTTCTTATGCTCTCTCCCCCCAAATCGGTTTAGTTTTATGTAAAAAAAATACAAAAAAATTTCATAGCGATAAGTTGTGTTTTAGGGAGTGCGTCCTCCCCTCAAAGTTGGCCATCAAGCCCATTTTTCAATGTAATTTTTTCCATATGACTACCTTTTTAAAAAATCATTTATAAGAATATGATATATGGTAATATTTTAGCTCTTCTAGTCAACAAAATAAGTCTCAAAAAAAAAGTTTTTTTCTAAAATTAATATATTAGAAAATAATGAAAAAAATAACCAACAAAATACCAAAAATTATATATACCAAAATTGCATTTATATGGAAATTATTGTACTAAGCGTTTACAATAAGAGTTTATATCTATTAAATTATTTCATACATATGTACATATAGTCAAAATAAACTAAAAAAAAAACAAAAACAAAATTTCATTGAATATATAGGCTTAAGGGTCAACTTTGAGGGGCGGACGCACCCCCTAAAACACTACTTATCGCTATGAAATTTTTTTGTATTTTTTTACCTAAAACTGAACCGATTTGGGGGAGAGAATATAAGAAATCAAACAAACAAATTCTCCATAAAACTAACGGCCACTCTAATGTACAAAATATGTAGATATGCATGCATGTATGTGTCTTAAGTCTTTTAAATCCCTCCATACAATGGGAATATTAATACAAAAGACTTAAGACACTAACCTACTTTTAGTCGAGTGAGTAAAAATGGTGGACATTCTAGTATACGATTTGTTTTTTCAGATAAACACAAAAAATATAAAACTGACTGAAATGTATTAATTGTTCGGTTGTGTCTTAACTATTTCGTGTATCGAGCTGAGGATGCAAATAATAAATATTTTTTTTGCAAATAATAAATATTTTGAATTTAAATGACCTGGAGGCTGACTCTGAATTGTGATGCGAAAATCAATGCGATGCGAAAATACATAAATGCGAACAATTGCTATTTTGTATTGCGATATTCGCAAAGTTCTTTTCTACAAGTCGGTATTCTACATTGCGAAAACAATTGTCAAACACATGTCAAATTCGCAAAATTTCTTCGACAACAAAATTGCATTCGCAAAGTACAAACAGTGATGCCAACTTTTTTTGGCTCTAAAAGCGCATCAAAATTTATAAAAAGCACAAAAAGCGTAATTTTGAGATCTAAAAAGCGTAAAAAGCACTAACGTGAAAAACGAGCTTAATGTTTAATATTTTTTAAGCTATTCTCTATTTCGGCAATAATATCAGTATCTTTAGTGAAATATATCAGACGAAAAAGGTATGTTTTACACTGAGAAAATAAATACACCAAGTTTTTATTAAAGTAATTTTAAGAAATAAACAAATTTCTTAAAAGCACTACTTAGTGCTATTTCTCAGTTTGGCACTAACGCTCAAAATTTGGCGTTTTGAGTCTTCAAAAAGCACTAAAAATAGTGCGAAAAGCACCAAGTTGGCATCGCTGAGTACAAACATGTAAGTGAAAGATAATATTTTATTTATTTATATATCATACATTTATTATTTAATTCAGGGAAACAAGCAATAAGATCACCAAACCGCGGCAAGCACAGCCAATTGGCAAGAGACCATTTGAAAACACCAAATGCACGTCAGTCGGCAAATACTTTGTGGCAAACGTTAACTGAAGAACTAAATGTCAATGGACCACCTATGCTATGCACACTTCCGCCAAACATCGCGACATAGCTGGCTGAGATATTCCGAGGAAATGATCTTGACCAATTTGGTGTTAGTAGCCACCTTGACCAAGAAATTTTTACGCAGTCGTTTACGTTACTTTTTTGATAATTGGCGGAATTGCACTTGATTTCATAGTATTGCATTCCGAGTTAATATTATTTAAGACATATGCAAATGCTTCTTTATTTAATCTAAAATTTTTTATAAAGCTGAAAAAAGAAATGTTCTGCATAAGTAAACGTTTATTTTTCGCAAGCATAAAAATAAATTACCTGTTTTCATTCAAGCTTAGAATATCGGATTTCCTTCTACGCAATCTTCTCTGTATCTTTTCATTTTGCTCATGCCCTTCTTCGTCGTCGAACCACAGTGCCACAGTAGTAGGGAACTGGCGGTTCGGGGACAATTAAAATTGTTAAATTGTGGATGAAATTGTTAAATTTGGGTAATTAAAATTTGAAAATTGTTAAATTCTTGGAAATTTGTGAAATTTGATACCTACGAGGGTGGTTCGATAAGTCCTTTAAATATTTTTCGAGGGTGGTTCAATAAGTCTGTCTTTTTCCTAATGCCTACGGCAATGCATGATATTTTTTTCAAATGCCGACGGCAAAACATGATTATTATTTTTTTCAAATGCCGACGGCAAAAGATGATTATTATTTTTTTCAAATGCCGACGGCAATGTATGATTATTATTATTTTTTCCTAATGCCTACGGCAATGCATGATATTTTTTTCAAATGCCGACGGCAAAACATAATTATTATTTTTTTCAAATGCCGACGGCAAAAGATGATTATTATTTTTTTCAAATGTCGACGGAAAAACATGATTATTATTTTTCCTAATGCCTACGGCAATACATAATTATTATTTTTTTTTTCAAATGCCGACGGCAAAACATGATTATTATTTTCTAATGCTCCCAGTGTTGCCAGACTGTAGAAATTTGTTATCGTAATACTACATCAGTAATATCAGAGAAAGAAGGTTTGATGACTACTAGGTCATATGGTTTCATATGAATCATAGGAATTTGCTTGTGTGATTTCCTCACGCTAATAAATTGTTTATAAATAAACAATAAATAAATTGTTATAAAATAAAATAAATAAATTATTTTATTTATTTATAAAACGTTCTCATGTATGTGAACACCCCTAATGCTTGTGTGTGGGGGTCCAGCTTGTTTGTCGCTGGTAAGCTTATATTCTGTTTATTTGTTTAAGAAATATATTTGTATGTATGTATGTATGTATGTATGTGTGTATGATGTATGTATGTATGTATGTATGTGCGATCGAAGGAACTTGTGCGTGGAATATTTTGTGGCTGTGTAGAATACATTTATATTTTGCAACGAAATCATTTTTTTTGTCTGCGATTATTTTAAAGCAGCAAAGTTTCAACTAAGTACAGTCATCAGCAGAGAAACAAAAAGTTAAAACTGTGAATGCTGCAAGGATATTGCTACTAATTTTCGTATAAATACGCCAACTTTTCTAACCAACACATCAGTACTTTATTGTATTTACAAGTAGTATCATCAGCAATTGTGTTAAAGTTTTATAATAATAAAATAATTAAAAATGAGTTATACAGGTTATCAGTGTAATAGATGTCATAAGGTATACAAATACGAAAAGTCCTTTTTGGATCATGTGAAAAGTCATAGCATACTGGATCAAATGGTCGTAAGTCGGGATACAAATCAAGAGCAACCGCAGACATTTCTTCAAAATCCTCAACAGCAGATAAATACATTTCATCATCAGCAGCACCCTTCTCTACAGTATCCCCAATATCAACAATACGGTATGGCTAACTGTTACCCTACACCAATGTCATGGAGTAATCAGTTTTTGGCAGCAGGAGTACCAATGCAATATGAGTATCCAAGTTACAATTATAATTCCGTCACACCAGTTAATCAAATGGAGCAGTATTCCAATTTGATGCAATGGCAACCTCTTAATTATCATCAACAAGAGCAGCAGCTACAACAACAAGCTCATCAACAAGGTGTGGATATCTTTGGAGGGACTTTATACAACGATGCTATGGATATAAGTTTACCGGAAAGTGATGGAGAAGTAGAAGAAAAAAGAGAAGAAACTCTGCCAACACCAATGAGTACTTCACATGGTAGGAGAGAAGAAGTCGAAGAGAATGTGAGATATTACAAAATATCGAAAGCCTTCAAAAACCATATCGCCACATATGTAATACTAAATAAAAGGGACCAACTTCTCTTGGAAGAATTTATTAAAGAAAACATGAATATTTTTATTGAGAGACTTCAAATGTCTTTGTCTAAGCATACAATAATTAAATTTCATGTGAGTATTGTGGCGGAGTACATCAAAATTGTAGAAGAAGAATTGGAGTTGTGTGTTATAACACATGTAGCCAAAATGAGTTTGCTGACGAAGGCAGACAATATAGAAGAATTATTCCGTAAACAGATTGAGGAGATTTCAACCAAAATGTCCGAATTTGAAGAGCGAGATTCTGGTTGGACTTTGTCACGCATCAACAGAAATCAACATCAACAAATCTTCGCTAGTCAAAGGATCAAGTTGGATATCCACACCTGAAAAATTAGTAAGAAAATTTGCATGCATCAATATTGAAAACAGTGATGAATACTGCTTCAAGTGGTGTATAATCGCTGCCATGGATACTACCAAATACGATCGGCCAAAACGTTGCAGTTCTTATAATATTCAGGACATTTCTGCAGAGACGATTGTTACGCGAAATGGTGTTGCGTTAAATTTCAAAAACTTAACTTACCCATTAGCACTAAACAAAATTAAGGAGTTTGAGGTAAATAATCCAGCAATAAGTGTTAATGTGTTTGGGTACGATGAGGGAGCAGATCAAATCATCGGTCCCTATTATGTGACCAAGGATGAAAAAGTAAAGCATGTCAACTTGTTTCTTTTGGAGAATGGTGAAGTTCATCACTACATATTGATAAAAGACATATCAAGGTAAGTTAGAAAATTATTCAACACTTTAATTTAATGATACATATACTTGTTTTATATATTTTATAATAGAGACATTTTACTTATAAACTTTTATATATTTTTTATTATTCACAGACTTTTACGAAGTCAATTAACGCAGAATAAACACAAACTTCATATCTGCAACACCTGTCTCTAATACACACATAACGAAAATGGTATGAGTAGCCATAAGGCGGAATGCGGCAAAATAGTGACAACTATGCCGTCAGGTCCAGATGCAGTTCTAAGTTTTAAGGGGCATCAGAGGAAAATGGATGTCCCCTTTGTGGTGTACGCAGATTTTGAATGCATCCTGGAAGCCATTAGTAATAACGTGAGTAGTAAAACCAGTCTTGTCAAAAAGCACACTCCTTGTGCTTTTAGTTACTACATTAAGTGTCTCCATAACAATAAGTTAGATAAATTAAGGGTTTATACAGGGAAAGATGCTTCACAAAAATTTGTTTCATTTTTAATTAAAGATTGTGAGGATATTTATAATAATCATTTAGTAAATAATAGGCAAATGGATACTTTATCCCCTTCTGATATTTATAATTTTTATAGTGCGGTGAATTGTCATATTTGTCAAAAATTTCTAGATAAAGATCGCGTTAGAGATCATTGTCACAATAGCGGTAAATATAGAGGTGCAGCCCACAATAACTGTAATTTGAATTACCAAATTCCCAAGTTTATACCAGTTTACTTTCACAATTACTCAAATTATGATTCACATCTTTTTATTAAAGAACTAGGTGAAATTTCTATGCAACTGAAAGTACTCCCTCTCAATAAGGAGCTTTATATATCACTCTCGCAATTTACACCAATGAGCGATGGTCATAATCTTGAAATAAGATTTCTTGATACATTACGCTTTATGGTTGAGAGTTTAGAATCATTAGCCTGCAATTTCTCGGATAGTGATTTTAACACTATAAGGTCCTTGTTTCAATCAGAAAAAGAATTTCTGCTTATTAAGAAGAAAGGCATTTTCCCCTATGAGTACCTAAATTCATTTCAAAAATTAGACGAGTGCCAGCTGCCTTCACGCAGTGATTTCTTTAATAAGTTGAACAATAAAGAGTGTTCGTTAGAGGAATACTCACATGCTGTAGAGGTATGGAATACTTTTGGTTGTAACACAATGAAAGATTACATGGAACTTTACTTAAAAACAGATGTCCTCTTACTGACAGATATTTTCGAGAACTTTAGAAAAGTTTGTAAAGGTATTTATGAGCTGGATCCATGTCAATACTATACCGCACCTGGACTTTCCTGGGATGCAATGTTAAAATACACAAAAATTGAACTAGAATTATTTACGGACATAGACATGTACAATTTTATGAAAAAAGGTATACGTGGGGGAATCGTACAGTGTAGCCAAAGATATTCGAAAGCGAATAACAAATATTTGGAAGATTTCGATAAAGAAAAGCCCTCGGAGTTTCTTGTCTATTTAGACGCAAATAACCTTTACGGTTGGGCTATGTCGGAATATCTTCCTCATGGTGGGTTCAGATGGTTATCGCAAGACGAGCTGAATCTGGATCCAAACAGCATAGCTGACAATGGATCAGACGGTTATGTATATGAGGTCACTTTAGATTATCCTTCTCACTTACATGACTTGCATAATGACCTACCTTTTTGCGCTGAAAATAAAAAACCACTGCAAGCGAAATATAGCAAGTTGATAACCGATTTCTCTACAAAGCAATCATACGTGATACACTTTAGAGTTCTGAAACAATGCTTAGAAAATGGGTTAGTTTTAAAGAAAACACATCGTATTCTAGCATTTAAACAATCTCCATGGTTAAAAGGCTATATTGACCTAAATACCAGACATAGAGCCACTACTAAAAATGCTTTTGAAAAAAACTTTTTCAAGCTACTTAATAGTGCAGTCTATGGTAAAACCATGGAAAATGTGGATAAGAGGAGAGATGTTAAAATTGTCAATAATTGGGAGAGAACGAATTGTAATCGTTTGGGGGCTCAAGATTGGATATCAAAACCAAATTTTCATAGTTTATCTATATTTTCCGAAGATCTGGTAGCAATCGAAATGACTAGAGTCAAAACCTGCTACAATAAACCAATTTACTTAGGATTTTGTGTACTTGAATTGTCCAAATGGAAAATGTATAATTTTCATTACGGGTACATGCAACCTAAGTTTAAGACAAAACTCTCATTGAACTATATGGACACGGACTCTTTTATATATTCAATAAAGACGGATGACTTTTACGCTGACATAAAAAATGACATAGAAGAACATTTTGATACATCGGACTATCCCACGGACAATACTTATAATTTCCCATTAATAAATAAAAAAGTTTTAGGCATGATGAAAGATGAAAACTGCGGTAAGATAATGACAGAATTTGTTGGGCTGCGATCAAAAATGTACTCATTCAGTGTACAAAATCAAAATGACGTTAAAAAATCAAAGGGGGTAAAAAGATTCATATTAGATAAATATAGTTTAGCTACTTATAGAAACTGTTTATTCAATAAGACTAATGTATACGATAATATGTTAACATTTAAATCTAAGCTTCACCATATATATACTAGTAAATTAAATAAGGTAGTCTTAAGTTATGGAGACGATAAGAGAAAAATTAGGTCAAATAATATTAACACATATGCATGGTATCATTTTCGTATTAAGGAAACTAACCCTGAATACGAACTTGATATGTTGCTAGATGAAATTGCTAGAATGCAAGAAAATAGCTAAAATTAGTTAATTTTTAGTTAAGTAGTTAATTTTTAAATTGTATATAAAATCTTAGTTATTAAGAAACATTATTGTAAATAAAATCCTATTTATTGTTGTTAAAATGATTTTAAATAAAATCCTATTTATTAAGAAAAATTATTGTACATAAAATCCTATTTATTAAGAAAAATGATTGTAAATAAAATCCTATTTATTAAGAAAAACTATTGTACATATGTATATGAGTTTTTAAGAAAAAATTTTAAATAAAATATTGAAAAAAGAATTAAATGTGTGAATGACTTTTATTTCTTTATTGGCTTTACTTCGTTGGATAAAAAAAAATTATATCTTCCATATCGCTTAAACATGCACAGTCTTGATTTCTTTAAGAGGATCTGCACAAAACAAATTGAATTTCACAATATTATGAAATTCCATTAAATTTCATATTTTCATAAAGAGAAACAATTTAGATAATCGAATAAGTCCTTATATTTTTCACTACATACAAGTTTCTCTTATTTTCTAATCGAAAAAGCTTAATCGGTGAGAGCGAGCTGAGTGAATTTCTAATTCCAAATTCCCAATTTTCTATTTGCCAATGATATGTACTAATTATGTATTTTAAATTATAAATAAAAAGACATTAAAGAGTTTGTAAAATATAAATGTTTGTGTTTTTTATTTAATATTTTCAGTTATTTCATAAAGAAATTTAAGACATAAATGACCACAGGTAAATGTATTGAAATTCTGATGTTGATTATAGTTGTATTTTATATTTGTACCAAGATATTTGACTACTTCCGAAGGAGGTTGTAAGTTTCCAAAGCTGTCGAAATATTCTTTTTCATTGTTGTTTTTATAATATGCTACCCAATGTGTACCAGGTCCTGTTGATACGTCTAAATTGATTATTCCACATTCTATTTTCTTTGTTCGTTTTGGTAGAGTATTCAACATGAAAACTCCTCTAAAATATGGAATATTTATAGAGAAACGGTTTAGGTCCTCATCAGATAGTGGTCTGTTGGGTAGCATCTCTAATAGTTTTTTGATTCCTCTTTGAAAACTAAACCATAACCCTTTTTATATGGTTTTAAGTAAAGTCCCTTTCCAACTGCTATAGATTCCATCGCTTTATTATGTCTAGTTGCTTCATCAAGTTGATTTTTTGCATTCTTTGTTGCATTTACAGCTTTAGCTATAGCAGCACCTCCAGTTGTTAGACTACCAATTGCACCCAGAGCAGTTAAAATCGGTATTAGAGGCAAAAACCCACCAATTTTTGGGACACGTATTACACGTGGTACTATAATTTGAGATTTTCTTCCTTTTAATGATTTGTTGATAGTTTTTCGGGCAATTTTAATTGCTGAGTTAATATCTAATGGTTTTTCCTTCTTTAGTATTTTTGTTGCAGCTTTAATTGATGTTCTAAACAGTTTTTTATCATTTAGCTTATTCTTTTTAACATTTTTCTTTTTCTCCACACCCATACCAAATTTTGTTTTGGCTTTCATTGCGTTAGTAACCATATAGGCAAATGATTTTTCAGCAATACTACTATCTTTTGATAAAACTCGATCCCAAGCTGAATTTTCAAGTATTTTATCAGCCTTGTGTCTAGTGCTTAAATCCTTATTTTTCGAATAAGCTATATCGTGATCTTTACAAGCAGAGTCCAATAAATTAATTCCTTTATCACCTCGATTTAAACGTTTTTGTAGTTTTGTTCCAGGTCCACAGTACTGATATCCAGGAAGATGAAGTTCAACAGGTAGAGAGTTTATTATTTTATCTACTATACCTCCTCCAACGAAGGTGTTTTTATGACTAAACGTTTTCTGATATCGTATAACCATATTATCTGATTTTTTCTATAATAAGAGGTAACATTTATGAAATGTATTTAGTTACAAAAATGCAGTTAGTGAAACAACATAAAAATATTTTAGTTCGTAATATTGATGAATCATCGAACATCACTTCAAAAATAAAGCATAGCCCCCTCTTACCAAATTCTATTCGTGCTCTAATAGTGGGACCATCAAATTGTGGAAAGACTAATGTTATGATCGGCTTACTAGAAAGTCCTAATGGACTCAAGTTTGAAAACATCTATTTATACTCAAAATCTCTTTATCAACCCAAATATGAGTACTTGAAGAAACTAATTTCACCAATTAAAGGAATGGGATATTATACATTCACCGATAATGAATCAGTTATTCCACCTGACGAAGCTAAAACTAATTCAATTATGATATTTGATGATGTTGCATGTGAAAAGCAGAATAATATACGTACATATTTTTGTATGGGGCGACATAGGGATATTGATTCATTCTACTTGTGTCAAACTTATACTAGAATTCCCAAGCATTTAATAAGAGACAATGCAAATGTTATTATAATGTTTAAGCAAGATGATACAAATATGAAGCATGTTTATAGGGATCATGTTGGCAGCGATATGAGTTACGAAAAGTTCCAAGAAATTTGTAGAGAATGTTGGAAGGATAAATATGGCTTTTTAGTGATAAGCAAAGATAATGAATTAAATGATGGTCGCTACAGAAAGCAATTTGACTTCTTCATAACTATATAAACTACTTCTCATAAAAGATTGACTTTAGTTATTAATCTAACTTTAAACTTGATACATCTATTTGCTATAACCTCATCCGATACCTGATAAGCTGATCTCCAAACTATACCAGCTACCTGAAAACCAGACCAGCTCCTGATAAGCTGATCTAAAAACCAGACCAGGTCCTGATAAGCTGATCTAAAAACCAGACCAGGTCCTGATAAGCTGATCTGAAAACCAGACCAGGTCCTGATAAGCTGATCTGAAAACCAGACCAGGTCCTGAAAAGCTGATCTGAAAACCAGACCAGGTCCTGAAAAGCTGATCTGAAAACCAGACCAGGTCCTGAAAAGCTGATCTGAAAACCAGACCAGGTCCTGAAAAGCTGATCTGAAAACCAGACCAGGTCCTGATAAGCTGATCTGATAACCAGACCAGCTCCTGAAAAGCTGATCGGATTGCTGATACCTGTTATTTGCCCTTAGCGAACATGGATGAGAAAATTTTAAAACAGTTGGTGTTGACAAGAAATGTGTTGAAGAAAAAGCTTCGTAGTATAAAAACTGGTGAAATAGATACAAGTGAACAACTAAGAGATACATTTAAACCTATAGCAGAAGAATTCATAAATAGTTCTAAAAATATTAAAAGAATTCTTATGAAAAAAGAAAGTAAAATCAAGACAGAAGTTGAAAATATACAAGTTTAAAGCCTGAGAAACCTTCACTCAAGATATAGACAAGTACCCCAAAGAAACTAGCAGAAGAAACAATATTTGATAATACCATCTTATTTAATGATGCTAATACTGAAAAAAAATGAAAGCATGCCGAAGCATGTATAATTTCAAAAAAAAAAAAAAAAAAAAAATCCTCACGTCATACAATTTTGTAAGCAAAGAAATTTTATGATTTTGTGGTCAATGAAATACATGCATATGTATCTACTTTGTAAAAATTCAAAAGAGCGAACTGGTAAATTCTAATAGTAAAGATTTTTAATTGTAACACTCTACATCTCGGACTCTTACGTCACTATCGATAGAAGCATGCTAAGGCATGCATACTAGCAAAATATATAAAGCTGTTAGAAGGTGATGAGACAGCAATTGTATCTGGATCAACCCAACTCATGAATGTATTGTATACGGAGATGATTGATGGTGATGATGACGTTTTTTAAGTGAATAATCATTACATATGAATGCGACAGTGATTGACCCCTCAAACCTCATGTAGAAATACTTGAGGGGAAAAATTCTCTCAAAACATAGATATTTCATTGTTTCTAACACTTTATGAATACACCAACGGTGAATTGCTGGTAGAGGTGACTGAGTTATTTGAGATCGATTTGATACAATAGTTGTATATTAAACATGCATTTCTTTGTATCTAAACTATTTTCTACATACCTAATGTATATACCCAGCAAAAAATTATACAAAAATTCTCTATTCCAAGTAGTAAAATCTGAAAAAAGGAGTGGCACATTAGAAGAAAAAAAAAATAAAATAAAATAAATAAAAACAGAGACTGACTGACCAACTAATACGTACACTCTGCCCGATGGGCACACAAAACACACTTAAACATTTCAGAAATATATATACAATACGCTGAACTTTAATAAAATGAAAAAAAAGTCATATAGAACAATAAATAAAAGCCATAGGTGCTCACCGTTCATAAAATAAACATATGTATATGTATCTTATTAATGTAAACATATTATCAGTATAAAGCAACAGAAATTTCGTCATACAAAGTCATCTTGTATCCTAGAGGAGCCGTCGATAGGGTATACCTAAATTATATGAAAACGAGTTCGTTTTCTGTTGATCGCTATTAAAGAAGAAAATATGTTTGTTCATTATGATTTAACTAATTTAAAAGTACATTTAAATTCAGTCTCATACCCGTACTTCTTAACATAAAAATTAAAAATAAATGTTATCCAATTCTATATTATACTATGTATCAAAAATTTCAAAAAAGCTGTTATATGAAAGAATCTCCAGCGCTTCTAACTGCATCAGAGTTTAAGAAAAAAAAAACTCCTTTTATTCAATTTAATAAAATTTTAATTTGAAGCAGTAAGCAAATACATCAGCTTACTGCATTCTTATTCATAATCGTATAATAGAATATATAACCCCTAAAGGACAAAGTCTAAAAGTCTTATAAATTAAGAAATATAGAAAATAACATAATTTTTATAAACGCGTAAAGTTGCAAAAGTAATTCAAATGATTTCATCGCAAAAAACAAACAAAAAGCAGCGATTGTTTTCAACAATTATGAAAATAATAATTACAATATAAAACTCCCTTTTGATTTCCAATGTTTATCAATAAAAAATAAAAAATAAGTAAGTTAACTAACAACAAAAAAAACTATCAGTACCTAAGCTGGAGTGCCGGATCAGTTTCATTTAAAAATGTTTATACATTTTCAAAAAGCAAAGCAAGCTTTCCAAAATAAATGTAGAAGGCTATAGCTAGAAAAAATTTTATACCCTATACTTTAAAAAACTGTAAATTAAGTATAAGAAATATTTCTATTATAGTTACTATTACTATAGAGTATGTAAGTACATATCTTCAAGAATTCAGTTTTACTTACAACAGAAAATCCTCACAAACTTTTAAGTAAACGAAGATAAAAATTAAAATGTTTTTAATTTCACCAACAACAGACATCACATGACAAAAAATAAAATAAGAAATGTATTCAAAGATTGAGTTGAACACTTATTTGTATGTACATATATATGTACATACATACATACATACATACATACATAAAATCAATTTGTAGATATGTATGTATACATATCAAATTTCTTATCAATGCTTAATTATTTATTAGACCTACATCATGAAAATATATGAAGCGTCGTTTAGTTAAAGCACAATGCAAATATAAACAATCCATACATTCAGGGAAAATCTGCAGCTTAAAAATAAGAATTCATCACATTAATTCAATAATTTTTAATATAATAGAAAATGTATATTGAGATATCTACAAACTAATGAGTTTAATAAATGAATACTGTAAATTAATATTTTGTCCATATTGAAATAAGAAATTTCAATATGACTAAACCTTCGCTAATGGTTCTTATTAATTCAGCATGGTTCTTACTGATTTCAAGTTGGTTTTTCTCTGTGTGTAGATAACTCTTTCAGTCAAAGAAGACGAATGTAGTTAAATAAACAAAATCTGTAATATAAACAAATTTCACACAGACTGACTTCAACGCGAGACAAATTTAAGCATGAGAAAATATAAAGCAATCGTAAGTATAAAAGCATACTAGGATTAGGGAAGTCCAGATATATGATAGTATTTTATAGTACCATATGTCGATATTGAAAACAATTTATTTCTACCTACACATAAATACCAGCTCAAATACACACACATAGCAGAATTCATATAAGAAATATCCAAGAAAATTTCAACAACACCCCACCTTTTGCAAATCATGACGAGCCTTAAATTCTCCCTCAGATATACATACACAAATTCCCATGATCATACATACATATACAATATATAAGATTAATCTCAACAACACAACACTCTCACCTACCTGAAATTACAGATAGTCTTAAACTTCTACAGACGTCTATACACATAGATTCTCACGGCTACATATTACAAGAACACCTCGCCCCTAATAAATCACAATCATCTTAAATTCTTACAAAAATACATACATACATACATACGCATAACCAATTTACCTCAACAACATCCTCACCCACCTCAAATCACGATCAACCTTAAACTACTATAGAGAGACACATTCACAAATCCCCATGGCTACATATTACGTCAACAACCCTGCCCACCCAAATCATGGTCAGCCTTAAACTCCTACAGACATACAAACACACAGATTCCCCCGGTTGCATATTACTAGAACACCTCACCCCTCATAAATCACAATCAGCCTTAAGCTCCTACAGAAATACACACATTGAAATTCCTACAAACATACACACACACACACACACACACACACACACACATACACATACATTCACACACAACTACACACGCAATCGATCTACCTCAACTACACCCCGCCCCCCTGCCAATCAAACCTTCACCTAAATTCTCACAGACAGACAGACACATCCACAAATTCCTATGGTTACATATTACGGCAACAACGCCGCCCACTCAAATCACGGTCAGCCTTAAATTCCCACAGTCTAGCAACACCTACATTAGCATTAGAAAAAATAACTTTCACGTTTTCCCGTCGTCATTAGGAAAAATCATTTTCCCGTCGGCATTTGAAAAAACTATATTCATGTTTTGCCGTCGGCATTTGAAGAAATTATATTCATTTTTTGCCGTCGGCATTTGAAAAAATTATATTCATTTTTTGCCGTCGGCATTTGAAAAAAATAATAATCATGTATTGCAGTAGGCATTAGGAAAAATTATCATGTATTGCAGTAGGCATTAGGAAAAATTATAATGTTTTGCCTTCGGTATTACGAAAAATTATCATGTTTTGCCTTCGGAATTACGAAAAATCATTAGATGATTTTCCGTCAGCATTAGGAAAAACCATTTTCATGATTTTCCCCGTCGTCACATACACACATAAAAACCGCCAAACTATGAACCGCCTTAATACATTCACACAAAATATTCCACACACAAACTTCCCACGGTCAGGCAGGCAGACAGACAGACCGACAGACAGACATACACTTAATGTAAACAAAAACTCCTAATGTAAACAAAAAACTCCTGATGTAAACAAAAAACTCCTTATGTAAACAAAAAAACACAAATTTCCAAGAATTTAACAATTTTCAAATTTTAATTACCCAAATTTAACAATTTCAGCAACAATTTAACAATTTTAATTGCCACCGAATTGGCAGTTCACTACTACTTGCCACCGAATCCATTTTTATTAATTTTTTTTCTTACAGAATTTCCTTAATAAATTTTATAAACAATTTCCACAGCCAAACACAAACAAATTTATTTAATTTTAATTTGACGTTTGTTGACACTGACGTTTATTTGAGCAGCGTTGCCACGATTTGCGAATGCGATTGCGAAAGTCTAACAGAATACCAATCTTCATTCGCATCGCATTTCATTTGCGCGTCGCATTGATTTTCGCATCGCAATTCAGAATAAGCCTCCTGTTGGGAAAAGTCAGGGAGCAAATTACTGCACTCGTTATCGAACGAAATTATAAAATATTTCAAAAGAGTTTATATGGAAATATTTGCAAATTTCGAATCGTATAGAATGTCGTATTTTGCCCCCAGGAAAAAATGTCTATGTAAATTAAATGAATTTGAACGAACTATGTAGTTTACACGTTTCCCAGACATTAGAGATTTCTGTCTGGGTTCGAGGTTAAACTTAAGTTTTTTTCTCTCTAATAAGCTAATCCAAAATATAATTAAAATTATCAATAATTGAGTTTGATGTTTTTGAGTGATATTCACTAGCCACACTATGAAATTTTTCTTTCACAAAGTGTGAGTTTGTTGGTAAGATATGAAAAAGTGTGTAGTGCACGCTTTCATGTACTTGGAAATTCTCTTCTATTTTCTCATACTTAGTTGTGAACATTAATGTTTTTATTGAAGTTTTAAGCTTTTATTAAACTTTAATACCTTTTTTAATAAAAATTTTGTTGTGAAAATGTCAGACAAATGAGAAGTTTTTCATTAAAAAAATTTTGATGTGCAGAAGTGAATGAAAGCTTAAAAGAGAATAAAAGAGATTTCAGAAGAAAATATTTTTAGTATGAACCATGACATTCATACGTATGTAGTTTAAACTTCTCTGTATAACTACACGGAAAAACAAAATAGTGAAAACATTTTCTTTGTTAATGTCATAATTCGTCATAGAGAAGAAGAACATTTACAAGTAAAATATGTTGTGTGTTTTAAAGGAAATACATACATAAATGTATTTTGTGTTAATTAAAGGTGCGATAAAAATCAGTTTTTCCCAAAACTAATATTAAATACAGTCAAATCCCGATAATTCTTAATCGCAAGGGACCGGCCATTTCTTACGATTTATAGGGGTTTTCGATTCAGCGGGGTTTCGATTTAACGGGGTTTTTCAATTTGTTTACTTAAACGAAAAAAAGCATAAAAAATTGTTAAAAATAAAGTACAAAATAAAAATTTGTTGTTTTTGTAACACCGACAGGGTTTTATGCGTGCGTACACACACACAAGCAGAAGCAAAAACCCACTCAAAAAAAAAAAAAAAAAAAGCGGTAAACAAAAAATCATTCTTTCCATGTTTCTGTTGTTTTTATTACGAGTTATAAGTGGTAGTTAGCAAACAATTACGATTTATAAGAGGTAAAGAAGATTTTATTTGAAAAAAATATTACGAATTAGCGAGGGGACCAAAATGTATGGAAATTTTACGAATTAACGAGATTTTTTCAAGGAACCGACAGTTTATTACCATAGGCGTAGCTAGACCTTTCTAGACCAGACTTGATTTTGCCCCCCCCCCCCAGGATTTATTACAAATTCTTTTTAAAACATATTCTTTTGCCTGTAATATTAAAAAATTCTATTTTTTATTTATTTTAAAATTACTCATGAAAATCACCAGTAAGTTTTATACAAACTTTTCGAATAATCGCTAAATATGCATACTTTTATTAGATAACAAATACCCAAAAAACTATAAGTTTACAGCACTTCAAAACATCACAAATAGTAAACTCCATGTGAATTTATAATGCATGTGTGTAGATATGTATGTGTGTATGTAGCTTTCAACAAATTCTTAATAAAATTGTATTAGTGTACGTAGTTAGTAGCAAGACAAGTTGTTTTAAGGTGTTCTTAAGATTTTCTACTGTCAAATTATTTGTAACAATAGCCACCAATTTTTATTTAGAGTAAAATTAAAAAAAAATAGCGAAAAATTATGATCTGCTAATACCTCGTATATATTCATATACTATATATACTTGTACACACACATGTATATATGTATGTATGTATGCATATTTATGGTTCAATCGAGGGCTGCCAGATAAAATGATGGAAAAATCACCAAAATCCCGGTAAAATATAAAATAATCGTCATTTCATGTCCGAAAAATCGTCAGAAAATCGAACAAATCTAAATTTCCTCTTTAAACATGTATACATATGTTTTATTTTTATTAGAAAACAAAACAAAACAATTCATGTTCATATACAACTTTGTTAGACTAGTGGAAAACTTGTGAAAAATATTCCTAGGTCCAAATTTTGGTTCAGTACTTTTGATGACCGAAATTTTTGATAGGATATCAACTTACACAGGTCAATATATCGTTGGGCTCAAATGGAAAGGCCCTAACGCAAATAATTGTAACTTTACAGGAGAAGGTAAAACATAATAGAAAGTGTAATATTCAAAATGTAACTTTTTTGTACAACTACTTGTAAAAGCGCTATTTTTTACACTATTGCAATAAATTTTGTGATGAGGTATATTAGTGTGAAATTTATTGAAATCACTGAAAAACTCAACTATCGATATGTATGCATGTATATACATATATACACATAAAATTTTTTTCAATTGAATACGTATACATACATACTTGCATACATATGTTTGTACTTATTTATGTATGTATGTTCATTCATCGCAACAATATAGTATTGATTCAGAACTTCAATATTGGAATTGTAACTAAATAATAAATGGCAATTTTCTATTTTTATTTATGCACCAACAGATAAATTTTTTTTAAATTAAATAATAAATTATTAAGAAATGAAATCATGAATGATGAATGAAATCATTTCTTGCTTGTATCTTTTCAAAATATTGTATTCAAATATAGTATATACATAAATAATTTTTCCATATGAACACATAAACTTGTTGGAAACGAATATTAATTTTATTATTATTTAGTTTATTATTATTAAATTATTATTATTATTATTTAGTTTTTTTCTAATACATACTTTACTTTTTGTCTATATATTGTTTTTGTTTTGAATGTTTTGTTTTTTTAGTTTTAATTATAACTTAATTTTTGATATTGAAACTGGACTGTTAATTTATGTTTTAACTTAAATAAAAAAAAATGTTATATAAAAAACATCTGTATAAAATTTTTTAAACGCACTAATAATCCCAAACCAATATTTTACTTATTAATATTTTACTTATTAAGTAAAATATATTTTTTTAATTTCCAATTTCAATGTATTTTTAATAAAAAATATATATTTAACTTAATAAGTAAAATATTAATTTGTGATTATTATTGCGTTTAAAAAATTTTAAGCTTAAATTTTAACAATTCCCATAAAAAACACTAATTAAAAAAAAATTGTGTTTGCCCCCACCCCCCAGAAAAAATGTCTAGCTACGCCAATGTTTATTACGAATTATCGGGAGTTACGATTTATCGGGGTACGAATTATCGAGATTTTACTATATTCAGTAAAATATTAATTTTGGGAAAAAGTCGATAAAAATACATATTCACCCCTATTCTGCGTTTTGATTACGTTCCCGTATTCAGTTACGCACGGATCGAAAAGAGGTATTCTGCCAAAAAACTGAATCGAAAGAAAAAGAAAAGGAGAAGAGTATGTTTAAACCTGCTGCTTTGCTATGAAACGGGTGAAATAGGAACAGAAAAATTAAGCAATTTGGCAAAATTTTTAGCAAAAAGTTAAATTTACTGCAAAAAAAGAGAGATTTAACATTAAAACAAATAATAATTAAATATTGTGAACATTTTTATTAAATAAATTCTTGCAAATTTAAGTACAGCGATTTAAAAAAAAACGAGATAAGCAAGAGGAATTTGTGGCCAAACTTATCCAGTGTGAAGAATCCTGTCGCGGTGATATTTTAATTTTTTACACATAATTGTAACACAAAAATAAAGTTTACAATAATATAATATCATTTTTCGTTGCTATTAAATAGGTATGTCAACTTTTTATACTGTTCTACCTGTAATAAATTAAATAAAAATCGCATTTCAGTACAGAAAAACAAAACAGAGGCTGTAGTTCATTAATTAAACCTTCTTTTGCATTTAATACTTGCATTATTTTTTTAATTAATCACTTTTTGAACCCAAACAAACAAAAATTGAAAACGCTCCGCCACCAAAATAGCAACTTACAAAAACGTAGTTACGATCGAAATGCAGAATACATAGAATCGAAAGAGAAATCGAAGAACGGAACGCAGAATACCAAAGTTGCCAAACGGAGAAACTTTCGATTCGAATCGAAACGCAGAATAGGGGAGATTAAAAAGTTATTTCAAAATAATCGAAAAAAGCACAAAACTTGTATTTTATTTGTTTTGTTTTTAATTATTTTTCATGAATTTTACTCAAGTGCTGTATATTGTCAATATTAACGTGTGATTAAACATCAACGATTGACCGCTTAAGTTATAATTATAAAATATAATGGGCAACTCAAAAATTACAAACAAAGATTAAAAAATATCTTTGTAACGGAAAACAACTCTCGCGATCGTTGCACATAATTTTTTTTAAATACAACCCGCCTGATTTTTTTTTGTTGTGTGGCTTATGATTGTTTTACGTTCTCACTCCGCATTGGTTTAATTGTCAGTCGCGAATAATTGCACTGGATTACAGTTTTTTGAGAACGGATTATTATCCACAGGCAGGGTTGTCAGAAAAGGCGATTTTTAAACTTTTCTTACGTGCTAATTTTCATGGTTTTTTTGACGATTTATAAATTAGTGTGCGATTTTGTTGGTTATTTTTGAGGAGCCATTAATTTGTTTCGAGAAACGTTAAAGTCGATATGAAAAAAAATTATTATTTTTAAGTTTAAAATCTTTAAACGCACTAATAATCCCAAATTAAAATTTTACTTATTAAGTAAAATATTTTTTTTATTAAAAATACACCCAATAAGCACTCAAAAAAAAAATTAATATTCAAGCAATTGAAATTTAACTGAAAACAAAGTTGAATTCAAACATTTTTTCAAGTAATATTCAAGTTTGAAAATATTTTGAAATAAAAAATCAAACAACACAACTTGTTCAAACCTTGTCAAATAAGTAATTTATTTTTTAATAAAATTAAAATTGTGATGAAAAATATCAAATATAAATATAAAAATGATCTTTTAAAAAACAAAAGGTGATTTAAATCGTGAAAACAATAGTGAAGGTAGATATGCAAAAAATAATTGTAAGAAGACTTGTCGATTGCATTTTTCTTTCTATTTTGAAATCATTGTTTTTGAAGCTTGAAATATGTATACTTGAATTCAATTGTAATACAAGGTTGAATTACAGTATATTTAAAGGCTTGAATTGAACTTTAATATAATTGAAATGTTCGAATTGGATTCAAGTTCCCATTCAACTGGAGAATGCTATTGAAATAAAGTGTAAATCAAGCATAACTCAACCCTTGAAAATTGAATATGTGGCTTGAATAACAATTGTTTTACACTTTATTTCAAGTAAAATTGCTTATTGGGATTGAGTTAATTTGGAATTATTAGTGCGTTTAAAAATTTTAAACTTGAATTTTAGCAATTCCCATAAAAAAAACACTAATTATTAACTCGACTGTACCCGGTCAAAAAAATACTTGTTTGGCAACACTCTATACTTAAATAGCTGTTGTTGTTATTTACATTTATTTTCTTTTTACATACTCTTACAAATACAATTTGAAGCTGAAAAAAAGTCAGCCAATGTAATGTATTAATGGTAAAGTAAGCAAATAAAAAACATGTTGATTATTGAGTTCTTGTTTCAACTTTGTTATTTGATGTTGAGCTTCTCATTTGTTTAAATGAAAGTTTATAACATAATAACTCTAGTTGTTCTAAGAAACTTTGGGTAAAGGTTCCCTGATGATCTGCATTAGCAACAGTGAAATGCGCATAGGATCCATCTAAACCCCTCAATAATCAATTTCAGTGTATTTTTAATTAAAAAAATATTTTACTTAATAAGTAAAATATTAATTTGGGATTATTAGTGCGTTTAAAATTTTTTAAACTTAAATTTTAACAATTCCCATAGAAAACACTAATTAATTATTTTTGTTCTGATATTTTTATCCATAAAATTTGAAACGTTAATATGGATATGTGAGGAAATTGATGGCCCATGAAGATTGTGTGTTAACATTTTATAAGACTTTAGTAAATGATAATAACTATTTAAATCTTGAACTTCAGTCGGATAATATGGCACAAGATGTATGCAACAGAGCATGATACAATTATAACAGGTACATGCACAAGCCCAGCCTGTTAATGTATACAATACCTACAGTTGTCAAACTTTGTTTACAAGCTGCAAAAATGTTAGTGTATGTGTGTGCATAAAATGATTACAGTGTTGCCAATGAAATTAAATATGGCTGTGTTTCCAATTTTATGTTGAAGAAAATTGCACTACACATCTTTTGTGTAGGTTAAAATTAAAACAAAAATAAATAAAAATACAAGCCAAAGTAGAATTACACACAGATTATACATGAATGTAATTACATGGCCTACAAATGAGAGTAATTGCACACCCTGTGTAATTACACACCTATTGGCAACACTGAATGACTATAATCATTCAGGAATGCCGCGTCTGCAATTGTACTTTAGTTACCCTGTAATTGTTTTTTTTTTAACAAAAGGCATGTGTTTCTGACAATTATTCGTTTGTTTATACCAACAAAATGAATGTGTTTTTTTGGTGTTGTAATTTTGTTGTAGTCGTGCATGTACCTAGTATAATTATACCATGCAACAGAGGCTGTATTCTACTCTACTCTTCTTCGTTGGTTTCACTTAATTTCAATAACTTTGTATGATTCTTGAGCTTAAAATCTTAAAGTTGTTGCTTGTCATAATACCAAATGAAAATTCGTTTGATCAGCACTTTCGACTATAGTCGAAGATCGAAAATTGCTCATAATAAGGTCATGAATCTATTAAAGTGGAAATTAGCAATGTTGCGTGAGGGACGACTATTCACTAATATGAAATCCAATGTTATTTTATTGCCGTTATAAATTTTAATAACGAATAATTTCATAATCGGGCTTAAGTTCAGTATTTTAAACTGTTATAGAATAAAATATATTTATTAATTAATTTGATTTTCTAAAGAAGAGAAGAAAAATTAAAATAGAATTTAGCTAGGGGGAAATGCCGGCATTTTTACGTGCCATTACATACTTTATGAGCACCCATCTCTATCTAGTTGTCGCAAAGAACGTTTTTAATTGTTATACTACCCAAAATCTAGACATACTAAAGAGCATATTGCGGGCAAAAAAGAAGTTAATTTCCATCTGGTAGTTCCTAAGATACATGAAAAACAATTTAAATTTAAATTTGTTTTTTTTATTGATATACAATAGAAATAACAAAAATTAAAAATTTTAAGAACCCCCTACTTATAGACCAAACCGCTAGACCGAGACAAGAAGATATTAGATCAAGTCACCTTTCAAAATTGGCCCAGCCGTTTGGGAGCTACGGCGTCAGACACATAGATTCAACCGAATATGCCTAGAAAAGAACACTCTCGATCAAGTCACCTTTCAAACAGAAAAAACTAAAACAAAATCGGTCCAGCCGTTTGATATGTACGTGGACTCGGGGACACACACTACAAACTTATAAAACCCCTTTTTTGGTCGGGGGTTAAAAATAACACAAACAATATAAAACTGCATCATTAGAATTTTTATTTTAAAATAAATAAAGCCACGATACGTGAGTTAAAGTAGAGTTTGCTAAAACCGATAAAATGAAAAACCACGATTTTGGTTTAAAAATTACTTCAACCCCCGGTGTTGTTTTCGTTTTTTTCTTAACCTGGAGAGTTATTGGGTAATTCGCTTCGGAAGCAAAACTGTTTGAATTTGTATGCTTTTAACTAGAGATGTGCACGTGAGCGTTTTTTTACTCACGACACGCACGCTCATGAACAAAATATTCTTAATCACGCACGAGTGGCTTACAACTTATCACGAAAAAGTATGTAATCCCATTTGTATGTTTTTTTGGGTTGAAAAATAGGTTTTTACACATATGTATGTATACATATGTGCACGTGTATATGTAAAATTTACATTGCACAGTGGGGACTTTTACAAAGTAAATGGCAATAAATCTGGAACTTCTAAACTACTGATTGGAATTATATGAAACTCCTAACATCCGTAGAGGAGGACTTAGGCTCATTACAGCCTTCTGGCTTGAGCTGGACATGAGTTACAATGGGCCAAAACTGACTACCTGGTACTGAAAAAAACTTCTGAAGCTTGTAGCTTTTTTAAAAATTATCCAATTTTTACCGGATAAAGCATTTTGACATAAACTTGAAATTCTTAAGAAATAATTTCCCAAGATGTGTTTCCGTATCTCTCATAAGATATTTTACTTAAGACAAAAATAATTTTGCCTTGACCATTTTTAGTATTACTCCTATTACTTTTATTTCATTGTTGGATTTTAAGTTAAAAGACAGCATTAAATTTTGGAACAATTCAAATTTAGGGGCCCCTCCCAGAAATTTGAAAACAGTATCCTTGCCTATAGAAAATTGAAAAATAAAACGAAAAAATTAAATAATAATAAATAAATAAATTGTGACGGTAGATTTTGAAAGTTTCAACTATAAGATTTTATTATGTAGATATATCTACATAATAAAATCTAAACTATAGTTTTAAAAATATTTAACTAAAAATTTAAGAGTGCCTTTTCATAAATGCGGATGTACGCGTAGTTTATCTGGAAAAAATCAGAGTTTAGGGAAAATATAGTTGTGTACCATAAAAAATATATTAAAATAATTTTATTTTTCTACATTGGTATATTTGAATTTCATATGAGCCAGTTTACTACGCCTGAAAAAATTATAACAATAGCCCACAATCTTGTGCAAATGGTCTTACATCGTAGCATTTGCAAAATGATATAGTATATTGAAGGAATGATATGTCGTGAGAGCGTGAAAATTCGTGCGTGATTGTTAAAAATAGCTCACGCACGAGTAATTTATTTTTATGTCACGATCACGCACTCACCTGTGATTAATTATAAATTTAATCACGATCATGCGTGAGTCACGCGTGATTCACTCGTGACACGATAAAATCAGGACATTTGCACATCTCTACTTTTAACATACAAATTTGCATACTTTTTCTCTTGTTTATGAATACTATTTTCATATGCTACATCCATCACCGCAAGATGGATTCTGTCAGCCAAACATAAATACAGTTCTGTTGAGTTTTCTAATCCAAATTTAATATTCACTGTTGCTTCATTCGCAGTACAAGCCACAATTTCCGAACCCAGTGAAATTTCGAACTAAATTAATTTTTGCCATACAAGGTCTTGACTATAATATTTGCCATTTGAATTGAGCAAATTGACATTTATATATATGTGACCTTCTCCGAGAAAAGGGACCTAGTGTGTTAAAATGAAGTTTTGAGAAAAACGCGTTTAAAGTTTCATAACGCATTAACACTTTGAACACACCTTCATGGGTGTGTATTTACCCTATCTTTGTGGGGTAAATAAATTTTTATCAGAAATCGAACTCATTTCATCTTCTTCTACACCATGGTTGCCAGGTTTGACGATTTATCGTCATTTCGACGATTTTGGGTTGCAAAAATAGCATGTTGACGACTGGACGATTTTTGCCTTCAATCGATTTTAAAATTATTATAAATTTTCGCCATTTATTTGAAATTATTATTTAAAACAATTTTGAGCTTGACCAAAAACTTGGCAGCAGAGTAAAAGGCAATCAATTTTAATTTTTGTATTAATAATTTTGGAGTTAAATGAATTCTGGAATAAATAAATGGAACTCAATTTTGAGATAAAAAAAAATAATAAAATTCCATGAAGCAAAAACCAGATACACATGTTTGCTTACAACAACAAGCAGCACCAACAAAATCGGGAAACAAATTTTTAAATCTAGTATAAAGAATAATAAGTAATTACTAATAAGCCTGTTGGACTTTGGAATCATACGGGTATACCAAAGACTTTTTGATAATTGTGTTATTCTCCTACTTGTTAGTATTGCTTTGTAAAATCACGATTTATGGACCTGAGAATATTCGTTATTTTTCGGAAATATCCATATTGAAAAATGGAAATGGCTCCATACAAAATTGTGAAAAAATCGCTGCTTCAAATAATCCTTACTAAATATTAAAATTGTAGGCACAGGAGGGATTTTGCTGCATTTGTTTTGCACAAGACTGTATGTTAAAAAATTAAAAATTCAATAAAGTGCGACTCTGACTCGCGCACGAAGGGTTCCGTACGAACACTAGATATCTAATTTAATACAAACTTCAGCCTACATATATAATATATAGTTTTGGCTTTTTTTTTGGTTTTTGGCGTTTTTTCAATTTAGCGATTTTTTCATTTTGGAGATTTTTTTTTGTTTAGTTTTGTCGCCTTTTTTGCGTTTTGGCGAATTTTTTTTGGTTTTTGGCGTTTTTTTAATTTGGTGATTTTTTTTTAATTTTGGCGATTTTTTTTCATATAAACAATTATTTTGGTTTTGGCGCCTTTTTCACGTTTTGGCGATTTTTTTCGATTTTTGGCGTTTTTTTCATTTTGGCGATTTTTTTTATTTGAGCGATTTTTTCGAATTTGGCGATTTATTTTAGTGTTGGAATTTTTTTTGTAATTTTGGCGATTTTTTTCTTTTTGGCGATTTTTTGTAATTTTTGGCGATTTTTTTTGGCTATTTTATAATTTTCGGATTTTTTAGTTTTACCGTTTTTGAAAATTTCAAGTGTTTGCCTCTTACGGTTTCCAACATATAGCAAGTTGTCAAAATTGCATTAACTGGTGGACCACGCTTTAATTTCAATTTTTTTTTAAATTTTAGTGTTATTTGTTTTACGTCCCTTTTCAAAATGTGTGATTAAGAGTTAACGTGAACTTTAACTGACAGTTCTTCATACAAAACTTGCAGTTAAAGTCCCTGTTAGCTTTTAATCGTACATTGTGAAAAGGACCGTTAGTCTGTATAAAAATGCACTAATTTTACAAAATTCAAGTTTCAATATACATATATATGTACATACAATTGTATGTATATTACATGGGATTTTAACATTTTTCGTTGCTCGTTTTGGAACACCCTTTAATTTGTAATTCTTATATATTTGTTGTTGTAGCGGCCAAGGTGCTACATACGCTGTCCAAATTTTAGGTCCGTAGCTCTAACGGTTCCTGAGAAAATACCGTGTGACGGACAGCGTAGCGAAAACAATAGGGTTCCTTTTCACCTTTGGTGTACGGAACCCTAAAAAGTACATTTGTACTTTATGGGTGCCCCTGTGGCTTAGTGGTAGCAATGCTAGCCTTTCAGTCCAGAGGTCGTGGGTTCAATTCCCACCATGGACCATGGGTGTTTTTCGCAGACAAGCTAATCGTTTTGCGGATTGTGTTTGTGTTTGTTTGTTAAAAAAAATATACACCCATAGCCGCTTTTTGTTTTTGAAAATAATGCATTCTGAAAGCAAAAATTTGCCTGCCGAGAAGCAAATAAACATAAAAATATTATTTAATTTCCCTAATAAATCACGATAGTGTGACCGCATTGTAGCGATTACCGTCAAATTGTATTGTGGCCGATATGAACCGAAAAAATATGCCACAATGTGCGACGATAATGGGACCACCCAAGAATAAATTGACAAATATTTTTAAATGTGTGCCGTAGATTGTGCTACTTGCGCCGATAGTGGGATCTTAGCTTAAGTGTGATAATTTTTATTGGGGAATTATAAAGATGAAAATAATTTTTTAGACATTGAGGAACTTTATTTAGGAATATTAATATTTGCTGATGCTAAGGTTAATCACATTGAAAAATGTGAAATCATTAAAATTTTTTATATGCAGCCGTGTGATAAAATTTTAATATGACTTGAATTCGAAGATAAATCTAGTCTAATTTATCCCTACAATATTATTATAGAAAATAAAAGTTCTTTCTACGATATTCTAAAACAGTTTTCTCACATTAGTAAAGAATGTGGGAGTCAGGAAATTGAATCTAAATTGGAAAAAGTTTTCCATGATACATACTTAAAATTTCTAGAATTGTTTCCCACCATAACTAATTTTATCAAAAACTTTCCCCCAGCTAATAAAGTCTAGTTTAATGTTTTCTCTTCTTTAGAAACTCACATTTATTTTTTTTTATTTAGCTTATTTTATACAAAAACTACGAATTTGTTTGTTGTGCTATGTTTTCGTTTGATAAGTGTTTGTTTTATTTTTGACGAATTTTGGACGTTTCCGGATAATTATTTTGACGATTTTTTGTGCGAAATTTTACGAATTTACAGCTATTTCATCTGGCAACTATGTTCTATACCCCTTTAAGTACCAGAATCCACTCTTAAGAGATTGTGTTATAATTACTTCTAACTGGAAAGTAAAAGATCGAAAAATCCACTGTTTTCTTGTGGGCTTTCGGTTTCGAATATTTAACCTAAAAACCGCTGTGTCGATTTCGGTTAAAATCGGGCAGCAAAACCTATTTCATTACGTCTGATGAAGTTTTATTTATTGGTCTTCATTAAACAACAGAAAACTTAAAATAAATTAAACATTTTTTTTTCATTTGTCTATTTAATTGTTTGTATAAAATTTAATAGTTCACTTACAAATTAACAATTACAGTAAATTCGTATTAAGTACAGTAATTTTATAAAAAAATACATTTGAAAGTCATATTATTTTGTTAATCGTTTTACTTAAATATAACTTAATTTTAAATACATTTAAATTTACAAGCAGTCGAAAAAGATATATGTACGAGTAAATAATCTTCGGAAGCACAATTACTTAGAGACGACATTTTAGGAATAAAATCATTTGCAAACTTTCCGGTAAAATAAAATAACTGTACATTGTGAAAAGCGCCGTTAATAGAGAAAGAAAATTTAATTTTTCTCTCTAGAGTTGATTATATTAGTAGAGATGAGCGCGTGCCGAATTTTCTTAACACGACAAGTCCCAAACACGCATACTAAGATGTCCAACACGTAAGAAACACGAACACGAAAAAGTTTCCCAAACACGATACTGCACAATACGCACGAAATCAAATTGAAAAGCAAAAAAGGATTTTTTATATTTAAAAAGATACATATTTTTGTTTAATTTTAAAACTTTAAGCTTAAGAGACTCTTACACTACCAACAAAATTGCTGGTTTTGCGTGTTTAATGATACAAAATATTAAATTATTTTCTTTACTGGAAATTCGTGCATATATATTTTACACCTAAAAAATTCTATCACGAACAGTTCGTGAGGACATGCGTCCATCTCTAGTATATACGATATTTGTATGAAACTTTTACAAAATCATTGTTCATAATGATATAAGGATTACTTACTCAATTTTTTTTTTTGAGTTATAACGGTATTGAAGTAAATGAGCGATATATAAGTATTTGTGTATATATGTATGTGGCTCTCAAAAAAAATATTAACTGCCAGTTTATAAATGACATGTAAAAACTCTGGTCTGTCTGTTTACATTGAAAACAAAAACAAATCACTAAAACTTGTTTTTGTTTTCAATATAAATAAGCAGACGAGAATATTTACATGTCTTCTATAAACTGGCAATAATTAAAAAAAATACTTTGTGTTTTCGAAGAAACAAATTTATTGCTTCTTGCTAGGGTTTGGTTGCTGTTTAATTCTTCTTAAACATTAACAGCCTTATTCATAACGCCAAACTGGCATGAAGTTAGTTAGCATAAGTACGGAAATTTAATTTAATAAGTTAGATTGTATGTCAAAACCCATTAAGTCCATGTTCAACTTTGCCACTTATGCTAACTTCATGTCAATATCTCGTTAGTCATAACGAGTGGTTATAGCTTAACCATAAACTAAGTAAATCGAGCTATTAGGAAATCGAAATTGAATACTTTTTAAATGGAAAACTAAAAGGTAATAATAAAATTTTCACTCTATACAAGTTATCGTAGGGTTAATATGTAACTTGAAGGCAAATCGAAAAAAAGTTGTTGACTAAACAACCAGTTTGAGTACCGTTATAGAAAACGGGTACTTATTCCAAATTCTTTGCATGATTTCTTGAGTAACGGCCTGCCCCATGATATCGGTAGAAAACGTTTGATTTACAACTTGTATTGAGAACAATAATAAAATAAGAAAACTTGTTTTCGCTTTCAACATAAATAATAGATCGCACGTTTTCTGTCGACATCATGGAGCACGCTATTAAGAGTAACGTATGGTTATATATTTTTAGTTTTAAATTAAATAAAATGCTTAAAAAATTTAAACTAAGTTTTAAAACTTTCATTGTAATTTTTACAACTTAAAGTTAGTTTAAAGTTTGATTTTATCGGACGTATAAAAAGTTGTTAATTATTTTCAAAAATTGGCTGGTTTTTAAAAAGGTGGTGGACAATAAAATAGATGCTCAGTTGAATAAAGATGCTTGTTTTGTAAAGATTTTTGTTTGCGGTTTTCAAACTTATTATGTTTGTATATTGTGATTCTCAATATAGTATTAAAAGTCTTACTATAAACATACGGAGTTTCTTACCTAAATTTAAAAATTTTTTGGGTTGAAGTCTACTGATGAGTTCCAAAAGCGGGAACGAAATGCATATAGACAATTGCTTCACCATAAAAACAAGAAAATTTTTGAAATTAATTAAAGACATTATGCCAAATAAATATAAGTACTTCAGTATTTCATGTTGTTCATTATTACAATTTTACTTTAACCTAAAGTGAACGATAAGTTAAAGGCAAGTTTATTCCATCTGAGGGTCTACTCTGTAATTCGGATAAAATCCTACCTGTAACTAACTTTAACTCGAAATAATAGCCCTTAATTTTAGTTTATATGTATAATAAAAGCTTTTTTTGTTAAATCATACCTGTTTAAATATAATGGGTGGTATTATTGATTCCGCACGGAAAGGAAAGTTCGACGGAAAGAACTATCGATCGATATGCAAATTGCAATTATTCATTCCTGCGGTATACGCTTTCCGTGAAATTGATTCAACGTCCCTGTTTTTATTAATTGTGACGTGCTGTAGTATCGGCTGTTGCTAAAAAAGCATTTTAAAAGATATACATACATACATGCACGTGTATGTAAATACATACATACATACATATGTATGAACATATGTATGTATGTCAACAAAATACATATAGAAAGAAGTGTTACAGATTAATCATAAAGAGTAAGTTGGAATAAAAAAATTGTAATATACATAAGTTAAATTAAATTAATAATTGCTTCTGTTTGTTTTCTTATATTCTTATAAAAATAAAACAAAAAAATTAAATTAAAATAAGCTTTAATTTTGCTAATTTGTATATTTTCCTTACAATTTTGTTCTTTCCGTAGGCTTTCCGTCATAAAATTTGAGCGTAAGCAAAATAGAGAAAAATACCGCATCAACGGAATGAATAATTGCAAATTTTGCTTCCGCAAAAAAAAATGATCTCCCCAATCGCGGAACGGAATGAATAATTGGACCCAATATGTATAGTCAATTCAAACTTACTGGCAAGACCAGCTTACTTTCGAAAATCCTTATAAATATCCTATATATAAACTTAACGAGTGGATTAGTGGGAGTATATTGTAACTTAAAATATGTATAAAATTATTTGTACAATTTGATAATTTCTTCAATACTGACAGCAGCACCAGCTACCAAAGCACATATGGCCAGAAAACATAATAAAACATTTTTAATCAGTTTCCATTTTCCCCAGCCCAAGTTGGGCCACATGTAAACTGTCTCCACAAAGCTGGGCACGAAGATGCCTGTTAATGAAACAAAAGAACGAAAAGATGCACATAAGTAAGTAAATAAAGGCGTAAATGTATACGAATAGTAATAAATACATACCGAGCAGTGAGAAGAATACAGCTCCTACCAAACTAATGAATGGTTCCAAATTGGGTATGGCGGCAGCAACGCCTCCACTAATCAAGATAATGCCGGTTCTCAATAGAAGTTGGGAAATATTGTGATTTTTGGGATCGAATTTATGATTAATCTTTTTCCATAAAATTTCATTGGGAATATAGAATTGCAAGCCGTAGGTGAAGAGAATTGCAATGGCCATTAAAAGTTTAGCTGCATCAGCCAATCTGTAAATATAAAAATTAAATATGTTTATAATTTTAAAAGAAATGGGAAAACAAGTTACCGATAAAACCGATTAAATCGAAAAAAATGTTATCGAAATTTATATGTTAACAACATACATACATATGTATAAGTGAACCAAAAACACGCAAAGCTGGTGCAAACAGATGTATCTGTGCAATGCTATAGTACGCATACGAGTACTTTTATGTGGCTCGCAGTTGTTTGCCTTTGCATGTTTGTGTAGTAAATGCGTATGTATGTATGTATTAATTGCACGTGATCATTTCAAATTGTACATTTGATTAAAATTGTTATTGGAATAAAAACTTTTCAATAATCCATTGTTTTTCGACATGAAGAGTCTTCAGGATGTTAATTGATGACATCATTTCTATATATATATTTATACGACTCTTTCTAAAGTGCTGCGACAATTTCCAGATTATATATACATATGTACATACTAGTGATTGACGACTAGATATTCGTATTCGTATTCGAATTGTCGAATATTCGGCCATTTTCAGTCGAATACGAATACGAATATTTTTCCAAAGAAATTAAATAAATAAATGCATAAACCCTAAACGAAATTTAAATAAACGACTAAAAATTTTAGCTTGTACAAATATATTATTTTTTTTTAATAGAAATTTGTGCTTTGCATCATTTTCAAATATTTTTTAATGATGATCATCAAAATTTTGGGTCCTTTTTATTAACTTTAAAGTACGCCAACAAGAGTGTGAAGTCCTTTTTCGTAACAATTTTTTAATCAATCATTTCTCACATTCCGTTTCATTAAAATTTACGTTAAATAGCTGATGTTAATAACAATCTCTACCCAAGTAGATAGACTAGGGTGCTGATGAAGTGCGTTTCTGCACAGAAAAATATCCGTATTTCCCCCAGCTTAAAAGTCTTATTTAATTTTTCTTCTCTTGTTTAGAAACTCACATTAATTAATAAAAATATTTCATTCAATAAAAGAATTGAAATTACTGAACTTAAGCCTGACTAAAAATTATTTCTGATTAAAAATTTTTTAATATTTCATATTGCATATATCTGTATTCGTATTTGCGAATATCGTTTCATATATTCGTATTCGTATTCGCAAATATCAAAAATTGACATTCGTTACATCACTAATATGTATGTACATCATAGCTGCCCAGAGAAGCGCCAGAATGCCGAACATCAATCGGCTTTTTATTCAAATGAATACACATACGCTTATACATTACTCTCGGTTTTCTCTCTGTGGGCAGCTCTGATGTACATATATGTGTATGTATGTATGTATGTATGTATGTTGTATGTACAAAACGCGTATTCTCAGCACAGCAAACAAAAAAAAAAATTACGAAAAATTACGAGTTGAATCATAGGATCAAGTAATGATCAATAAGTTCGATGTAGGGGAAAAATGCGTACATCTAAATTTTTTTATTAAAATCGAGCCAATGCATGTCAACCGGTTCTAACACAGAGAAAACAGTGCCTAATAATTACCTCATAAAATAGAACAAAATTAATAAGAAATCTCTATGGTTTTTTTTTCAATAAGGAAATCTTATTATTTTCATAGAGAAAACGTTTTTGAAAAAATCAAGAAGAAATCTTGTAGTTTTTATGAGGTTATCTTATTTATTTTTTTAATAAGGTTTTCTTCTTGATGTTATGAGGCGACCTCATAAAATAAAAAAAATATGTCTTTCTTTATTCTTTGTGCTTTGCTTATGTATTTTCATTTAAATTCTATACCATATACTTATGTATGTATGTAGTATATGTAGTTATTATTTATTTATACTATACATACTATACATACTTACATATATACATACATATTATATGGTATTCTTAACTAATTAACTCACCATACATACATATTATTACTTGAAAGGAGACAAGTATTGAACCAGCAAACTTCTGACTGATAGACAAACACTCTAACCAATATGCTAACAAGCAGTCTGAATAATCATTGAAATAATTTTGCAAACATGCTTATACAAAAACGAAAAAGATCATGAAAAAAAATTGTCTGTGCCTATTCATAGATATGAAATAACAAGACACCTCATAAAATCAAGATTTCCTTATTAAAAAAATCAATAAGATGCTTTACACATAATCATATAGGAACGTAATAAAATCAAGAAGAAACCCTTATTGAAAAATCAATAAGATAGCCTAATAAAATCAAGAAGAAAACCTTTTTTAAAAAAAATCAATAAGGCAACCTAATAAAATCAATAAGAAATCCATATAGTTTACAATTTATAAGAAAACCTAATAGAATCAAGAAGTTTTTCTCTATGGATTGTTTTTTGGTGCCAAAAATAACGGAAATTGAGTAAAAAAAGTTGGGAATAATAAGATTTCTTCTTGATTTTATGTGGTTTTCTTCTTGATAAAATTAATAAGATTTACCACATAAAAACAATAAGGAATCTCTATGAAAAAATCTTCGCTTCTTTCTGCTGGGATACCCCTTAGCCTAAAAAACGTTTCATAGAGAAAATCTTATTGATTCTATGAGGCAGTTTTTTCTCTGTGAAGACTTTTTTATAGGTTAAAAACAATATTTTTTAAGTCGGTATTGCACCAGGACATGTTCACTGACTTTATATATTTTTGGATGTTACTTAAATTATGACGAATTTCATTAAATTTTAGAAAGCGTTAAACGTGAAGTCACTTCTTGGAATGATTAAGAAGGCGTGAAAATGACAAACTCTTTGAACTACTTCATATTTTATTTTTTCGTTAAAAGTAAGTGAGTTTGTAGAGGACAAGAAAACTGAAAATTTATCAGGCGATACATAGACGAACGATTACGTGATTAAAATTGAATGCTTCGTTAGTCAAATCGTATCGTGCTGTTGCGTATCAACTGATAAAATCCGTATCATGGTATTATTATCAATAATAATAATATTTAATGGATAAAAATATAATAAATGAAGATTTTATAATGCAAAGCCATTTATCGGGCAGACAAAATCCTATCTTTAGCTAAAGGTAAGTTGTGAAAATGGCCCTAAAACAAAAGACTTAAGACAAGAACTTTCTCGGTAGAAGTTTTGTCGGTCTCTCAAGCCGATTTTTTTTATTACCTACTAAAAAAGCTTCAGAAAACTAGAAAAAGTAAAAAAAAATTGAAATTCTGACACCTCGACAATGATTTTTTTGATTGTTGTAGTGAAACTTTATTTCTAATGCCAAAACTATCGAAAAAATCGATTAATTTTTGTCCATACAAATCGATGCTTATGGAAAATCTATTGGCAACATTTGCTACGTAAAAAACTAAAAAAATAGATTTTTACGTAGCCCACGTCAAATTCTGGCTTACATACATACACACACAGGTATAAAGCAAAGAGAAATACATCCTTACTCTTTTACTAACTAACATCCGAACTTAAACCATACGACAACTTTAAAAGTAAAGATACGGTCACACTTGTCAAACATTTGCCCAAACAAGCGTAACCAACAAACACTAATGAAGAAAAGTTTTGATCCAGACACTTGTTTATCACATTAAACAGTTTCGAACACAATTAACGCACAATGTCATAGAATCCAACAATATTGGCTACTATTTAACTTGACAAACTTTTGTCTGAATTGAAAGATTTTTCATTAGCAATTAGTGGTTATGCTTTTTGGGACAAGTGTGACCGTAGCTTAAGACAATACGATTTGACTAATGAAGCATACTTTTATTCATTGGATTTGCATGACACTTGACATAATTGTAATACATTCGGACTTCGTTTTTTTACGAAAATCTACTATTTACGATCGCAAATAAACGATTTTTGGTAAAAAAATTAATTTCTAAAATTATGTCGCCTAAGCTTTTTTGGCGGTTATGGCACGATATGTACTTCTACTCAATAAATTCGTAAGTTTTCAAAAGTTGGCAGAACTACAGCCCTTAACATTTGATGTTAGCACTAATAAGCTAAAAATATAACTTGACAAAATAGAACCGACTTAAAAAATTAGCAAAAAATATCTCTACTTTTTCTTTCTATTTTGTCGTTTTACGCTTGACACCTTGATTAAGGTTGGTCTGTTAATAATCAGCCTTATTTATAAAACTTAAAAAGTCTTTATAAAGGCTTTTTAAGAAATATTTTTTATGAAAATTTGTTTTAAAAAACCTTTATAACACTTTTTAAGTTTTATAAATAAGAATGAATATATTTAAGTAAATTTTGAATTTTTATTTCCTATAAGTATTTTTTTAAATATAGTTATAAATACGCTAATCTAATTAATGTGTAGTTTCCACAATGCAAGCAAACGAATTGTCTAAAAATTTTTTATATGAATCACTCAAAATTTTAGTGGTTTTCATATATTTTTCTAGACAATTCGCTTGCTTGCATTGTGAAAACTACACATAAGTCATTGATTCAATTATAGTTTAAATGAAACAAATAAAAAATAAATTCTTAATACTTACGGTTCTCCTTCGGGCAAATTCAATGTTATGCTGCCTCTAACTTCACTGCCAAAACGCACATAACCAAAGAATCCAATTATGGTGTATAAAGTCACAACGGTTATCATGGCCGTATTTAAAACACCCGGGCAGCCCAGGAATTGTTGTGGTTTTCTCATTGAATTTTCGACTGGCATAACTACACCAATACCTTCCATGGCAAAGATTACAGTAGCAAAGAACAAGGGAATCTGTGACACTTTTGCAACGTAAGGCTTATCACTGAAGTCTAACGGTACATTAAACATATAATAGAGAGTTATGCCGAAGGTAACGAGAATGAAAACATTGGCCATTGCCGAAAATGGAACCAGCCATTTTAGATTGCGTATTTGACCAATGAATAGACATGGCACCAATGTCATCGCAATATAAATTCGTACATCCCAATTAATGCCAAAATCCTTGTTGATAACATCGTGAAATGAAGTGGCAATGAAGACGATATAAACACAGGCAGCAGCATAGTAGGTGGCCATTAAAGAGCCATCTACAAATTGTCTAGATAAAATGGAAATCAAAATGTTCGTTAAATAAATCTCAAAATATTATTTTAATAATGCTGTAACATATTTTTTTTCATAAATAAAACTTTTATTTTATTACATTTACATTGTCTCGAAATCTATATCATTTTACACTAATAGTGCATTTACACTGTCTCGAAATCTAGTACTTACGAGATTTCGAAATAAATCTGGCTTCTTTCTACTAGATTTCCCATGCAAAACAAAATCTGTTTTGTCAATAGATTTGTAGGAAATCTAATCGAAATCTAATATTTTTATTTGTTTTTCACTACCCTGTACAACATATTTATAAAAAAGATGAATGAATTAGCAACAGTCTACTTAAAAAGGAGTGTGAATTAGCTAGATTGCAGGTGTTTGGTTATAGTTTTGGAAAACTTTCAGTTAATGGGTTTTGTTTTCGAGAAAAAATCTTGATAGATGTAAAAAAACACATGATATAAATGGTATAGATTTTCATGAAGATTGATATTAAAATCTGCTAGATTTTATGCACGTGTAAATGCCCTATAAGGTTTTTTTGCGTCTTTCAAGATTTCCTATCCAAGACAAAATCCCAAGTCTAAAAGTTGTAACCCAAAAAATGCCTACTTAGCTCATTCACACACCTTCAATACTCCATTTTGTAGAGAGTATCTAATTCACTCACCTTTTATGTAAATTAAGTTGTACAAGGTAGTAAAAATAAAAAATAAATAAAAATATTAGATTTTGAGTAGAGTTCTTATAAATATACTGACGAAAAAGATTTCGTTTTGTATGGGAAATCTAGAAAAAATCAACTAGATTTAGTACGAAATTTCTTAACTTCTAGATTTGGAGCCAATGAAAATGACCTATAAACAAAATTTAACCGGACTAAAAAATAACTCAACTAAACTGAAAAAGGACAAAAATGTTCATGTTTTCTTGTGTGAATATTTTGGAGCATACAAGCGTGGCTTGGCATCAGAAATTAACGTCCAGTAATTAAATCAAAGCCAAATATATGGCAAATTTAATCGATTTGAAATCATACAATTTCCAAAATTTATAATGGTCCTGCAGACCTGTTTAAAATCATATATTATAACTGTCGTTCAGATATGATATTTCAGAAACTATGTAATAGAAAAATAAAAAAAGCCTGAAAAAATACTTTTATTAACGGAGTTAGTTTTCTAAAATCGTGCGATTTCAAATAGATTCGCTTTACATAACAGGACCGATATATTTAAAGCTGCAAAGATTTCTTAAGAACTTTTAACATATATCGTTAACTTAAATGAAAAAGAGTAATGTAATTATTTCTCCATACTATAGGGTGGCGCAGAATGAGCTATATGATTTGAATTCTTTATAACTTTTTTAATTATTATCCTTTCTTTATTTTTTTTCAGCATTTATTGAAGAAGACTTGGGGAATTAATTATGAATTAATCAGCGATCGAACAACGTACGAAAATAATTGAATTTTCAATAACTTTATTAAAGGCGAACGCATTATTTCGAGGACAAGCGATTTTAACTGGCATTCCACCTTCATCAGATTTAACATCTCCTGACACTTTTCTTAGGGGATATTTGAAAGAAAAAGTGTACGTTAATAAACCAAAAACCACACTCCAACTAAAAACCAACATTTGAAATGAAATCATGGCCATTACACCCGAAATTTTGCAAAAAGTTATCGAAAATATGCTAAAAAGAGCACGTATGTAATTATGTGCGAAACAGAAAATGGACATCACTTACAGGAGATAATTTTTCAAAGCTAATTGCAAAAAAATTCCCCAATAATATACTGCATTTAAAATAATAATATATAATCAGGCCTGTTATTTTCATGCACCATAAAAACTAAGTTATGCGCATAAAAAGTGCGCAATAAAACATAATATATGCATTAAAAATATGCACTACAACTAAAAGTAAAAGTAAATCAAAAGAAATCCTAACTGTTAATACTTGTTTTAAACGCGTTAGATAAGTGAATTCATAACTAATGCAACTACAAGATATTATTCTGTTCAATTATCACTTCATTTCAGGGATGGTAAATTTGGTATAATTGTCCTTTTTTGGTACTATTCAAACTCGGAAAGTGCAATAGTACACCAATGATTAACTTAGTACATTTTAGGAATATCCCGAGTACCATCCCACATTTTTTTCCAAACGTTTGAATATGTAAATTTTCACTCTTGAACAATGAAACTCATATTTTTCTCCATTGAAAAACAGTCTAGTGAATACAAAACGCCGCGAGAAAATCAATAAAGGTGAACATGCCATTAATTTGTATATTTTAAAGGTTAACTTAATTGATTTCCTCTATTTTGATAGCCCACTAGATAGGATAGGTAAAAAAATTTTTTATGTGTACCATTTCGCACCTGTCTAAGAACACTTGAGTGCTTAAGACGAAATTTACAAACATACATACATATGCATATACAAGAAACTCCCGAAAAATACATCCATTCTTTGCAATCGGGTAATAAGTGAAATACAAAATATAATAGTTTTCATTTAAGTATGTATATTGAAAAATTAAAAAAAAAACAAGTTTTATAAAAAATATGTATTTATTATAAAATATGCAAAAATATGCACTAACAAATCGATGCCATTTTTGTGCAAATTCTTCAATTCGGAAAACTAAATTATGCAGATCAATTTTGATTTGATGACTACAAATATGCATAAATAAATAAGTTGTAAACCATTTAAACCATATAGCCCATTCTGCGCCACCCTATACAATCAAGGTTAATCCATATTAGGTAGACTTGATAGCTCAGCCCCCGTATTCTGTAACTCGCTAAAGCTAAAGCTAAACTCAATCGCTAAAAAGGCAGAACAAATAGAAAATTGAACATTTTTGGCGATGGCACAAAACACTAAAATTTCGGCGGATTAAATTTTTGAGCCAATGCCTGATTTAGCAATATACGTTTGAAAATTTTGTTCGTAACCGAAAATCGATAAATCGACTATATAGAATTTTAGCGATAGAGATTTAGCTTTAGCAAGTTACAAAATACGGGGGCAGGTGACTATTTTTTGAATACCGCTTAAATTTCAACTTTCATTTTTCAGTAGATTTTTTTTGACATAAAAAAATATGAACTTTTCAAAGCGAACAGAGCCAAAAAACATTACTAAGGTTTACTTGCCTCAATTTGAGAAATTTACAATTTTAATTAATGAAATTTTATAAAAGAAAACGATGTTTATCGAGAATAGATTTGATAAACAATTACAGAGTACTAATATAAAAACACTTGTTTCCCAAATATTCGACAGTGATTTTAAAGATTTTGGTCAAAATTTGCGTCATCCGATACACTTTCCAAGTCCATAAAAATCAGCGAATTTATAAAGATTAGAAAAAAACGATTTTTTCGACAACACAACGATATATCTCGAACAAATCACCCGATTTTAGTCAAATTGGCAGCAATTGAAGTGTTCTTTTTTTGAGTTTAAGAGCTGATCAGATTTGGAACTTAGATTGGCTTTAATTTAGTTTAAATTTTTTTTGAAAAAAAAAAAAAAAATATTTACGAAATCTGCCGAACCGGATCGATTTAGTATCTTACGACATCTAAGAGAGCTCAACAGCTTTCGAATGCGGTAAATTTGCTGTCGATAGGTTCGATAGTACTACCAAAGGGTAGTAAAACTCTGCACTCAGTTTGGCGATTTTGGTGACAAAATTTTTTATGGGCCTCCCAAATATGGTGTCATCAGTTTTTGGCTAACAGACTTGTTGACAGCTCTAAACTACGAGTATATAGTATATATGGCAAAAAAATTTTGCTAAGAGTCTACAAAAAAAATCTTGTTATCATCTTAGGTCAAACAAATATTTTGATTTTTAATAAAATATTTTTCATTAAAAATGCATTGAAATTGATTATTCCCATAAAAAAAACACTAATTATTAAATTGATTGCACCCTATCAAAAATACTTGTGTGGCAACACTCTATTCTTGAATAGTTGTTGTTGTTGTTTACATTTATTTTCTTTAAGCTGGATTCACCCATTGTTTCCGAACAAAATTTTTGTCTGGACAAAATTTTTTTTATATGTAGTTTGACTTCTCTCTTCTTGAGAGAGAGAAAATATTTTTTACGAACAACTCTCAGTTTGAATTGGTTTAATTTTATATTTTGTCCGGACAAAATCAAACTGAGCTGCCAAGTATTTTATTTTTTCAGCCAAAGTTGAACTGAGCTGCCACATCATGTTATATGAATGATAAAAAGACAGAGTATACTTGTATTAATTACAATAGAAATAAAAGAAAATTGGAAAATAAAACATATACATGTTGAGCTGAACGAATGAATTGCATTAAACAATTAAAAATACACAGCGAGTTGTAATCATTTGCCGCTGTGCTGCCACTTATAAAATTAATACGTATCGTTTACACACGTATTTCATATGGTAGCTTTGATTTTCCAGACAAAATGTTCGAAATGGATGCATCGTGCTGCAGAAAACTCTCAGTAAAAAAAATTTTGTCTGGACAAAAATTTTGTTCGGCAGCAATGGGTGAATCCAGCTTTACATATTTTTACAAATACAATTAGAGCCGAAAAAAGTCATCCAATGTAGTAAAGTAAGAAAATAAAAAAAACATGTTGATTATTGGATTCTTTTTTCAATTTTGTTATTTGATGTTGAGCTTCTCATTTGTTTAAATGACAGTTTTTAACATAATAACTCTAGTTATTCTAATAAACTTTTGGGTAAAGGTTTCCTGATGATCTGCATTAGCAACAGTGAAATGCGCATAGGATCCAGCTAAACCCCTCAATAACTAATTTCAATGTATTTTTAATAAAAAATATTTTACTAAATAAGTAAAATAATAATTTGGGATTATTAGTGCGTTAACAAATGTGAAACTTACTTAAATTGTAACAATTCCCATAAAAAAAACTAACAAATAATATCTTTTTGAATTTTTTTTTTTTTTGGAAAAATTAAGGAAAAAACTGAATTGATCAGCGTTACCACTTAGTGACAAAAAAATGGTTGGCTTTAAAATTTGTTACGTTCAGAAAAGTTAACTGAAAATTTAACATTTTATAGCGGCATATCGTCGTCTTTCTTCTCAAACCACGTAAGCGCAATTTTTTCAAAATTGACTTTTTTGGTTTTTACGATATAAAATAACATTTTCCACCCGAGTGCATTCTCATCTTGACAACTTTGTATGAAAAAACTAAAATTAAAGCCATTTCCAAAACCTCGTAAGCGCCATACAACATGACATTTGCATGAAAAACGAATGACTTTCATATCTAAAGCAGTGCTACCAGATTAGGGGATTTGTCCCCAAAATAGGGATTTCGCCTGTAATTTGGGGACAGAATTTCGCGGGGAGGGATTTGGGGACTTTTCATTTTGAGCTCTAACAATTTGTATGTGTCAGGAAAATAATCGTGGATGTTGACATAATATATTAGTACTGGCAACATTTCAGTTTTTAAAAATCTCTTAGTGTAGTGTGGTAATCATACTCTATAATGAAGATGATAAATATTACCATTATGGTAATACCGCGAACATATATATCGTTAACTTAATACGAAAAGGCCCTAACTCATGTTTTTCATAGTTTACAGGAGGAGGAAAAAACTAAATTAAAAAAATGCAATATTGATGCAAATTTTTTTAAACGCTATATTATGTGCTTATGTAAAGTGTTTTTAATAAAAATTGAGTTTAAAAAAATTTTGTAGCAATATTGCATCTTTTTTTTATTTAGTTTTTTTCCTCCTCCTGTTGTAAACTATGAAAAACATGGGCCTTTTCGTATTAAGTTAACGATATGTACATAGGCAAAACCGTGCTCGCAGCTGCAGAACAAGCTCTTTGGCAATTAACATTTTTTTTCTTTTGAAAAAGAAAAATGACTGTTAAAAGTTTTGATAGTGCAATTGTTCTACGCACGATTCGACCTTAGTTATTGTGTTTCGCATAAAAAAACTATGTATGTGTGATTCCCAGAAAATATGAAAAACTTTGAACTTTTTAAAAATTTGCAATTTAATAAAAAAAAGTACGATTTTTCTTGTAACTTTGTGAAAATCTTATTTCGCATCCCTGCGCATAGGGCGTAATAATCGTTTTTTATGAATGATATATTTTTGGGGACAAAAGTTAGGATTTTTTTTTTGTTGAAATGGAGATTTTTTGGGGACATGACGTTTTGAATTGGGGACAAGAGTCAAAATTTTTCTGGCAGCATTGATCTAAAGTTTGAAAAAAAAAATAAAAAAAATTTTTCTCAAAAATGTTCTACACCCTCCACAGGGTCGCAAAGACATGTTTTGTAAAATTTTTTTTTTTAAACACATATTTACAAAGATATTAAGTTTTTTTCGTTTTCTGAAAAATGAGTCGTTGGCGCTTACGTGGTTTAAGAAGAAACATGTAACAAGGAGTGTATGTGATATTTTTATTTTCTTATATGTATACATACATATAAATATATATACTTACTTGGCAAAATTGGCCCACGGTCTTAGTGGCTTCGGACCGTATTCAAATACTTTTTCGGCTGTTTCCGAAAAACTTAAACATGGCACGCGGGCATCCTTGCAAATTCTGTGTGAAGTATCTACCTGAAAAATCATAAAGAAATATTTTTTTAGAAGAATTTTTAAAACGAAAGTATTTAACAAAATCTTTTAAACATCTCAGCCAGAAATTCCCAAACGGTACAAAAATTTTAAGACTGGGAAAGCACATTTGCACAAGAAACCAAAACGGTTTGCCAACGTTACGGTTTACAATCTAAAAAATTGTTTGCCAACGCTTTTTATATTTTTTTAATTTTTTAGTTATTTTCTCTTTTATTTATTTATATATAAATGTACATTAATGGGCAGATTTGTAAAAATTTCGTTTCTTAACGTTTCAAATTTGTATGAAAAATAACGCAAATTCGTTTCAAAAAATATTTTTTCAAAAACTGGAAAAATCGCCATAATGAAAAAATCGCCCAAATTAAAATAAATTCGCCGAAATTAAAATAATATCGCCAAAAGAAAAAAAAACGCCAAAAACCGAAAAAACTCGCCAGAACCTGAAAAAGCGCCAAAAATAAAAAAACCACCAAAACCGAAAAACGCCACAAACGCAAAAAAAAACGCCAAAACAACAACAAAAAACACTATATTTAAAAAAAGCTTAAAACCCAAAAAATTCCAAAAACAAAAAAATGCCAAAACTATATATAAATATAGGCTAAAGTTCGTATAGTATTACATATCTAGTGTCCGTACGGAAACCTTCGTGCGCGAGTCAAACTCACACTTTGCTGAATTTATTTGTTATAGTGCAATTTGTAGCAAGTGACTTCTCGGTATTTTTCGACAAAAGAATTTGATTCAAATATTTTATTTTCGATATTAGCAATATTTGAATATTTTAGTCTACACTCTGTATTTAAGAAATATTTTACATTCACCCTTATTCCAGTTGCCAGCATCGACGTCACGTCAATAAAATAACAAAAAAAAAATGGGTCTTTTTACTCGCTCTCGAGATGTTCGAAACCCGTGCTACTTAACTCTTAAATACACTCAAGGAAAATCTGCAAATTAAAAATAAGAACGCGTCACATGAATTCAATAATTTTCAATATACATATACTTGAAAATAAATAAAATCAATAAATTAACTGTACTCTAAATTAATATTTTTCCATATTGAAATAAGAAATTTCAACATGACTAGACTTACGTTAATGTTTCTTATTAATTCAATATGGTTTTTATTGATTTTAAGTTGTTTTTTCTCTGGGTGTAGTCTTAGTATTTTACCTCCATACCATTTAAACTAACCTGTTTTACATTTTCCCGTATATAATAATATTTGATGTTGCAAAAATGCGCAGTGTCTTAATTTAAACATCCCATTGCTAATGCTATATATATCGCGGTATTATGTGAGCGGTTTATTCCTAAAGAATTTTTTAGATTTTGTTCAGCAGAAAATAATGGTTTCAGGGATATGAAATCGAAAATTTTCTTTATTTTGCTTATAGTTATGAATGTTCTTTAGCGATAAATTTTATTTGTATCTCCATTTAGTAAAAATTAATAAGAACTCTGACTGACAAGGTGTCAGAGAAATACCATCGGTTTGCAGAACAACTGTGCTGAGAGCATAATAAATAGCATTGCACAAACCTTTTTTTTTGTACTTAAATTTAGATATCCCTTTGAAAATTAAACAAATATAAAATAAATCTTGAGTAAAGATCTTCCTGAAACATGAAATATTTTTAACTGAAAAAAATTGTTCTTATTTTTTTTATCAAAAATTTTTTTCTGTCAGTTTTCAAGCCTGCAATAATAATTTTGATTTTTATGGTCTATAATACTAATTTATTTCTTTCTAAAATATATAATTGGGGTATTCAAACGGTAATGTTAAAGTCATAACGTCATAATGTTCTAAGCTTTTAAACTAGTTTAAAATACGACTGCTGTGAGCAACCCCTCATATTTTAGTGTGTTAGTTGAAATATAAACAATATGATACAAAAAAAAAATGAGAAAAAATATTACAAAAATTAAATAATATTTGGTACGAATATGCAAAATTATGAGAAAATTATTTAACGGTTTCTATCTGTTTCCGAAAATTATTTCCGAATTTTTTCAATATGTAAAACAAAATTTTTTCGAGCATTTGACCTTTTAAAATTTTAAGGCTTTGGAATTTATTTACAAATTTTTTAAGTTTTGCGATCAGGTAATTGTTGATAAAACTTATTGCTCTTGTGTGTAATTTTAACAAATTAGGATTGAATCAAGCCACATCATTGTCTGATTGAAGTATTTTTGTTGTTGCAGTTTTTGCCTTTTTTACACATTTGGCGACTTTTATTTTATATCACACTTTGCTATCATTTTGGTATTAGCAAGGTTTTTGCAAATTTGCATTTTCGCGAATTTTTCTAATTTTTTTTGAATTTCTTATATCTTTAGGTATTAATGTGTTATTTTAGGGCTTGCCTTTTTACCATTTTACCAATTTTTAATACATCTATTTGTGCGAATTTTCATAATTTTGTAAATTTTCTGCGATTTTTGGAATTTCTTAGATCTTTAGGTATTTGTAAGTAATTTTGGAGCTTGTTTGCAATTTTGCAATTTGTTGCAAATTTTTGTAATAAAAGTGATTGTTCCCAATTCTTTGTTTTTCTAACAGTTTTAAACTTTTTTTTTTAATAAGTGTCAGACCTTAATATATCTTTGATGTTACCAAGTTTTTGCGAATTTTCGTAATTGAGGATTTTTAAAAGTTTTTTGCATTCCTTACAATTTAAGCATTTTTTTAAACATAAACATAAACTAAGTTTATTTATAAAAAATTGGTTTTAGCTAGTTACTTTTTTTAAGTTTTCCAGCTCTGAAACCGTCTGCTCATTTTGCTGATTTTCAATACCAATCTATTTTGGACCATTTTTTTAGCTTTTCTGGGAGGTTCGGAAAACCGATTTTAAGTACATTAGACTTACGGTCGGACGGACATCGCTTATTCGTCTTCCTTAGCGTTTGTTTTAGAATATTTCGCTGTAGTAAAGCATTTGAAAAATCTCTCATGTCTTGAAAGGTCTTATAAATGGTCTTGTGCAGGACACTAGTATGTATGTATATAAAACAGTTTGTCGGAACGAAAATTGTGTTTTAAAAAAATATGTGAATTCAGCTAAAGGATCTGAAAAATTAGTTTATCACGAAAATTCGCTTAAGAAAATATATAAAATCGAGAAGGATAGAAGAATTGGATCAAAATCACTAAAATTAATTTTTCTCATTGTATTTATTTAATAAATAAGAAAGTAGGTGATAATCATGTGTTGAAATAATGTCATCTGTACCTGGATTCTGTTACTTATTTTCGAAACGAAAATCGTAATATTTATCAACATAATGTGATTCCGTAATTTCTTTTTAACGATTGTCTCCAGCTACATATATTTTAATCACAATTTAATTCAATATATATATACATATGTTGTATATCTGTACAGAAAATGTCAAAATAAGCTATAAGAATAATAAAGAAAAACTAAATGAATTTTAGGTTGTGATTTTATTTTTTTACTTCAGCCGATAGCGAATATCGTTAAAATATTTTACTGAAAAGCAAAATCGATAAATGTTCTTTATATACATATATTACATATTATTATTATTAGCGATAGGATTATCGTATAAGAGTTACTGATATGAATTCGCCGAGTGAAGCTTAATATTTTTCCGAGAAATCGAACAACATTTAACTTTTTATTCGAACAATTTACAATTCGAATTTGTATATTAAAGATAACATTATAATTGTTACATACATATGTATGTATGTACGAGAACAACTGTTATAAAATATATATGTATGTATGTATGTATGTATATAAAAAATATTAAACCTTGAACTAGATAATCGTAATTTCATTAAAATCAATTTAAAAAAATTCATGCACCTTTCAATTCAGTCATGCTGTCTGTCCATCTGTGTGTCTGCGTCATATAAAATGTTCTTGAGCAGATACAAATTGTTTTTACACGGGTTTTGTTTACGAATATTAAAGTTATATTTCAAAAATATGGAAACTTATACATACACAGATATTTAACTCTTATTAAAAAGTTGAAGTATAGTTAAATACTTGAAGTGTTAAATTATTAAATAAATAACGAGAATCCACATTTACATCTACTTGATACTGTTTCATTTATAAATTACAAGATAAAGTCGAATATAAATAACTAAATGCTGCAACTAAGTAAGCAATAAAATAATAATGAATTCGAATACTAAGATACAATAATTTGCATTAGAGTTTGTCTGTTTTATTTAAAAAAAAAAAACCGACAACAAAACTTAATAATAAAAAACAAAAAAATTAAGCTTTTCCCAGAAGTCGAAATAAAATAAGTCCCATGTGAAAGAATTAAAAAGAAAACGTCTAATAAAATAACGCCAAAAATATGAAGTAAGTCCCAAATATATAATGGACAGTAAATACGAGTATTTAGTAAGTGCAAAAAGAGAATCGAACATAATGTGCGTGGAGAAGCTTGGTCTCCGGAGTACAGTAATGGATCCATGTTTCATCCCCACTTACAAAACGCCGCACAAACTCTTTCGGATTACGGTTAAACAACTCCAAACAATCCTTTGAAGCTGTCATACGTTTCCGTTTATGGTCAATTGAGAGCACCCATCTTGCAGACAACTTTCTTAAACCTAGCTGATCATTTAAAATCGGAACCACACTGCCAAATGAAATGTCTATAGCATCAACAATCACACGCACTTTTACTCTTTGATCGGCCAACACCATACCGTGGATTTTTTTTTAACATTTTCGGGTGTACTGACCACAATTGTCCGCCCGGAACGTTCAGCGTCATTTGTACTTGTGCGACCACCTCGAAAGTCAGAAATCGGTGGTGCCGAGTCCCCATAGTATATATCGAGCAAAAAAATAATGTTCAATGAGCATTTCATTCTATACTTGTTTCATTCTATACTTTAGTCGCGTTGAGTTACATGCACTGCTTTTCATGCGCCATTTTATTTCTGTTTTGATCAGCTGTGTGCGTTTGTTTGTTCGTGCTTTTTACAGCATTAATTAAATTTAATTAAATAAATAATACAGATTTAGCGGAAATGACACTCAGTACGCAAAAATAATCGATAACTAATATGCAAAATTTGTTACTGAGAAAAGTGTGATGAAAAGTTAATTAAAATACATCGCATTAATGAAAATATTCACATATTTTATTAAACAAGTTTTTATTTTACCAAGAAATTTTTTTATTGAAAAAAAAAGAAAAAAATTATCCACGGCAAAATAATATTTATCGATAACGTAAGAAATAAAGTATTATTTAACATCTTTAGCTTTCAAGAACAGCTGACTTTCTTTCATGTACTTGTAACGCGTACAAAAGTAGAAAGTAGACCTACTTTTTGCTTTGAACGCGCCTACGCGTTCTTCGCGTTTTGCAATGTAACTTGTCACATACTATTACATTGGTTCTACTTTTTTGACAGATGCATAGAAAGCGTAACGCGCAAAAAGCGAGCTATGGACCTCTATCTTAAATGACACAGCTAGTTCAAATTTAGACAGGAGTCAACTGACAGTTGCCTCTTGACAGGAGCAGTGTTGCCATTTCAATCAAGAGGCGGGAAATTCAAAAAGACACTGAGTTAATCATCCACCCTCGTATGATATGTTTTTAATATATGTACATAAGGATGTAGATGCACAAATGTATGAGTACTAGGGTTTGGGATTTTCCAGACTTTTGCACTTACCGGAAAACGGGAATAAACAAATCGCGTTCCCGGGAAAAGTTAATTTTCTAAAATTGGCCAACTTTCGATTGTTTTATTAATGTAAGCATTCTTTTTAAATAAAAGTTAATATAAAAGCAGTATTAAAACAAATTTTTATTTTTTTTAATGTGAATTCAAGCAATTAGAAATCAAAGTTATTACACAGTAAGATATCATATAAACACTAATTGATGACTGTTACCGCAATTGGTAAAAATTTTATTATAAGGCCATTAAATCATTTTAGTAAGATTTTGCAATGCTTGTTGCTCTTTATTCTTGAGAATTTTCGAGGAGGAGAAAAGAAAATATTAAATATCACAAAAACCAAAAACAATCACTCTTATTCTATTTGGCGTCGGCAACATCGTCGCACAGTGGCGCGAAATAAAAGAAAAGTGGTAAAAAGTCCGCAACTTTTCAACTAGTGAACCGATTTCGATGAAACTAACTGTTTTGGAAAGAAGAAGTGTTGAACTTTTCAGAAAGTATATTTTGAGGCACCCTGTTGTAAGACAGGATAGCTCCAAAGAGCCTCAAATTGGTAAACTGCGGTTGTCGAAATTCTTTCGGAGCTTGTAACTTCTGTAAATATCGACCGATCTTAATAATTTTTTCAGCGGGACAATCAACGTTAAGAAACAAAAATAAAACATGCCTAGACCACCATTTGATCTCTTGCAGTTTCCAAGTTATTTGACTTGAAAATTCTTTTTTTTAATTTTTGGACCTGACTTTTTTTAATCGTTGGTACATAACTTCTTTATTACTTGGCAAAAATCAGTTGGTTTTGTTGTTTTTGAAAGAAAACTATATTACAATTTATATGAAAAAACAATTTTTTTGATATCTCAAAAATTGTAGCAAGGAATAATTTTGTAATTTGGATTTTTGAAACTTATGAGAAAATTTTGTATATTTTGTGAAAAAAGTATTTTTAATTTTTTTTCGAATATTTTAAAAAATCATTGAGTGTTTGTTAAAAATTTTTATTGTTTCTGAGAGAAGAGGCATCAAGAAAGACTGTGAATTAAATTTTAGAAATTTTTGATAGTGCACCCTACATCCAGCATTGGTCGAAAATTAGCATTTTTTTGCAAAAAATCTAATTTTTTGATGTGACAAAAAAATTGCACGCTCGTTTTTGTAAATTTTTTTACTTTTTATTATAAATAAACTTGTTGTTAGTAACTTGTAAGAAACTCTTGACATCCTACACATAAATGTAGGCAGGGGAGGAAATTTTCTAAAAATGCCAAAATTTTTCTAACACAATTTTTCCCAATAAAAAATAAGTTTTATAAAATTATAAATCAGGAAACATTTTGATTTATTTCAATAGTATACATTTAGCTTTGCAAACGCAAAAAAAAATTCTGAAAAAATTATTAAGATCGGTCGATATTTACAGAAGTTACAAGCTCCGAAAGAATTTCGACAACCGCAGTTTACCAATTTGAGGCTCTTTGGAGCTATCCTGTCTTACAACAGGGTGCCTCAAAATATACTTTCTGAAAAGTTCAACACTTCTTCTTTCCAAAACAGTTAGTTTCATCGAAATCGGTTCACTAGTTGAAAAGTTGCGGACTTTTTACCACTTTTTTTTTATTTCACGCCACTGTGCGTCGTCAATTTTGAAACAACATCAATATAACACAACATCAATGCTAACTTTGTATTCCCTAACAGTGTTATGGCGACGTTGCCTGTTTATCGATAAATACAATACACATATCCAATATTTTTAAATAAGTAAAAAAAAGCTTTGTAAATAAATTAAAATAAAATGTTTTTCTTTCCTATTGAGACGATGAAAATAAAAAAAAATAATAGTGAAAATAAGATTTCTCAGACAAAAGTCTTGCATTTGCCAGTTACCCAAGGAAAAGTAAGTGATAAGTTCTCTCCTTTTAATATTTTACAAATATTTTCGGCTGAACAAAACATCATTGAGGAATGTATTGGATATAATAGAGCCTAACTTTTGAAACAAAAAGGATCAGATCAACGTTTATTGGAGCTTGGAGCTTCCTTCAAAGGTACTCAGTGCTAATTGTTTATATACCCCGCCTTCAGTTGCTTTGCTGTTGTTGATTGCAACCTTTTTTTAATTTAAACCTCAATTCGCTCCAGACCTGTAAACAAATTTTATCATACAGTATACTTTCCCAACACACTATTTACCTTACATTTTGCCATCCACCACTAGTTCTAATTGGTGGACCGAGGGAATTTAGTGCAGTCTCAATTTCCCACTACACCTTGAAATTATTAGGAACACTACCCCTGCGGAATCCTCTAGCAAAATAAGGACTTTTCCAACTCTTCCACAAGCTTTTCAAATTGGTTGGGGTTGGTAATTTTGTCCATATTATATTTTTCACTTTTTTTAAGAACTTTTTTCAAATAAATATATATGAACATTTTTATATCTACTTATATTTCACTTTTTTACCATTTAAATTATTTTTCAAATTCGTTGAGGCATGCACACAACAGAACACGACATCAAAAACACTGACGACAAAATGAACGGCAACATCAACATCAATGTTTCTTTCAGAATACCAAACATATGCTGACAGTCATCGATAAATGGCAATACTATCTACGGGAATACCGATTTGCTAAAAAAAAACATTAAAAACGACGTCGTGTTATGTTGCCTACGCCAAATAGAATATGGGTGAACATATATCCTCAAGAAGTTAACCGAAAGTTAAAGAAATATTGAACTAATAAAATACAAATAAAAGCAGACCTAAAGCTCAAAAAAATAGTTTAATTAAATATATCTGTGGCAATAAGGAAAAAGTGCTTAAGTCATATTTTACTGTTTTGCAGGAGAGCACTTTTAAGCGTTCAAGTCGATTTTCAGAAATTTATTTCTTTTACAGTTAATTTGGGAAATTCTCTGTTAAATTTAATTTTTTTTAATCAAACATCGTTTTAGCACTATAAGTAATACATTTAAGTTGAAATATACCAAAGTATAATCTCAATTAAGCTATTATTTAAAATGAGATTAGAAGTCTAAAAAATATAAGTCCCAAGTCATAGTGATATAACTTCCTGAAAAATCACACAAATTGATTGAGATTTTGACCAGAGGTACTTTCAAATATGCAGATTACGGAAGTACCATTAACTCCAAATCAGCTTATCTCAACTTAAGCACTTTTTCCATTTTGCCACAGATATAAAAAAGGTCGAAAAATTAGATAAAATAATATGTATGTATGTCACAAAACTCTATATTTTTATGAAATAACGTGTGCTTTTAATTTCCCGTTTTTCCCGGGAAAATCTTAAAAATTTCCCGGGAATATTAAGAAGACTTTTGCCGGGAATTCCCTATTCTGAAACTCTAATGAGTACTTACCAATATGTGCACACAATATGTGCAAATAAAACCAACGACTAGGGTACCAATCATTCCGAATACTAGACCAGCATTGTTAAAAGCCATAGGCATAGCCAAAATGCCCGAACCCAATGAACTCTTCAATAAATGAGCAAGTGCCCCTCCAGTCGATGAAGAATTTTCTTGATCACGTTCAGCAAAAGGATCGTACTCATCGTATATCTGTCCTTTTTCGGTAAGATTTGTTCTGAAATTAAAGGAATTAGAAATGAAGGAATTAATTTTAAGTAGTATTTTTAGCACATGCGCACATACATGCATGCGTGGGTGGTCCCAAAACTAGCCTATCTGAGGTTTAGATAGCCGCAGTTGTTTGAAAACATTTATTTTGGTAAAAAGTGGCAACCTTATATAACATGTGTTTTAAATTTCAAGGAATCATATTGTTTAGTACTTTTTTTGGAGTCATGCAAAATATGATCGCAGGGAATTGGTAAGCAAGGAAAAAAATTGGTACAAGTTGACAAAACGAATGCCATTGTGGTCCACCAATTGAAGTGCCCACGCCAGAATGGGTTAAGAAAATCAACAAAATGGTATTGTCTGAAGAGAAGAGTATTTTTATAAGCCCTATGCATCGCATAATGAGCGAAAATTTGAAGATGAAAAAGCTATGTGCAAAATGGGTGCAGCGTTTGCTCATAACAGAACAAAACTAGAGGTATGAAGATATTTCAACAGAGTCTTTGGCGATAATTAATTAAAATAAAGCCAGCTGTCTGAGTCGATTCGTAACCATGACCCATGGACCCACCACCTGATAATAAGAACAGTCCAACCAGTGGACTGGAATGGGAGAATCGTTTCTAAGGCAGGCGAAGACAGTTCATCTGCATTTAAGGTCATGACGTTTGTTTTTTGTAATAATTTTTGTCGATTATCTTCATAAGCGAAAAGCAATCAACGGCGGGTTGCATACTGGCTTATTGCAGTTTTTAAAGCTTAAATTATACGTTACATAGCCATAATGCCATAGCCATAACCAAACCGAAATTCAATTGGTTTCTATGGTGAGAGTTATGGCGTTATGGCGAGTCACCTATAATAAAATACAGTGTTGCCCATTAGTTTGGTTCGAACGGCTGTTTTCTATGGCTATGGTTATGTCACGTCTGTTTGAGCCTTAAGTGATGAAATTAAGGAAAAAGGCAGCCAAGCAGAATACATGAAGCAGAGTTGCCAGTTTATCATTTTGCTGCTTAATGCATTAAAAACATTCACCACAGCAGGCTACAGACTACAAAATGTCCAGGATAGAATACATATGTTTATATGAGAATGATGCTTTTGAAGACAGCAAGGTAACAAGGCGGCAGGTTGTTGTCTATGCTGATTTTGTCGTTGTAGTCCAATTAAACTAATTTCTATTTCTTTGGCTACAATGAGAGAATTCAGTGTTGCCAGTATAATACAAAATGTTGAATGAACAATATCGTACAATTATTTCATATTATTTACAAGAAACAATATCCAAAAATTAATGCAAATAATAAATTGATTAATTTTTATACTTTTACGTATAAGTATATTTCGAAAGATTAATTTAATTTTTATAAATGCGAAATATTTGAAGGTTGTAATACTGAACTATGTATTTATACTTAAATATGATGTGCAGATGGTGCTGCTGCCGTCTTCAAAATAATTAAGTAGCCGGCTACGAGGCGACAAATGCTGCTACCGGCATTTGAAGTCGTGTGTTCGTGTAGCCAAAAAATATTATTACCAAAAAATATTTTTTATTGCAAAATAAAAAGAAAGTTACACAATTTTAATGTTAATTACAAAAGTAATTATATTTTTGCAAAGCGAAAAATCGACAATTTACAATATTGACTAAGAATCGCTAAAACTGTAAGGAATGCAAAAAAAAAAATCGCGAAAATTACGAAAATTTGCAAAAAATGTCTAACAGCGGGATGATGCCAAAGTTTAATAATGTTTTTAAATCTTCAAAACTGTTAGGAAGCTAAGAGACACGAAAAAGCCACTTTTATCGCGAACTTTGCAAAAATCGCGAGAATTTGTAAAATTCTAAAAAAGCCATACCATTGATTGAAAACCCGTAAAATTTTAAGGAATGCTAAAAATTCGGCAAAAATCGCGAAAATTTGCAAAAACGTATTAACAGCGTATAATATTGTTTAAAAATCGGCATAACTCTTAGGAATCTGAGCACCTGCAAAAAATGGAATTTATCGCGAAGTTTGCAAAATATCGCGAAAATTTGCAAAATCGGAAACAAGCGGTAAAATTTATTAGAAATCGCGAAGCCATTAATAATATAAAAAGTTTGGAAAAAAACGCGAAAAATGCGAAAAATCGCAAGTTAGCGAAAAATTGCTAAATGTATTGAAGAAATTACTAAGCCTATATATAAATAGTAAAATTCGCAAAAAATTATAAAGAAATAAACTGATTTGTTTTTATATTTTTCAACGAACTATTTTATTTTTATAAATGTGAAATATTTGAAAGCGGCACCACTGAAACATATATTTATGGTGCTGCTGCCGTCTTCAAAATGATTAAGTAGCTGGCTACCAGGCAACATTTGTTGCAAGCGGCATTTGTAGTCGTGTAGCCATGTAGCCATGTAGCCTGCTGTGGTCTATGTGTTTAATGCTTAACTTAGATCTCGTTTTTTTCTGACACAGAAAAATAGAAACAAATTTATAAATAGATCTTTTACGCGAATTATTTCCCATTAAAAATATTATTTGTAAGCTTTGAGGTAAAACAAAACAGCAAATAACTGAGTTTGAAAATTCTAAATTTTCTCTTTCTTTTTATTTTTCTCGTCGTCTGTTTAGAATATGTAGATTTTGTTCTCGGAAAAAAATAAATTGCCGACAATTCTTTCACGGTGAATATTTAGAATTGAACTGATAATGTTATTAATACTTTACATTTTAAATTTCATATAGCTATAGTTTCTTAGCTGTTAATCAAATGAGTTGAAGAAAAAAGAAAATGAAGATTGGAAGATATGACCGTTAGGTAAATTTTAAATATTTCTACAAAAATAATAGCTGCTTTTACACTTATCTTATCGCTCATTTTTTCAACTGTCTTTTGTTCACGATTTTCAATGTCAATACAAAATATAGGTGGTGATTCAGAAATTCAAAACGAAAAAAATGTTTTCGAACTTGCATGTAATAAATATATAAATTCGAAAGTATCTTCTTTCGTTTCGAATTACAGAGTGAATCCCCAGAACTGATGTTGCATTTATGTTTTAGTAGGTGATTGAAGTGTGTGTGTCGAAATATGTAACATGAGTGATAAACGTGTTGCGTAAAAACGTTGCAAAGTGTGTACCATAGACTTGCAGCAGTGAGATAATACGACTTTAAAACCGAATTAAAATCTAACAGCCTTATTTATAAAACTTGATAAGACTATGTAAAGGGGTTTTAGAACAAATTTTCATAAAAAATTTTCTTAAAAAGCCTTAATAAGTTTTATAAATAAGGCTGTAAATTTGTAGAGCAAAACAAAAACATGGGAAAAAAGTACATACATATATATATATATATATATATATATATGACAGCGCATAGAGAAAGGGACCTAAGGGTAAAAAAATCAGTTTTCACTTTTTTTTTTTTGATGTGGACAATCTGAGCATCGAATGAGACCGATCCCATGCCCCAAAAGTGTTCCCTCCCAGAGATATGCGCGTTTAAACAATGCACGTGTGCACCAAAGATACACGTATTTAAATCTTTAAAATGGATCTCCTGAACAAAACCGGTTTTTACCCTTAGGTCCCTTTCTATTTTGCGCCTCACATATATATTTATATAATTTTCATTTAATAATAAAAAAATATTTTTTACCTTGAATTAAAATCGGTTAATGAAACAACCGAATTCGTTTTATCTTTGCATGTGGAATTGGTGTCGGTCATCTGAAAAAAAAAAATAAAAAGCAATTTGATTTTAGAAACTATTATTTATAAATATTATTTATAAAATATTATATGTGTATAAAATATATTGCTCATTTACTTCAATAGTGTCATAACTCAAAAATTAGTTTTTTGAGTTAATAATGCAGAATAATGCGGTATTCCGTATTTTATCTTGTATAAAAATTTTGTAGAAATAGCTTGAACCATCTTCTGAGAGAAGAATATTTTTTCATGTCTTCTTCATTGAGTTGTATGCAAATTTAAAACTTAAAACGCGTTTTCTGCAAAACTGACTATTGAAGTAAATTAGCGATATGTATATGTATTATACCCCTGCAAAAGACCATTTACTAGAACTTTTAAGACATGAGAGATTTTTCAAATGCTTTATTGTAGTAAAACAAACGCTAAACAACACTGTTTGCAGGAAATTTGTTTCAGTTATGGCAGGTATAGGAGCAAAGAATAAAATACTTCGTGACGAAAGAATTTGTGATGCTTGCTTCTTCATACGCATGGGAGCGTATAACTACAAACGTCATGTATGTGCATACGCACACACGTTGAGTGTATGATTTTTTATTTTTCTGCTCACATACAAACACAGACATGCATTGAAATTAGTTGTGTGCGCTTGCTTTAAAAACCCACCCTTAAACACATAATAGTGTACCACCTATATCTTACACACACACTCAAACGTACAATATGCAAAATAACAAACATACACGCATCAACACCACTTCTTTTGAGTGTTTGTTACGAACAAGGTGTCTTCGCGACATCGCTTGTAAACACTCATATACACGAACATCAATACATCCATTGTTCTTCGCTTTATTAAACGACATCATTTATTATTGGTTTAGTATAATACATGATACGACAATACATTTAAAAAACAAGACGTATTTGAATTTCAAGACTGTTGACGCAGCCATCTAGTGTTTATGAAACACAGTGGGGAAAATATTTCGATAATGAAGCACCAAAAAGCCAGCACGAGTTCTCGTGTCGAGTGTATGAATACGACGATGCTGCTGATACTTACTACTTCAAGCATGTGATTTGTGTACTTAATTACACATTTAAGTAAATTTTAATCCTCACAAAAACATAAATGTGAAAAACGGCCAAGTTCTTATCCAAAATTTCGGACATTAAAAATTGTGAGATATAAATTTTGACCAAGTTCTTCTTTGCCACAATACCTAACACAGAAATATATTATGTATGATAAAAATTTGTAATCGTAAGGGTGTCATATAATTTCTTTACAACTATTACAACTTTCAAACTTCGCATATGAGGTTATATGAATTTATTCTAACTATGGTTTAAATATCATAATTTTACGATTGCGGGGAACAAAGTTATGAGGGGGGTAAAAACAGCTCGAATGGCTTCGTGTTAATATACACACTGCGTGCATTGGCCAGAACTTGGCCTGGCGCACTGCCGTGCGCCTAGATTCAATTTTATCACACGATTTAAATAATAATTTTTATTTTGGTGCTCAAGTTAAATTTATCCTATTTAGATTGATCTGTTGGAATAAGTTATTTTTAAGTATTTTTTGTACGCCAGTATTTATATGTTAATGTAAAAACTATTCTTAATTTTTCTCAAATAATATATTTTTTATGTTTTACGATAGACGTTGCCTACTTAATTCAAAATTTAACAATATTTCTAATGTAATTACAAAATAAAAAATATTTTTGTAGCTATAATTTAATGTTTTATTATATTGGCGATATTCGACAAGTCATTTGGCGAGGAGGCTAAAAATAAGTGAGACAACACTGATCCTGAGCATGCAAGGATAATTTCCGAGTTTAAAGGGTAGAATGACCAAAAATAGAAAGGGCAAGAGCCGTAACCATTTCTTTAACTAAAAGAAATGTGCCATTACTTCTGAAAGTGGTCTAAGATATATATCTTTGGTCGAGATATTTAGTAGATTACATCTGAACAAATCGAAAAATATTTGTATATTTATTATACAACATTTTAATTTAGAGTTTCACTAGTCTCGATTAATATAAATTTATTTAACATTTATTAAATATTTATTGAAGATCTTTTAATATTTATTTGATATTTTGAAGCAAAAATGCACATGACTTAGAGCACACTTTCATAATTAAGGGCACAAATGTGTGATAAACATTCGTTTAATTTAAATGACATAAAAAATATGAAAAACATTTTCTAAAAAACTGGCAAAATGTTTCAAGGATTCACTTTTTTTATTAATTTAAAAATATATTATATATTAAAAACTTTTTTTCGGTCTAAATATTTTTGTACATTGAAAAGCTTCTTTCGGCACACGTACAATTTGGAGAGTCAAAGTTACCTTCAGAATCACATTCGATATGCGGTACATCGTTCGAAGTAATTGTTTTTTAACAATTAATTAAATTTTTTATTTTGTTTATTATTTTGCTAAACTTTTACGAACTTTGGTTTTTAGTTTTTTAAATTTTCGGCAGGTCCCATTTCAGTAAAAATATTAATTGATTTTTTGAATTTAGTAATTGAATACAAAATAAAGTTATATGTTTGTAGTTTTAGTAATTTCACTGTAAATGAAATTTATAGTGTTTTCCTTAATATCAGTTATTCTTAATTAACCCTGGATGGTTACTCTTCATTTTAGTACATTAAGGTTACTCTTCGTCGAATCGACGAACTATTTAAAAAAAAAAGGTTCTAGCGGAACGATTTTTGAAGAAAAAAATTAACAAAAATGGTTTTTAGTTAAGCTTTTTATTAAAAAATAAAGAAAAAATTAATTATAAAAATAAAAATTATTTTTCCCTCTAAAAATTCGATAGGAATTTGAACTCCTTTTTTTTGGTTTTTTGTAATTAATTAACTTTTTAAAACAACAAAAACTTTAATATAGAAATAAAAATGACTTATTTCATGCACAGCCTTTAAAGGTAATCAGTCAAATAATACAAAAAAAAAATTTATAGTTATTATTATTTATGAGACACAAAGTTCAACTTTGTGTTCACCACAGATGCTTTTGTTACATATATTGCATACAGCTTTGGTCATTCTGCGTTTGCTATACGAGCAGAGGTGACAAATTTTACGCTTTTTTGGTCCTTTATCAACATTTTCGGCCCCTTGTGGTTGAGGTATTATATTTTGAATTTTTTCTTTAATTGAGGTCTGCAAGGTAGGTTTCTCGAGTCTTTCTCTCAAATAGGGCGCCACGAGATCATGGAGATCTTTCAGGTACTGTCGTCGGTTTTTAGGTTTTTGACCTTTAATGAACATATTGTGAGTATATATGACGTAGCTGTTTACAAAAGTAATATTTAAAATTCCAAAAAATAGACACATTGGCCACCTATTGGTGGCCAAAATCTGAAAATTCTTCATCGGAATACTCCGACGACAGTGGTATGTCATCTAAAGCGATGAGGGTCTGCTCTGCTTCTATATCACTGTCTTCGCTCCCTTCGTAGGTGTCATCATCTTCTTCTTTTGAATCATCCAACAAATTGAATTCGTCGTCGTCACAATTTTGTAAAAATCTTTCGATGTCAGCGTCTGTTAGTACTTTCTTAGACCTCATTTTCTATTCTAAGAAAACAAAATTTTAAAAATATTTAACATAAACAATAATAAATTGCTTAAAATAAAATATTTTTAAAAATACTAACATAATTAATACAGAAAAATAAAACAATACAACAAAAAATTTATGCTCCTATAATCCCAAAAAGTCACACTGAAGTTACTCTTCGTCGTTGCGACGAGTACATACCTTTGAAACTCAACTTTAAAAAAATATGTACCCAGCGTACGTTGTTGAAAAATAGAGCGTAATTTGAACACACATAAAAAAGTTATATGACAAAGAGTAAATGAGCTTCGTCGATTCGACGAAGAGTAACCATCCAGGGTTAAAAGTTTAACGCAAGCTGTCCCTTTATATAAGTTTTTGTAAGTTTTTAAACGATAAAACCTTGGATGTCCAAAATTACACAAAAACTAATAATAAATCGAAGAAAAAACTATTTAATGTAATTAAAAACGTACTTACTTGCAAAAAAGCGTTAAAAATAAAAAAGTCTAAGGAATGTATGAATGTGTGTTCTACTTTTTACTGAGGTTTCAATACAACTTACTGAAGGAAACAACCAACGTAATTCATTGGATGATTTGGGGAGGGGAGATATTGATATACCTCGAGATCAAAAGCAGTAGGTGGCAATGATTAGGGCACACTATGAGGAAACAACCTAATGAAATCTGTTGATATGCCCTCCAGTCTGTGATGCCAATTTAGCCATTTTCTGGCTAAATTTAGCCATTTTTCATCCCATTTAGCTGGAAGAAAAGTGACTTTAGCTATTAGCTAATTTTTTATCCATTTTTATTTTAATCTAGCTAGCTATTTTTTAGCTATTTTTGGAAACATGAAATTTGTTTGTGATTTTTCATATAAAATTTAAACTCGCAACAAAGGAACATTAATTAACTACAAAAAAAAAACAGAGTAATATGTTATTGTTTTCGCATTAATATCTTTAAATTCCGGTTCAAACTGGCCATTTTTGCTGCAACAGTCTAAAAGCGCTTATATGAAATAGATGGCTCAATTGGTAACAATAACATTTGCTACTGCATTCTTATAATCATTGCAATGTTGTTATAAGTGGTCGGGTCTAATTGGTGGTTTGTAATATCAATCAAACTAGGGTAATTTTTGTTTTACACAAGTGAAAATAAAAAATTAATTTAAAGTTTAAATGAAAGTTTCAAAAATAGAAAATGAATAAAAAGTATAAACCAAAATTTCGCAAGGAATGGATTAGTAACGCAAAAATTTAAAGACTGAATAGCAGAATGTACAAATGAATAGAAGGCAAACTGCAAGTATTGGAAGTTTGCATTATATGCGCAGTTTTATGATTGTTTCTTGATTACCTGAAGAAAATAGTTTTATTTACGAGTTTACTTCAAATTATTGTTTTTATTTACTTTAAAAAATGTTTCCAATTCGCGTTAAAAAAAAATAATATATGAATACTTCCTTGTTTTTGCTTAAAATTCATGATTTTTGCATTCGATGGTGCTTAGCCATTTTTAAGCTAGTTTTTAGCCATTTTTTTTTTTGTCAACATTTAGCCATTTTTGGTGAAGTAATTCTGGCATCACTGCTTCCAGTGGAATCCACAAGGCACCGAATGTTACGTTACCTTGGCTTTCAAGGAAGTGAATATCTAATATAAAAAATCTGCTCCACCTGGAGCCAGAATACATATGAAGAAGAACAAGATAATTATTTTATTGTGTTGGAACTAATCAAATTAATAAATAAAATTCGATTAAATAAGTAAGTGCTCAAAATGAAAAACATTAAGCCGTATTGTGAATGGCGTCGTCGACGTCACACCAAGACGACAGTAAATATTCACCCTTATTATATTTGGCGTCGGCAACATCGTCGTCAATTTTGAAACAACATCAATATAACACAATATCAATGCTAACTTTGTATTCCTTAACAGTGTTATGACGACGTTGCCTGTTTATCGATAAATACAATACACATATCCAATATTTGAGTCAGCTGATTCATTTTGTTTACTATTTTTGGTAAAAGTGTTTTTGAATAAGCAAAAGCTTTGTAAATAAATTAAAATAAAATGTTTTTCTTTCCTATTGGGACGATGAAAATAAAAAAATTTAATAGTGAAAATAAGATTTCTCAGACAAAATTCATGCATTTGCCAGTTACCCAAGGAAAAGTAAGTGATAAATTCCGTCATGTTTTTGGAAAATAATGAGTAATGTTCATCCTTTTAATATTTTCAAGTTATTTTCGGCTGAACAAAACATCATTTAGGCAAGTATTGAACAAAATACATATAGCCTATTTTTTGAAACAAAAGGGATCAGATCAACGTTTATTGGAGATTGGAGATTGGAGCTTCCTCCAAAGGAGTTCAGTGCTAATTGTTTATATATTCCACCTCCAGTTGCTTCACACTCAGTACTGTTTGCAGCCTTTTTTTAATTTAAACCTCAAGTCTCCACTGTACCTTGAAATAATTGGGAACATTACCTCTGCGGAATCCACTAGCAAAATAAGGACTTTTTTCAACTCTTCCACAAGCTTTTCAAATTGGTTGGGGATAGTCATTTTAATTTCGTCCATATATTTTTCACTTTGTTTAAGAATTTTTTTTAAATAAATACGTAAATTTTTATATCTACTTTGGTATTTCTTATATTTCACTTTTTTAACATTTAAATTGTTTTTCAAATTCGTTGAGGCATGCACACAACAGAACACGACATCAAAAACACTGACGACAAAATGAACGGCAACATCAACATCAATTTTTCTTACAGAATACTAAAAATTTGCTGACAGTCATCGATAAATGGCAATACTATCTACAGGAATACCGATTTGCCAAAAACCATTAAAAACGACGTCGTCTTATGTTGCCGACGCCAAATAGAATAAGGGTGATTGTTACTTGTCCACTCTTTATCGGCTCTTATTGACAATCTTTTATTAATCTCTAAGGAATTGTAAATTAATTTAGTATGTTAATAATAGTCAATTCTTGTCGACAAAGAGTAGACAAGTGACAATTTGTACTATCGTCTTGATGTGACGTCGACGACGCCATTCGCAGTAATGCATTAAACACATTCACCACAGCAGGCTACACGAACACACCACTTCAAATTTCGCTAGCAGCATCAGTGTGCGTGCACACTTCTACCGATATTCGGTAGATTCTACCGAATATGTTGGTGAATTTAACAATCTACCAATTCTACCGAACAAGCCCTGAAATTTACCGAATATTGTTATTTAGTAATTTAAGTCGATATATGTATAAATTGCCTATTTTGCCACATAGCAGTGAGGTCGCAGGGCGGTCATTTTCTGTCATGAAAATAATTAAAACAGAACAAAGAAATCGGTTAAAAACTGAAACTATAAGTAACCTAGTATTTGCCAAAGAATTGTGCCTTGGGGATGAAATATTTATTCCTACCAATGATTTAATAATTTTTGCACAAAAGCTTAAATTCATAAATGGATCTTACATATAATTTTTGTAGTTACAAATGTTTGTCATATAAAAGTTATTTTAGTAGCTTTATAAAACCTATGTACAAAAACTGCATTTTATGTATATTATTTTATATATGCATAGCATATCTATATAAAGCGTAATGGCAAATAACTGGGGATGACACTTTTTTTATTGGAAATGCTTCATTGTTTATGACAGTCCAATCACATGTGAAGTTTTAAATGCGCTTTTGGAACCTGTTTATTTTTATACTCCTTGCACTTACCCTTTATAGTTATATAAGTACATATATTTTTTTATTTTTTATGTTTCTTTGAATAGTTATTTTTTATGTTTCTCTGAATAAAAAAATTTTCTACCGAATTTCATTCAAATCTACCGATTTTTTTTTGTCGATTCTACCGAATTTAAAAAAAATTAAGTGTGCACACTGAGCACCATTTGTCGCCTCGTAGCCGGCGACATAATTATTTTGGAGACAGCACAGCACCATCTGCAAATGATATTCAAGTACAAATACATAGTTCAGTATTGCCACTTTCATATATTTTGCATTTATAAAAATTAATTACTCTTTTAAAATTTACTTATTTCACGTAAAAGTACAAAAATTAATCAATTTATTCTTTACATCAATTTTTGGATATTGTTTCTGTTAAATAATATGAAATAATTGTACAAAATCATTCATTCAACATTTTGTATTATACTGGCAACACTGAATTTTCTCATTGTAGCCAAAGAAATAGAAATTAGGGCGTGTGTCAAACGGTAGAAAAGTACTATGGTAAAAAAATATTTGCCTGTGGGGAAAATTTTTCATTTTTCTGCTGTGCCAAATGATATCTTTTCTGACAATGTAAAATTTTGACAAATTCGCTTGAGCGTAGAAAGAAGCTGATGAAACAATTGCTGCGGCGGCGGTTTTGCTTCGCCTGACTACTAGCCGCCGGCTACCAACAAATTTTTAAGAGGACATTTTTATATAAAACAATATTCTTGTAGCAATAAATTATATAATATATGTATATATGATGCAACATTCTTCGCAAACTAAAATAAACAATGATTTTTTCACAGTCTAATTAAACTTAAAAGACGTAAAAATCTTTGTATTGGGCGACGGCTCGAAGCGACGGCGGTGCATTTAAATTTTATGATACAATGCTTTTTATTGCAGCTTGTCAAAAATTTACCTGTTGTGTCAAAACTTCTACTAGCCCCCAGGGATAGTGAAATTTTATTCACCTCAGAAGTGTCAAAAATTTACTTACACTAGTAATTTGCTACCGTTTGGCACAGGCCCTTTGTTTAATTGGAGTACAACGACAAAATCAGCATAGACAACAACCTGCCGCCATGTTGCATTGCTGTCTTCAAAAGAATCAAGGTAGAGGTGCATAGCTTGCTTTTTGCGCGTTATGATTTACACGCGTTTCATCCTCTTGTTTCATTCTATACTTTGTTCGCGTTGAGTTACATGCACTGCTTTTCATGCGCCATTTTTTTTTGTTTTGATCAGCTGTGTGCGTTTGTTTATAAATACTTATAAAGAAAAAATGGAGAGTGAAATATAGTTTTTAAAAGAATTTGTTGAGTTAGTCGAGTTTGTATATTTAATTTATTAAATTTTCTTCCATTTTATTGTTTAAAAATATGTAATGCACACAAAGTAAATAATACAGATTTAGCGGAGATGACACTCAGCACGTAAAAGTAATCGATAACTAATATGGAAAATTTGTTACTGAGAAAAGTGTGGTGAAAAGTTAATTAAAATACATCGCATTAATGAAAATATTCACATAAGTTATTAAACAAGGTTTTTTTACTAAGAAATTTTTTTATTGAAAAAAAAGAAAAAAATTATCTACGGCAAAATAATACTTATCGATAACGTAAGAAATAAAGTATTATTTAACATCTTTAGCTTTCAAGAACAGCTGACTTTCTTTCATGGTGCTTGCAACGCGTACAAAAGTAGAAAGTATACCTACTTTTTGCTTTGAACGCGCCTACGCGTGCTGCGCTTTTTGCAATGTAACTTGTCACATACTATTACATTGATTCTACTTTTTTGACAGATGCATAGAAAGCATAACGCGCAAAAAGCGAGCTATGGACCTCTACCTTCACTCTCATATAAATGTGTGTAATCTATCCTTGACATTTGGTAGTCGGTACCTTACTGTGGTGAATGTGTTTAATTCTTAAGGGGGATTAACGTTTCCTCTATTTTGTTGCACACGCCCATTAAAAATTTGTCTAGTTATAGCGGTAAATTAAGTTGTATCAAGGACGACTAAGTATCATTTGTCATCAATAAATACTGATTAAATTTTTCGAAGAATATTTTTAAATAAAATTATTATCTATAAATTTATCTGATAATGGTTTGCTTTATCTCTGTGTGGAAACCTTGCAAATGATGCGATATACATATGTACCCTGCAGAAAGTGCGAATACTGAAATTGTGGTGATTAACTAGTGACGTTGTCAGTAGTACTACTGACCAGGTGTACTCCAGCCAATGTAAGCGCCTATTGACATTTAACATTAGCTTGTCATTGAAAATCCACCACTAGACTGTAGCACTACTGACTAAGTAGTTCTTTTGGGACCACATGGAGACATTGGCACTAAAGATTCACTAGTAAATTCGATATTTCCTCGCTCGTTGTCAATAGTAAAATTATATTGATTTTCTAGTGACATTGTCAATAGTGCTACTGACTGTAATCGCCTATTGACATATAACATAAGGTTGTCATTGAAAATCTACCAGTAGACTTTAGCACTATTGAGAAGGTAGTTCTTTTGTGACGATATTGAGATATTTGAACCAAAGATTCACTAGTAGGTTTTAGTTTTTTAAATATGTATATAGTATATTTAATATTATTGCATAGCATAATGAAAAAGAAAAACAAACTATTGACGCGTTCATTGACAATATCAATAGAAATACACTACAACTGTTGTCTCTAACGTATCTCTACTCTTGCATAAAAGGAAAGTTGTCGACATTTTAACTAGTGCAATTGTCGCTGGAGAAAGAGTATTGACATAGAGACATATGGTTCTAGTCTGACTAGAGGGTACATATATATACATATGTATGTATGTATGCATACGAGTATATGTGTACATACATATGTATGTATGCATGTACATAATAAATATTTTTTATGCGAAAAAAACGTACTTTAAAAAATGTGCCCTTTATCTAATCTTATTACTCGTAACTTGCAGTTTTAAAAGTATTTTATTTTTTATTTAAAAAGTAGCAAAAAATTCCGTTTTTGATAATGAATATTTTTTCTTCCATTTCGCTGACGTTCATGAAGGTACACACAGTTACTAAAGTATACGTACGATTAACCTCTTCAAGTTTTTATTAGGAATTATCATTTCTTTTCATCTTTAATTTGTAACTACTTACTGAACTATTTTAATAGCTATTCATATATACAGGACTATTTAGGAATACGCACTTAACTTCTTCGCCGTCGAACGATCAGTTCCGACGGCGACGACCGATTCTAAAATACTGCGAAGAAATGTCGCTTTCAGTAATCGATTATTTTAAATCTCTTATAATAATCATAAACAATATTGAAAACAGCTTAACTTTATGCAGAAAAAGAAATAAATTTATAAAAAACTAAATAGTGAAAGTGCTAAGTAACTTAAAACTTAACAATGAACAGTGAAAGTAAAATTATTTAATAATTTGTTTGTTTAAAAACGTATTTATATCTTTGGAGAATCTACAAAAATTAATGCTATTGTAGAACCTTTTTGGAATATTGTTCTTCCGAAAAATAGTTTACTTACATTTATAGAAAACTAGGATTGGCCTGTGGTCTAAATTCGACCACTGTACGTATGTGTTTACAACTATAGTGTGTTTTTTTTATAGAGGTATAGAACTTTGAAATGGAATAAAACAAAGTTGAATTTTTTAGATTGAAATGAAATTTACTTCTATCGAAAGATAATCTTCTGGCACTATAATTAAAATTTGACTTCTGGCATAATCTGGAGACCCAATTTTCGATTCCTTTTTTCAACATTTGTGGCCGAACATTGGCAATAATGCTGCGAATGTTATCCTCAAAATGGTCAATCGTTTCGTGCTTATCGGCGTAGACTAACGACTTCACATATCCCCACATACCAAACGTTTCCTTCCATAAATCAATTGTGGCACGAGCTGTGTGACAAGTTGCGCTGTCTTGTTGAAACCACAGCTCATACACATCATGCTTGTTCAATTGTTGAACGAAGAAGTCATGGCTCTACATCGCCGAATATACTTATTCGGGTCTTTGCAATACAAAAACAATATATAAAGCTTTTTCTTTTCATGCAAATTTAAAGGGTTTTTTATTAATTTTATCCCAATAAAATTGATAAATTATTCAAACGAAAATACTTTTTAAACGATATACATACATACATATTGTGGTTGCACCAATATTAGTGGACGATAAGATACTTGCGACCCTAACTAAAACCCTAAAAACCAACAATAAGTTAGCAAAGTGACAAAAATGAACATGGTCTTAATTACTTGTGCCATACAACTTGCTGGCAGGAAGTTAGCATAACATCGTTAAATAGCATAACATAGTCTGAAGCTTTAGGTTAGCAGGTTGCTGAGAAGAGAAAATAATTTTTTACCTCACGTGGGTCCAAATAACAGGTCCCTGTGTGTGGTTGAAGCTTTCGTATATTCAAAGACCTATAACATAGTTTTATGGCAAATATTCTTGTAGAACATTTTAACACCCCAACTCTTCATCGGTCTGCTTAAAATGTATTTTTTTTTTGAACTTAATTATAAAGATGTAAAAAACCACTATACATCAGAAAGAAAATTGTTTTATTAAAAATCTAAAACAAAAACTTGACTAAAGATTAGCCTAGGGAAATCCCCACGAATACTTAAACAACAACAATATAAACGCATTTAATTATAACTCATTTATAATGAAAAAGTTATTATAACCTGACTTGTAAAAACTGCTTCCATTAGTTAACAATTATTCATATTTAATTGATTTCGAGCTACATAACTGGTATCCTCTTAATTTCAGGGACCGTAAATAACTGTTATCGAAAAAATTTTAACTCAAAAACTCCCTGTGTTAGAGTCAACGGAGACCTATACTATCATATACCAATAGATTCGTATTGGCGAGCACTTTCAGAATTTATAGGGAGCTTAAAAAACAATCTCATCTCCACCGTTAAGAGTTATTTTTCAACGAAAAAATAAAAGATCGGATGAAACTCTTAAAAAGAGTTTTATTTTTGCGTCATAAAATAAAACTCATTTCAGGAGTTTTATTTTTCCCGTCCGTCGCTTAATAGCTTAAGCGACTTATTTTTTTTACTCCGATTTTGGTAAAAAAAAAATTAAGTAAAAAAATAAGTCGCTTAAGTTATTTTTTTTTGTGTGGTTATAGCACTATATGTTTTTATTTTAATTACGATTTATTCAATTGCAATGCAAGGTGATTGTATTGGAAGACAATTTTTATAAACTGAGTTTTATTTTCAATCGGGAAAAATAAAACTCCTGAAATGAGTTTTTTATTTTATGACGGAAAAATAAAACTCTCTTTTTAAGAGTTTCATCCGATCTTTTATTTTTACATTGAAAAATAACTGTCTTAGGTGAAGTTTTATTTTTTAATTCACAAAATAACTGTTATAAAATAATTTTTTGAAATCGATAACTGTTATTTACGGTCCCTGCTAAATTTCATTGTGTTAATTTTCTTGATTAACTTTATTACTTTATAAGCGATAAGGGTTTATATTTTTTTATCAGTAGTTTTTTTTCAGTGTTAAAGGGCTGTAATCGAATTAGCAAATGTCGTAAAATTGTGCTATTTTTTCGACTTTTTATTTTTTGACTGCCCAATATAGCTGGGTCCAACTCGTTCATTAGTTAATTCTTGTCACAAACATTTAAATTACATGGTTTTGACATTTAACACATTTAAATTACACGGTTTTGATCATTGCCCAGCAAAAAAATTAGACATTACCATCTGAACTACCACATTACGTAAAATTTTAAAAATAGGAAGCAGAAGTTGAACACATTCTATGGGTATTAAAAGATGGAGTGAAAATATTGCGAAAATATGTAGTTATTTTAAAATTGTAAACAATTATTTATTATTTGAAAGGAAAAAGAAAAAAATAGATATCATAAAAAACCAAAAAAATATACGTCCTGAAGAAGTTAACCGAAGGTTAACGAAATATTGAAAATAGTAAACTCAAAATATAAACTGACCGAAAGCTCAAGAAAATAGTTTAATTTAAAATAAATTATATATGTATATTTCTAAATTGTCTACTTACTTATTTTAAACTAAAATATAAGTACTTACATTTTGGAAAATTATTACTTAAATACAAGTAGTTCCAAATAACTTTTTCATTTTCGGTTTTAATAAAAGATCATCAATCAAAACAATTGAAATTTTTCTAAATATAGTATTTATAAGTAACAATACAGGCACGGATACGAATAAAATATAACCCATTTCGGTTTTTTAAATTTATTTATTAAAAAGTTATTATTTATTTAATCAAACTGAGTTTTTAGTCAAGATCTACCATTTACTCAAACAACGGCATATTAAAAAAAATTAAAAAAAGTAATTCCATCAAGAAAAAAAATAACTATTTCCCCCAACGAAAAAAAAATTAGTTCCTCAAATAAACAACATAACTACTTCTTAAGAATCGATTATTTTAGTCTCATGCCTTGTTAAAATCATTAAGTTGGTAATCCAGTAGGGGAGAGCATTTACCAAAAATGCTTAATTTAAAACTCGATTACCTTTTTTGAAATTTTTTCTGAGTGATTTGAGTCAAAAACGAGCAACTGAATGAGTTCAATCCAAGTCTAGTGTCAAAAACAAGCAATTGAATGAGCAGAAATGTCTGTGCAAGGCGCATTTATTAGGTGGCAGCACTACACCAGCTGACTAATATCATTAAACTAAGTCAAATGTCAAATTTAAGCCTAAGAACATTCTTTTATTTGGGTAATCCATAAACACGTAACGAATGTTCAGCTTTGTATGGTGTTTGACATTTCCTATAAGAAACATACACTCTGACGATGCTGTCCTGTTTTGAAAAGTAAGATGGTAATTTATACCAACACAGTACATGTGGTGACTCGCCATAACGCCATAACGCCATAACCATTACCATAGAAACCAATACCAATTGAATTTTGGTTTGGTTATGGCTGTGGCATTCTGGCTATGGCACGTCTAATTTAAGCTTTATTATATTGTAGGTGACTTGCCATATCAATATATCCAAACCAATTGGAGTTTAGTTTTTCGCCGTAACCATAAACTCCTGGGGCAAATCGCGGCACTCGTTATCGAACGAAATTACGAAATATTTCAATAGAGCTTATATGGAAATATTTAGTAATTTCGTTCGCTAACGAATGCCGCGATTTGCCCCCCGCTTGCTGATTATACACATCTATTTTTTGTGCTTTTACTTTTTTCATTTACTTGATTGTTTGGTAAATTTTCATTTATATTTTTTCCTTTTCACTTATTTTAGTTTATGTACTTATTAAAGTTATGTCTTTTAAATTTTGTAATTAATACAGTGGATGACAGAAAGCTTATGCAAACCGTGTTTTTTTTTAATTAATGAAAGGATGAAAATATAAACAGCTGTTTATGGTTATGGCTGGACTAATAAATGGAAAAAATACATTTATGGCTATGGAAATGGTTACGGCTTTGACTTTACGGTATTTTACGTCTAATTGAACCAGGAATGGGATTGAGAATTCTAAAATTATACCAAGAACTTTGAAAAATTGCACTTTTTCACCTTAATTGCACTGAAAACTATTTCTTGGTTAAAATTATTTCTATTTTTATTAAAATAATCGCCTTTGTTCTGGCTACCGAAATTTAGAATATACAAATTGATTGCATGTGCTCTAAAATTCGAATTACACAGAAAAAATTATTCCCAAAAAATTTTTAAACAAATATTTGTTTGAAATCAAACTTAGTTTCAGTAAATATTCTGTACTGTTCCACTAAATTAATTTGTACCAAAACACTGTATAGAGAAGAAACAGGCCACGACGTTTGTCGGCTACATTTCGGCATTTACATGTATACAACACTATCAAACAAAATAAACAACAACAACCGCACAACAGCACGTTGTTCCTAACAACAAGCAAGATAAACACCAACACACTGAAATAACATTTTCTCTCAGCCGAACTATGATTAATTTAAATTTTTACAAAATTTTTATCAGAATTTACAAAATTATTTGTAGGACCGCATTCAAATAAAATATTTACTGATTCAACGAATTTGGTTACTGAAAATGAAATTAAGTTTTTTCTGTGTAGAAGAAAAATAATTTTGATCTTCTCGTTGCACTTTACTTTCACAATACTGTTTTCAAGTGAGAAGAATATGAGTTTCATGGTTCAAAAGTGCAAGTTGACATAATTACATACTTATGTATATAATTGATTGAAAATATGTAAATACGGAATGAAATTACTAACACTGGGGAATATTCCTTAAGGGCCAAATTTACAGTCATTAGTTAATTATTAGTAACTTAAAGTGATAACTATTGTTTAACTAATACTTCATATTCACAGTGCATTGTTTAGCTAAAGTTCTTAATATGAGCAAAGAATGGTAACCATACGTTACGTATGTGTGAAATGTATTTAAAAATTTTCACACTACAGCGATACTAATAAAGTTTACAATGAATCAGCTGTTGTCTAACTATTTGTTAACCAATGATATTTGCCGGTTTAACTAATGGTAAACAAAGAGCTGGGAATCAAATATTATTGGTTAAACTATTGCTAATAGTTAACTAATGACTGTAAATTTGGGCCTACGTCCCTTTTCACAATATATGATTAAGAGTTAACGAGAACTTTAACTACAAGTTCGTCATACAAAAGTCGCCGTTAAAGTTCCTGTTAGCTTTTAGTTGTACATTGTGAAAAGGGCCCTAAATGTAGTAAATTAACCATTGGTACACTATTGTACTCTTCTAGTTTGAATAGTACAAAAAAAAAGTACAATTGTACCAATTCTGCCATCAATTTGTGATCGAATGACTGTGAATTGTACTTCGCACTATCTGGGGTATATACTGTCACTTTGGATGTCGCGAATATAATTAAATATGTACATTGTATTCAAATCTTTTAGAATTCCTAATTCTACAAAATGTGTAAGAAATATATTCAAACAATTAAATACTCGAAATATAATGTGCAGGCAACTAAAATCATATTATTGTTTAATCTAATCTTTAGAGAAAGAAATTGGGTTTATTGTAAACATTGTTTTAATGTCACTTAATACTTGGAATGGAAAAGTCGTTGGTGTGATAAATTGGGTCAATATTTTTACTTAAAAAAAAATAATAACTTCGTAGTTTTTCAATTTTAAAATAATGGTGGAATTTTAATTTAACGTCAATAACTCGTCAGTAAATAGTACATACATATGTACTTGGATTTAATTTGATTAGAATTTATTATGTTAGATTGCTGATATGATACAATATCTTTGTGTACGTCAAGTTAAAAAAAAGTAATAACGTCAATATCTGGCTTTGTTCTATAGATTCGACAACGATTAATAAAAAATTAATATAAATTTTCATATCTGTTTTTGTTAAGACAAACATATGTATGTATATATGTACATACATACATACATACATACATACATACATACATAACTACATACATACATACATACATACAGACAGACATACATACATATGTATTGCTATTAATTTTTATGATTGGCAGGAATAAAATTTGTATCTAGGTTTGAATTTTCCTCCATTTTGTGCTAAAATTATGATATGGCAACTAAAAACTAAAATTAATGTGACAGCAGCTCATAGTTTAAGGTTAACAAAAAATAAGCTTAAAGAGGTAGTTTAGACGAGAACAATTTTTAAGCCGCACAATTTTTGTTCTTTTCCAAATTACACGAGACTAATTCATCTGGCACAAAATGTATACGTATACACAGCTTTGTGTGTGTTAGTGTTTTTCGTATTCATTTAACACTTGCTGTTTTTTAATTTGTGTGTGTATTGGTTTTATGCTGCCAATGCGGGGTTGTAGCTGCCCAGCGGGAACTAGAAGGAGTAAAGATGCCTTCTAGAAGGCCTCTGTACGCCTTCTTTTGGATGTAGAAGGCCTGCTCGCCCCATTCCATACTCATATCTTTTTTACACGCGTTGTCATTGCGAAGCAGGCCTTCTGTTGTTGCTTCTTTCGGCAGAGATTCTGCAAGGCCTTCAAACTAATAGATTTTGTTTTTGCTTTGGTAAAAAACAAAACAAAACATGTTACTCCTTCTCTTCTCCCTTCTCATAGAAGCGAGTGTGGAATGTGTATCGTATATTTTATACGAAAGAGCCCTTTAATAAGGCCTGCACCAAGAAGGTCTTCTGAGTTTTACCGCTGGGTGGTTGAAAAGTTATGCCAACCGCAAAACCACTCTCTTTGCCTCTCTCACCAACAAACTGGCATGTTATGCCAGCACAATTATGCCCGTATAAATCAGCGCAAACAAAATAACATGGCTGAGTGGTAGCGATGCTTGCCTCTCAGTCCAGAGGTCGTGGTTTCGATTCTCACCATAGACTCTGGGTGTTTTTCGCAGACAGGCTAATCGCTTTGCGGGTTGTGTTTGTGTTAAAAAAAAAGTAATTTCGCTGTCGGTCAAGTTAATTTAAATAAAAAGTTAAATCTAAAGCTCAAATTTATTTAGTTTTTGGTTATTATTTTTGACATTTTTTTCAAAAAATTGAAATCGTGAATAAGTTTTCCTTAGAAATATTTTCTCTTTTTTTATTCCCCTTATCATGAATAATATTTTTCGCGGTGATTTTTTTACTTTTCCCTTGGCTTTGTTCACTTTATTTTTATAAGCGAACTGTACTATTACATCGAATGATTTCGATATTTTCCTTCTAATTAAACATTAAAGACTATAAATATTTATTTTTATTTTTGTTAACAATAACTCCCTGCAGAACCTTCTTTCATGAAGTATTAATCTCTTTGGTTCACACACAGTAAATTTCATGGCGATGCTCCGCGGCGGTTTACTAAATAATTTTTTTCCACTGCACCTTAAATTCACTGTTGCTAATGCATATCATCAGGGAACATTTACCCAAAATTTTAACAATTCTCATAAAAGAACAACTAATTATTAAATTGACTGCACCTGCTTAAAAAAATACTTGTGTGGCAACACTCTATTCTTGAAAATCTGTTGTTGTTATTTACATTTATTTCCTTTTAACATACTTTTACAACTACAATTTGAAGCTGAAAAAAAGTCAGCCAATGTATTAATGGTAAAGTAAGAAAATAAAAAAACATGTTGATTATTGAGTTCTTGTTTCAACTTTGTTATTTGATGTTGAGCTTCTCATTTGTTTAAATGAAAGTTTATAACATAATAACTCTAGTTGTTCTAAGAAAATTTGGGTAAAGGTTCCCTGATGATCTGCATAAGCAACAGTGAAATGCGCATAGGATCCAGCTAAACCCCTCAATAATCAATTTCAATGTATTTTTAATAAAAAAAATATTTTACTTAATGATTGGTATTATTAGTGCGTTTAAAAAAAAAATAAACTTAAATTTTAACAATTCCCATAAAAAAACACTAAGTAATATGTTATTGTTTTCGCATTAATATCTATAAATCCCGGTTCAAACTTGCCATTTTTGTTGCAGCAGTCTAAAAGTGCTTATATGAAAGAGATGGCTCAATTGGTAACAATAAGATTTGCTACTGCATTCTTATAATCGTTGCAAGGTGTTTATAAGTTGTCGGGTCTACTGTGAAACCTATCATAACGGACACCTCCTATAACCGGACACCTCTAATAACCGGACAATTTTTGTAGATCCAACACGTTCATTAGTTTTTCCATACAAAATGCACTCCCATAACTGGACACTCTCATAAAAGCACAGAAGCGGTGAAACACGGCAACAAGAGTTGCATTTAAATAGTAGGTCTTTCTTTATTCAACTCTGATTCATATTTATATTAGTGTCAATGATATTGCTGTTTCCCTGGTTAACGCATATGTAAATACTGATTCGTTGGAGACGCCAAGAAATTGCTGTTTATATGAAGAAGTTGTTTGCTTAGCTGGTGTCCCAAAATGGCAGTGAAAAAATTATTATTTATCAATTACAGAAAAAAATTATATTTTAAACGAGTTTGAAAAAGGAAAATTATTCGGTGCACGAACTTGTGAAGATATAAAGTTTCTTGTGTATTTTTACAATTCATATTGCTACATTTCTTATACAAACTGCCTTTTCAAAGCATTTTTCTAGAGACGACTTTGTTGTATTCCAACAAATAAAATCATTGAAAGTCATTTGAAACCCAACAGCTGAAATTATACCAATCTGATTTGAAGAAGTCTACTCTTAAAATAATTTTTCAACTACAATGAAATCCAAAAAATGTTTAACTCTCTCATAAGCGGAGTGTCCGGTTATGAGAAGTTTCACTGTAATTGGTGGTTCATGATATCAATCAAACAAGGGTCATATTTGTTTTACACGAGTGAAAATATCAAGAAAAATAAAAGTTTAAATGAAAGTTTAAAAAATATAGAAAGTTAATAAAAAGTATAAACCAAAAATTTCGCAAGGAATGGATTAGTATCCCAAAAATTTATATACTTAATAGCAGAATGTACAAATGAATAGAAGGCGTAATGCAAGTATTGTAAGTTTGCACTATATGCGCAGTTTTTTTTTATTACACGAAAAAAAATCATTTTATTTATTACTTCAATTTATTGTTTTTATTTACTTAAAAAAAGTTCACGATTTGCCGTAAAAAAACAATATATGAAATACCTTCTTGTTTTTGCTAAAGTTCATGATTTTTGCATTCCATTTTGCTTAGCCATTTTTCAGCTAGTTTTTAGCCATTTTTTTTTGACTACATTTAGCCATTTTTGGTGGAGGAATTCTGGCATCACTGTCTATCAGTTAATGTAATTTTGACAACTTGCAGTATATTAGAAACCGTAAGAGGCAAACTCTTTCTTTTTCAAAAACGGCAAAACTAAAAAATCCAAAAACCGAAAAAATCGCCAAAAGGAAAAAAAGCGCCAAACTTGAAAAATCTCTTAAACTAAACCAAATCGCCAAAAACCGAAAAATCGCAAAAAAAACATCCAAACTAAAACAAACGCTAAAAAGCGAAAAAAATCCCAAAAAAGCCACCAAAAACTAGAAAAAATCGAACCGAAAAAAAATTTCCGGATATTTATTTTTTTTTAAATGTCTATATCCGTTAAGATATTTGATTTTATAGGCTAGAGTTCGTTTAGTATTACATATGTAGTGTCCGTACGGAACCCTTCGTGTGCGAGTCGCACCTCTCATTTTACTGAATTTATTTACATTCACTGGGACTGAAGCTCGGAAAATATATTTCGGGACATCCACGATAGCATTTTTCCTTTCGAAGGGAATGAAAATTTCACGGGAACAAAAACTCTACTTGTTATTCAGGATAGGGCTGAATGAAATATCAGTAAAACACATCTTTACACTATCGTAAAAAGGAAGTTACAAAATTATGACATTATCGTTACTACAGATGAATGAATACATATAACATTATTTATTACAATTTTCAGTTCGCAAAAATTTAGTGTATCCCAGATACTGTGGGTTCTAATCGTTGTTTAGACAACAAGTTGAACCGACCGTGTGCTTTTAGTTTGAGGTTGTGTCATTCGATATCGAATAATATATTTACACACATATGTACATATTAATAAAATTTTGAATGAGTTTGAAATATATTTCATGCATTAGTTTCAAATAGTTTTGAAATTAATTTCATTTTTCTATGAATATAAGCGCCACTGCATATTTTGTAAACTTATTTATAAATATTTTTGCTAAATTTACAAGGTTTGTTTTATTGCTTAAAGTTGTATTTGAAAATTAAATTTTAATCAAAACGTCTCTAAATAAAAACAAATTATTTATATATACAATGCCTTTGTTTTGAGAGATTACACAGTGTGACAAAAAAAAATAACTACGAAGTGTTACTATTTTTCTGGTAGGTATTGTCGAGTATTACAACAATCTGTATTTGAAATTTTCCAAACACCTCCAAAATCTTGAGTTACGGATAAAAAACCAGTTTTTCGTACCCGTAGGCACTTATCAATCTCTAACTATGTTATTTATACCACAGTGGTCGCCAAAATTTTTTCTCTTGCTGTTCTTTAGAACAAAAGTTTGGTGACCACTGTTGTATAAATTTTATAATCTTTGTTGATATATGTCTATTAAATTGTACTTTCATCATCCTTGAATTCTAAATACACAGAAAGTGCATAAATAGAACGCGAAATACATCATACAGGTAGTTTTTTAGCAAAAAGTCTTCTAATAAAATGTTTAATAACTCGGTCAATTTCGAGAAAATTTTCTAAGACAAACTTGCGAATTACTCTTAATCAATTATGCTTTATAAATAAATTTATAAACACTATGGTTCCAGTACAAAACTACTGCCTAAGAACGAGTCCAAAGTAAAAAAGTGTCGAAAAAAGCGAAAAAATTATATTTGATGAAAAAATACAGATATATATTTGAAATTTACTGAAACAATATATGTATATATGATTCGAATGGTCTTAGTCTCTTCTTTCTAAATCCGTTTATAAATTCAAAAATTTAACATAGTTAGAGGTTGATAAGTGCCTACGGGTACAAAAAACCGGTTTTTTCATCCGTAACTCAAGATTTTGGAGGTGTTTGGAATATTTCATTTACAGATTATTGTTATACTCGACAATACCTACCAGAAAAATAGTAACACGTCCCAGGCATTTCGATTTCATTACAATTTGTCACACAGTGATTTGATTTTTTTTTTTCAAATACAACTTTAAACGATACAACATGGAATGTGAATTGAACAAATGTAAATAAATATTTCCATATATTTATATTGTACGATATGAAATGTCTTATCTCAAACTGAATAAACTTCATCAAAACAGGGATCGTTCTAGCAAGCGACGTTTATTTAAACAATTTAATTAGTGCCATGCACTATTTCTTGACCAAGTAATCTTCCATTTCGGTGATCATATTAAAGCCTTTCAGTTCCTGAGATTTAACATCATTAGATTAATTACGCTGAAGTTACTGGAACTCGTACTTTAATATGGACAGTTTAATATACATAAGTATATTAAGACAGAAAAGTTATCGCCAGTTTTTTTTGTCGTCGTTTGATAAAGTATCCATATTTAATAAAATTATTAATTGAATCAATTACAATCATAATTGTTTTTCAGTAAGCTTTTAATTAAAGTTTTATTTGTATTTAATTAATACATATATGTATTTATATACGTATTATCAAAATAATACAAGTAGTTAATTAAAAAATTCTCAGCTTTTCAAGAATTTGAATGAATTATTTAATTATTTGTTGACTTAGCTAGTTTAAAATATTTTGCTTTAATTTGAGGCAGTAACTCAAATAATCTCTTTTATTAAATTGATCAAACATGCAATTTATTGAAAAATATATCTTTATTAATATTTTGATTATTAATTTAGTTCATTTCTAGTACGAGTTTCAATGATTATGGGATACCAAAACGATATACTTACGAAAATACATACCTTTCGTTTTTCTATTTCACTTCACAATATAAGAGTTCTGAGAGTTTCAGTTTTAACTTTTTTGTTTCAAAATGGATTTATATATTTTTTTTTTATTTGACAAAACTCAAGTTGTTGTTGCTTCTATCACATATTTTAATTAAATATTTTATTTTAATATTTTTTACTATTGATTGAGTAATGATGCTTCGGTTTCAAGGTATAAAATCAAACTGGTTTTAATTGCACAAATTCAAAACTTAAGTACAACAGATTGTGAGTTCTTGACGTGTAAGTGCAATAAGTTAGAAAGAAACAACTATATATTTATTTATTCATATTTCAAAATATGAACGCACAAAAAAACCCAGGATGTTATTAATAGTGTTTTAATATTTTTGTGAATGACCATAAAGGATTAACATGGAAATTCCACTAAAGAACCTCAAGACTATACACGTATTATTACGAACAAGACTTAAAATTTTCGAAGGCCAAAAACCAAGGACAACAGAGTAATTAAGAAATAATTACTGTGACACAAAAACAAGCCTGACCGCAATTAAGAAATAATTACAAAAACGGTTGAGCTGCTCGGCAGCACCGATCTGCTTTACGATTAACACGAGAGTTGTTCGTTAGGTCAGGGGCCTAATTCCTGCACTCGTGATCGGAATTGCATTCGAATAGAAATTAATTTCGATGGCAAGAAATTTTCCGATGATGTCACTCGCTACCATGCGAATCGAGTTTTCGTTTTAGTGTTGGAAAAAGGCAAATATATTTATATATAAATTCATTTCACAACACTGAATAAGTTGTAAGCAAAAGCATATGTTTGTATTTATGTATGTGTGCAAAAACATATGTATGTACGTACATACACACTTATATGCAGCAAAAAGAAACGAATATACATAAATGTTATTTTCATTTTAATTTAATTAATAACTTAATAATAATAATAAATTAGTGTAAAGCTAGAGAATAGAGCACTAGCCACATTTTCAATTATCTTATTGGTTGACTAGAAGCAGTTAATTTGTTATTTAGATGCTCCCAGAGTTGGTTAATTTTTTTTATTTTCCCCAACAACTCTTAGGCAAAATATTATTTGTCAAGTCAGTGTGTTTTGTTATATTTAAAGTCAACAAGAAATTCTTTAATTTGTATTTTTTTTATAAGTATGTACATTTGTGCATTCATTCATTTATAAATAAATAAGTCTAATATTGAACATACATTTTCTTTTTCATCGCTTTTTCTATGTTATTAAACATGATTTCGAATGCCTTTTTGCTGGCGAGTAAAAACACGAACGGTTGCATTCGAGTTTATGCACGTTAGCGAATGCTGTCATTAGAAATTTCGATATGTGTTACTCGAAACCGAATGCGAAAATCAAAAAAGTTAAAAAACTCGCACATTCGAGTAATAACTCGCTCGCAATCGAATGTGGGAATTAGGCCCCAGAACTGCTTTACAAATGAAACATCTACATATATTCATACATATATACATACATACATACATACATATGTAAATCTATTAAGGTGGAAAGAAAGAAAATGACCACAACATAAATAAGCAGGTACGCAGAGAAACAAACAACCCTACTAGAAATGAATGACTGAAACTAACACAAAATACATTTTTTTCACTAACACATTTGCAACAATTTTATATCGAATTCAACAGTGACTGTCAATTGACTGCTCATTTGATCAGTAGTGATGAGGGATACATTTATCAATTACAATTGCTTTTCTCTAACATACATGTTAGAGTGAGAGATCTAATGTACATATGGCAAAAATTTTAAAATATCGAGTTTAATTGAAAATAAATTTGTTAGGTCTGTGAAAATAAAATGTGATAACAAAAATTTTGTGTTTGTAAAAAGGTTAGATAAAAACAATAATAAATAAAATAAATTTTGAAAAGTTTAACTTAAAATATATTTATGTATTTTTATTTAATTTTTAAATATTTGGAAAGTGCAGGCTGCGTTTGAGGTTGAATAAGACGGTATCTAAATAATTTGTTTTCTACTAATTGTTTTCATTCGTTTTTAAATAATTATATTATTTCTTTATTTTTAATATGCTTTTTATAATAAGAAGTATTATTAAAATAATATAAAAATTAAAGTTATTATCACTTTATCAATCATATATGCTTGCCTAACTGTGGGGAGTATATTAGTCAAGATTGATTAGTTGGGAGTTGATAGGTATGTGAAAATGTGGTCACGAACCGCTCTAAACATACTACTAAACTTCACTAATATTTATGCTATTATTTTCTTATATAGCCGACGAAATTCATTAGTTTGTCTTAAGTAGAACAAAAATAAGCAAATTAACTAACATGTGCACAATTAGTAAAGAACAAAAGACAATGGTAAGACTGTTGTAAGTTTAGAGATGATAAAATTGAAATTTCATTACAAAAAAGCTTTCAGCAAATTGTAATACGATGAATCAACCAATTCACATATTCCATTTGCAATAATGGCTGAGTATATAAAGCATAAATCTACATCAACTGACACCACACACAGTAGACCAAATACAAAGAACGCTGGTGCTGAACGAAGGTGCAGTGGCCTTCGAGAACAGCTGGTTGTTCTGTTCTACTACGTGTTTGTCAGAATATTTACAATTAACTTTGATGTTATTTGTTCATTAATAATAATCACATATAATTTGGCTTACAAAGCGATACGAACTTTAGCTTGTTCAAATCATAAAAAAAGGAGAAATATATTTTTTCCTTTAAATTCAAGAAATGATGGGCGGTATAGGCGTGGTCAAATATAAAGATATTACCAATTTTGGATTAAAATACACTACATGAAATTCTTTGTCTTTTTCAGAAAAAACTATTATACGAGTAGATGAAATGAATCTGAAATTGTTTTGAATGGACCAGCGAATAGTGAAATATATCATGGACAATTTTTAGAAATCATTCTGAAAGTTAGTGAAAATTAAAACTTCCCGTTACTAAACATTTGGTCCTCAGTTCCAGCGGAAATTTGTTGCTGGAATAAAAAACTTGCTTATAGACCAGTGTCCCGCAAAATAAAATATGTTTCTGTTGGTGAGAAAAATGAGAGTAAAATAAACTTGCACTTGAAGAAAAGTTTTGTAATATAAAATAAATGATGTGGTTATTAGTTGTTTGATTTTTTTTTTAATAAGCAATTTACTAAAAACTTAAATAAAAAGTAAAAATTTAATAATCTTTCAACAATTTAGTGTATAAATTCAAAATTAAATTTATTCACAGCTCTGTTGATACTATTAAAATGCATTTTTAAACTATTTTCCCTATTATTTTTAAATATTTCATAACATAAAATGCATTGCATATTGCCTAAAGCATTTTTAATCACGAAATATTTCCCAGCTTCCATAATTATATTATCAATTTTTTGTCTGTAGAAATTTATTAAATTTGAACTTTAATTTCGTTCCGTGTGTTTAGTTTCTTTGAACTAAACAAAAAACCAGGAAAAAATTAATACATGCGTGCACAACTTGATTCGTCGCTTGCTCAGTGACAACCAGGGATGATAAAGTTGGTACAATTGTACTTTTTTTGGTACTATTCAAACCTTAAAAGTACGTTGGTACCCCCGTGACTCATTTGGTACTATTTGAAAATTTTGCGAGACTATCTCTTGTTTTTTTTTCATACAAAAAATTAATATCGATCATTTAAAGTATGTCCAGTTTGACAGAAAAGTGGCAAATTTGATTTGTTGTTGAGAGCGACTACCTTGTTAGTTATGCATTACTCTTGTTTGATTTAGTATAACTTCACCGGTGTTTCGTTCTTAACATGATAGTGTGTCTTCATTTATTTTATGTTTTTCATTAATCTAAAATTTATAAGAAATAAGAAACTTGCTATATTACTAACATATCAATCGTTTAAGTGATGGAATTAAATGAAGCTAGGTACATATGTAATATAAGTACATACATATGTAAACAACCAAAATTCACTTTGAAAAGAAAAGCTTTATATATTTATCTAGAAATAAAATTTAAGGTTGTATAGTTACGGAATTTGAAAGAAATGTTAAATATTCTATAGAACCCTTTGCGAAACTAAATTTTAAACTCCCGAAAATATTAGTAGTATAGCTCCTTTCTTGTTAAAAAAAATCCCAAAAGAAAATGGAAATTATGATACTATAAATAACGAGTTTCGAGCTTTGAAAAACCAATTGGATGAGCTAATGTTTCCGTAGCTTTCAAAAGTTATAAGGAGAATATTGTGAATTCCACACTCATTGGCGAATGTTTAAAGAATATTTTCATAATCAAAACGAAGACTCGAAAGTCTAATACAAAGAAAAGACTTTTCGTATTTTTTTTTTACAAAATTCAGAGATTGATTCGAATACATTTAAAAAAAATCACAATCGGTTTTACAAAAATATTACCGAAAGAATATTAGAGTTTCTATTGTGTTTCTACATTCTCCTGTAAAATAACAATTATTTGAGTTAGGGCCTTTATACTTAATAGCAAAGATATATATTTACAGCCTCTTCCAATATGTCGAAAGAAAAATTCTGCGAAAGAAGACTAGTATCACAAATTCTATTAAATATTCATTTTCGAGTTAATGATGCAGATTAATCCTCATACCGTCTTTTTATTTTATTTTTTAACCAAACACAAAATTTTCTTACTTCACTAAGTTGTGTGTAAATTAAAAACTTTAAAATTGTGTTCTGGAAAACTAGTTTTTTTGAGTTCTGACGTTATTTGAGTAAATGAGCGATATGTTCTAAAAATTTAATAAAAATAACTTAAAACAAAAAACCGAGTTTAGTACTATTGGGGTCGAAAAAGTACAATTTTAAAAGCTAATTGGTTATCATCCCTGGTGACAACTAATGCTATGTTCAGACGGCAACATGAACCACTTGGTTCGCTCTCTGAACCACGATTGCGAACCATGCCGTTCAAACGACGCATTCGTGGTTCGTTTTGACAAATTTTTTTGATGCAGTGATGCCAACCTACCCATAGTTTTTAACTTAATATTTAAGTACATAATTAGCTAATTTTTACTTAAAATTAAATTTTTTTAGATACGATTTCATTTTTTCAATGGGCAATTAAAGTTCTTATTAAATTACGTTGAAAGTACGACAGCACTAGAAAATTTCCAAATACTATTGAACGCTTTGTCTCTGTCCAGACTTGCAATTTTTGTTGCAGCAATTCTTGAGTTTATTGGTGAAGGGGTAAGAAGATTAGGGAGGGGTATACAGTTTCTTGTGCTCTGCAATTCTCTTTTGATTTGAAATTCGTAATTGTTAATTTCAAGTTGCTAGTTGTATTTGACGTGTTTTATAATTTTATTTCTTCAGTTGTATGAGAACCAAAAATATTAGAAAAAGCAAATATAAGTGTTAATTTTTCAGGAAAATTTGTGGTGTAATAGAATTATTATTTAATGCATAATTGAAAAATTAGAATTTCATAATGTGGACACTTATGCAATTTCAAAGCAAAATTTTAAGAAATTCCAGCAACAAAAATTGCAAGTTTGAACGAGGACTTTCCAAAAAACATAAGCAAAACATGTAGAAAATTATAATTGCATATAATAAATTTTATGGAAACAAACGAACGTCATAATACATTTTTCTATTTATTTATTCCATGATATGAAACTATGTATTGTCCTATATATTTATGAAATTTGAACGAAATTCTTTTTAATACGAGCACATGATGTTTTCAACACGACCACATGATGTTTATGTGTATGTTTTCAATAAACACACACGCATAAAAACATATGGTACGCTCATAAAGCTTAGGTGATATTATATTGCACAAGGTTGGGAATTTAATTATTATTTAAATATGCACTCAAAAACACAATTTCGTATTCAAATATAACTTAAAAGTAATTACAATTTGGTTACCAACTCAAAATATGGGTATTAGCACTTTTCGGGCTAGATTTAACAAGAATTCAGTCACTCAAAACGCGAAAAAAAATGTTTGGTCCCAAAAAACGCGTGAATTAGTACTTTTTATAATTATCTTTCAGAACTTTTTTTACTTTTTGTCCAATATGTATATAAGTTATAAACTTTGTGCACTTTTTCTTCCTTTAATCTAATAATATCGAATTTTTACTCATTTAATTTTGCTAGTTTGCTTTATTAATTTAAAAAAGAAGACTATAGAATAATCTTTTATTTCTTCCAAATTTTTTGTGCTTTGATAAAAACAGATAATTTATGTTTTAGGAAGAGAGAGAAATCGAACTTTTATTTTAAAACGACCAATTTTATATGTATATACTTATGTAAACGTAGATACATACATATGTATATATACTTCTATTATATATGTATATGTACACTATTTATGGGTACCTTATTGAAATTTAATATGAATGTATGTGTTGATCTCATGATTTTCTAATAAATTATTGTACAACAATGTTTTCGATGTTTTGATTTACAACAGAAACATTTTAATACTAGCCCCTTTTCGCGATTATTCGAAAATTTTTACTTTATTTAGAGCTAAACGTATATTTTTTCAATTTAACCCTTTTTCAAATTTTTCTTACGCTTTTTGAGTATCAAGAGTTGCAATCACTGTTCTCATTTATATATATATACATACATGCACACATACATACATACGTGAATAGTTGGCAGGAGTTTTATTTTCTGTGTTATTTGCTTTTTTACAATAGATAAACAAATTAAGCAAAAAATAATGAATAAAATGTGTTCTATTTTTTTTTAATTCATAGACGCATCCATTTTTTTGGTTTGCTTTTTGTTTACTCATGGATATGTGTATGTGTGTACTCATTTTGTTTTGATAGCTAGTTCAGATAAATTAGCGATAATGTGTTATCAAAACTAGCGATGATAGCAAATTCTTCATGGTTCGCAACTAGGTTCAAAATGAACCAAGTTGGTTCGCTCTCAAAAATTTGTATGGCGTACCATCTTGATTCAATCAAGATTCGACCGTGAACCTCGAATAAGAGAGCGAACCTCGATAATTGCTGTCCGTGTGAACATGCTATACATGAAAGAGCATAAGCATGTGTGTGATTTTCATCCGCACAAGTGTGCTATGGCTTGCGGGTTACTGTTATAGACCAAGAAGAAATAAATGAAGATGATAATGGATTTAACTTAGAGAGTGCAGCAGAAATTAATTCGGCCTCCACCTTCCATCAACACCAAAAATATTTTGAACCATATCGTTTAAAATATTTATATTGGCTCCAGTAAACAAAATGGCAACTCTGCAATAAAACTTTTTAAACACATTTACATTTAAAACAAAAAATCTTATTAATTTTTTTTTTCAAAATATTCAGATCACATTTGATCTAAAATAGTTTTAAATTTTTCTGAAAGAGACAATGAATGTAGTGTAGTGCATTTTAATCCAAAATTGATAATTTCTTTATATTTGACCATTCCTATACCGCCCAGCATTTGTGGGAATAAAGGTAAAATATATTTTTCCACATTGGGTTCAAAGCAATATTCCATTAAATATTTTTATATATTTATACGTTTTTTTTTAATTTTCACTTATAGTGCAAAAAATGGCAAAAAATGGCCCAACTGCAAGATTTCATAAAAATTTAATTCGATCTAACTTTTCAAAACTATTTGGCAGTTCTGTTTACTTAATGGTATACTTTCATTTCACATTGTAATTGTTGAGGCTAGTGGCGATGTAATAAAGCGCTATCACTAAGTCTGAATTAGCTGTTGGCATAGAAATTATAACACCATTTTTGAGGGCGCACTGATTTTCGAAATCTTTGGAGGTTAATAAAAATTAATTGATCACCAAAATCGCCAAACTTTGGTAATACTATCAGACCTTTACTGCCAGGACCTTGCGAGTTTTTTTTTACTGTTGAACAGTGTAATTTAAATATTTATGAATTGCATATGGGCATTTCCCACGAATGGTCTACCAGGCTGGAAAAATGAAATGTTGCTTATCATCTTGATTTATTGTTTTTAATTATAAAAAAGTCTATGTTTATATAAAAGAATGGTTTAATAGCATATCTCAGCTGTTTTACTTGAGAAAATTGGGCTGGAAGCTGCAAAATTTTATATTTTCTTTTTAAGCAACTTCTAAAGACGTTTTTATATATAACTATTTTACATGCAAACAATATGTTATGTTTTCACTCTTTCTTCAAAATCTCTCTATAACAATCAAGTTAGAAAAGAAAAGTGTAAGGAGAACAAAAAAAAAGTTCGAAAATGGGAAGGTGGCATGGTGATGATAATAAAAAAAACATGTGGAAAAATCGTACGTTCGTGACCCGTACGTTCGCGACCGGTAATTAAGCTAATTAAACAAAAGCCAATAGAGATATTTTATTGTGTAAATACTGGATAGAGGCCTACATTAATACACTTTTAAAATAAATTAATCACTCTTCATTATTCTGTTCCATTTCGCAGATTTTTACATTTCACTACTGTCAGCCAAAGTTGACTTCTATTTTAAGTACGTTCGTGACCGCATGTTTATAACTATTAATATGAAAACTTAAACTCGATGAAATCCATCTTTTGCACTAAACATAGAGCTTCCAAAATGCTATCAAATCGCAAAAAAAATGTTTGCAAAAGTTTTGTTTTCTATATTTATTGTACATCAAAATCGTACGAACGTACGTTCGTGACCCCAGGAAATGCCCATATTTAATTTTAAAAAGGCTTTCTTCATAGAGCAAAAATGGCGGCATATCTCATGGGGCCCAGGGCGACATCAAACATAAATCCGCCACTGTACAGGTAAGTAAATAATATTTAAAATTATCTTTTTTTAATTTTGGGTGCAGCCAAATTTTGAAATCGTTAAAAGTGCAGCAACAAAAAAAAAAAAAGGCTGAGAATCTCAGCTCTAGAAACTTTCATTTTTATGACCATTTTATTTGTACCAAAACAGCGTTTTCTTTACTAATTGTTGTATTAAAAATTTCCTCAAATGTTAATTTTCACTTTTGTTATTATCTCTTTCATCAAATTAACTGCATTTTCTGAATCTAATCAAAAAACCTGTTGTGCAACTCTTCTGCAGATGAAATCATTAACATAATTTAGAAATGTTTTTTGTTTATAGTAAGAAAATGTGGATCTTTTATTTCCTTATATTTACATTTCTTCTTTTTTACATTGATGAATTGCCTCAGAAGTTAATTTCAGAGATTAAAAGATAAATGTGCTTTTGGTAATTGCCTTTACAGAAAATCCATCATTTGTGACTAGTTTAGAAACTAAACAAAAAACAAAACCAAATTTTAAAATTTTGATGTTGCGAATAAAGTCACTACAAAAAAGAATTTATGCACACATATTACATTTTCATTTCTTTTCGAATTAACCAACAAAACAAATTTTAATACTGTCGTCATCTTATTATTGCACCATCGCATTGATAAAATGAATAATGACACTCATTAAATTTGCCATATAAAAATCCTGGGAATTCCCACACAAATTACCCGGAATTTCTTTACCGTAAAGTGAGCCGAATAAAAAACACTAACGGCCTGGCTCACGATGTCGACAAGAAACTATCGATCGCTTACTTATATTGAAAACAAAAACAAATTTTCTTATTTTGTTTTTGCTTTTAATGTAACTAAAGCCCCGTTCAGACTATTATACAAGTATTAATACTTTCATCACATTTTACGATACAGAAATCTAAATACATTCGTTGCGACTGTCAAAAAATCTAGCGTAAAATCACACATTGTGTTCAGACCATCACACTTCAAATAAAATGTGTAATACAAGCAGAAAACAAAACAGCTGTTCAATGAAAATGTCTGTGCTATTCATTGACTAGCGGCGGCAAAGCGGTTTCGTGTAGGCGGGGACGTGCCGGCAGTTGAAAAAATTCAGCAGTTAAAAATATTCTATGTAAATAACAAAAAAATTTAAGAAAATATATTACAAAAATGTTAAAAAATTACGTCAAAGAAAAATATACTTCCATACGATTCACTAATTCAAAATTTTGAGCCGATATAAATATGACAAAACATTACATCAATGACGACACGCTATCGGCGGCAAAACAGCCGACTTGGAAATTTGGTTTGTGTGAAAATGCAACCCTGATCTAATGAAATGTATTATCGTTTAGAAAATTTTCTAAAAACGAAAAAGTCTTATGGGATGTCAAAATTTTTATCGTATTATTTGCCACTTTGATGACATTTTGCGTTCAGACTATCACACTTGCACGTATTATTTGAATTTTTGACAAGTATAAATACAAAGTATAATAGTCTGAACGCGGCTTAAGCGACAGATAATTTTTTGTCGACATCGTGGGCCAGACCGTAAATGTAATCAGATTAAATTGAATTTATGTACGTAAGTACATAACTATGTTGTGTTAAAGAAACCGCAAATGAGTTGCATGTTTCCAAGCTGTCGATGTATAAAACATTATTGTAAAAATATGAGTTTAGCATATTTTAAATTCCCTATTATTATTATTTTTTTTTTTTTTTTGAAAGATTACTAGGTGTTACCTTCTTTAGGAAAGGGATAGTGATAGAAGACAGGTGGTGAAGGAAGAGATAGAAGGAAGCTTCATTCTTTTACAACTCTGCTTTTTGCACGCTTTTTAATAATGCAGTGTTGCAGCGCCTTCTGGTGTTAAAGGAGGCGTATTAAATTTTTAAACTATGTTTAGTAGCCATTTTATTGGCCTATCCGCAGACCGGCTTTAACAGAATTTATTCTACGGAAATTGAACGTCTTGTATGTGAAAAAAGGAGAGCTACAAGAGAATGGCAACAACACAGATCACACCTAAATAAAATCAGACCAAACTAAGAGTCGACCAAACTTATACACGACCAAACTGTTTTAGTATTATGAACCGCAACTGTTTGATAGTTAAAATTATCATCGCATTACCAACTTAAAATATCAAGTTTGTCATATCACACCAACTTATTACAAGAAACCCCCAACACAGACCCAAGTATGTACTAAAAAGCAGTTGTGTATACTCAACGTTTTTTTCCAACCAAACTTACTACGAGTTGTAAATGACAGTACCAAAACAGAACTAAGAAGTCAACTATTAATTTGGTTGAGAATGGCAATGCAAATTTATCAATCCCAACCAAACTATTTTAAAAGTTGAAAACCGTGATAGAGGTCATTAATCTCAGAATATGTAGTATGAATATAAATGAATTTTTGTTTTATATACAAAACAATTTCGGAATTAATTTCAAATTTTAATTTCAAAATAGTTTATAATGAAAATCGCTGAGTATAAAAATAAAAAAGCACACCACAAATTTTTATTGTGCACTAAGCGGTTTTGAGATAAAAGGTTGCAATCAATCTCAGGTCAGTGGGATCAGTGATTCTTGAAACTATAATTGTCAACTGCGAGTGCTACAGATCAATGACAACCAATTCCTTTTGAACCGAATCAAGCGGAGTCGACGAGAACATAGTGTAATTACAGCGCATTCTGCATGAACATTTTGGAGGCGTTGCTAACCATCGTGGAAGCATAATTCTACCAGTCGGATGTATAGTTGTGTCAATCATATTCTAAACATAAAACAAAAACCAAACTATTTATTTATATCTAACAAGCAGCTTGTTTTACTCGGCATGGACTCATATAGATTGAATTTTTTCAGATACACTTATACAATTTGATCAACTCTGACCTAAAACGAAGCTTTTCTTATATTCTAGGGAGATCGAACGGTTAGGAACGGTGAGGATAGTTTTTTTTTAATATCGAACTGGTCAATTTATTTAAGATAAATAATAATAAATATGTATGTCAGAAGAGTTCTGAAAAAATAAAAAATAAAAATACTGACCCCCATATTCATAAAAAAATAAAATGAATTTGAAATTCATTTTAGGAAAATTTTGTATGGAAAATTTTAAATAAAATACATTTCAAATTCGTTTAAAATTGTATGAATATGGGGGTGAATGTTTTGTATTCTATAAATCTAACTATTTAGTTCGATACGTGAAAGGTTGATTTCAATGTTAACTTACTTATTTTAAGCAATAAAATTTGCTCACAGCCAGTGATGCCAGAATTCCTTCACTAATAATGGCTAAATCCAGACAAAAAAAATGGTTAAAAAATGGCTAAAAACTAACTGCTAAGCTAAATAAAATTATTTTTCTTCAGGTAATCAAGAAACAAGCAAAAAACTGTGCATTTAGTGGAAATTTGCAATACTTGCAGTACGCATTCTATTCATTTATACATTCTCCTATTCAGTCTTTAAATTTTTGTCTTACTTATCTATTCCTTGCGAGAATTTTTTTACACTTTTTGCTCATATTCTATTTTTTTAAACTTTCATTTAAACTTTAGTTTATATTTTATTTTTACTCGTGTAAAGCTTAAATTAACCTTATTTGATATGATATCAATCAAGCCACCAATTTTACCTGACAACTTACAACAACTTTGCAGCGATTATAAGAACGAAGTAGAAAATCTTATCAATTTACCCATCTCATTCATATGTATAAGGTCTTTTAAGGCCGGGGCACAATGAATCCGTCAGCGTTAAACTTCGCCTTTTTCAACTGACAGCTAAGTTGAAATACATGGTTTCTTATGAGGGCTGTTACATTCAGTTACGTGTCCGTCAACGCAAAGTACAAAAACTGGTCAACTTTTAACTTTTTGCATACGTTGAGTAGTTTGACAGATATTGGTTGATTTTTTTGGTATGTTCTGTCTGGTTTAGGTTTTGTTTTGTGTTTTGTGGCAGCAAAAATAAAATTAAGCAAAAGAAATAAACGAAATAAATAAAAAAAATTTAATTTAATAAATAAAATGGAGAATCAACCCATCGAAGCTGTTCAAATGCTTCCGTCAATAAAGTACTCATTGTGCCAACATTCTCCGTCGTTGCGATAATGTCAGTTGAAAAAGGCGAAGTATAACGTATGAGGGATTCATTGTGCCCCGGCCTTTAGACTCGCAATTTTTGTTGCAGGAATTCTTGGATATAGAATATATAGAATATTGAAATAGAAATACATACATACATTTTGCATTCCTATGTATCGGGTATGTTCTGCATGCCACGTGAAATTAAAACGTGTGAAATTGCCATAGAATTGTTGTGGGAAATTTGTATTTTTAACAACAATGCCATGGCAATTCCGAACGATTTACTTTCACGTGGAATACAGCAAATACCCGTATATCTTTTTCACACAAAAATAAATAGATGCTGAAATAAAAATTGCAAGTTTGAACCGGAATTTATTGATTTTAATGCGAAAACAATAACATATTACTCTGTTGTGGTTTTTGGTAGTAAATAAATGCGAGTTTAAATTGTTTATGAAAAATTTCATATTTGGTAAAATAGCTAAAAAAAATAGCTAGATTAATCACGGTTTTCAACTTTTAAAATAGTTTGGTTGGGATTGACAAATTTGCATTGCCATTCTCCACTAAGTTAACGGTTGACTTTTCAGTTGTGTTTTGGTACTTTCATTTACAACTGTGCGTAAGTTCGGTTGAGAAAAACGTTGAGTATTCACAACTGCTTTTTAGTAGTTGGGTCTGCCGTTGGGTTTTTTTAGTTACAGGTTATTGCGATATAAAAAGCAGAAAAAGTGTAATAATCGTAACTAGAAATATTTCTTATGCTTAATAATAAAATATTTTAACAGTTTCAGTATCGGCGGTATACCAGCCACATACAATGATTTATTTAAATACGGTTTTAGGCGATCCAAAAAAATGACAAAACGATTCTTTGTTCTGCCGGAAAGACCTTAAAAATTATTTTTTAAAGAATTCGTTCCCCATTTTGGTTATGCCTTACCTTGCATTGGGTAGTTCAAGAGGGTTGCAATCAACACGAATTTTTCTTCTGATACGTAGCACACCTATAAATGCGACTTCGTTTTCGTCGTCATAAAATAAATCTACACATTAAAAAATTTTAAACTTAAATTTTAACAATTCCCATTAAAAAACACTAATTATTAAAATGACTGCACCTGGTCAAAAAAATACTTGTGTGGCAACACTCTATTCTTAAATAGCTGTTGTTGTTATTTAGGGTTCCGTACACCAAAGGTGAAAAGGAACCCTATTGTTTTCGCTACGCTGTCTGTCTGTCCGTCACACGGTATTTTCTCAGGAACCGTAAGAGCTACGGACCTGAAATTTGGACACAGTATGTAGAACCTTGGCCGCTACAACAACAAATACATGAGAATTAAAAATTAAAGGGTGTTCAAAAACGAGCAACGAAAAATGTTAAAATCCCATGTAATATACATACAATTGTATATTGAAACTTGAAATTTGTAATATTAGTGTATTTTTATACAGGCTACAACAATTAACACTAAAATTTAAAAAAATTAAAATTAAAGGGTGGTCCATCAGTTAATGCAATTTTGACTATGTAATTTTGACAATTTGCTATATCTTGGAAACCGTAAGAGGCAAACACTTGAAATTTTCAAAAACGGTAAAACTAAAAAAACCGAAAATTATAAAATCGCCAAACCAAAAAAATATCGCAAAAAATTAAAAAAAAATCACCAAAACGAAAAAAATCGCCAAAATTAAAAAAAATTTCTAACACTAAAATAAATCGCCAAATTCAAAAAAATGACCAAAATGAAAAAAACGCCAAAATGAAAAAAACGCCAAGAATCGCCAAAACGCAAAAATGTCGCCAGCACTAAAAAAGATTTTAAATAAAAAAAATCGCAAAAATGAAAAAAATCGCCAAAAATAAAGAAAAAATCGCCAAAATGAAAAAAACGCCAAAAACCGAAAAAAATCGCCAAAACAAGAAAATAAAGTGTCAAAACTAAAAAAGGAGCCAAAACTTAAAATAATCGCCAAAAACTTGAAATTTTCAAAAACGGTAAAACTAAAAAAACCGAAAATTATAAAATCGCCCAACCAAAAAAAAAAAATCGCCAAAAATTAAAAACAAAATCGATAAAACGAAAAAAAAATCGCCAAAATTAAAAAATTAATTTCTAAAACTAAAATAAATCGCCAAATTCAAAAAAATCGCCAAAATAAAAAAAAGCCAAAATGAAAAAAAACGTCAAAAATCGAAAAAAATCGCCAAAACAAGAAAATAAAGTGTTAAAACTAAAAAAAGAGCCAAAACTTAAAAAAATCGCCAAAACCGAAAAAACGCTAAACAAAAAAACCGAAAAGATCCCAAAAACGAAAAAAATGCCAAAACTATATATGATATAGGATGAAGTTACATATCTAGTGTTCGTACGGAGCCCTTCGTGCGCGAATCAGAGTCGCACTTTACTGAATTTATTTACATTTATTTTCTTTTTACATACTCTTACAAATACAATTTGAAACTGAAAAAAAGTCAGCCAATGTAGTAATGGTAAAGTAAGAAAATAAAAAAATATGTTGATTATTGAGTTCTTGTTTCAACTTTGTTATTTGTTGTTGAGCTTCTCATTTGTTTAAATGAAAGTTTATAACATAATAACTCTAGTTGTTCTAAGAAACTTTGGGTAAAGGTTCCCTGATGATCTGCATTAGCAACAGTGAAATGCGCATAGGATCCATCTAAACCCCTCAATAATCAATTTCAATGAATTTTTAATAAAAAAATATTTTACTTAGTCCCAAATCACACTATGAAAGTCTTATTGCTAAGCTGATTAGTTTTAGGGAGAGAGAGACGAGGGGAATGGAAACGTTTCTTTTCCCCCATCTCTCTCCCCTAACAAACTAATCAGCTTAGCAATAAGTCTTGCATAGTGTCAATTGGGACTTAATAAGTAAAAAATTAATTTGGGATTATTAGTGCGTTTAAAAAATTTTAAACTTAAATTTTAACAATTCCCATTAAATAAAACACTAATTATAAAATAAATCTCAACATATTTGTATCCATTTGGTATGATTTCTTTGAGCTAAAACACTAAAAACAATACTTTTTTTAAAACTTTGTGTTTTTTTCGTGTCAAACTAAATATTTTAAGTTGGCAACGCGATGATAATTTCAACTGAAGAAGAGTTGTGCTTCATAATACTAAACACAGTTTGGTCGTGTTTAAGTTTGGTCTACTCTTAGACGGCCAAACTCAATTTAGTTGACAACCGTGATAGGGGCATAAAATAAAAATGGCCAAAGAATAGCTAATAGCTAAACTCACTTTTATTCCAGCTAAATGGGATGAAAAATTGCTAAATTTAGCCAAAAAATGGCTAAATTGGCATCACTGCACACAGTAGTGGCATTCTTCATCGAAAAATAATCCCATAGAACTAGTCATCTTTGTTATAAATAAATATTTAAGCACTTTTACTTAACAATTTTCTTTGCAGCACTTATATATTTATATTTCTTATACAGATTTATTTTTGTTTTCACTATTTTCAGTTACTAATCTGTCATAATCGTATTTTCGACAATTTTTTGGCAACTGGAGAAAGTTGCCATATATAATACCAATTTTAATTTCAGTTGCATTGCTAGCTAACACCGCAACTGAAGTTCGGTTGCCATCCATAATCCAGCCGTTATATTTTAAATTCTGAAGCAATGAAATTTTATTATGAAATAATGATAAAAATTTTCTTCGTCAAAGATATCATATAAAATTGATTTGACAAGAAAGAAGTTATTAAAATAAAAACTGTTTTTCTTTGAACTTTAAAAAGACTCCTAAAAATAGTTTTGACAAGGACTCTTGGAGCTGTTAAAAAGACAATTTTTTTTAAATTCTCCACAACTTTAGCTGCATTAATATTATAACTTGCATTGTCAAGCAAGCAATTAAAATATACGAAAATAAATTTACATTTTTTTACACTTTAAAATTATATTCATTATATATACATATTATAAATTTTATTGATTTTTTTTTCTTTTTATTAATTAGCAACTCGTGTTTGCTTTAATTTCTTATTACCTTTTTTACATACATATATCAAATACACTTATAATTTTAACTTTCTTTAGGACACTGCGATACTTATTCCCAATTTCTTTCAGACGCACTGACGAATTTACGAGTGTTTACAAAAAAAAAGTCGACCGATCTTATTGATCGACCAACAATAACTGATCATTTGGAAAATAAGTTAGCACACTTGTTAAGAAAAAACTTTTTTGTTTTAATATTTAAACGTTCGTTGGTTTTGTTTTGTTTCAATCATCGGACGTTCGGTTGACGGGATATCCAACCTGGCGATCGATTAAAAGCGGGATTGTTATAAACCTTTTTAACTGTTAAACAACAGCTACAGTAATAACGCTAACAACTACAACAAATTGATAACCATTTTTTGATGTACAAACGTATATACATACGTACGTACGCACATATGTACATACGTACTTATGTGTGTATGTATACACGAGTATAAAATTTATAGTATAAATGTTCTTGGTGAAGTGCTGCAGTTTTGCTTTGTTTGAATTGTTGTTGTTATTGATCGATATGTTGATTGTGTTTCTTCTGATGTGAAATTTTGTTGTTTTCCTTCAATTAATTATTAGTCTGTAATTACATATTATATACATACATACATACATACATTTTATTATTTTTTTAAATGAATAGAAAAAGCAATAAAATTTAAGTGGAATTCTTTTTACAGAATTTCGTAGTTTGTGGCTAGCTACCAGGAGCAAACCCAAGTTCTTCAACTAATAGAAGCTTCCTCACGGGCCCATTCGACCAACGCTTTCTTATATTCATCTTAGAGTCCACTCCCAGAGCATAAATGATCTCCACCAGTCAAAATCTTCTTCAATCTTGAGTTATACATACATATGTATGTACATATGTGTATGGTTATCCACCAGGGTCTTCAACAAAAATGCGGCTATGTTCTTACTCCTTAGATTACACGTGTTTAACAAATCGCCAACAGTTATAGATACATACATATTGTGAACGCATATAGAAAATTCTTCGCATCGTCTTATCTATCATTCATCCAATTTTAAGTTAAATATGGTCCTCCAGCAGGGTCTTCAATAATTTATGAGAAATTATATCACTCCCAACCGTTTTATTATTAAATATTCTATTTGGTCTCCACTAGGTTCTTCATCCAGTTTACTATGAGTATTCGATTTGGTCTCCATCACTTTATTTCTCGAATATTTAATAAGCCAGTGTCCAAGCATTAAAGTTTCATAAAATTTCTTTTAGTGTTGCCATCAAAAAGTGTGATTATAATATATGTATAGTATGTATAATAAAAGCGGTTAGTTAAACAGATCATTAAATGTGCAATAAATCACGAACAGTTACACATATGTACTCGTGTACTCGTGTAGCGTTTTCACAAAACCGACTTTTTTGAAAACCGGTTGTTCGGTTACTCGAACTCGTCAAACTCGGTTCATCGGTTAACCCCCCCCCCCCCAAATAAATAACAAAAAAATTAAACGTAAAAAATAATTCATTTTAATTTAACAAACAACTAAAATAACTTAAAAATAATATTTGTTACACAAAATTTATAATTTGTGGTAAGAAAAACAAAAATAGTGCCTAAAAGAATTTATAAAGACCAAATGTGAGTTTTATGAAGTTTTCTTAAAGTATATTTCAAAAACAAAACATAATCCAAATGTTTAGGGGACATTCTGTAGAATACAGTTGATGGCGGATTAATAGTACGAAGAGCATGATATATCCGGTGATCATTCCTCCTTTTTTTTTTTGAGAGAGGACAGTCCTTTTCTTACAAGATGTCCTTTTAAATTTTTTTTTTCAAAAAAGTATCATTTTTTATTTATTTATTTTTTGTCTTTAAACTTAAACAGCTTTATTAAGACTTTATAAAGGGTTTTAAAACAAATTTTCATACAAAATTTTTCTTAAAAAGTCTTTATAAAGCCTTAATAAGTTTTATAATTAAGGCCGTAAAATTATAAGTTCTACGAGTATTATCTCAAACCCCAAAAACTTCAACATCAATACAATATAAATTATAATCATCCAAAACTGGAATTACCTGGCAACACTGAAAAAGATACATAATATGTAATTTACACAAGAACAATTTTCAAGCCGCACAATTTTGGTTCTTTCTCAAATTACCCGATACTAATTCATATGGCAGCTAGTTGAAAAATTATGCCAACCATAAAACCATTCCCCACACGATCCCATGTTATGTCGGCATAATTATGCCCGTGTGAATCAGCACAATATATAGAATTTCTTGTCAGCTCAGTAAATTTGATATTTCATACCTAATCTGACCAGATATTCAGCTTTAGACGGGATTATCCCGCTTTTAATATGTCGATCCCGCCTCGAGTTTCTACCCCTCTTTATTCCACTTTTTAGAGTTTTGAAATTTTAAATCTCTATTCAATTTGTATTAAAATGTAACTGATAAAAATTTATTCCAAGTTCACTTATTGCTTAACTAGCTAAGACTCTGTGAGCTTCGATACACCTCATATATGTACGTTTTGAGATGAAAAGAAAAATTTTTATATTAGAAGTACCACGCATGGTTCAACTTTCACTATTTTGTAGAATACAATTCCCATTATAAACATAAATAATCACGAAGAGTTTTCAAATTCTCACTGCATTAGTTTTCAAGAATTTTTTTAGTACATACGAGTAAGTTTTTTCTCTATTTGAGAGGAGCCATGTTCGAATCCCGATTATTTTCTGTCATCTGCAGAATCAAGTTTTTGTTTGTAAAAGATACCAAGTTATTAAAAAAATTAATTTTTAGTTTCACCCCTTTTACACACGGAAAGTTTAGTTTGCAAAGTCTTAATTCAGCTGAGAGAAAGACAGAAAGACATAGTATTCCTCCCTCTTTCTTTCACACAGTTGAATTAAGACTTTGCAAAGTAAACTTTCCGTGTCTAAAAGGGGTATTTCCTTGGGAGTTGACGCCCTTTTGCTCCATTATTGACTCCTTTTTAAAATACTATTCTCGCTATTGGCCTTATTTCACACATACATAAATAGTTATTTATAATTATAAGAAAATAATTTTTTGTGATAGAAAGGAAAAAAGATAAAAACTAATTATCAAAAAAAAAAAATTAAAATAATAATCCTGAAGAAGTTAACCAAAAGTTAACGAAATATCGATATATAAGACTAAAAAATATATAATATTGACCTTAAGCTTAAAAAAAATTGTTTTCATTAAACATATGTGAATAAAAGGTCGAAAAATTCGATAAACAATTTGGTATTAAAGAAGTGATTAAAATCTGTTTTCAAATTACATATTATTGGTTTAACTTTAAGCATTTTCATTGCAAAATGTTAGTTTTTCAATTTTACTTGCAAAAATTACACATCGAATGACACCATAAATTATAAAATGAAAATACATTTGAACAAGTAAAAATTTTTACAAAATTAAATGAAGCAATTTGTTGTGTTGAATTAAAAAAGAGAATGCGAAAAGGCTTAATACCAGGGACAAGGAAATCATGCATTTAAAAAAGGTATTTTACGCGCCTAAAATATGACATCAAAAACGCAGAATATGCACTAAATACAATAAAATATGCACATATTTTAGACATCTTTTATGCAAAAGAAAAGTTTTAAATTTCCATACAACTACATAAAGATATAAAAATATCGAGCCATTACCGCCAAATAAGCTTAACCAACATGATTTTCGAAATGCGTTTTTTTTTATAAAAATCATTAATTTGTTATCATTGCCATTATATGTCAAAATTTTACAACCATGGGATATACCGTTTCAATTTTTTAGCAAAAACAATTTAAGCTTAAGTACACATTATTTTTTGTTTACAGTTTTTGTAACAGCGACATGTTACTTAAGCTAAAATTTCCTTTTGAAAATGAAGCAAGTAAGAATGCTATATTAGGATTAGCCGAATATTATATACCCTTCACCGACATCGGACAACGTATGTGCATACATACAAGGCTAAATACATATGTACATATTTGTTTTGTAAAAGAAAAATAGTTTACTTATTTTTTGGTCTATTGCAATTTTTCGACTAACCAACTTGATTCAAATACTTTATTTTCGATATTAGCAATAGTTGAATAATTTATTTTGTATTTTTTGCATTGTTAATATTTTTCTATTTTTAAAATAATTAACTACAGACGACTTCAACATGGAACAGCCTATTCTGATAGCACACACACCGACATCTAAAAAACTTGAATACACATTCGACCGCCCAAAGTATTTACACATATTATTCGCTCCACCGGCAGTCTCTGATAGACTGGCCATAAAAAATCACATTTTTCTAAAAATTGCACTGATACCTCGCGTACCTACCGGCCATGCGCATTGAACTTTTCGCCTAAAAAATAACCTATCCTGGCTACAAACACTTTTGGCACCATAACTTTTAAGTGCGGTGATTTTCGGAAAATTTTTTATAACCATTTTTGTTTAGAACAAATATCGTAACATCTTTCTTCTAAATAATTTTCCTCTAAATATGGCCTATCATAGTCCTTTAATGGGATGAAACCAAGTTTTTTCGGACAGAGCTTTTTCAACGGCTCTCGCTAAAAATTCGTTTTCATTATTTTATAAGGTTAGATTTGTATATATGTATATAGACGATAGAGGAAACCATATTTTCGTGCAAAAAATCTGCGTATATACATACTTGTATACAGATATTATGTAAATCCACGAACATACGTATCATTAGAATTCTTTCTACAAAAAAATAAAAGTAAATAAATAAAGTATTTTTTAATCTAGGACCAAATTTTTTTAGTCGAAGTCGAAATACGCGAATCACGATAAATCTCATTATTCAACTCTACACCGAATCCAAAAAATGTGATTGTATTAAAGTGAGTTAGTTACCATTGCTTAAAAGGCCATGTTTCCCAACTTGAAAAGAAAAATCATCCATAAGTCTTAAATATGGTTATTTTGATAACTCTGAAACAGTCTATTTTCATTTAAATTTGATTATGCGATCCAGGCAAAAACACTGAGATAGCCGCCAGTTCAGTTTACGTACGTAGCAATTTATTAAAAATTTATTCACAGCGTATATGGAGTTGAAAATTCTTTCCATCAGTAAAACTATGCACAAAAAATTTAATAACGAACTCTTTAATTTGAAAAGTGATAAGTCTGTAGAAGATTCACTAAATGGAGCCGATCAAGAAGCCAATAATTAAGCAATTTGGAGACAAGTTTACGTAAAACTGATATTTACTTTTTCTTAAAAATTTTTTTTAGGTTAACCAACACAAAAATATACACATTAGGTTGTCAGGGAGACAGCAAAAAAAAAGCTTAAGGGACAAAAACTACCGTTATCATAGTAATATTTACCTAAAATTCTTTGCGTTACTCATATTTAGCATAATAACACCTAAATACCAAAATTCAATGAATTAACTGAAATAACAGCGCATATAATTAAAAATAAATTCTGTAAAGTGCGACTCTGACTCGCGCACGAAGGGTTCCGTACGAACACTAGATATGTAATTTATACAAACTTCATCCTATATAATATATAGTTTTGGCATTTTTTTTTCGTTTTTGGGGTCCTTTCGGTTTTTGCGTTTTTCGGCGGTTTTTCGGTTTTGGCGATTTTTTTAAGTTTTGACTCTTTTTTTAGTTTTGACACTTTATTTTCTTGTTTTGGCGATTTTTTTTATTTTTGGCGATTTTTTTCATTTTTGCGATTTTTTTTATTTAAATTTTTTTTTAGTTTTGGCGACATTTTCGCGTTTTGGTGATTTTTTTCGATTTTTGGCGTTTTTTTCATTTTGGCGTTTTTTCCGAATTTGGCGATTTATTTTAGTGTTAGAATTTTTTTTTTAATTTTGGCGATTTTTTTCGTTTTGGCGATTTTTTTTTTTAATTTTTGGCGATTTTTTTTTTGGTTTGGCGATTTTATAATTTTCGGTTTTTTTAGTTTTACCGTTTTTGAAAATTTCAAGTGTTTGCCTCTTACGGTTTCCAAGATATAGCAAACTGTCAAAATTACATAGTCAAAATTGCATTAACTGATGGACCACCCTTTAATTTTAATTTTTTTAAATTTTAGTGTTAATTGTTGTAGTCTGTATAAAATACACTAATTTTATAAATTTCATGTTTCAATATACATATGTTCATACAATTGTATGTATATTACATGGGATTTTAACATTTTTCGTTGCTCGTTTTGGAGCACCCTTTAGTTTTTAATTCTCATGTATTTGTTGTTGTAGCGGCCA